>JAJNNY010000010.1:0-600000 GCA_022453515.1 Astrocystis sublimbata | reverse complement strand
CTGAATCTGGCTAATTGTAAACTCACAGCATCCTCGACTGCTGGAATTACCAACTTCTCTGCCAAAGCGAGATGGTGGACAAGCCCAATGATGCCAGCGTACCGCATCTTGGCGATGAAGACGGTAATTATTAACAACAACAATAACAACAACAAGGAGAAATCAAAAGCAAGGTCTCGTTCAACTGAGGGGTGAATGGCAGGTACTTATTTACATATCAGATGGCACCTTCACCATGGAAGATTTCAAGAGTTATTACTAACACCCTACCGGCAGACTGTACTAGGGAGCAGTCGCCACCCTATGAGACGGCGCCCATGGGGTTCCCTTTGAGTTTATGTTCAAGAGGCATGATCGACCTGGAAGATGTCAGCCGCAGTTAGTGGCTGCCTTACCATTTTCAGACGTGTTGCTCTTTGTAGATGCAATCTTAGACGAGACGGTGTTCTTGGCGTAGCCGTCTACGGACAATAGTGCCAGTTAGAGCGGCTTGGGGATGGGCTGGAAAGGTCGATTTCGCTGGATCAGCTACAAGCTGAATCGCCACGTACCCGGGAGATTGGTCGAAGCGACGCGTCCCGTGCATTTGTCGAGTCAAGCGCTCAAGTGCCGGGTCTAGGTGGATGGCCCCTGAATATTAAATATGCCAGTTGAGACTGTCGTGTTTTCTCGAATCCCTATTTGTCGATAAGAGATGAATCTCGGAGCGTTATTATCTTTTAACAAGTAGATAGATATATCACATTCCTCCATAACCAATTCGGAGCAAAGCTTTCATGGGATTGTTGGATGTACTCAGCATTGAAGTCGTTGATGCCAAACTCGACGAGGGTATCGGAGCTCATCGCGTCGCACACATGCATATTACAGTATTGGATCAGCGACGCGCCAACCTTTCCCCTGAATTTCGCCTATCTGTGAGTTCGGTGATGTGCTGTAGCTCAATTCTTGCGACAGAAGCTCGTTCGTTTTGAAAACGTCGTATAGTAGAGGCAGAAACGAGAAAGCAACAGTTTGACCGTTCGTTTGGAATGCTGTTTCCAACACATTAAGAGGAGTTATAGGTCCCGGAGTGCGGAGTGCGGGGAGTAAAGCTAGCCCTGGAGGTGGCCCTGTGGGTGCTAGATTAGCGTGCTCCTGGCCTACTGCAGCCCTACACTACGGCGCCTCTCAAGCCTCTATCTGCGAGCTCAAGCTGCCCGAGAAAGATACGACCCCCCCTTGACACCTCCCTGTTTTTGTCTTCCGCCTTAGGAAGGACACAACAGATACAGATGCATCTCAAGCGATAAACCAACCACATGCAATGCGACCGCAGAGCCGGGCCCCAACCGCCAAACGAAATGGACCCCTCAAACTCAAACTCATGAGTTGGCGTCTCATTCTGCTAACTCTCATCATTACTCTCACCATGGTGTTACTCCGTAGCTTTGGCCCAGGCTCACTCGCCGCACTTGCATTCAAGCTGCCAACATCGTTGGCCAATGCAGATACGCCAAGTCGTGGTAACTCGCCAGGCCTGCCCTTGGTAATCAACACATGGGGTGGCCCGTTTACCGCAGCCACCGATGCCGCCTACCTCTCTCTGCTGGAAACGCAGACCTCGGCGCTGGATGCCGTGGAGGTCGGATGCAGCACCTGCGAGGCGAACCAGTGCGACGGCAGCGTTGGCTACGGCGGTTCGCCCGATGAGAATTGCGAGGTGAGAAGACGTTTTGATATCGAACGAACTGTTCAAATTTTACGACCTTGGCTCTAATGGCGGTGACAGACAACTCTGGACGCGATGATCATGGATGGCACGACCATGAAGTCAGGCAGCGTCGCCGCCCTCCGGCGGATCAAAAACGCGATAGGCGTCGCGCGAGCCGTGCTGGAGCATACCACGCACACCATGCTCGCGGGGGATTTCGCGACGGACTTTGCCATTGGCAACGGGTTCGTGGCGGAGAATTTAACGACCACGGACTCCGCGGCGTCGTGTGCCGAGTGGAAAGAGAGCGGGTGCCAGCCGAATTACCGCATCAACACGACCCCCGACGCAAAGTCGTCGTGCGGGCCCTACAGTCCGTTGGCGCTGAACTCGAGCATGGAAGACTACACGTCCCGTCTGCAGGGCCACGACACAATCTCAATGATCGCCTTGCACGCCTCCGGCACAATGGCAGCAGGGACCTCCACGAACGGGGCGTCGCGCAAGGTGCCGGGCCGCGTCGGCGACGGGCCGATCACGGGGAGTGGATCGTACGTTGACGGCGGTGTGGGCGGGTGCGGCGCCACGGGGGACGGAGACGTCATGATGCGCTTCCTGCCCTGCTACCAGGCTGTAGAGAGCTTGCGACGGGGCATGAGCCCCCAGGAAGCGGCGGACGACGCGGTCAGGCGTATGGTGAGGAAGTATCCGGACGTGCAGAGCGGCATCGTGGTGGTGAATAATAAAGGCGATCATGCCGGCGCGGGGTCAGGCTGGACGTTCACGTATTCGTATAGAGGCGCGGGGATGAACGAGACCGCCGTGGTTAGCGTTCCGCCTCTCAATGACGGTCCGGAACTCTAATAATGATAGGTATTCAGATATAGTGGAATAGCTTCTGTGTGCTGAGAGCTTTGTCCATTGGTGTTCTTCCCCATAAGCGCCATGACTTTTGGTAAATGGGTGAGGCATCTCGTCGGGTCTTGTATGAGAAATTCGCCGGAATGAGACAGGACTTCTAGATACTATAAATGGTCATGGTGATCATAGCTAGACGGTGCAATAACTCAGCTATGACATACCCGGTTTGAAGTAAACATTCATGATCTTTCCTAGGTGGCCATTCCAAAGTTAAGTTTGTTCGCATTATATTTTAACTCAACTCTTGTCGCATTATTTCCCGCCAGAGGTGACACGTAGTCACAGTTTGCTCCTTTACCAACCCTAGGTACCTAACTATAATGATGTCTAATACAATGAGCCTCACATGATAGCCATTTCCCCCCAACGCCTGGCGCGGTTCTAAGCTTTTGATGGTAGCAAATCAATCCAAGTCGACGCTCGCTAATGCTTCTTCAACAAATCTTTCCTCTTGACGCGTAGGAGCAGCGGTCGTTACTGGGGCTTCCTCTGGTGGGTCTTCGGCCGATACAGCCGGTACTTGTTTTCCCTCGCTGGGATTCACCAGGTTCCTCGCGTCCTCCTCGCCGATTTCGCTCCTGCTTGCTTCGCTGTCTGTCTCGGGCGGTGTTTGCAAGCCCCGTGAGCCCATGTTCCGCTTCAGCATGCACATCTCGACCGTGATACCCGGGCCGAACGCGCACCCAACCACGTAATCTCTTCCTCGTCCCCCAGGTGCGTAGGAGTCCATTTCTTTGCCGCGTAGGTGGTCTATGACGCTGAATATCGTCGCAGAACTCGAGTTACCGTGCTGCATGTATCTGTGGTAGCTCGCGCGCATGTGCTCGCCGGATATCTTCAGCGTGCGCTCCGCGTTGGTCAAAATGGTCAGGCCTCCGGGATGCATCGCCCAGTCAAAGTCGGGTGCCTCGCGGTATGTCTCTGGCAGGTTGGGTGATACGATGGCCATCAGGTCTGCGAATGCCGGCTCGAGAACCTGCTCCGTCAGCTTCGGCACCCGCTGCGACAGCACGACTTTCCATCCTAGCGGATCGACATCGAATCCGAGCTCCTTTTCTGTGTCCGGTATGGTCCTATGGTCCCAGCCGAGCAGCTCGTATACGGGCTCGACAGTTGCTTCTCCGACGCCGTTACTTAGAACGACTGCGCTGCCGCAGTCTGAGAAGAGACAGGTGCCGATACGCGTCTCTTGTGTCTGGTCTATGCTTTCCAGCTCGCTGCGCACCAGCGTGGTGCTTACCTCCAGTGCCACACACAAGATTCGCGCTGGTCGCCCGCGAAATTTGTGGCCTAGAGCGAGATTGGCCGCGGTGCGTAGCGTGGCTAATCCACCTGAACAACCTATGCCGTGAAGAAGTACTTTCTCCACGCCAGATGACAGGCCTAGTTCTTTAGCGACATAGTGGTCAAAGCCCGGGTTTGCGCTATCAGTACAGGTAGTCGCGACCACGTGGGTGATTTGTGAGGTGTCGAGATGTGCCTCTTCCAGTGCTTTCCGCGACGCCTCTACAGCCAAGGGGATGCCATCGCTCATGAAAGTCTCGTGCAGCTCCGCTATGGACGGTGGCGCGGGATTGTTAACGAGGGGGTGCTCTGATGTCCCGATTGAAGAGCGAGTCTCGATCCCTGTGAATCTGTTGATGGAGAGAACCCTTTGCATGCTACACAAGCGCATCTGAGTCAGTCTGACGATGCCTACTCGATATCTATGAGTTTGAGCTTACGCAGGTGAGTCCGGGTGGAATTTGGCTGCTAGCTTGGCTACCTCATCCGCCTTGAGGTCGTTTGGGGGGTATTGCGCCCCCAGACCAATAATTGAGAGGCCCAGCTCTCCGAATGTGCTTGATGCCATGACTTCGATGGTTATGGAGCTGCTTGCTTATACTTAGAGGTGAATTTGAGACCCAATTGGACAAGTCGCGATAATCATAGGCTTCGTTCGATATCAACAGAGAACGGCTCCCAACTTGAAGAGGTTTTGAGTTTGTGTTTTGTGTCTTGTCGTCGGCAAATTACATAAGCTGTTTCGGACAGGGTCTCAGGGGCGCTCGGTGGAAACAAAACAACAATGCGCAGCAGGGATGGCGGGGCTATATGTAAAGATAGAGAGGGTAGATCCGGCAGGATGGACACATGCGCTTCACAGCCTAGTTGAAACGGTGGCTGCAGGATAGGTGATAGGTGCACTGTCAGTTGGATATGGGACTTCAAGCACGAGACGCGCAAACGACAGTTGACAAGCAGCAATGTAATGCAGGGCAAGCAGGCAGATACATACTACCTAAGGCCCATGTAATTGGCATTGACTTGGACGACCAGACGAGACAGGACATTGACATGTCTATGACGACGTGACTTGCATGCTTCAAGTTTAGCTCGAGCAGCGGCAGCCTGCATATTTACGATAATTTCCAAGGTTGGCCTATCGGGCACACGAACTACATACTTACTTGGTAGATATCTCGGTATTCAGCAAGTATTACTAGAGCCCTCGTATTTCGTGTTTTATAGCCTCATTGACAATCAGCGCAATGTCAATATCAGAATCGGGCAATGTTGGTTGTTTGGAGACACTACGGTCTGACGGTTGGTTGATAGATAGTAAGCTGCAGACCGCAGTGGTATCGAAAAGCCACCCGGGCGGGTTTCACCTCAGTTTCCAGGCCTATGCGGGCCTATGCGCAGAGGAGTTCGGATGGAATGAGCCGCTGCACAGTACCTGCCTCCGCCTTAGCCCGACAGCTATAGGTAACATCATTGCCTGAAACAGGAACTTCATGATGCATCTAGGTACCGACCTACAGTGGACTGCCCCAATGAGACAGTGCATTCTAGCCTGCAACTAGTGGCTCGGATAGATCTATCTGAACGAACTGCGCCTCGTCGCTCGAGACTAACTGCAATAGGCATATGAGGTAGGTAGGTAGCTCATCCCAAGACAAATAACCTTTCCGCATAGGCAACCTGGGGTTTTCATTACTCGTCCATCTTGGAATTATTATCACATGGCCAAAGATCATTCGCCTAGGTTGTCGCTTAAGTAACCTCACAGCTCGACACTCGCTGGCAGACCTCACGCCAGAACGATGATACCCTCGGGGAAGCTAGCTTTTGCTGCACACGCTGCCATCGAGACAGCTGCCGGTGTTTCCTTCATTGTTCGCCCCGAGGCACAGCTACACGGCTGTACACCTGCAGGGAAACTCATCCTGAGGCAATATGGAGGTCTGCTTCTGGCGTCGAGCTTGGTGTGCCTGGTCATCATTGCCGATCCAGGTCTGAACGACACCACACTGCGCCCGTTAGCTGCCGCGCTGGGATCTTATCACGTATGGCCTTGTCATAGAGCTCTTGTTCGCATTCGGATCGAAGCAACGGTCAAAGACGAATCGGTTTTAGGTGGGCCTCTCGCACACCTCCTGGTACATATGGTGTGTCTGGGGCTGTTTCTACATGTAGTAGCAACCGGGGCATAAGCATTGTTAACTACATCACTCGACTTCTTCATCTCAGTCCTATAGGCGATGCGGGGCGAGCAGGTGGCTGTATTATTCTACTTTGCTATCCGTAAAGTGCTAGGGATGGTACCCCGACTTAATGACTTCCTACATAGGTAATCAAAGGCCGACGAATCCGACAAGACGGCAGGGAGGGAAAATGATTTTGCCGAGCTTTGCGGCCGTGGTCAACTGCAAATCTCTTGTGCCGCGCAGTTCATAGTTGCATACGCCCAATTTCTATCGAACATCAGTTGGGAGACTAATCGGTGCCCGAGTATCCTGCTGGCTCAGGAGCATCTCACGCTCAGGTTAGTCGAACCTTGATCGTGGCCTTCCCAACATCAAGTGCTTCCAGCAAGCGTCAGGAACGTCGGATTCACTCTGTCCTGCCCCCTTGGATGTCGGCAGGATGTCGGCAAGATAGACCCAAAGTTCTTCTACCAGCAGCAAGACCTCGACGTTGCCGAGGCCTGGAAACAGGCGCGTTGCTACGCCCACGTATCCCGCGTTAGACAGTACCAAAGCGCCTGAAATGTAACGACTTAGTGGAGGCAAATCTTGCCTCACTCTCGAAGCTTGTCTCAGAATTGTGCGTGCGGTGATGGTTTTCCGATCTTGGCCAGGTTTTCGATATATCGAAAGTTTTGTATCCTTCCCGGGAATCGAGGCCGACCAAAGCTCGATATCGTAGGCCGACACCGGTCCCGAACCTCTCGTTTCCGACACTTCAAGCCACGGTATCCCCCGCTGCCAAGGAGCTGTATGCAGCCAGCCTATGCTGATCTGGGTCGAGCATTCTGGATAGCATTCGTTGCGGCACGTTCGGAACTTGTCATCCACCTGGACGATAGTAAAATGACGAGCTGCGGGATGCTCGACCAAATGACCAAGCTTCACAAATGCCTTGATGTTGAGTTTCGCCGTGGACTCTCCTGTCTCAGAACTGTCCCAGGTTTTTGTACCTTTCCCATAACCGTCTGAGAACTTCTCCAGGTGCTCGGCGCCTGCGCTGAGAACACACAGTTTGCCGGCTATGTCGAAAGCACCACCTGCCACCCGTACTGCAGACTCTGGAATGGGGCCAACCGGCTTCCCGTGGGCGATACAGATCCGGCAAGGGAATTTTATGCCTGACATGAAGTCGGCATTCGAATCTTTGTCAGTGGTAATGGCCCAGACAGAGGGTTTGGCTTCCATCGTGCTTTGGGTGCTGGGTGGAGAGCACTCTTTCGTGTCAATAAAGTTACTCTTGCAATGCGCAAGGGGGAATCATAAAACTTGCAACTTCGTTATGTGGAGGAAATGTCCAATTTTATACCAACAGAGGCTGTTGTGAATTGCCAATGCCGTGAATACTAATCGCGGGCATTTGCGCTTGAACCTCCCTTTGCTTGTTGGTCCGAGCAACATCTAAACATATCCAATCTGACACCTGACCTGACCATTGGTGATTGAGAGGCCCTGGGAGGGAGGTACATACAAGGGAATTTGATGGTCAAACACGTGGGGCTTGTGTAAACAAGAAACTCAAAGGTGCTCCTTGCACAAGACGTGCAACCAACATTGTGCAACCCCAAATAAGCTATAATTCAGAGGATGAGCGATTTTCAAAGCTTTGATTCAGTCTTCGGAGGGGGTCAAGCTCAACCTATGTTTCAGACAACTTCAAATGAAAGAGTTTTGGCGTGTAGAGACATCGTTCAACGCCAATTCTCTCGATATTTGCTACCTGGACACGTCTGTAGTGGTTCATAAGCAGTTTTGACTGACTCGGATGTTACCGGGGGCTTTAACAAATGACACTTGAAATATTTTGCAAAGACGTTCCTTGAGCAGGCATTCTCTTTGTTCAGATACATGGATCGGTTTCCAAAGATGCGGAGTAGAAGGTTAGCTCATTGGCTCTCCCTGACGATTCAAACAGCTCCCACAGAACGAGGTCGAGCAGCAACTTATCCCTAGCATCCGTGTATCTCGTGATATTCATTCACTTGCTTCATTACGACGAAATGGGTACATAATACCATGGCGCATAATATTAAATCCATTCTGCAAAGGAATGACATACACGCACTTGTGATGCTCCTTCTGCTTTACGGAGTTTCAATTTTATGACCCTCCCGATGACAGCATTGCGAGTGGTCCTCATGAGACCTCGTGACCGTCATCTCCCCGCTGAGAACCGTGTGCTTGCATCTTCCCCAGCCAACAGTGAGTTCGAAACGATGCGAAAACGCTTCGTTGGGATCCTTATGCCTTCCCAACTCCCAATCCAGGTCTTCAACCATTACCCATTCCGAGTCTTCTGTCTGGCTGTTGCGAGATTCGGACGAGGGTTTCTCATCAAGTTCAAGCCCTTGGTCGGAGGGACTCTGACAATTGCTTGTATGAGTGTGCGTATGAGTATCTCCTTCGCATTCTTGAGTAGTCAAAAGAAGTCCATCTTTCTCGTTGCTCTCTTTGTGTTGGGGTTGGGAGGTCGCATATTGCCGCGTAGACGCACGAGCCCAAGCAGGAGGAGCGACTGTTGCCAGGGTTAGAAGATGCATGCCAAGAAAGGTTGGTGAGTTGTGTGTGAAGAAAACATTGTATTTAGCATACCGCCTTGCGGGTTATCCGTGCCTCCTTGTTGTGCCATGTTGCGCTGCGTAGAACGAGATTGAGGCACTTTGCTCAATCGTATCGCGCCAGCGCATGTGGTGCTTTAGGGTTCTTGGTTGATGTAAGGTGGACAGCCCATTCACGCAGCCAAGAGTGGCTTCTTAGGTGGCTTTTACTTACACATTGAGGGCATGCGAGGACATGCACTGTCGATGATCACCACATCGAGACAATTGGGGTGGCGGAGCGACGTCACGTGTTCAGGTGTCATCCCGCCTACACTACCTTGTACTCTAGTTGGCAATGACACAATGTGAAAACATGCTACGAGTTTATCGTGAGAATGTAATGCCGATGGAGACCTTACAGTTCACTGAGCGACCAGAAAGCGGTCAATGGGGGAGTTCTGCGAATAGGATGTATTTGATCGATTGGGGCCAATGCAAGAGTGATAGTTCCTAGGATTGGCTCTCGGTGGTTCGTCTACGACTATGGCCATCCATGTAGATGATCTCCCTGCCTGCCATCGGCGTCCGATTCAGAGCCAATTGAGCCGGTAGAGCCTCCAAAACGTCTCTCTAGTCCTCAAAAACGTATCACACTTTGCCCACCTTATGCTGAAGCTGGAACTTCCTCAGCAATGCCGGATGGAAAGGATGATGGTGAATCAAGCTTACAGTCTGCTCAGTCTGGGACTGCTCAATCACTTTCCAGCAAGAGATGGGTTGACGGGTGCTTGGTCCGCAAATGCAAGTTAGACGAACATTCAAGCAGTTATCGACATTCGAAAAAGTGATGCATTTTCGTGCCGAAGATGTAGTCGCCAGTGCCGTCTTTTGGCGTCAAGAAAGACCGACCGCTATTGAATCTGTTTGAAGATGATTTCGTGGGTGCCTCTTCCTTCGTTAGTCCAACGGCTCTCATCGTACAGGCCGGCATCTATGAGGAGATCGTCGAGCCGTTCATCGGGTAGCGAGGCGGCCGCTTTACGAATTCGTAGCTCCAGGTAGCTCGAGGCCAAAGGTAGTAGGGCCTTGAGGCATCTCCGCCAGGCCTCGAGATCGAGGTCGATGAAGAGACTGAGGAAGCGGAATCTGTTCACATCTCTTCCCAAAAGGTTGATCCACTTGAGACCAATGCTACTGGTATACACGTGAAAGTGGTTCTTGAGAAGAAAGACATCCAAGGCTTCCGAGCGGGTTTGCTTGTTGACGCGGAAGAAGGCAGGCAGGGGCCGATTTAGGACGAAGAAGCCTTGCGTAGAATGCCCCCACTCGGCCTCGAGCACGAATTCATAGATGACATCGCGGATCTCGAGGGGTAGGGCCAGCAGCCGTGAGCGCGGCGGATATGAACGGTTTCGTCGAGCCATCATGAGTTTTGAGCAGTTCCGCAGTTGAGATGGAAGGCTCCAACATGGACTGATTGATGCTTGATCCACTGCTTCAAATATAGCAGCGAGAGTAGTGTGAGGATGTGAGGATGTGTGAGTCGAGTCGTCGTGAGTCGAAAAGGCGAGAGAATTGGAAGTGTAAAGTAGACCAAGGAGTGTGCTCAGCGGAAGGAACTGTCGATATGACACAAATGAAAAGCCGGGGGGTATTTGAGAATCAGGAGGAATTATCGAGGTACCGGATCACAGGCTGAGAACGCGCATTGGCATCGGTGAGTGACAATGATGGGTGTGAGTGTGAGTGATGCGTTACAAACATCATAGGTATGTATGTATATGCATCCTGGTTACCAAGTGCAAGTGCTCGACCAGTCAGTCTCCTTAGGTCTGCCTCGAAATTCGGACAGGCAGGTGCAGCTCGTAGGGACGGGCAACTGCTGCCCTGTCACTCGCGATACATGGTGTAGCACGGCGTGCCCTTGGCGGCTGGGGTTGGCTAAGGGTTTGGGCTGCGCCTAACCACAGCAGGTTACCCCCACAGCAGATCAGTCGGTAGCAGACCCTAGCCCTGGACCTAGGTACCCCTCGGTACCCCAACATGACGCATACGCACGCCAGCGAGTTGGGTCATGTAGAGTCGAGACGGAGGCTTGAAACACACATGGCGCTTGCTTGTTGCCTGCCCGTAAGGCTACCTTTTACGCATTGGCCCCGGACTAACACACGACGATAACTGGCTTGCCCTAGAGCACCCTGATTTCCGACTAATTAATGGTTAATGTTAGATATCTCCTTTTCATATCTTTGATAAAGTCTACGACTCTACAACGCCTCACCTGCCACGTATTTTCAGCAGGTAGCGTTTCTATGCATACCAGTGGCACAGAAAACATGTTTCAAAAACGACTCCGATTGCGCAAGTTATCTCCAACTCACCGGCAGGCAAGGAAGACCCACTAGCCATGAAATAGAAATAAGCCTTTCTGTTTTGACCACTTACATACAGTACACAAGCATGACAAAGTGACAACCCTCGGGGGCCTCGGATCATCGCCTAGCGCAGCCTCCC
Organism: Astrocystis sublimbata; assembly: GCA_022453515.1. Lineage (NCBI taxonomy): Eukaryota > Fungi > Ascomycota > Sordariomycetes > Xylariales > Xylariaceae > Astrocystis > Astrocystis sublimbata. The sequence goes on along the minus strand of JAJNNY010000010.1, from coordinate 588,823 downwards.
CGTGCACAATATGTGTAAAGGATTGTCAGGGCTCACATGTATGCGTGATGGGAAACAACTATGTTAGCGGTTTGCCTTCTCGCCACTTTTAGCCAGCTGTTCTTGACAGCCGCAGCAATAGGATGGCTGACGAAAATGCCTGCCAGCACGATGAGTTGCTACTCGGATGCTCCCCGTGGGCTGTCGAGGCGGGGTTTGAACGGCCTGACGCTGTAAAGAGGCTTGCCGCAGCATCGATAAACGATCGCAATCCTCTTTCAGGAAGAGGAAAGCCAGCAAAAGCAGTGAAGCAGCTGAGCCAAGAGGCAGCTGAACGACTTTCCCCTTCATTTCCCGCCCCCCTTATATTGCCTTACGATGAGCTCAACTGGGACCCTGACTGTCCAGCCCAATCACTTCGGTCCTGGCTCCTTGAGCCGGAACGGAATAAGATTACGACTGAGCGCGGTACTATCTATGTAGCCGCGCCCCCGATTGTGACGCCAGATGTGCAGTTCATGAATGCCTGGGCGCAGCCCAGAACGGGCGCCCGGTATGGGCTTGATCTCGAGGCGCCATCCACCGATGCAATCTTAGCATACCTCGATGCCTTCTACCACGGCCTCGATGTCAAATTGTTGCCCGAGAAGATGCGCTTCGTGCGTTGGGGGAAGGCCTCATCAAAGAACAATCCCAACCATGTCGGACTTGCACACGGTGACTTGTGCATCCGAATCCGCACCCGGGAACCTCCCGATGGAAACTTCAAGCGGCAGCTGAACTTGGAAGATCTCCTTGACGCAGCTATTGAATTCTTACCCGACGATGCGTATGCGATAGCGCTACTCATGAATTTTGACATGTATGAGGGCAAGGAGGATACATTTTGTTGCGGACGAGCATACGGAGGTAGTCGTGTTTGCGTTGTATCCACCGCCCGCTACCATCCCTCTCTCGATGATCGTATTGACCACAAGCACATGTGGCCAGCTTCTCACTGCAAGAAGTATGCCGATAGCGTATGCGCCGCAGAAGGGTTGGATTCACAGAAACATATACAATCACCAAACGAGATCTTGAGCTTGCCACATGAGATCTTGAGCTCACCGCTAGCGCAGGCCGTCAAAGCAGTGCGAAGTACATCTGCCTTGCCGACCGCCCCGGGCCTCAACGGATTATGGTTCGCGTGCGTTGCGCGCACAGTAGCTCATGAATTGGGCCATTGCTTTGGATTGGACCATTGTATCTATTACGCTTGCAGCATGCAAGGGACCTCGCACCTGGCCGAAGATGTGAGGCAACCGCCGTATCTCTGTCCTGTGTGCCTGGAGAAGGTCGCCTACGCCATTTCCTGTGAGCTTCAGGAGCGCGACCAAGCGGGGAAAGAGGATTATATCAAACAGAGGTACAGAGCTATCGCCGCTTTCTGTGAGTCTTGGGGGCATGTTGACATGTTTGCTGCTTACCATGCTTGGATACAAGCGCGACTCCAGCAACTCGCAGCCTAGCACAGATGGAGACGAGATCGGTCTGCGCATTATTTCCGAATATGGTTAACAACTAGGTGGCTTGCATCCGAAGCAAAATCCGAGATTCAGGTATCCGAGGTCCTCCCATGGAATTGAATACCATTCACAAATGCCACTTACTATGCACCTAGCTATCACAATTGAGAAACGTCATTCAGCTTCGTTTTCCAAGGTTCGAGAAATCGAACAAGGTCTCTGCGAGTATTAGCCCACGATACAATCGGGGCTCGCACTAGTTCCGACACAATTGTGTACGTGCGTACTACCGTTTAGCCAACAGGGCAATGGACGATACCTGAAACGATACAAACATTGTGTGAAATGGTTAGAACTGACTGACTTTAAAACCAATGAAGAAAAAACTATCCAATTGTGTTACTGTTGAATTGAAGCGTGGGCAAAAGCTATAGTTCGCTGGCCCGAAAAGGCAGCGCCGAAGACGCCAAGCACAATAATTGCAGTCCCGACATGTCGATCACTCAGCTCTAAGTATCCCGCCGTTTGCGAAAGCGTCGCAGCTGTATCCCGGTCATCTGCCCGCATGTTCGTAAATTCATTGAACTGGAGATTAATCTACTCTGTGATATTTCCGTTTCGTATTCATTTCTAATTCCTAACGCCGGTCAACGGAGACCGATGAAAATGGAGAACGGAGCAGCTCACGGCGCTACCGTCGAAGAGGCAGGAGGTGCAAACGGGACGAAAAACGGAGAGATTACCGGGTCCACCGCCGGACTCACGGCTGATGAGCTGAAAGGCTTCCACTCATTTGTTGAGCAATGTCGCGAACAGGGGCTTCTCCAGCGTCCCGCCGGCTTGCCAGCGGACGACACTCTAGATGGATTGGTTGACGAAATCACCCTCCTGTACATGAGACTTGCCAAGCTTGCTCTTGCAGATGATTTGATACTAATACTTCATCTAGGAGGTTCTTCAGCGCTCGCGCATTTGACGTGCCCGGAGCCCTCCGGCAATTCCAGGAAGCCCAGGCAATCAGGAGCTCCGCGAACACAGCCGAAGCATACGACACTATTGACATTGACGACTTCGAGCACTTGCGCACCATTGTAAGTAATGTGATCTCATTATCTAGTGACCCATGTCATAGTGCCACCCCAACAGTTTCGAATCGATAGGACTAATACCCCAAACCCCTAGTATCCTCATTGGACAGGTCATCGAGACAAACATGGCTTGCCAATATGTACCCTGGACGCTGCTAAACGTAAGCAACGCCATGCTAATTTGGCGTATTCTATTCCATGCACACCTGCCAGGTCTTTCATGAGTTCGACAGTCTTAAGATCAAAATCACGTTGCAATTGAAGTAGTGAGTGTGAATACTAACACTTACTCGCAGTCGACGGGCCAAATTTTGCAAAATACCACAACTACACCCCATCCCAGGTAACATGTCGAGCAATTACATCTCTCGACTACCTCACACGCTTTGTGCTCCCTCTCTGCTCTGCGATGAAGGACCGGCCAGAGCCAGAGAAGCCGATTTCCAAAGCCGTATATGTCGTCGACATAAGTTCCATAAGCCTCAAGCAGGCGTGGAACATACGGGGCTACGCACAGAGTATCACAAAGCTCCTAGCAGTCTGCTACCCAGAAGTGGTGAACCACATCTATCTAGTCAATGCCCCGGCATACTTCTCTAAGATTTTCAACTTCATAAAGGGATGGATCGACCCAAACACCGCGGCGAAACTCATCATCGTTGAAAGCGCGAATGTTCTGACTACGTTGTTGGAAACCATCGATCTCGAGTGTATACCAGAGAGATATGGGGGACAGTCGAAAGTCGAGTGCGGGTCGGTACCGTGCGTTGACGGGTTGAAAGACTTGTTGGGCATTGAAAGTTTGCCGAATGGACCGATCAAATGGACTTTTGACCAAGGGACCCGGTCGGCGGTCGCGGTTGGCGAAAATGAAGGGACTCTTCGTAAAGAGGTCTTAGGTCAGATCAATGGTCACAACCTAACTCCGTAAGGTTATATACCTGGGTATGTACCTAGGTAATATACATATATGCTTGCGGACGATGCTTTAGTCGGTGACCCTAGCGGGTCGACACCATTAGTATCTTCAAGAGAGCTCCCTCGATCAAAAATACGGACTACAAGAAGTAATAACTTCATAGCCATCAAAAAGTCTCAGATGCTGGTACTGTTCTAAATGTATCTAAAGATATAACCAGACTGTAGGTACCTGGTGGAAGTGTCCGGGATTTTGTAAAAAAACAAAATGCTCTCGATCGGGGAATCGAACCCCGGCCACCTGCGTGACAAGCAGGTATCCTAACCACTAGACCAATCGAGACTATGCTTGACTTGAACGTCTCCGTAGTGACAGCGCTTCGCTTATAGTACATTATATTCTTGATTGTAGCTGCAATCGTACTAGTCGTGCTCACCACCTCCGCAGATACTGAATTAAATGTTCAAATCAATTTAAGTTATTTGCTAGCAATTGCTGCACTATGTAAGATGGTTGAGCTTATAGCGTGTAATGCAAACCTCATTCTTGGAACTAAGAGATCAACCACTTTCTATTACACGGGATGTCGCATATCGCCTCGCATGAACTGAGATTCGAGGGCAGTAGGTAGGTAGGTCCCGAACCTCTCTCCGGAGGCTGGATTTCTCCGCTCGGAAGTCCGCGCCATGACTCGGAAGCCGGGGCGGCTGCCCAGGTGATCGTCGTATGAGCCGAGCCTTATGGCCGAGCATCGCAGACCGAACCGTTACATAGGCCCGTCCCGACTTTCAGTTACCGTCCACGTAGCAATATGCCTTTCTGTGCTGGCCTGACTAGTGGCTCTGGTATTTCGAGGCAAAGTGGAAGTTGACTGACTTCCGTCCCATCGTGGGACCTCAATAGTGTCAGGACTAGCATGATGGTGACCGGGTGTGCATGGCGCAGCGTTGATGTCACACATGTACAACTAGATCCGCAATGACCAGGAATCGTGATACAAAAGTGATCAAGAGTCTCCTCTCTCATTGCGATCATGCCTTCCTCGCATCCCAATCTAACATTAAGTTTAGTCAGTTCCCGTTCTTTTTAATCAAGTTCCCCTCCCACACAAGACACATACAGTCACCTGCATTTAAATCAGTAACAGCACAGCGCGTCTGTGGGGCTACTGGTGTTACGGATTCAATTGGTTTATAGGTGTAGCAAGATGACAGCCAACGATACTCGCCTTCGCATAGCCGTTATAGGCTCTGGTATTGCCGGGCTGGCAGCAGCTCGTGTTCTTCGGGAGCAGCACGATGTCGCAGTCTACGAGCGCGGGCAGCCCTCCGTCGCTACGGGAGGGCAGGGCATTGCGAACTTCCCCAACTCAACGCACATTCTCAGCGATATAGGCTTCGACTACAAGCGCGCCGGCTCTGTCGAGCTTGGAGGCTGGGTCACCGTCGATAGGCATGGGAACTATCTCCATAGCACGAATTTCAATACGAGGGAGAAATACGGCTCGCCCCTAATGAGCCACATGCGCGTCGATGTTCGCGCAGAACTACTGAGATTGGCAACGGCTTCTCCTGAGGAACTGGGTCTGGGTCCAAGCGCGATACCTGCCATTATGGTGTGGAATAATGGTGCTGTTGATTTAGATGCTGAAGCTGGAAAAGTCACGTTAGAGGATGGCTCTACGGTTGATGCGGATGTTGTCATAGGTGAGTGAAAACCTAGTCATGACATCTCTCGCACGCGGGGGCCCCTACCTAACGCGAAGCTATAGTTGCCGATGGGATCCATTCCCACTTGCGAAACAAAATCCTCCCTGAACCTATAAGCGCTCGTAAAACAGGCTTAACGTGTTGCCGCGTCGCCGTGTCCGCCGAAGAAGCTGCGAAGGTCCTCGGAAAGCTACCACAATGGTGGGAGGACCAGCGCAAAGTAGGGCAAGGCTGCATGCGTCTCGTCGAGTCAATGGACGACACTGCGCGGCTTGTCGTGCTGTATCCGCTTCGCGACGGCGACTGGATGAATATGGCGTGGATATTTCCGACGCAGACGGAAAGAGAAAGCACTACGAACTCCTGGTTCGCGGATGGCGATCGAGATGAGATTTTGACGATATTTCACGATTTCGGTTACGAGCTTAAGGAATTGCTCCGGTGAGTGGCTATGTGCAGATTCTCGTTGAAGTTGCGTTCGCTGACGAAACTTAGGGTCGCTACTGAAGTGAAGCTTTGGGAGCTCCAGGATCTCGAGCCATTGCCGACCTGGACGTCAGGACGCGCGATTCTCATTGGCGATGCCGCTCACGCTATGACACCGTTGCAAGGCCAAGGTAAGGAGACTCAGAATGGCATGGAAGTTTGATAATACTGCTGACGCGAATGTAAACAGGAGCCAACATGGCCATCGAAGATGCTGACGGTTTACGCCTTCTCGCGCAATCCGGTGTCACGCGGGATGATGTTTCCAAAATACTTCAAAGGATCGAGGGTGTCAGGAGACCCCGCGCGACGAGGGTGCTCATGAATACGCGCTCTACATCCAAGGTCTCTAGTGCTGCCGATAGGTATGCAGTATTTGATGAGAATTGCACATATCCAGGTATATTGAGTATAATCAAACAACAAGCTACGGAGGCTTGAGGGGATGAGAAATTGTGTGCATGTGATAAAGAAAGCAAAGGTACACCTAACGCTGATAGTTTAACCTGAGAACATCAATCAAGTCTACCAAAATTTGGTATAGCTACCTCCTAGTAAGCTTCGCAAGACTATCAACTGATAACTCCGAAGTTCTACTTGATCCTAGTGTGGATCACCAGCTGATTCAATGAGCCCGGAAGTTTGCCGTCCTCGCATTTGAGCGGAAATTCAAATTGTTCATATTCTTTCCACATCTGCTTCGTCCTCGGAGATTCTGCGTCGGCGTATGGTTTGCTAGATGACACTGCTTAGCTTAAATCATGGGAACCATTGCAGGGTGTCATACCCATTTGAGCCGTAGGCCATAGTATCGGAATGTTCGGCGCAGATGATAGCGACTGGTCGTGCGCAATCCGCGATGATCTGCTTGACTGGTGCGGAAACAAAAGGTGAGAACACAATGCATTCGTTGGTCAACTCCGCAAAGCCCCCAGCTCCATAATCTCCAACGACTTCAAACCCCATCTTTATCACAATGTCCTTCGTCTCATCACAATAATCCGGGTCTTGAGTGAGCAGCCTCGGCGCATTGTCTTGTTCTTTGGCACGGACACTGACCATATCGGCCATCGTTACTGCAATGGCATGGTGCATCAAGGAGCCGTCTATCACGCTTATTTCAGGCTCTCGCGCATTTTCTGGCAGAGAATCGTTCTGCGTCCTCCACCATTCGGGAGGTTTGGAGTTCATATCTCCCAGCCCGAAACAAACAATTTTGGTCACTTCCTTCTCGTGCAGCAGCTTTCGAAATTGTGACCGAAATGCCTCGCAAGTCGCGCTCGCTTGCCATCTTTTTTGACAAAGTTCCAACAGTCGCTCCACATTCTGAACCGGCCCCTCGAAGTTGCGTAAGGTTCTGTTTTCCCATTGAACGAGATACGTGCATTGGTAGGTCTCAGGGCCACCGTCGGGCATGTGATCAACGAGATGCCAGTACTCTTGGAACGTGACTTTCGGCTTCCTAAAAGTAAAATTGATATGTCAGTATGAGCTCTTACTTGATTTTGTTGGGTGTTGGTGCGCCTTGCCAAATAGGTTTCTTAATCCCGAACATTGGGTTTGTGATATGCACTATAGTGTTGTCGAGACGGCGGACCATAAATTTCTCAGTGGTACATGACTGGGCGAGTTGTCGTTCAATGCTAGCAAGGTCCCCTTTCCGCCAAAGCTTGACTCCGAAGTCGTACAAGTCTGATGCGCGCTGGCTACTAGTTTTCCAACTGGAACAGCCGTAGTCAAGCAGCGGCTCCAGGTGTTCGCCGGATGTCGAAAACGTTACACGCGACGACATTCTGGTGAGTGAACTTTTTGACCCTCGCAGTATGGTGGGTTTCGTAAAGCATATTAGCCTTTTCATAGGTGAAGGCAAAGAGAGGAACGTGGTCAAGACCAATTTTATTGCCACAATTAATCGTACACCGACTGTTGCCATCCTCGTCGGCTGACGTGTCACCATTCACTCCTCCCTTCGTCCAGCCAAGCAAGGGGGATTTATGCCATGCAACCTTCATCACATCAATCACATGAATCCATGGCAAAAGTTCATTGAGTGCTAGCCATTATATTATTGAAGCCCTGGATCGCGTAGAGCAGTAGGCCACTCAGGTGCATACTGATCTGAGGAAGACTCAAACAGCGCAAACGATGGACATCTGCGATACCTAATGTGCTTGTAATTCTCGATATTTGCTTGTTTTCCTCCTTCAGGCCTGTAGCGGCTATGCACAATGATGAGCTACCAAGGGGTGGTTGGCGAATCCGGCGCGAGCGAGTCATTGGACATCACTGCATTAATAGGGGCGTACAATTACGCGTCACTTCTCCTTCCTGTGATACGGAATTTAACAAATCCGGCCTCTCGCGACTATTATAAGCAAGACAGCTAAGCTAATACGCAGCAATGTTTCGGCACGGCCCGTTTTCCAACGGCGTCAGAGCTACTAAACTTTATCATGTCTACAAGTGGCGGATCGCGATTATGAGGGTGATGATGATGCTTTGACCGTCCAAGCTTGGGAAAAGTCAGCAGCCACTAAACGGACTTTACAGGCAATAAGCAGCAGTGGACAGATACCATACCCATCGAGCCCCTTACAGCTTGACTGCTTGTTTAGCGTAACATGTCCCCTCGTTTGCCGACAGCGTGGCAAATTGGCTGACTAGAGGAACTCTTGGGCGTGACTACCTGTGCCACAGCACAAGTTCAAACAACCTTATTGCCAATAATGACTGCTTGATCTCATCTTTGGGGGATGGTAAATGAAAGCTGGCAAACTCGACAGTGTTTGGTTTGTTCACACCAATCTAGGCCGAACCATCTATACCCCGTACTATGTTACATACCCAGCTAGGGGTCAACCAGGTGACACAGCAACATACCTAAGTAGTAGACATGGATGCGCTGAAGCGATTACAACCTGTAACAGCTGTCGTGCTAGATATGCGACTTTCTTCGAGTTTTTTTTTTTTATTTTTTATTTTTTTTTTTTACCATGTGAGTTATGCTTAGCGCCATCAGCTGCGTAATTTGTTTTGATCACATACTGTACTATCAACCTGATCATAGCCACTCGCCACCGTATCGAATATGTATGACACTACGTGCACTGCGTTTGCTTTAGAATCGAGATAAGGAGCACTTTAATGAGCTAGTCTACTGAGACTTTAGCTAACGGAAGATAAAGTTCCAAATACCCAATTCGCGAAGCTAACACGCCAGTATGACGATATCTGTATGGCGTCATTTCAAGATGCTCGATCTATGACAGTGTCCTCAGTAATTGGGCGGAATGGCGCTCCGATACTAGTATCGACAACGGGCAGACATACACTTTTATGTTAAAAATTATTGACTGGGGCTTGCCTTCTTCCTTTGCAACTCTAAATCTGTCTGTTCTCAAGCCAACACACGACCTTTCAAGCCACAATTCAGCAGTTATTCTTAAATCTGATACGGAAACCATGAGTGACCCAACTTACGTGGTCATGCCCATTCGGGCTGACAGCGAACAAGATCCGGATCAAGGTAGACACCCAACCCTATCAATACCATATCGTCTCAGCTGACAATTGTCTTGTCTAGTCGCTGCGGCTATTGAGAACTCTCTGCATGGCAGACTCCATCCAAATGACCCGGCAGTGGGAAAAGGAGCTTTGGGAAAAGTCATGGGTACGACAAGTCTTATCATGATATGTTGAGAGCTTGTTGACGCCTTGTAGCACACACCGACAGCCTTTACAAATATCTCTCCGTGAGTTACGCATACAGACCTCGCATCTTCAAAGTGTATTGCTAACGTATCCTGAAGTGGGAGGACCCAGCCCGTACTGTTGGGTCCTACCTTGGGCTCCTAGGACTCCTTGCCGGCATGCACTACTTTCGCTGTACTCAGCTGCTCCTGAAGATGGCTGCAACTGCTCTTGGAGGTATGCAGTCCTTGAACCTTAACGGAAGACGCGAGAACTCACATTTGATACTTCAGTAACCTCTGTCACCTCTCTCGTCAGCCGCTCTACCAAGAACGACTTCATGACCCGCATGCGACCAGACTACAAGAGAGTGCCGGAGCCAATACTCAATGCGACACTCAAGGACGTCCACGACCTTGTCCAGTATCTCGTCGTCGAAGTCCAAAAGATCATGTATGCCGAGGATTTGGGCAAGTCCTTTGGTGTGAGTGAATAATTATCTCCTATTGCCACTACTGTCAAATCATGCTAACGTATAACAACAGGCTTTCGCCGGCCTGACAACACTGTTCTGGTTGATCAAGCTGCTCTCCCCATTCAGCCTCGAAGTCCTCGGTCTCAGTTTGGCCTACTTTGTCCCTCTGCTATTCACCCCAGCCTGCCGCGAGATGGCTCACAATGCAAGTGTGAAGGCAGCGGATCTGTCACACAGGGGTCAACATGCTGCTGGCCAATATGCTACAAGAGCTCAGAAGTACGTATAAAAAGACCACTGGCTTCGAAATCGTAAAAACACGTGTCTAACGAAGAGTTACTGTGTGCGCAGTTCTGCATCGAACATGTCGGCCAACGCGCAACAAGCCGCAGGCAACTTAGCATCCAAGACCAAAAGGGGTGCTTCAAACGCCGCAGCTACCACTCAAGAAGCCGCTGGCATCGCCGCAGCCAAATCTCAACAAGGAGCCTCGGATCTGGCAGTCAACACTCAGCACGTCGCGGGTAACGCTGCATCAGCGACGGGGCAGACTGCTTCCGACTTGGCGTCTGGCACACAACAGGCTATGGGAAACGCCGCGCAAGGGGCTTCAAATCTGGCCTCTAATACACGCGACGCCGCCGGAAATGCTGCAAGGAGTACACAGCAGGGTGCCTCAAACTTGGCATCTAACACCTACGACGCCGCTGGTAACGCAGCAACAGCGACCGGACAAGGCGTTTCCAACATGGCATACAGCACACAACAGGCCGCAGGGAGCGCAGCGGAGGGAGCTTCGAATCTTGCATCCAAGACACGTGATGTCGTCAGCAACGCGACATCAGCGACCGGGCAGACGGCGTCTGACATGGGATCCGGTACACGGGATGCCGTTGGCACCGCCTTTACGACAACTGGACAAACCGCTTCCAATATGGCATCCGGCACGCAGAACGCCGTGAGCAGCGCTGCGTCAGCCACCGGACAAACTGCGTCGAACATGGCGTCCAACACACAAAACGCCATCGGAAGTGGCGCGCAGAAAACCGCAGATGGAGCTACCTATGTCTCGTCATCCGCACAGCAAGCGACGGGGAACGTAGCCGAGACATCCAAGAGCACAGCGTCCAACCTCGCATCCCAGACGTCGCGCTTCGCTGGCATCCTATCATCGCCGGGCACACGACAGGCTGCCTCCAAACAACCTGGGCCAAGCGTGCCGGTGAAGTCGCAAGCTGTGACAGGGACCAGCCCGACGGTCGCGCAGACGTCGCTGGAGGCGCAGCATGCGGAGCCTCGGCGCGGAAGCTTGGGCATGGATGGCGTTGTCCCTGTTATTCGACAGCATATTGTGCATACCGAGAATGAAATTTAATCAGTTTGTTGTGTTCTGCTCTGTTCTGTTCTTTTTATTTTTTTATTACCAACTTGGGTTATGGGTTATGGGTGATAGCTTGCTAGAGCTAGTTGTGTTGGTATATTGCGATTGCAGGAGTTTCAATGGTCTGGTTTTACCCCTGGGTTGAATAAATGTCGCAAATTGGCACGGATGTAAGTAATATGACTCGAGATTATGCAGATGAAAATGACAAAATCAAAAGTAGGACGGTATTGGGCGCCATGTACCTATCATTTCAGTGACCCTGATTCCTATCCAAGATCCGTAGTGCGATAATCGAATGCGAATGCCTTTGAAATAGAGTGCCATCGATGTCAATTTGCATAGAATAGCTCGCGAATACTCTATAATCCGATTATTTTGAGTCTATTTAAAAACCCGCCTAGAGGCTACATCTTGGTTATTCATTCACATATAATGTTGACCGTGATGTTGATAAAGAGGCATATGTAAATCTTTTGTTTATTTTGCAATTTGCATGCCCGGATGCCCTGATTTAGCTCACCGACACTATTCCTGAAGAGCCAAATGACGAAGATGCGGCACATTTCAGATATCACCCCAATATCACGAACCATTCGATTACCGAACAAGCATATACTAGTAGTCTCGTCCATGCCAACGATTCGATAAAGTCATCATGTTGTAAAGTACAGGGCATACATAGCACGTATATACATACATACATACGCACATGCCAATGCCAAACTGATCTTGAATCTATCGCCCCAAAATCGCCCTTCTAGGCCCCTGTCCTGATTCTACATACCAACACAGGAATAAAAACAGAGCACGCTGATTAACCCTTTGTATGTTCCGGCATCACCAATGATAACAATGGAGAGGTATCGTGAGCATTGAGCAGAGCAATGCAAGAAAAGAGCGCATCAAATGAAAGGCGCAATCATAGCCGATACGTGCCGACGCCAATCGCCCTACACCATACACCAAATACAAAGCATTACCTACCAAGCAATCAATCAGCAATAAATCCTCCCAACCCAGTCCTTCCAAACCTCGTTTCTAACCCTCCCGTGAAAACAGGCCGCTAGACATGCTGATGTCGCGACAGTGGAGAACCACATTACCAGAAAGAACACCATCCTATGTAGTGCTGGCACAGATTCTCCAACTTCGTCGCCTCCAGGATGAGCTTGTTGACCTGCTTGACGACTTCCAGCTCCTCGTTCGGCTTGAAGTCTCTGCCCGTCAGTTTCTGGTTCACTCTGTCCAGAACCTCCAACGCGCGCGCATTCTGGATCTCCGCCGCCTCGCCGTCGACGGGCACGGGACCGTTCATGATGCTGGAATTCGTGCGTGCGCGGCCACGGGCGGCTGGGGCGGCTGCGTTGCCGTTGCCATTCTGTTGCACGGACTCGGGCCCCATCTGCATTTGAGCGAGCAATTCTGACGGTGGATGCTCCGACTCCAATATGGACTGTCTCCGACCGTGCTGCGTGCCAGCTCCGAGAGCGGCTTCGCGCTCTGAGTGGAAGTTGGGACCGCAGAGAGAGGCACGGTTGGTCAGACGCCAAGTCAGGAGAGGATCGTGGATGAACTGTACGTAAACATCATTTGTTAGTATCGATGAAAGACGGGCGAGTAGAGTATGATAGTTAAAAGTTGAACTTACAGCTTCTAGCACAGCCATCACACTCTCTTTGTTCTCCCTGAGCACACGCATGACATGTTCGCAGGTGATGCGGAAGCTTCCCTCGATATTGCTGACCTCCATCGCATATGTAAGCATACGCGTGAGGCGGAAGGGAACCCGCTCCGGATATTTGTCGCGCTTCATGGCCACCTCGAAACAGTCGCCGAAGTCGATGTGGATGATCTTGCCCGTGATTCTGTCAAGCATGAGATTGCTAGGGTGACGATCGCCCAGACCTAGGATGTAGCCAACCATGCTCATGACACCCAGACTGCGTGTATAGTTGGTGCGTCGCTCCAACCATGCTTCAGAGCTCTTGCTCTTAAGCCAGAGAACGCGGTACAAGTCTTGGCCGGTTGTGTTGTCTAAAGCGTAGCCAAAGACTTCGACCTTTTGCATGAGGGTAAGATTGTCATAGTCTGGTGCCATTTGCAACATGATGCGGTGCTCGATGTTGAGCAGAATCTTTCTACTTTCACGGTACTCCCTTATGAGTACGTGAAGAGTATCACTATTGGGAACCCATCCAAATAGACCAGAGTTTTGACTCAAGGGGATTGCTGGATATCGCTGAATACCAAGGTGCCTCTTGTAACATTCTGAATCGTTGGCAAGCAATGTATTGCACAAACCAAAGAGCTGCATCACACGTTCGTCTTGACGAATATCTTCGTGACCCTTGAGAAGGAAAGCGTAAGGGCTGCCGTCGCTACCTGTCATGTTGAGTTTCCTAGGCCGTTGCTTCGAGTTGATGACGCTGAATGTAGTCTCGAAAGAGATAATCTGCACAATAGGAGCTCCACTGCGATAAGTACCGGGCACGGCCAGGTCCAGGTCCCTAGCTTGAAGAAGCTTGGGAGAGCAATACGTGAGTTCGAGAGACGTCATCTGCGGCAGCTGTCGGCCGATACGACGGAACACCTGGTAGTACAAATCCCACGCACCGTTCATATCGGTGACATCTTGAGTCTGTTCATACTGCCGGCACCACTCTCGTGCTTCTGTAAGATCTCGGCCGAAGGTCTGCGCGAAACTGATTTCACGCAGAGTTTCGGGACCTCTTTCGAGTTGTTCATGCAACGGGTTCAAGGTAGCGAACATGCCTTCGGCGTTGTGGTCACTGAACCAAAGCCGCGAAGCCTCCTCAATGCCCTCGTACCACTGTTCGTGCCATAGCACCGCCACACGGATCAGCTCATGACTGACGATATCTGCCTGCTCGACGAGTTTAGCACTGTGCTGCCTCATGCTGTCCATAATAAGGGCAGCAGATTTAGACTTTCTCGAATTCTGTACTGATTTCATAGCAACAGTCAGAGGATAAACCAGCGCCTGAGGGTGGTTACGGCCAACGTCAGCGAGTAGGTTGTGAATAGATTGCCGCACCCGTGGGTTCTGTTGATTGATACGTGCAATCAGTTGCGGGATCACCTCGAGCCAAGTATCGACACTAACGGTACCGGCGCCCTGCACAACCGCTGCATTCACCTCGCTACTGCCTCCATGAGCAAACCAGAGCGTTAGTAACCGGAGAGTATCCTGCAAAGAGCTGCCTGAGGATAAGGCGATGGACTTGAAGAAGCCCGTCACAGCTGGAACAACGTGACTGATCACCATGTTGGGATCGGGTCTTGCGGTCTTGCGATCGGTTGGCGAGGTGAGAGCCTGAACGATCTCGAAATTGGCCAGCGCCCAGGCATGCCACGCCTTGTACCATTTGGGGTTGTATTGCGTAGCTTTCGAGTAGGAAGCGAGGATATCCTGGACACTTGGGTGCTGCCAGTCGCTCTTATTCAGGGCAACTTGCCACTCGCCTTGTCGCAGGAAACACTTAGCCAAGAGCACGGTTTGCTCTTGGAATTCTTTGTGGGATCTAAGATGGGCCAGACCAGGATCTACTCCATTATGGAAACTGTAGTCACCCATCGCTTCCATGCCGTTGGGGACGGATTGCATGGAGGCTCGGGCCATTTCCAGACGCTGTACAGTGTCGGTCGTAAACTTACGGAGGCAGAACAGAGTCTTTTCAGCGTTGCCAGCCTGGCGTGCGTTCCCTGATTGACCGTGCTCCCAATAGAATTTGAGAACGGCGTAGACGACCTGGGGGGGGATCCTCCTAGACGAAGCAGCTTGGGGTTGACCGTTCTGGCCCCAATAAGGTATTATAGTATCGAGATCGTAGTCGCCGCCTACAAGCTGCTTTAGAGACTTTTCGGCAAGTCCCATACGCCCAGATTTCCTGCAAAGGTTGGCAAACTTGATCCACATATGCATGTTTTCTTCTGGGGTGATAACGAGCGCACGAAGTCTCAGCATGCGCTGCCATACTTCGACGTTTCTCTGGCAACCCTTCAGTCGAATTTCCCAAGTACGTCTCATGGTCGCTTTTTTCTTGTCATCTGCTTGCTTGTAGACGATGAGTTCCTCGAGTTCAGCGAGCATCTGCACCCTGACAACGACTTGGTAAGCTCGGTTATATGATTCGCTCACGAGGGCACTGAGTTCCGTATCCAGTCCTTCGCGTGCTTGCTGGATATTTGTGGTGGCCTCCCTGAACTGGTTACGATGAAGGGCAAGAATGGCACCAAAGAACGAACGGTCCGGCGAGTTTCGCCTCATCGATGAGAGGTAGATTTCCATGGCATCCCACTTGCTCAAGCTCCAAGCGGCAGCTGTTGCGAGTGGGGCGATACGTCGTTGGACGTCAGGTGCTGAGTTGGCCCAGGTATTACCTGCCAAATTAGCAAGCGCGTCCCATTCTGTGAGTGCGTGCAAACATCGCATTTTGCCCATGACAACGTCTATCGGAATGGGTTGATCCGCTGGGATCTCTCGCTCCCTCCTATTGTAAAAGTCGAGAGCTTCCTCCCATCGCTCTAGCTTCTCGAACCAGGTTTCTCGGAGTTGGATGCCCTCCTTGTACAACTGTGCTTTGCGTAGAATACCGATGGCGGCATCGTATTGCTGAAGCTGGTTGTTGATGACAATGAGAGCCTCCACGGCAGGTCCACTTTGATCCTGTAAAAACTCCAACTCTTTATAATGGAGCGCTTTAGCATAGGCATGACAGCGAGCTGCCTCCCTTCCAAGAATCCTGATATCAATAGGTAGTGCTTTATCATCATGTTCCATGAACTCCGCAAGGTTGAGAAGAAGTCCTAATAGGTCTGGGGGAACGTTCTCAGATCGAATAGCGTTCTCAATATTTTGTATGAGTTCATCCTGAAACTGTTCGTAGAGTTCACTCCAGCAAGAAACAAACGCCGAATTGAATAGCTCTCTCGCCAGTGGAAGATACACGCTCGCCAGGGAGGCGCAGGCCCTCAAGGCATGATTGGGAGATTCCGTCAGGAGCGTAGTACTGAATCTTCGTAGCCATTCTTGCCAATCCTCTTTTGTGGACTTGCCTCTCGTGTCCCAAGCACCTTGGAGATGGATGGCGTTCATCTCAAGCTTCTTGTTGCCAAGTTCAGCAAAGGTAGGCTCGTCGGGTTGATCGTGAAATCGCGCTTCCGAGCTCAAGTCCTGCGGCAATACCTCTCCCTTTTGCAGCTTAGACACCAGAAGATCATAGTTCTGATGCTGAATCGGGCTACTCTGAAGAACTTTGTTCACGGTGCCAGCAAAGTGCAGATAGTCTTTACCTAACTGCTGGATCAGGGCACAGAGTGTATCCAGTGCTGTTACGCGCAGAGATATCTCTCCCCCTGCGAGAATCCTTGCTAATGGATGGATTATCTTGGCGGCATAATCATTGAGGTTGACCTGCCTAGAAATCTTTCCGATCGTGTCGATAGCGGATTTTCGAAGAAATGTCGGTTGGCCCTGCTTCTCAAAGGTTCGCACGATTACGGGAATGATTAAGTGCATGTACTCCTCGGCACTGGATCCAAAGACGAGAAGCGCATGTAACACTTTTTCGGACGGGACCCGCTTAGTAGTCGCGTCCTTTTCCAAAATGCCCAGCATCAGTGGTAATAAACCTGCCAAGTAGATCTTGAACTCCCCTTCCAACGAACGTGAAATCGCCTCAACTAGTGATAAGATCGTGCTTTGGAGAGACGGAGACACATCCCAGTACTCTTGTAAGACTTCAACGATAGAGGGCAGATAGGTTCTGATGTGTTGCGTCACGATGCTAACCAAAGTTGCCAACTGATTGAAGTAGGATTCAAGTCGGTTAGGCGACGAGCTTCTTATGACCAAGAGAAAAGCGGGAATGATTCGATCTAAGAACGACACGCATTCTGTTCCAAGAGTTCGGAATATGTTCATGATGGCTTCAACAACAGCAGCATGATGTTGAGCTAGCGATTGTTCCTTCAGAAGATTGAGCAAAGCATTGATCACCACTGTTGGATAATACTCCTTGTTTGATGGAGTGAGACCGGTCATCATCAATGATATATCCGTCATCCTATTGTTCTCAACGCTCCTCTTGGCATCAGGGGTGCGCTCTTCAACTTGCTGGTGCCTGTATGGATCCAGCGCTCCTAAAATGCCCATCAACTTGATTGTCTCCTGGCGTAATGGGCTACGCTGTGGCTCGGCTCGAATGATGTTTTGTAGTAATTCCAGAAGTTGAGGGTATTCAAGATACGGGTCTATGACATAGCCGGAGTTGCTAGCAAGCTGGCCAAGTGTATGAAGCGCCGCCTCACGCTTTGCGATGGAACCTTGGTCTTGCAGAGCATCAATGATGATGGGCATGAGTCTGTTCTTGTAGGGCAGCATATCCTCGCCGCCGACGGTCGCGAGTTCACCAATTGCTTTGAGGATGGTGGCAGCAACAGCAGGGTTCGGTTCGCTTGCCTTAGGCAAAAGAACCGATATCATGGGCTCGACGTAGGGTTTGACCAAGCCCTGTGCGTTTTGCACAAGGAGACTAAGAAGTTTCGCGCTCTCCTCCTTGTTTCGCGCCACGTCGGAAAATTCTAGCTCGGTAAGCATCTGGATGAGTGTCTTTCGCAGCGAGGGAATGACATAGGCCGGGTTATGGGTGGCCAAGCGCCCTATGATGGCAATGGAGACCTCGCGGATGCTAAAAACTTCATCGTTCAGAGCAAAGAATAGGGTACGAATATTCTCCGCCTTGGCTAAATGAGGGTCGAATCGCTCATCCAACGCAGCTAGGACAGTCCGCCGGATATTGGGCTGGGGATCAGATACACCAACAGTCAACAGCTTCCCAATGACGTCGCCAACAACTTGGAGAGCATGATGACTGGTCTGGTTCACGATTGGGTCCCGAACGTAGAGTTGACAACAAGTCAGCGCCGCTGCCTCTCGAATTTCAGGATCGTCGTCCTCCACATACTTGATGGCGACGTCGCGGACGAACTCGTTGAGGATATGGCCAGAGAAATCAAAGCTTCCCAGCGTATTCAACGCGAGCTTGATCTCTGCTTTTCGCAGCTCGTATATCTGAGGGTCTTTGGCATCTTTCGGGATAATAGGAACTGCAGAGAGGGTGTTTGGGGTAGGCGCGCCGAGGGGTTTGAAGGGTTCCCCACACAACACCTTGCTAAGCATGTCGAGTAACCTCTCCTGAATCGTCGCTTTAACGGGCGGAATATAGAAAGCCATATCGACCAAAGCCTGGGTGAGCTTTGGAGTCAACTCGCAAGCAAATATGGGGTCTAGCAAGGCTTCCATGTACTTGCTTAGAGTCTGGCCCACAGCAACGGCCAGTCGGCTGATACAGTCAAAGACGGGGTCGACGGAACCTCGCTTGCGAGACTGGACACTAAGTCCTTCTCGTACATAGATCAGAACACCATCCAAGTATGGTGCAATTGCGCTCTTGACGGAGTTGGCTATGTTTCCGATGGCTAAGAAAGCGTCGTTACGCTCTCCTGCCTTCTTCAGCATGCCAGAGAGGAAGAGCATGAACTTGTGTAGGTACGTAAGCGCAAAGTCGGCAGGCGAATAGTTTGCCAGATCTGGTATGAGTTGGACAACGGTCTTCCGGATAGTCGGGTCGCGATGATCCTTGTGTCGGAAAACGATCTCACAGGCCTCCTGGTAGTGGTCTTGCATAAACATGCCACCTTGCTCCAGCAGTTCTCTCAGCACCAAGAGAGAAGCATGCACACTCTCGACGGTATTCATTTTAAGGCCCACCAAGGTCTCAGTGTACATCTTGTTCATCCAGGTCTGCTTCATTTCCTGGTCGCGCTCTCGGATGATGCGGAAGCAAGCGCAGACGGTCTCACCGGCCGTGGTTCGGATCAGGGTGCGCACATCTCGCAGACCGACCCAGATGAGGTCGAAGATCAAGCCAACGTAGGCATACATGAGAGTCGGTGCGTTCCTGGCGAGTTCGCGGAGAACCAGCACAGCACTATACCTCTTCTCTTCGATTCTATCGGACTGTAGCCATTCGAGGGCCGTCTTGACCTCGGATTCGACAAGCTCGGATATGAGAGATCCACCAGGCCGGCAGAGCCTTCCCAAGGCGATCGCAGCAGACTGCATGGGCACTATATCCTTGCCGCGCAGGATGGCCTTGAGGCTGGCGGTGAACCGGGCATATTTGGCCGTCACATCGACGCCGTCAAAGTCGACAAGGGCGTCGAGGGCGTAGACACCGCCCAATCGGTCGGAGGAGTCATTGCCGTGAATTATTAAGTTTGTAATATCGTTGTTGACTGTCGTGTAAAACGGGAGGAAGTTCTCGGCGGTGAAGTCTAGAGGCGCACACACGGATGGTCAGCAGCGATGACAACCACAACCACAATGGCGATCAAAATGGGCAGAAAGCGAGGTTCAACGAGTGTGTGAAATGTGAGTAGCGTACCTCGGTAGCAGGCAGTCACAAGCTCCCTAAGCTGAACTGCAGCCCTCCTGCGGACATCATCGCTAATCCTGTCGAGGAGATTGAATGTCAGCAATACGGAATGGGTCAGCGTCGAGATGGTTGGGGCGATGGAGGAGGGGCTGTAGACGCGACGGAGGAACTCACCTCGACTTGAGGTCCCTGGTGATGAATTTGAGTCGGTCGAGAGCCAGCTGCTGCTCTTGCGCCATGGCGAAGACGGCGAGGGATTTGGGATTACTGGGACGCCCTCAATCGGGCGCCGGAACAGCTGGAGAAAAGCGATTTCGCCTTCATGAAGTATTACAAGGAGGACAAGCGATGCCAGATCGCAAGCTGGCGCATGAGGCTGCAGGTCGAAGGAGAAGATGAAGGTGAAGATGAACGAGCGGAAGGCGCCGGGCGTACGGAATCCAGGCAACAGCAAGAAAGACTGGTGTGTGGTGATGAGAGGCTGCTGGCTGCGGTTGGTTCCGTGTAGGTGGTGTCGTGGTGGTGGTGGCGGTCGAATGGCGGGCGAATGGCGCAAGGGGTATTACGAGGAGGTATCACAGACGTGAGACACGGCGAGACGGGACAGGCTGCTTTGCTACCTGCCTCAATTTAATTCCCGCCAGAAAGGTGGGTGTGGGAGAGGAATGGAAAGGCCAGATGCGTAAAGAACGCAGTCACATGCAGCTTACAGAGTGAGCAAGCAGTGAGCTTAATGCATTGGAACTCGGGAGCTTGAGAACGAAAGGTCAAGCAAGCAAGCATCCATCCGCTATTGCTGCTCCTAGGTGCGGTACCTAGGTACCTAGAACCTACTGTAGACCACCTGCGCATGCAAGGCTGCCCAGCTGCTGACCACCACGCTACACGCTAGCGCGCAATGGGGGATCAGCGGGGTGCTCTGGGCGCAAGCCTGGCGTGCCTGGTGGGTACGGTGTGGTAGCACGGAGCTTTTATCTTATCAGCTCGCCAGCCAAAGTGGGCAGTGGGCAGTCGCAGTGGCAACTTGGGACAGTCCGCGAACAGCCCGTGTACCAAGGTACCTTCATCAACCACTCGACCTTAAAGTTAAAGAACCGTATAGCAAACCTTACGGAACCAGAACTTGACCGATTCACCGCGACGCTGCACCGTACCTATCTAAGACAAGAACAAGTCACGCGCCCTGCAGAGTTGGGAAAAAAAAAAGGATCAAACCCAGTAACCGCCGAATACTGACCGACCGAACGATCAAACAAGCTACAAACCCCAAACCACCAACCACCAACCACCCAACCAACTACCCGCGATGGGTAACGACGGCGGCTCCATCCCCAAGCGACGCGAGCTCGTCAAAGAAGCCGCGCGTCTGCCCACGACAGCCGAACTCAAAGCCACAGCGCACGAGTCCAGCGCGCACGCGTGGTCGACGTGCCCCGTCTCCTCGGCGGCCCTCGACCCCGAGAACACCGTCGCCGACGCGAGCGGGCGCCTGTACAACTACGAGACCATCCTGCGCTGTCTGATGCCCTCCGCCGACAGCACCACAGACGAGGAGGGGCAAGACAACAACAACAACAACAACAACAACAACAACAACAACAACAACAACAACAACAACAACAATAACAAATCACAAGAAGCCGTCGAGTTCGCACGCACGGGGATCCGCTCGCTGAAGGATATCGTTAAGCTGAAGTTCGCGCTGAGGAAAGGCGACTCGGACAAGACTCAGGTCCGGATATGTCCGCTCTCGCTGAAGGAACTGGGCCCCGGCTCGCGCGCCGTGTATATCGTCCCCTGCGGCCATGTGTTCACCGAAATTGTCATGAGGGAGCTGCTCGCCGCTGATGGCGCCACGGCGGATTCCGTCTGCACGCAGTGCAGCGAGGCGTTTGCCCTGCGCGACATGGTACCCATTGTACCCGAGAACGAAGCCGACGTAGAGAAATGCGCCACGCGGATCCTGGAGCTGCGAACGCTGGGGTTGACGCATAACCTGAAGAAGGATAAGAGTGCGGGAGGCGAGAAGAAGAAAAAGCGCAAGGCAGCGCCAGACGAAGGCGAGAACGGGACGAAAAAGAGCGCCGACAAGGGCGCACAGGAGAAGAAGCAGAAGAAGAGCAGGGACGATATTTCGAGTCGCATCAACAACTCGATGACGGCTAGCCTCACCGCCAAGGTCCTGGCCGAGCAGGACGAGCGGAATAGGCAGAGGAAGCTCGCCGCGGCGGCACGATAACCCTGAAATACCCCATTGGTGCTACCTCAGTACCAACTGTATATATTGAGAAAGGCGTTCAGCATGCTTACGAGTTGACGATACCACACACCTTTTGATATTGCCCACGTGCCTGAAATAGAAAGACCAGAATAAAATACATATATCAGTGTCAATTCATCCGCTTTCTATTGTATCATTTTATCTGCACCAATGCCAGCCATTCCACATGCGTCTGTACATTTGCAAATCACATGTGCGGAAACCGCTCATACTTCTGAATCCGATACATGACTTTTTAGAGATGGAACCCGCTCAATCCCACAGAAACAGCTAGCCTTCTCTTCGTGAAGTTACCGATCATCACAATTCGTCCTTCACATGGCCCGGCTTCTCCAGGACATCACAAGCCGCCGGCGTGCCGACCTCCATCTTGTACACGCACTTCTCCTGCTCACTGACCCTCCAGAGCTCCTCCGTCTCCGCGCACGCCAGCCACACATCCGTGCGCCTGTTCGGTCCGTTCCAGCAGTGCTGGCCGTGCGTGTATTCCAGCACCATGCGCTTTCCCCTGCCGAGCCCCTTGCCATCGTGGCGCGCATCCTCATCCGAGTCTTGGAAGCTGATCTTCTGAAAGTTGCCCATGTTGGTGCGCGAGCCGCCCTTCTTGCTCTTTTGGTTCGTCTGCGTCATCCAGCATAGCTCGTACTCGTACTCACCGGCCTCGACCGAGGTGCACTTGCCGTTGAGGGTCCGGAAGATGTCGTCGGTGCCGTAGTCCTTCTCGAGATCTCGCTTCTCCTCGTCCAGCTTGCTTCGCTTATTTTGCACGTCCTTCGTCGCGGCTTCTTGGGCCTCCCGTGCAGCCTTGACTAATGACGACTCGCCCTCTTTCGATACAGTGTCAGCTAGCATGCCGTTCTCGATCAACCACACCCGAAGGCTGTTGATCTTGCCATGAAGGAAGGTCCTGAGGGGCCCTGGTAGGTAAGCCTCGAGAGTGTATACTACTCAACGTGTTAGCAAAGACCACGTTGATACTCATGATTTCTTCCGAATTTGGACAACATACGAATATCCGTGTCGGAGGGGCTCTCGTCATTGAATTCATTCCAGTTGATCCCAGAGCTCTCGCCATCTTCTTTCAGAATGTCCTCTAGGTCGGACTCGCTGAGGGACTCATTATCTTCCTCTGTCTTCTTGGCAGCGTAGTCCTCCCAGCCTCGAACAGCCTTCTTGACACCCTCATCGTTGAAGTTGGGATTGTACTCTTCCTTGAAGGCAGACAAGATGCCCTCGAGCTCAGCCAACTTCTCCTGGAGCTGTCGACGCTCATTCACAACATCGGACAGGCTCTCACGGAGCTCTTGGACTCTTCCCTTCGCTAGACCAGCTAGCACGCCAAGTTTGCCGGTGCCCTCAGTCTTGACGACCTTGCCGCGCTCGGACCGCTCGACCTCCTCAAATTTGGTCTTCAGCTCAGCCTCCTTCTGCTCCAATTCCTTGAGCTCGCCCTCGTACTTCGTGACTCGCGCCTCGACCTGCCGGCGGAGCTCCTTAGACTCCTTGACCATGGTCCGACGTCTCTTGTTGGCTCGATCGAAGTTGTCCTGGCGCTCCTTCTCGACACGCCGCCACTCCTTGCCGATCTCGGCACATCTGTTCGCGCACTTCACACCGCCGACCTTGCCGTATTCCTCGGAGCCATCACAGCACAAGTCATAGTCGCACACGCCGTCGTTAACGAACATGAAGGGTATGTAGGCACCGACGTGACCCTTGTTGGCACACCAGAAGCCGGGCAAGGCGTTGGTTGTGTTGGTGGTGCCTGAGAGGGAGGCGGGTAGAGGTTGTATGGGAGACGCGCTATCGAGAAGAGCACATGCTGCAGTGCCAGGCTCGTCCGAGCCGTCGGGGCAGTCGCAGGTGTTATCGTTGACTCGCGTGGAGGAGATGACGATGGAGGGGTGGGCTAAGCAGGCGAAGGTGTCCTTCAGCTCGTAGAGTTTGGCAACTGCAGGGTCGATTGGTCAGCCAAGGATCTAAAGAAAGCATGTCCTGTAGATCCGTCCACATTGCCATGACTATCATGGCAATGGTATGGGAAGAGAGAAAGCAGTGCGGTATGACGGGGTGCGTAGGCAGAGGCCAGTCAAGACGGTGAAGATGGCCATGGCTAGCAGGTGATATGGAGCAGAACTCACATTCAGGGCCAACACCCCGCGGTAAGGACGAAGCTTGGGCAATCCCATTCTGGGCGATGATGCCCCAAAGCATCAAGGCCTGAGATTGCCGCATGGTGAGTTAGTGGTTGATGGGGGTGGGAGATGGTGTTGGCAGAAAGGACATTTCAACGAGATATCAGTGAAGGTAAGCTGGGAGCAGCGGCAGCTCTTGGAGGTGAGAGAGTTCAATTGGACATCTGTCACACTGTCGCTATCCATCCGGGGAACATGGACCCCTGTCACGCTGCGGCGCTATCACTGGCCCCGACGCCCCGGCACCCCACGTCCCACTGCAGCTGGCCCGGCTGGCCCTAAGCCTCCCTCCCGTAATAGCTGTAAGCCACATCAAAAGACAACCTTGGGTAACGCCGTTGTTACCTGGCATGCCTGAAGCTGTCATAGTACCTTAGGTACCTCCTCTAGATAATCACGATGTCTCCTTCTCCTTCTTCGAATTGCTCTTCGCCTCAGGCTCTCCCTTTTTCGGCTCATTCTTAGACCCGGGCTCGTTCTCGTAGCCACCACCTTGCTTCTCGTATTCCTTGGCTAACTTGCTGGCCTGTCACAGCCACGAGTTTACAATCAATCATTGGTCTCTTACTTACCTTAAATAGACGACAAGGCAAACAGGGTATAAGGGGATACATACCTTCCAAGCCGACCATTGGCCCTCTCCACCTCCCGACTTGTTTGGCTCCTGCTTGATATCTGTTGATTTGTATGCTTTTAGCACTTGGATTGCAAACGCTGCATGCTTGTGTAATACATATGAACGACATAGATGCCTGTGCTCACCTTCTTTGATCTGCTCTCTGAGCTCAGGGTCGGTCGGTTTTCCCTTGGATGAAGGCATATCGAGTTTATGTGTAGTGGTCAACCTTCGGCAGAGTAGAATGTTCCGGTAAGTCCTGGGCACGAACATTGGTACTGCATTCAGCGAGCATCGATGACTTATAGAGCATTTGGCGCGCAGAGACATGGCAATTGCTGGTCACGGAGGTCATCGATCAATGACAGCGACTTTATCTAGCAACATCACACTTTGCATGGACTATCGGACTGTATAAGTACCTAGGTAGGTAGTCCAGAAGTTAGGCTGAAAACGGCCGAGTCGATCCAGGGGCGCAGAGCTGGCCTTCCATTACATCATGACTCTCAAACACTTATCGCCAGCTACCTAGACTAAATAGATACATGTATCGCTGGTTTTGATCTATTTTAAGAAGTGAAGGGGAAAAGAAATAGAAAAAGTGACACAGAAAAAAGAAAGAAAAAAGGAATGGCTAATCCACGTCTTGTCGTGAGCTAACTTGCCTGGCACAATCATCGACGACGGCGCCTCAATTCCAGTTGAACCCCGCATGGTACTAATGAGGCACACATGAATTATAGGCATTAGTAGACTCATGTGCTTCATCCGCTTCTGTTTCCAACTCCCGCGCCTCAATCTTCAAGGGAGAATCAGGGCGTCGGATTCCGCATACCAACCCCGTGTCAGCATCTCTATCCACGCCGAATCCGAACCATACGCCATTATCGTCCGGTATGTCAACCGGCGGCAAACATCGAGACATCATCTTATAGCAGCCAAAGAATGGATGCGCTCGAGCACTGTTAGAGAAAGAGAATTAGAATCAGGTGTCTCATGCGCATGCATAACCATGCAGCGTTCAAGAGCAGAAGTTTTGCTCAATCAGGGAATAAAAGACTCAAAGAATACTAACTCGTTGCCGCTCAGTATCCCATGCCCGAGGGTGACGCCCCAGATGCCGCCGATGCGAATCGCGTGGGCATCGACGTTTTCATCAGGCTCGAGGAGCACGGACCAAATCTTACCCGAGTATTTAGTCTTTTCTTGCGTAACGTGCTTCGGAAATACCCACGGACTCTGACTGGAAGTCCCCTCGTTGGATCCGTCGATCCTGATGGGGTGCCAGGGCGTGATAGTGGCCTCTTTGCAAACATACATTCTCTTAGCTGTCGCCACGGTTGACAACATGGCTACCACACGACGAGGACCCTTCGGCGTCTGAACCATGACACCCTTGGTGAGCTGATCAATGCGCTTCTCCTCGCCCGTGTCAAGGAGTACGCAGCTGTCGCCAGAAAAGCATACTGTATTGCTGTTGCCGTCTTCGTCGATTCTCTTGGCGCCCCATTTCCCTCCAGAACGGTGGATTTCGCGATTCGTTTTGTGTTCCTGGACTCTGGGTTGGGGAGGGGGGGTATTGTCGAATGCGGCCTGGAGAGCGTTACGACACTCGATGAATAGCGGATTGTCGTTGTACAACGAAGAACCCGTGTCCCTCATCGCCTTCTCCCTGTGGTTATTTATAAGTCAATATCCAGACGGGTCAGCTCATTGGACGGTGAGAACATACTTCTGGGCACGGTCTGGCGGCACAAGAAGATCGTGGGAGACAGTAACTTCTTTATCGGGAGAAGAAAGCCGCGAGAATGTGAGATTCGCGGTCATGACTCTCTTATCTGGAAACGGTGGCGGTGCCCCTTGTCGTAGTTTCACGCTGGCATACAGGTTGACAACTTTCAAGTTAATAATACCCCGAGCTTGACCGTAGTACAAGTGACCAAGCTGGACGGTCACGTTGGGGTCATCGATCACGCCACACCGCAACTCCCGTTCGGCCTGCGTTATCGTCTCTTCCTCCAAGAATAAACCCTCGGGTGCCGTGATTTTAACCGTGCTGCTTATTGCATAAGTACATTGCCGACGTGCAACAGCATGACTGAGCACAGCTTTCTAAAACAGCATTCATCAGTCAAAGCGTGGAGAGCTTGAAGGAGATTGCACTCTTACGATTGCACCAGCGTCCGGAACGAAAGCATAGTTTCCATGGCCAGTCTCTGCGATGCTTTTGAGCAGGTCCGATTGGCATTTCTGTCCAAAACCAAACGTATCGATGATCGCAGGTAGAGGGCCTCGGGATCGAAGTTCGTTGACATAGCCCCCGAATGGGGCACTTCGCTCGTCTTTCAGTATCATCAACATTGTAATCAAGAAGGTTCCGATTACTTACTGTAGATTCGGCTGTCCAGCTGTGAAGACCAACAGCGATGAATTGCCACCCTTGGTGTTACCCGATTCAAACAATTTGAGGCCTTCAACTATTCCAAGCCACAAAGCCGACTGGGTATCGTCCTCTATACGTTCGATGTTACTCTTTGCTTTCTCTTTACCGGCCTGTGTCATCGGCTCGAGTTTCTGCCTAATCTGCACAGTAATACTTCAGCCCGATTCCCAATGAGATTAGCAAGCTTCTTTTATACTTACGTGTACCCCGTTGCCGAATGTCACAATCCCGAGTCTGTCATGGTCACCCATCGTAGATACAATTGCTTGAGCAGCGTATTTGGCGAGGTCCAAGACTTTGTAATCGATTTAGCAAGTTTCATGATGTCTCCTTTCGACATACGACATAGAAAATATAGGCCTTTCCTTGAACAACATAGGCTCAGACTGGGGTTCTTTTAATATAAGTATACTTACAGGTCACACGAGCGTCTTCTTGGGTCGGCATTGCTGTCGCGGCCTGGGCTGGAGCGCTCGCATGCATGCTTGGTGATGTATCGATGACGAGCACAATATCGCCTGGGCCGCGGCGTGGGCGGACAGGCGGTTGCACTGTCACCAAAACATCCTCAAGAGTATTGAGAGGATAAATGCCCAAAAGTGCCTGGTCGCCATCAGAACCAATCGTTGTGATTAGTCTGTTAAAGTTGCTGGTCATCTTGAGCTGAGAGCCTCGGATGAGGCGTAAAACAGGTTCTTCAAAGTGAAATGCAAGGTGTTCAGGTATCCAGCTTCAACGGAAGAGAAGAGTGTAATTCGTCGCCTCAGGATGATACCTCAGAAGTGGCACCCGAGGTTTGTATGTTTAGATGAGAGTTGTGAAGTGGTGAGGTGGTTGCTTTCGAGCTAAACCAGATCTTTGACAGCCAACTGTTTGAGCAACAATCAGGGCTCTTTATATGCGCACCTTTTCTACCATTAAATATAACAGCTGGTCCCTTCTTAGGCACTCTACATCTGAAGTTTCAGGGTACAAAGCGGTTGACTGTGCTTAATGACTTGCCACCGGTGGCTGATTGCACATTTGAGCATCTCACAACGGCCTCCCTTATAAGGATTAACCCCTTGCTCGTATCAGGAGATACCATTGGCCTCAATCTCTGGTCACCTAAGGCCGAGTCATTTACAGCAAACACTACCTAGCTACTCCTGAGAACCTAACGCTCAAGCGCGCTACCTCGAGGGAGACTGGCACTAATAAGAGTTTGTGTTCCCTGACGTGGGAGTCTCCCCTGTCGCCTTAGAAAACTACCCCTAGCACGTGAACTAGGCATGTACCCTAAGCAGGAGAACTTCTTAATCTGTCATTGCACTATCTTGACTGTTATGCTGATGCGGGGATGGTGATGGAAGAAATACCATACTTACGGGGTGGGAATGCATTCTATGGGGAAAATAACCTTAAAGTATTTAGATACCCAAGCTCTACGCCGAGAATATTACAGCGCAAGTGATGTTGCTTGACAACTTTCTTAGCATTCACACCTGAACGAGTTATCTCTTCTGTGTCTCGTTCTGGCCTATGACTAGTGTGTGATTCCTCTGTGTTGCTAGTAGTACGAGCTGAGCAAGTCATATTAGCCAGCATGTAAGTGAGGAGTGGGAGTGGACACGTCAGATTTCTCCCTTGGTACAAGCACAGATACCATAGTGGAAAATCCGATCTGCAATGTGGCACAAAAGCAATCACCACACAGTTCCAGTCCCCAATATACCTAGGCTTTGTGGCAGCTGGTCGCACAGATGATCAAAGTGTGCAAGGTTCATACTGGAGATACAAAACACTAGGTGTACTTTTGTCTTAGGTGGGAACTGCTATATGGCAGTGAGCTAGGTCGTGGAATTTGGATACATCTCCTGTTGGTGAAATCTCTGAATTATCATTGTACAAGTCCGCCTTCGAGAAGGCGAATTGCCAGTTTGTTCAAGATACGGCCAAGGGAGTAATGCCATCGTACCTACCAGGTACCTGCCCATTTAATTCATTTTAGAGGCCGGGTATAAACTCTACGACTCAACTTGAGTGAATCAGCTCAGCTTGAGAATGAATCGCTTCGGCTTATCCATTCTCAGCGTAGGGAGTCTCTAACCAACCAAACCTCATACACTTGATACTCATTGCATTATCTTATGTTTGTTGTTCAGCGTTCCTCTATCAACGCATATGTAGCTATTCCATTTTACATAGGAGCCACTGTCACAGAATAGAGCTGCAGCACTAACGATCAAAAGATATAACGTTACCAAGCCGGAAACTTGACCATATGCAACCGCTTATGCACACGGAAACGTGACAGCTAGGCATATTCAAGAACCACAAGCTGACAGTACTTTTATTCTACTGATCGTAGCTGTGCCAAATCGTATGTCTCGCCACGAACCAAGGTTAAATTGATCTCGTATGCGCAGTAGTTGTGATTGCATCTCGTACCACAGGTAAATGCGAGGCGAGACCTTTCGCTGCACGACGTGATTGTACTTAGCATTGTTGCCCTGGCTAGCTCCATTATTTGCTTTCGACGAGTCGTGAGGGTTGCGCAGGCACAGGCGAAGCTATATGAAAGCTGGCATTATCTTCAATTACTCATCGTGAATGACTCAAGGGACTACTGCCATCTCTGTACTAAGAGGTTTGATGGAGATGGACTCTTTTCAGAGAATTATCACGCTACATGTCCAGATGGAGAGACTTCGGCGAGAACATGTACCTTCAAGGCTAAGAATAAGTGGTAGAGGTATATTTGACCAGTCTTATTATCTCCTAAATCTCGGTCCGGGACGTGCCAGATAGTATGTCGTATTTACTGTTCTCGGAAGACTCCCGTCGTTGGACCCTGCAAAGTACCTACGATGTGTGGGTAACACGATAGTCTATCTCGTCTATGGAAGGTTGTTGTTCCGGGATGTCCCATGGCATGATAACCGGGCCATCCATTGCTTTGCGTTAGACGGGATTGATGCGCAAATGACTAATCCCCGCCAGACGGCCGGCAGCGCACGGCGCTCTCTTCCACACGAATGCCGAGGATTTATTGTCTTGGCAGTCCTATCCCACCAGCTGCATCTGCAATACTCGGAGTCGAAGTTATGCAATTCAATTTCACAAAGCAAGGCAAACATGCTACGGAACACGACTTGACTTGAGTCAGAGAAAAAAAGGCAAGCAATTGGCAAGCTAAACTGAGGGGTATCTACAAGAGGATCGCGCACTATGTGATCTCGTACATCGTGGTGTAATTTCACACTCCCGTTACCGTTGACATTTTTGGTGATGGGTATTCCAGGGGTCCAAATTCAAAAACGCCAAGTTCCTGTCACAACACCCCGGCCAAAGGTTCCTGTCCGCTCGCTCGCGTGCAATGGAAGCTCATCTAAATGTGCTCGCCCATGGAATTTTGGCGCTCAGGTCGCGTATGATGAATTTTATGGCGTACCGGGAACGGCGCGCCTGAGGGTTCTTCATTCTGCCGTGATTTTTGCAATGAACATGCAAGCAACGGTACGTTCAGCCCAGTTTTTTTATTGCTCTTTTTTGAGATCTGGAACTGGTAAGTAGCTGGAACTCATGATTGATAGGAGTCAAGAGTACACACTTTTTGTTTTCTGTTGTTACAAGGCATTCAGGAGGTCCCTTAAGCGCACTTGGTGCATTCCTTATGCTTGCACCAGGAGCAGTCGGAGTTGATGACGAACACTCCGCCGCACTGGCAACAATGAGAGGGATACATGTTGATGTATGATGATTGTCGTGAGTGGTGGCTTTGGTGTAATCTAGGATTTCAGAGTCCTTTGGCTGTTGTTGTATGATATAGATGTTTGTTGACTCGGTCAGATATTGGCTGTTGATAATGTGTCTGGAATAGAGAAAGGGCAAGGACAAAGAGAAGCTGGCCGATTTTGACTCCCTCTTTATAGACATCCATCGACGGGCCATCGGATGAGTCGTTTTGTGTGTTGCACGTACGTACCTACCCCCCACACACATCTTTAATTGCTCTTCCTCGGCGAAAGAGTCAGCTCATCTTCGAGCGTGGACTTCCGCGCCACCACTGCAAGCTTGACCAAGGTACATTGGTTGGCTGGCATCGTTCCCGTCGTTCCCAGCGTGGGCTATGATGTACTAGCAAGGCCAAAGTCCTAGACAAGGGAGGGTGAGCAGAGGAAGGTTGGCACACTTCTGGCACGCAAATGCACCTAGGGACGCAACGATGTACGTCGATCCGTAACTGGGGAACCGACTAGCGGAGGCCTAGCGAGGCGCTTACCGGTTGCCGCAGGCAGGATTGTCGAGGGTTGTCGTTCTGGGCGAGCTGGGTGTCCAATCCGGGGGAATCTGGCACAAAGGAACAGCGACAATCGACAGCTACCCCGCAGATGTCCCCGGATGTCTTGGACGCCACTCTTGGTTTGAAGCTGGCTCGGCTGGCCGAGGCAGTAGCATCACAGCGCCGGCTCACGAATCATACGAATGATAGTCGCAGGCGCTGCGCAACGGGGGCCAAAGCCCGGCAGCCTTGGCAAAAAGGCTTGTGCCGACCAAGCCTACCTCGCCTAACCAGCCTGCCTAATCCCGCACTTGTACGTCTTGGTCGAGATGTCTCCTTGTGATCCTACTGGCGCCTGGGCTTTTCTCTTAGACGATGCGAAAACATAATGAGACATGTTATCAATCCTGCCTCACCCGTACGAGGCCCGACATCGCAGCTTCATGCAAATCATGGCAACAAAACAAGAAGAAGAATCTCTTGGCGTTGCCTTCAATGCGCAGACGCACCATGTAAGTTTATGTAAGATCGAGCATAACGGCGTATTGGAATGAGGGATATTCCTCTGCAGAGACAGTCTGGTCCCGGAGGAAAGGCATACCCAATACTTCGATAGATCCGGATTCGAGATGAGGTAATCCCCAATATGCTCGGCTTAGGCAGAGTGGTTTGCCTTTACCAATTGACATTGCTAATGGGCCGGCGACTACGTACCTAGAGGCAGAAATAGTGTTAGTGCGGAATGATCAGTGACGTCTCTGTGCACCCTAATATGTAGTGGGCGAGGGCGGGTAGGGTAGGGTTCCCTTTGGGCTGTGTGATCATCGACGCTCATTTGCTGTCAAACGTACACATGTGACATGGAGGGTGGTAATATCCCATCGTCCCCTTCCGTCATTGCCACTTGCGACTATAGCCCGCAGAACGAATAATAGTTGTCCGCTCCCAGACCCATATATGCTACCATATAGCGGACAACTATTTTTTAATTTGCATGTGTAGTTGTCTACGTACCCTACTCGCGGCTACGGTATTGCAGTAAGTCGGAGCAGCTGTAGTGTTTACCCCACGCGGGAATATGGGGACCCCAGACAAGCTCAACAAGAACCCATAGGATTTGGTAAACAAGTGAGCGGGAGACTCCGGTGCGGTGATCTGACGAACTGATCTGCTGCTCATGCCACGCAATTTATTTATGTGATGATCTTGGCGAACAAGTGGAACTAACTAACATACCACTCTCTAAGGAGCATGTCTTATTGTAAAACTTACGACTCGTATGAAGGTCTATCTACATAGTATGTCTTAGTTCGGTCGCGACAACTTACAAGACTTGAACCCCACAGTCTAGACTGTCACGTACATACTAGACCAATGTCGCTGGATATAAAATTTATCCTTCTAGCACAACAGCCTGGGGATTACATACCACAGAAAAAGTTGATGCTAGACGAGATATTTGATCAGGAGGGCCAAATGTGTGCCCTGTGTTTCCGTATGCCGTCATACTTCGGTCGTGTGTGCACATGCTGCTCACATCCCGTAGTACCATAGAACATACCAAATGCATCACAATATGCAAATCCAGCCAATCCCGTGAAACGAACGTGCAATTATCCTATATCGTTCCTTGGCTACCATTTGGTTGGGTTGAGCCGCGTCGTACGTGTTGACCATCACGAATATGAACCGGGTCGCTGCTTGCTTTGTCATAGGCGAGGTACTTCATTCCAAGTCCTGGTGGCTCGGACTTGAGAATGGCTACTCGTTGGTTCTTCAGTGTAAGACTTGAGCCCGCGATCTCATCTGCATGCGCCTGCGTGATGCACCATCCAGCTGCCAGATTCAGAGCACCTGCATGCACGGACGGCTGGTATGTGAACACAAGGGTTTAGGGTTTAATGCCTGTCCAAGAAATACGACATTACAAGGGGGAAGGCCAGTGCTTTTTGGGTATTGTTGCGAGCTGCAAGTACGGAATGAGAACAGATCCCATCCCATCACACCTAACCAATTATGTCCGTAAATAGCTGCTTGCGTGAAGAACAATACGACTATGCAGTCTCTTACCATTGACTTGGAAAGTCCATTCGCATCCATGTACAAATACAAGTCCTGGAGCTCATCAGCTACAAACAGAACGAGGCTTGAATGAAATATGTGGTAATGCCGTCATCTTCCGTCAGCTTTAATATTAAATGAGGCTGATCACCTTTTCGGCAGCAGTAGAGATGACGTAGTTTACTCCTGATATTAGCAGTAAAGGTGAAGATGGCTTCGGTAACTAATAAGACACATATGCGCGCACAAACCCCGATGTTCATTATTGAGAATTGACCCGATGAGGAGAAAATGACCAACCGGGGATTACCTACGACGCCCCTGTTAGCAGCACGTCCTTAGCCGACTGTAATATGCTCACCCTGCCATGGAGTCATGGACCGCGCAGCTGGCCCGAACCGTTTGCTCCTGCATTTGGGACAAACGGGGCGAAGGAATTTTTCCTCCCACGTTCGAATCTCATAAGGCCGACAGATCAGCATCCGACTCGGTCTAGAATTAGCGTAGAAAGCTATCTCTCAGTTCGGTATCGGTGTGGACCAGTCACACGGGAAGGGTGGATTGTTAAGCACATTTCACCTTGTCTTGGGATGACCGGCCCCGAGACCGACCAAGCTGGTGCATGAGATTTGTAAAAGCATGATGCGTCTATTTCTGCTCTTTCTGTACGTTGTTGCTTTGCCAGTATTCTGGAACGGGCTTTTATCGATATCATATCATACTGGTAGAAGACAGATGACACTGTCATCCATCTCAGCAACATTTCGCATATGTTGGGTCCTGCTCGTGCCTGACAAGGGTAAAATGATTATAAGCTGGCGGAGGACAGTTACATTCAAGGGGGGGGAAGGTTCAAATGAGACGACCTCGGACGACCTCGATCAGGTGGGGGCCCCCGCCCGCTTTAACGCCCATATTGCTTCTTCGGCATCCACAACGGTGTCCTACGCACGGGTACTGGACGATCAGCTCAACGTTCATTCTCGTAAAGCGAGTCAACAAGAACTTTTCCTGCTAGCGGAAAGGGGATCGGTTTGGAGGAAGGCCGCAGAGATAACATGACAAGACAGCGCAGAAGCCAGGCGTGGCGAAGGAATAGGCAGCTTGATACTACAGTACGGTAAGATGAGCGAGCACACATGCTAATGGAAGAAGATACTAATACTAGCACATGCAAAGGGAGGCGAAGGAGTCCCGCCGACAAAGTCCTCCACTGCGAACCATGTGTTCATTCAGGGGTGCTGCAGGCTAGGTGAAGGCGCCAGGCACTTTTTGAGCGCTAGTCCAGCAGCAGATCTGGGCAAGCGCCAGGCACAGCGACATCATTGGCCCGCGGATTTGCATACTGATCCGGGATGATGGGACCTGCAGGCTCGACGAAGCCGGGACTTCCTTGTCCATTACCACGCCCACCCCCCAGTCGCAGAGGGTGTGTGCAGGAAAGAGAGCATGTCTTTCTTCGCATGTGAACACTGTGAACACCGTGCAGTCTGCGCTAGCAGTCCGAGACACCGATGTCTCTCATCCAAGCCCCTGTATAATACTACCTTGTAAGGTACCATCTCCCGCGTCCTACTCGCCCTTTATGTCGTCCTACACTACCAATATCCAGGATGACTGGCTAAGCTACCCGCTCGACGAGCTTCATTTTCAGCCAACGAAATCCCGTCAGCTCTTCGCGCGATTTTCTGCAGGCCACGCATCCTTCTGGATTGGTCGGCGTGCGAGCTGCATCATGGCGACAGCTGAAAGGAAACCGTATCACCAGAGGATAATTACAGAAAAGCAAAGGGCGAACGAAAGGGATAACTGTCTTGATCCATGTGGTGTCTGTGTCTGCGCGGTCACGAGTCCGTTGACATCGTGCCAAACATGTGTGTGACAAACAAGATTAAGGTAAGTATGTCTCGGGCTGATGTTATAAGGTCGATCGGTACGATGTGAAAAAGGACCGGACAATAACTGAGAACCTCATATAACAAGATCGATATTGTCCGAGACTACCTATCGTGACAGTCTTTCTGAGACATAAAGTGTGAGTATACCCAACAACTTCTGTATACTGAGTGCTTTTTAGTACCTTAGTACGAGTATGTACGTAGCTTCTAGTCCACACAAGCAGCCTCAACGGCTTCGTTGGGCGACGCTGATAATAAGTAACTATAAGCGAAGACTACCAGTTAATACAAATTTAGAAACACATCATCTTACTGTCGGCAGCCTGCTTGAAAGCTGATCTGTGAGACTAAGATAGCAAAACCTCAGCTACGAGTACTCATAGCTGCCTGCCGCTGACAAGGACTGAGCGGCAGATCGCCTCGGACACTTAGTCAACCAGACTTTCGGGAATTGGACGTGACGCCGCGACGGCGTCACCCATATTCGTATCTAGTACACCATACAAACAGGCAGACACTGAGGTACGAGTAGGTGAGTAGGTGAGTAGGTACTGCGAAACACCTACCAAACAAGGTCTTTCTAAGTCAGCTGCGTCATGGACTTACCCGGCCCTGTTCAATGGAAAGATACAACCTATCGCGATGAGACCTCACCTTGAGTGTTGATGGTAGGTGGAGATTTTGCTTTACATCAGAGCCGGCTACCAGCTGGTCGGAGCAGATCTTCTATGTACGAGTACGGAGTACTACTCGTACGCCAAAGAACAAATCTAACAGGCCACTGCTAGGGGCGCGCTACGTACCGATGAATACAAGGTTAAGGCCGTTAGGTTGTCTTTGTCTTGGTCTCATTTCCCCATCCAGTATCTAGACATGATCATCGTTGATATCCATACTGTACGTAATTCGCCCCTCAAACAGTATGCGCCAAGCAAGCTATAGCGGCGGCCGACGAGCTGAGCCAACGAAAAGACAGTGTCCGTCATTCGCCAGGTCTGAATCAGTTACCATCATCCTTCGCCCGCCCCTATTGCCTGCTAGATACACACCTGCACTCAGGGGATGTCTTGGCAAGCAGCAAACGACTATGCCTTGGATGGAATAATCAAACGTTTTTGCACCCACCAGCTGCAGACATGACCACGGAACCTACTGCGTTGTCGATGCATTATTGACTGCCGTAGTCCAACAGCAGCCTCTCCGTCGTGTCGAGCTGCACTGGTCCCGAAGATGGTGAGAATATGCAAAGGTGATTTCTATCGGTCGGTATTTAAGAGACCGTGTTGCGGCAAGATCAATGCTCAGCTCTACGAGTACAGCTTGAGGTGGATGGCTTTGGCCGAGATTGGCACACCGGCCGAATCCAACAAACGCCTTCCAATTTCCCTGTCAAGTTGTAGTGCAGAGCAGATAGTCTGGGAGCAGCAGGGCCGGAACAGACCCTAAGTACCCATGTACCTTCTTTCCTTCCAATTAGTCGATGGGGATACCGTAGGTAGCAGGAGCAGGACTCGGTACATGTACCTAGGCTCCGTACATGCAGGTACCGCCTTCTCCATGAGCCAGGTACTGCCACTACCACACGTACTACTAGTACCGATGGGCCATGGATCTTCGGCCGTGCCTGACAGAACTGTGCATTGAGTGATCGAGCAATGAGAGGTAACGACTCAGTGTGCGAGTGTCAACAGCAGGCACGATTAGGTACCGCACTCTTACTCTTCTTACCTAACCTGCGGTTTTGCACTTTTGCACGGAGCGGAGCTTGGTTTAGTAGTATCCTGGGGCATGCGTCCTCGGCTTCCTCTTTCCTCTCGCTCTCTCCTTCTTCACACGTCGAGACTCGAGTCCCCTCTTCGTGGGCCATTCATTCCTTTACCCTGTCGTCAACCTCGACTTACACTCTTTTGATCGTCCTGCTCGGCCCAAGTCTGCCCCAGTCCTTCCTTTCCTGCCTGCCTCTGCGCACTGCGATTCTCCGGCCCGACCACATTCACTCTTTCATTGATCAGACCGACGACCATCTTAACTTTTCCGAGACTTAAGTTGATCTACTAGTGCACCAAATTTCAGCAGCATTTCAACCCATCACCTGATTGCCGCCACCTTACCGGTCCGGACCTACTCACGTATATCTATATCTCTATATTCACGCTGCAACTTCCCACCCGACTGCCATTTCGGGTCAGTTTTGACTTCAGCGGGAACGGCATCGGATCGTCGCATCTACCTGTCTGCAGCGAGCCTGTCCTGCAGGAACTATTCTTGTTGGCCCCCGTGGAATACCGACCTCAGCACAAAGGACAAAGGCCGGTTTTGTCTGCCACGGCCAGTACCAATCGCAATACTGTCCCCCGTTGACATTCGACCCAGACGAGCAAACAATACCGTTTCTCGTGCGTTTGTTCCTTTTGACCAAATTGTTCAAGACCGGAGAATTGGGCCCGTCCAGCCAGCTGCTCGATTGATTGACTGTGTAATCTCCGTGAGCTGGGCATTATATCCTTGGTCTGCTA
Source organism: Astrocystis sublimbata (assembly GCA_022453515.1). NCBI lineage: Eukaryota > Fungi > Ascomycota > Sordariomycetes > Xylariales > Xylariaceae > Astrocystis > Astrocystis sublimbata. Next base: position 550,855 of record JAJNNY010000010.1, on the reverse strand, counting down.
TCGCAATCGATCCTGGTCCCTTCCTGTTTGTGAAACACTCCCGACACAGAGTTTACGGGCTTCTACGAACATCAGGTAAATTGCCGCCCGAGAACCCAGAAATAACCTGTACCGCATTCCTGGTAGCTTGCTCAAGTGAAGCTGTCTTTCTGCTGCATCTGCGAGCACCCCCAATGCCACCGGCCAATGCCACAGGCAGCCAGTGCAAGCGGAGCTGCTTGTGTGCTGCGGCGGCTGGTCCTCGCATGTCACGCCTCGACTAAACCTACCTATCACATCCCGGTTTGCCATGCTTAAACCCCCGGTCGCGAACCCCTGAAGACCCCGGTCATCTACACGTATCTTTGGATGTGACTTTGCTGACAGGACCATCCCTGCCCTATAGAATTATCACCGGCACAACCCCGACTACTTCAAACGGACGCCCACCCCGAATTGGCACCTTTACGACGAGATCCGTGACTTGCCACGGCATAGACAACTCTACGCCCAGACTGGCCTGCTGGCTCGGAGCGCCTCACTTTCAACCACAACCGAGCTTTCACCGTATGGCGAGCTGTGCATCTAATATCTGCAATTCACTCTAGCGAGTGTTGTTGACTTGTCTGCCAGTGTAGTGCAGCCATTGCAACCCGACACACCTTTTTTCGACACGAGAGCCACGATGAATCGTTTCCGAACAAAGAAGAAGGCCAAGGACGAGGAAGCCCCTCGCCCTTCCCAGGAGTCAGACTCTTCAATGTCTTTCTTCAGGAGAGGGAAGAAGGTGCAAGAGAGCGAGAAGAAGGAGATCGATCTAACCGCCGCCTTGCCATCCAATGATGATTTCCGCACAAGTTTACTCATGACGGGTCTATCAGCGCGATTTTCTATGCTGCGTGAGCAAGATGATCCCAACACTAAAATCGGCAAAGCCAGCGACGACAGCGTCCTATCCCCGAGGCGGACGTCTAGAATGGACATGGGCGCATTTCGCGGTCTCGGTGACATTGCCGAGGTCGAATCCATCAAGGCGGCCGCGCCCTACGCTCGTATGGATTCATATCAATCCGACGACGCCGACTCGCTGAACGGGTCAGCTGTGATGAGCCGCGCCAAACCCACCGAGGGTAACAACCTTTTTGGTGGACGCCAAAAGATATACAAGATACCAGCTAGTGCCGGCTCATCGAGGACAGTGGATGGAGGTATGAGCGGACGCGCGCTATACGACGACGACGTTGCGCAATCCGCCTTCCAAAAGTGGAGGCGGGCAGAGAAAAACAGACGCCTGTCGCATGACGATGTGGAAGAATCCTATTCAAATGAAGAGCAGAGACAATCTTCAACTGATATTGACCCGGTTCGCGCAGAATCGCCGTCCTTCAGCAGTTACAATCGAAATCGGGAAACCTCGTCCACATTTTCTTCCATACCGTCAATTGCACGGAATTCCTCAGCTGCTACATCAATCACCTCTCAACCTACGCCGTCGCTCAAGGACGGGCAGTCACCAGGCGGCTATAGCTCTGGCCCGGAGCGAAGTGTGACACGAACAAGACGCCTCTACGAGACGGGCTTCTCCACTCAAGATTCCCAAGACCCCGGAACTGGTACCTTATCCCGTATGGACACGTTGAGCCGACAGCGTCCATTTGGCAACCGAACGCCTGATATGCAACAACAACCTTCACTCATCCTCGCAGACCGGTTGAGCGGCGAGCGCAAGCTTTTGGCCAGGGGTAGTGCCCCCAACCTTCGATCGATGAGCCCACCTGCAAGTGCCTCTTTAACAGGCGCCTCCAACCTTGGTGCTGGAGTCCCGAGTCCAGTCGAAAGCAAGTCAAGTTTCGGCAATGCGCCACCACTCAGTCCTCCAATTAGTGAGTCAGATGAGAACAATGTGTCATTTATCAACCCAAACGATCGCGGTAAGGCTACAGCTCTAGGAGTTTTTCAGAAACCAGCAACGCCGTACGACGACACGAAATTTGCACAAAGGCAGCTATTATTGCAACGGGGACGGGAGACACCGACGCAAAGGATGCACAACGAACCTCAGGCGCCTAAGTTGAGGAGTCAGTCTAGGTCACGTTCTCCAGACCGGGAACCAGTGATCGATTCGCCGACCGTTCCCACATCTGAGCTCAGATCAGCAGCTGCGAAGGGCCAGGTTAACGCCACCACGTTTTTGGCGGATTGCGACGAAAGTGAGACATCATCACTTGCCTCGCCCCGACCGTTACCATCCCCCCAAATCCACCTCCGACGACCATCAGATCGAGAGCACCCAGCTTTACGGAATGCAGGTGCATTAACACCACTTCCGGTAGTTACCACACCTAGTGGAGAACAATCGCCGGTCCCTGAAACATCATCACTTGCAATTGACTCTCAGGGTAAATCTCCCGTGGACTCGCCCACCCTGGGACCTGTAACAATAGGTGGTGGTTTGAGTGGTATGGTGCGACAACACCTTCGTGGTAACAGCAATGCTTCATCGATATATGGTGGTGTGCCTCCTACCTCGGGACTTGAGTCCCGCTTCCCTGATGATGTTCCTAATTCGGCGGCTCTTCGGGACTACGGCGCCGGTTCTAACCCGTGGGAGGACCAAGGCCGTGACTGGAATTTGGACTTGGACGTGAACGAATCTATCGCAGATGCGGAGTCACTGTTTTCCGAACCTTCTACCAGGCCTGGTGAAAGCAATGGGGATCACACCAATGAGAAAGGGGACGAATTCGCGAGCCAGCTTGCTGATGGCGCTCGTCGGATACGCGAGAAGTTGACCTCTTTCGTCGAGACGGATAGTCGCTCTTCCTCCCCGAATAGGCTTGGGGATGCGAGTGATGTAGCTGATATGGCCTCGTTGCCCCGACCAAATGGGCTGAGTGCCATTCTGCGCCCAAGGAGTAGTAGAGGATCACTTGGTGAACGTGGCCGCGACCCATCGTCACCCAGGGCATTCAAGAAGATGGGCATCAGTCCCGGGGGCTCTAGAACAGCCAGTCCCGGAAGCGAAGTCCAGAGAGAGCGGAGCCAGACTGAAAGTGAGCTGAGACGGGAGAGAGAAAGCAACGAATTGGCCCAGGGTGGTGAGGATCAACACCCAGGACTGCGCCAGTTTCGTCAAGCGAGGCGTGAGCTTCAGCGACAGAAAGAGCTGGAATCAGCGGCGCGGCATCCCCCAGCACCCCAGGGCCCGCCTCCAGCCATTCCGTCTCAGAAGCGTGGAAGTCCTACCTCATCTGCAGGTTCGAGGTCACGAACTCCTAGTCAGGATCAGAAGGCTTCTGGTTACCATCAGCAAGGCCGACCAAGTGAGGAGTCTGAGAACATTAGGAATGGAACACCAACCCGCCCTGGCAATGGTCAGGCCATTCGTGGAAACATGCATCTCGAACCTTCGGCATCGGCCCCTCGCCCAGCAATACGATCTCCTGGTTTGCCAGGTACCGACATCAAACGCTCGCCAATCATGCCTCCACAACCGCACCCAAATGCTTTCTTGAGAGCCAACCAAGCCGGTCTGGATGCAAATGGCAATTTGTATGCGCCACGAGGTTACGGGTCCGCTCTACCATCCCCGACCTCTCCAGGAGTAACGCCGATGAACCACTCAGCACCTCCTACCCCTGCAACTTTATCACCTCCTCGTCCTCCCATGGCCCAGACGGCGAGCTATGACACGGCAACTGGTCCAACTCCTGGTCCGCATGAAACTTATAAGCGGAGAATTAAGACCCAGGACATATCTGAGCCCACTTTGGTCATGTCAACTTCCCGTGTCCCTACGATGGAATTGCCCAAGGAAGCAGAGGACAACCGATTACGCAACAACCGACCACCTGTGCCCCCCATCAACCCCAGGCGACGTCAAGATAACTCCAAGGTACGGTCAGTCCTGGAAACATTTGCTCGTCATGGGCGGGACAATATGGAGAACGAGGGCACCTTAAATCGGCCCTTGAGACAGAAGTCGGATATGAATTTGAACACGAACTTCAACAACTCGCGGGTCAACGCACCCCCTGTCCATGTTGGCCCGCCTGCATCGAGGATCGTGGCAACACAGGGGAAAAACAACCCTGGCTTACCGGGCGGCATGATATAATGCTCGCCTGGCAACGTTGTGTCTTCAATCTCTTCGCGGACTTTTGGTCGGCATCATGGTTTACGAGGTGATGAGGACTGCCTACATCTACCTCCACAAGGGCTTCTTGGCATTGAGGCCTTCTTCTCTGTACATAATCACTCTTCAGTCTTTCGGTTTAATTTTTCTTCACTTCTCAACTGATGTCTATCAATACGCTGGCTAGCCTAGGAGTTGATATCGGAAGCCAGACTCTAGGTTGGGACGGTCAAAAATGAGCAGCATACATGGGGCTGAGGCGTCAATCATGGCTCGGAATGGAACCTTTTCAATGGCATCTACTGTCCCGCTCAAAACGACCCGCAGAGTGTATTGACTGCCTCTGGCGTTGGTGCGATTTTGGTGGACTTTAAATACAGGATGTCGCAAGAAAATAACGCAACAAATTTATGTCGAGATATACCTGTTTTGTACGTTGTATTCATTTGCGCAAGATACCTAGGAACTCGTAATTGAAAATGAGATTGACCTCAATGCCCTGTCTTGTATATATACCTGCTGTGTGATTGATATTCATCATTCTCTGTCTTCGTGTAGCAGCCTAGAAACGGTGATGCCTCGTAGCTTCGGTGCTTCAATTCCCCTCTCTTGTATCGAAAACCCCCAAGGTACGTATGTGTCTGCACATGAAAGCTGATGTGAAATTACTTACGCGACCTAGTTGCTAAACCTCAATATCCCTCACCATCGTTATATCCCCCTCACCCTCGCCGCCTTGGATGATTCGGAACCCGACACGTTCATAGAAGGCGACTACCTTCTTGTTCTCCCCGGCGATACCGATGTGCTCGCCGTCGCCGTAGTCCTGGCCGCTGCTCTGCACGCTGGCCACGAAGCGGTCGATGAGCTGGCGGCCCCACTGAATGTGATTGATTGATTGTTAGTCAAGTCGAAGTCGAGGTCGAGAGTCATTACTGGGTACTTTGACAACGAATGAGGAGGCGGTGTGCAAAACTGAGAGAAGAAAAGAGAACAATACGAGAGAGAGAGAGAGAGAGAGAGAGAGAGAGAGAGAGAGAGAGAGAGAGAGAGAGAGAGACAGAGGTTAAGTACGTACGCCACGACCCTGCCACTCGGGAAGCAGATCGATGTGCATCGTGGCGCGCCACCGCGCCGTCAGCGCCTCCTTGCCTTGGCCCTCGAACAGCACCCAGTCGGGACGGTATGCGTTTTGAGCCAGGGCTAGGGGGTTGGTTGCTTCTATCTCTACTTCTACTCCATCTGGTTTTGAGTCCGCGTTGGCTTCTTCTTTGTTTGTGGTGGTGGTGATGGTTGTCGTCCACGGCGCGCGTGTGCTGAAGTCGGGTTGGGGAACTGCTGCGGATAGGATGCTGGCTATGTACTTCGGGTACGCGGCTGCGAAGGCGTGGACGTCAGGACAGCCGACTGTGAGAATCGAAAAATGGGGTTGTTAGTTGGATATTCAAGGGTTGCTTGGGTAGGGCTGGGTAGGTAGGTATGTAATGTCTCGATGTTGGCTGTAATGAAGCCGCGCCCTAGGCACCTAGCTATCGGCATCTGGCTTGGTGGCCAGGTACATGTATGATTTATCATGATATATAAGATACCGTTTTATTTATAAGTGGGATGAGAAGGGCGTTAGACAGGACAGATATCTGAAATGCTATGTAGCATGGAACTTTGGCTAGTCCATAGGCATATTGATTTACTAAAATACAATTGTCATGTAGAAAGAAAGGAGAAAGCGACTCACTGCAGTATCCCACAGCGTTCCCAGTTCCATCGTCGAGAATGTGGCAGGTGGATGGGCTGACAAACGTGTATGGGTGCGTCCAGATGTAGGGCGCGAGCTTGGCAGCTGCGGGGGATGCGGCGAGGGTCGGCGGCACGGTCTCGATACACTATCTTAATCGTCAGTGATATTGACCTAGTTGTCGATTTTTAAATGGGAATAAAGGGAGGTTCTTGAGACTTGTGATTGTTCAGGTGTCATCGTGAGATTGGGAGGTTGAAGCAGGTGAATGAGCGCATGAGTGTCGACACGGGCATAAATCACATAAACGTACAATATGCCCGCAGGCGTCAAAATCGGTTTCTCTGTAAGGTCGAATGAACGCCATGCTGATGTTTCTTGGACGTCTGGTTCAGTTCAGCCTTGACGTTCCGACAAGGCAAGGTCAAATTCTCTTAATTGTTCTCCACGAGATGGGATGAAGATGGCTGCTCTGCTGAATGGCATCCATTTGGTCGCAGCCCATAGCTTCCTCCACTTTCCTCTTTTGGCTAAATTGTCACACCAAGTCCCCCCATCATCTCTTCCGCCATCTTACCAAGACCGGCTGAATGGTGTACTATGTACACGAGCAGCGTCTCTTCTAAGGTAGCCATCGTGTCGATTTTCTTTTCTTGGAACACATACGCCTTAAATATTGATGCAGCAAGATCTCACATTAGTCAATGCCTTGATTATCATCGGAATTTCCATGCATTTGCGCAACAAACTTTGTTTGGGACGAGAGCGCTTCAATTTACAATCATATCTAGTGGCATCTGATTGCGAGACTTTGAGCTTTGTTTGATCGAACGTCTTATTATTATTACTACTTCCTCAAATGCATGTCTACCTAGGTAAGTACCTATGGCAACAGCTTACGGCACAAAAACCAATCTCCCCTTGCTTGCTAAAGACTTGTCAGCCCAAGCCTGTTCCACATCCTTCAGGGGCACAGCGTGCGCATCCAGCAGCTTCCACTTCGCCATAGCCGGCACGAGCTTCTTCATCTCCTGCCCAATAGTCCGAACCGGGATAGCCCCCGGACCGGACCCCCGGACGGTGATATCCCGGGACCGGAGGAGAGCCGTGGGGATGGTCACCTCGTTCCTCGACAGGAGGCCGATGCTGATGTACTGCAAGGGCCTCTGGATATCGAGGGTTTGCAGTGCGTGCATCGCGAGATCCCCATAGACGTAGTCGAGCACAACATCCGCCTGCACCTGCGAGAAGTCGGTGTCTTTGATGTTCTCCTTTTGCACGATGGACACATCGAGGTCCGCGATCCCGGCAAGCGCAGCTTCGCTCCGCGCAACACCGACGACCTTGCCCGCTCCGAGGGCCTTGGCGACCGGGACCGCTAAGCGCCCACTTGCGCTCGTGACCCCGAGGATCAGAACCGTGTAGTTCTCGGGTAGATTCGTCGCGCGCTGCGTCAGCGCGAGCCAGCTGCTCATGCCCGGGTTCACGCTGCCGGCGAAGGACGCGGGGTCGACGGTCTCGGGGAGCGCGTGCAGCACGCTCTTATCGACGGTGACGAGGTCGGCAAAAGTGCCGAAGCCGGGCTTCATGTTGATGCAGTAGTACAGCTGGCCAGTGGCGACGTCGCGGCCCACACAGTCGATGCCGGGGGCGTGGGGGAGTGGCCCGCAGGTGTAATGCGATCCGCTGGCGCGGGACCGCACGACGTTGTGGAGGCCGGCTGCCAAGACGCGCAGCTGGACCTGGTTCTCGGTCGGAGCCGGGGCGTCGTCGACGGTTACGTATTTAGGTCCCTCGGACCAGTTGAGAACTTGGGCGGCATGCATTGTGTAAGATGAAGAAAGGGTGTGCGGGAACTGTTCTTTCTTTTGAATAAGAGGGAAAGAGTATGGGATGGTTCGATATGGAAAGTTGCTTGCTAAGGTTGGGATATATGCTTGTTTGGTGGTATGAGTTGTTGATGATGGTGATGGTGATGGTGATGATGATGATGATGAAGGGAATCATAATCAAGAGGATGAGGATATCTTATATACACAGAATCAGAGCGTAAGAAACACGCGCTCTCGGTGACTTACACGAATGAGGCGCTGACGAGCGCCATCGCCCCGAGATACCTAACCTGCTATACCAAACATGCGAACATGAGTTCAGCTGCTCGGAATGAGGCCTATTGAATCACAACCGCGCGCGATACTGTCACCGCGGGGTGCATATGATTGGCCCCACGAGGCCAGCGCTGTGCTGACGTACTAGGAGAGTAGAGGCCGAGCACGAAGTTCGGTGCCGAAGTTCGGGAATAAGTAATCTGACGACTTACTTAATTGGTCGGCACCTGTCTACACCGAGCTTCCTGATCCTTTCCAAGTTTGCAGTAGTCAAAGTACACATCAGGTTACCTTAGCTCGGGCGTTGACACTTCAAGTTATTAATAGCTTGGCAGACGTTCACGGCGCGGAAGCGCTAAGTCGGCTTACATAAGGTCCGCGGGCTGCATGTCATTGGGAGACAGACTGTCGAGACTGGCGCGCTGGTTCCATTTGCATTTTCAATTTCAAGTTTTGGTTGCGTGCTTGAGCTAGGAGCTCTGCGGAGTATACTATATAATCTGCACCACTGTCACGGCGGCGCCTTTATCAATGAGTAATACTCGCGGGACGACCGAAATAGAAAATAATCATGATATTGTAGACCCACAACTAGGTAGTAATTGTGGATGGTGTGCATCTACTTTCAAACTCAAATTGCGGACGGTCCCCCGCAGCCCAAGGTCATAGTTGGATTCAAGTAAGATGGAGTATTGGCAGGGGATGTTATACAAGTCAAGACAAATTTGATGGCACAAGATTGATTGCTTGATTCATGTGAATGATTGACTTCAGATTAATATGCATCGTAGTGAGCGATGCGCGAGTAGGTAGATTAAAATACAAAATGTCCCAACAACGCCGCCCAGTGCAAAGCCGTAGATGTCCCTAGGACATGGCCAAGATGTCTCCCTCCTCTTTCCTCTATGAAGTTTCTCTATCGTGTGATCTGTCGTGGTACCTTATCATGTACATGCTTCGCATTACATAGATACACATACAACATGGGCAGGAATGTCAGACAGCTTGATATTGAGTATCTCAAGTCGTGACTGACTCTCGCCTAAGCGGTACAGTGTCCTCCGTAACGGGGTAGAAACAAATAAATAAGACGTCGATGGGACGTCATCAGAGAAATCTATAGTTGGTTGGCTACAAGCAAGCTGAGGTCCGTTTGATAACAAATCTCTCGCTCTCGATGTCGCTCATTCTCATCCACCGTTCCTTCTATTCCCGTCTGTTTCTTTTCGAATCCATGGGCGGAGCAGGTAGGTATGGGTATATGTGCAAGGTAAATATTGGTACAAGAGAAAGGCGTGAATATGAAACAAGGTTCAATTTCCCCTGTATAGGAGTGAATAGGGACGGCAAGGGTGCAATTAAAGATGGTAGTTAAAGGTTTGTGTCGAAAGGTTGTATGTAGTATGCTTTACTCCTTCTTCGCCTTTGTCATTCTCGGCTTCTTGGGCACACGAGTGAGCCAGTAGAGGAAGAGAGCAGCGAAGATGTTGAAGACAATGTAGACAAACATCAGGCCAAAGTTGCGCCAGCGGTCCTCTGTGGAGAAAAGTAATGTTAGTCATTGCATCATGAACAAAGGGGGAGGTATGCGACTGTGAACTTACCATATTCAATACCAATGCTTCCAAGATAGGCATTTGTATCAGCGACCGGGCAGTACATGCAGTCCGACGTTCTGCCTTCAGTGCCGGGTTCGAGGTAGCCACCAGCAGCATCGATCTGAGCCTTCATATACGTCATGCACGTCTGGTTCGATGGTGGATCGAAACTCAAGATCTCATTCGCAGCACACTTAATCTCTGCGTTGGCGACACTGGTGGACAACATTGCTGAGACCAAATACGTGAACGGACTGACGCGATACAAGAAGATCCAGAACTGCGGGAATTGACCGGGACGGGCGAGGACACCGTTGAAGATGAGAGTGAGCGTGAAAAGAAGGTTGGCGACGTTGCCACCGGCCTCGGCTGTCTCGAACGCAGCAATGATCATGTGGGTGAAGGTACACGTGAAGAGCATAAAGGCCAGAATGAGGAGGAACACGAGGGCACCACGCTCAGTTGTGGCACCGTCCTCGTATGTGTTGCGGAACAGACCAACCGGATAGTACCAGCTGAAGTACATAATGACGGCCATCAACGTGTTCCAGGGAATTTCGACGAGGATCTGCGAGAGCATGAAGACTTGCCAACTGTATACCTTGGATGGGCGCTCGCGGACCTCGTAGAGGGACCGCTGTATAACGAAGTGAGGCATCGTCTGCTGAACCATTTGGCCGAAGACTGTAAGCAACTGGAAGACCGCAAATGTCTGGTTCTGCAAACCCTGAATAGTGTTGGGGGCGCGGAAGAAGACGAAACCGATGAACAAGGCAACGAAGCTACAGAGAGCCGTCTTAGAATAGATGTAGGTCGGGTTACGCCAGTACTGCTGGAAGACACGGTACGTGACTTCCTTAAACTGGAGCATGAAAGGAGCGGCATGTTCGCGGTAAGATTGGTCGTCTTCCGTAGGAGGGGGCTGTTCTGGCGCATTGTCGTTCAGTGACTGCAACTCAGCTTTCACATCCCGATATTCAGGACTGTCACGCCAGGTTTGGAACCAATCGCGATCAGAGTGTGATCCAGGAGCAGCACCAATAGCATCCAACATCCATTCGGCCGGGTTCGACGTAGACGGGCACTTGGGTGCACCGTGGCGTTCAAAGTAGCTGGTCAGGGTTTGGGAGTTCTCGCCGATATCGCCAAAGTAAACGGTCCGGCCACCCTTTTGAAGGAACAACAGTCGATCGAAGCGCTGGAAAAGCATGGCGGAAGGCTGGTGAATGGTACATAGAACAGCTTGCCCACTCTTGGTAAGCTTCTCCAGCAGATCCAGAATAGCCCAAGACGTTTGCGAATCAAGACCAGAGGTAGGTTCATCGACGAAGAGCAATAGAGGCGGCTTGGCGGCTAGTTCAACACCGATGGTTAGACGTTTACGCTGCTCGACATTGAGACCTTCACCGAGCACACCCACGACGGCATCGGCGTATTCTTCCATTTCCAAAAGTCTGATGACCTCGTCAACATATGCCAGCTTCTCCTCACGTGGGACGTCGGCGGGTTGACGGAGAATGGCTGAGAAGTTGAGAGCCTCGCGAACGGTAGTTGTAGCAAGATGCAAATCCTGTTGTTGGACGTATCCAGTTTTGCGTTGGAAAGAGGCATCACAGGGGCGACCATCCACAAACATGTCACCGGTAATGACACCAGTGGTGATACGGCTGGCTAGAGCGTCCAAGAGAGTTGTTTTTCCTGCACCAGATACACCCATAAGAGCTGTGAGCGTACCAGGCTTGACCCAGCCGTCGACGTGGTCCAGGATACGTCTCGTCTCGCTCTTGATCTTGACATCGTAGCAGATATCACTCCAGTGGAAGACACTCCTTTGCTCAGCAAGCATACCAGACTCCTTGTTGTGCGCAGCCGGACGACTTGCGTTGGTTGCAATAGGACCGACGCGGGGACCAGCGCCATCCTCGAGATCACCTTTGTTGTCCTTGAACTGCGCAGGCTTGTGACCGCGTCTGAAGACAAGAACTTCACCCTTGGACTTCTTCTCAGATACGATTTCAGCAGAGACCATGTAGGTAAGCAAAGAGAACAGCATGAATCCGATCAGAATACCCAGGTTTCGCCACTTGTGGGAGGCTTCATACTGATAGGCCTCTCGCAAGTACGCATCTCCGTCCACGGTGCTTGAGCCAGCAACACTGCCAACTGCACTGCAAACACGGTTCAACGGGTCAACGTTTGCATACTCGGCTCCAGAAAGCGGCGAGGGGACGAGTTCAGTGCACCTGAATTGGCGACCAGAGAATTCGTTGACGAGGAGGGACTCGAAGGCATAGGCGAGAGGATCGACATAGTTCAACCAGCGGCACCAGCTTAACATGTAATTGACAGGAACGATGAAGCCAGTGAAGACGACGAGATCGAGAATAAGCAGAGCAGCCGGTACCAGAGCCTGCGATAGACTTCGCGATGACGAAGCAATGGTACGGAAGATCATACTCATGGACAAGACGGTAAAGAACGAGAACAGCAAGAAGAAGAAGAAAGCTCCGGGTTCGCGTCTCAGGTTTGTGATAAAATACAGTGTCAGGTTGAATGTGAAGGTATTTATGATCTTGTAAGGCAAATCGCAAAGCATAGAGGAGACAGCTTCGGCAGATGGGTGGTATAGGGCGTAGCGGGAGTGTTTCTCGACAATAGGACGTTGGGCGTAAAGAGTTAGAATCTGTGAAGTTGATCAATTAGTTACCCTAGGTCGTACTCATTGTGAGACGCATTGCAACTCACCTCCAAAGCGCTCGCAAATGCATTCAACAGGTTAGCGAAGAAGATCAGGGAGCCGCGTTGGTAAAAGCTTGCAGTCGTAGGTTGCAGGTTGTAAAAGACACTGCCCACGATCAAAGCCGTAATAAAGTTGCCGACTAGAGCGCCGATTGTGATACTAGGATCACCCTTCAGTCGCGCCCAACCGCGCCAAAGACATAACTTGACTTGCTGCATGTACGACAACGTGTAAGGAGACTTTGCGCGTTGACCTCGGGCCTGTTCATGTTTCCTCGAAGCACGGAAGATATCGGCGTCTTTTCCATTGAGAGGATGTTCGTTCTTGTATTCTTCAATCTCAGCCTGCAGCGCTGTGTATTCCACGCTGTTCCTCCAAGCCGTGGCGAACTCATCTGGCGTACGAGGTACCTTGCCCTTCATGCCCTCTCGCACAACACGCTCAGTGGGACTGGTCATGGAGGTCAAGAAATCCGGGGTAGTCTGGCGGGCTGGACACTCGAAGCCCAGGTTGATAAAGTACTGCTTGGCAGCATCGGTACGACCAAAGAAGATTTGTCGACCCTCGTACAAGACGGTGACCTTGTCAAAGCAGTCATATCCGACCTGAGGTGATTGATAGATGGAGACGCAAGCGGTGTTTCCGAAAAGCTCGGTTTGTGTTCGTAGCGTCTTACAGAATTCAACGGCGTTGGCACTGTCCAGACCACGAGTACTGTTGTCCCAGCATTGCAGGGGTGCACGGCTGAGAGTGGCCTCTGCGATAGTTACACGTTTGCGCTCACCTCCCGAAACACCGCGAATATACTCGTTACCGACGCGGGTGTTCATGGTGTGCGAGATACCAAACATGGCCATGGTAACATCGCGGAAATGGTTGGCATATGTCATCTTATCGACGCCTTGCGGAAGATGACGGGGAGCTCGTGCCTGGGCCGCGAAAGTGAGGGTCTCACCCACCGTCAACTGTGGGAAATGAACATCAATCTCGGCGGTATAGATAGCTTCACCCCGGTGGCTGGTGTGCATCTCCTCGGCGGGGATACCCTGGTAGTTGAAATAGGACTGGCCGTCGATGTAGATGCCAGCAGTCTCTCCGGCAATGGACTTGAGCAAAGTGGTACATCCAGAACCCGGGGGGCCCAGGACCACCAACATCTCGCCCTTGCGGACGAGACCGTCGAAGTTCCGTAGAATATCGATCTTGTTTCCCTTGTTGCCCAGGGCCCTGCGGCCTATGCCGACGGCTTCGAGCCAAACATTACCGACGTCCTTCTGGAAATCGGTAGCAGAGCCGAAACCGTGGACACTCAAGTTTTGAAAGCATACACCCGCCGTCCGGAATTCCACCCCATCATTCGAAGTCATCTCAACCATGGCTTTAGCCCAGGCTCGGGCACTGAAGTTAGATGAGGCTGGGTTTCGTGGCGAGTTCTCATCGCTATCCAGGAAAGGATTGGGGCTGAATGTGCCATGTGCCATAGATTGTGTCGTGTAGCGGCGTGCCAACTCATGAACCATGGATTCGCGACGCTCACGTTCTACCGCTTCCTCGTCGGTGGTAGAGTCGTCACTCGACCCTCCCAATTCCTTCTCCTTCTTGGCCATGTTGTCGCCGGCTGCCCCCGATAAAGAGGTTGTTCGCGTTCTCGTAGCGTTCGTCGTGGTATCATCGCCCGCTTCGCCTACATTTACATGCGTTGTTGACGTGAGTGCCGGCGATCCCGTTGCTTGTGCAGTGCGGTCGTAGCTTGTGAAGCCGCCGCCTGTCCACGACATGTTGACACCTTGGTGGGCCACGCCCCTGGTCGCGAGGAATGTGGATTGTCAATAGTCTCAATCACCGAAGTGCGACAAAACGCCCAAAGTCGGATGGGCTTAGAATGCCGATGCGACGGTGGCTTGGGCGCTGTGAAGTAAATGTCTGGGAATTAAAATAATTACTATAGTCGAAAGAAAGGTCAGCACATGAAAACAGGCCAAAAGAAAATACGGACGAAGCGACCGCTTACAAGGCTATAAACTATTTGACAATTAAAAGGAGGTAGAGAAGGGCATAGATGCAGATGTCGAGTCTTACGGAGTACAGTAATCTCAATTCAAGGGGCCTTGTCTGATAATTATATATCCCAGGCGGGTAGGATGTGGCGTCGTGCTCGGGTTCGTTCAATGGGTCAGGGTCCTCGAGGGTCCTCGGGTCAAGTCAGTGCACCGCAGCCAGGGTGGGTGGGTTTGGAGTCCTTGGCGTATTTGTGAAAACAACAAGTGCTGAATGCAAGATTGTATTACGAGTACAGGATTGTACAGCAGCAGTGTGAAACCAGGCACCTGGCTGAGGATATATACGTGAAGACACCCCGGGCGGAATTCCGGGGACGGGCTGCTCTCCTATGATGACGCTAGCATGTTTGGCACGCGATCTCATCTACGTACCGACTGAAGAGGCCGAGGAGGCTAGGCCCTAAGCAATGGTTCGGCCGACCCTATCGCTTCGGGCTGGGGGGGACCAAAGGGGGCTTTTCGTGAGCTAAGTCAGGACTAGGTGACAAGATCCCGTCGGACTCCTTGTAGAGCCCGGCTCCCCGGCTCCCCGGGTTGCATAACTTCCACGACTTATACATTATTCAACTACAGTCAGGTACAACTTAGTTACTATGCAGACAATGTCGACCATTCTTCCCTCCGAGGTCCTACCTACTATTCTCTTGGCCTTTTGTGAATGCTATACTATACACGGTTCAAGTATAAACGCAGGTGAAATCGTGCCTCATTGCAGCCACAAGATGTTATGAATGGCTTGGGACCCTGGCTCGCCTGGGACCTTTGAAATGAGCTATGCGGCGCATTCGGAATTACCTAAGGTAAGGTACCGGCGTACTCGCCAAGTAGGCCGGGTATAGTGGCGGGTCTGAGTGCCCAAGCCCCCTCCGGCGACATTTTTATGCAAAGGTGCCTAGGTAGCTAGCTTATGTGCATTTCGTCTCCACCGTACAGAATTTCTATAGCAACGTGTCACGCCACAGGTGTACATGTCGGTAGTGTTTTTGTTGGTCGTCTGGTTGGTTCTTAGAGCTCTGCAGCGTCCCACGCTGTCGGAACAGCAATGCAGCCACCGGTCCAGCCCGATTTTGTAACAACGCATGCCCTGTCTGTCTGTATATCTCGAACCTATGCGACTGGCCATCATGTAGGTACGTGTTACACAGCAGGTATGCGACAAACGTCCATGCTCTTCGTGATTATCATGAGATCACCCTCCCCTCGCAGCCCCTCCTTGCGGGATGGACTAAAGTACGAGTAGTAGGCTATTCAGGTCAGGGACACTAAAATCTACGAGTGCTGAGTCTAGTTACTAACATAGTAAGTATCTTTGTAGTAACCTGTAAAGGTATGCACTAATAGCGGTTGTGTCAATTTAGCAGCTCGGCAGTGGAGTGGCGAAATCTTATTCATCCCACATGGCGCCATATCCGTCTTGTACATACTTCTTACTCGTGAGCATAAAAAAAAACGGCTGAGCACGTTCATCAGTGTAGTGGCACAGCGCCAGTCGGGGGCTTGCAGTGCATGGAATGCTCCCTCCCGCAGTCACCGATTATCAGCTCCTGGGGCTGATGACCAGTATGTCAACATACCGCACATACCATAGCATACCAGAGCAGGGTCAGAGAATAACGAGTCTAACCGCCAAAGACGGTGTCTCGGGTGTCCCCACCGAACTGAGATCAGATCCTTTCATCATAATAACCACTATTCTCATTATCATCAGCGATGCCGAGTGTGCTTAATCTTCGATCGCGTAATGGTTACCACGGTCCCAAGTCCACGGGTTTTCCCTTTCTCAGACTCTGCAAGCCGAGTGCGAGTATAGAGTCTCTCTCGCCTCTTGAACTTCCAGTGCCCTACCACAAGGCTATACGGGCTGGACCATGATCCATGCTTCTTACTACGCTCAGCTATGGTGCTTCTTGGCATCGTATCCTAGCAAGCCAATGGCCGAAAATTGTCATTTCCCTTATACTATTTTGGACTACTACCAAACAGAGCCCATTGTTCTCGGGTTGAGACAACTGTCCGGCAGCCCGGCTTTGCCCATAAAGGTCCCGAACCCTTCTCGAGTTCGAATCGAAGAACAAACCGACCGGCCGTCACAAGGAACCCTGTCCCCACACATAGAACGTCCAAACGTGTTTCCAATTCTTTAGGGTAGCAGAGTATACAACTTGCATTCGGAACCGCGCTTGGATCCAAAGCTTTCAATTCGTTGTTCATGCAACTAGCTTCTTCGCCACGCGCGCCGTCAAACAATCCCTATTGTGCAAAGAAGCGTATCCGTATGCGCTTACAAACCGAGAACCGATCGATTGACCCGGCGGTATCGGTATTGCCAGCCAGACCTTTACCTACAACAAATGACGTTGGTTTTGCGTGTTTGCCCATACCAGTGTCTCAACCGTCCCTTTCCTCAGACATGACTTAAACTAGGTAGCTCCGTGCGCGGTCTTTTGGCGGCCAGGTCCCGACAACCCCACCGCCAGGAGCTACACCATTGGTGGTCGACTATGACATGATGAAGTTTTGTGCAATTATTCCCAAATGATTATATCATCAATATGAATAATATGGTAATGACCAATGATGTAAGCTCTTTAGCTTAGTATCAATTCATGAGAAGGAAATTCTTTCTTCAATTAGAGCATTTTCAGCACATAACGTAACTCCGCTACTGCGTCTATAAATACTTAGTAAGTCCACCACGAGTTCGGTTCAGAAAGTGAGACGCCGTCGCAGGGGATTGCCTAATTCGTTGATCATATTCAGGGATTATGCCACAACTCCCTCAGTTCGTTCAGTGTGTTTCCTCTACGAGTACTTGTTTCAATTAATGGCTTACTCTAGGCTACAACGAGTTGCTACGATGTGATATTCCAACCTTTTCCCTGCCGCGTGCCGCTCGCTGTTCCCCATTTAGCTTTAAGCCCTACCTCCCCATCCTACTGGAGGCTTCCCGTCACTTGAGATGGTGTGGCCGCTGACAATCAACAGGCAGTCAGGCATAATGCCTACTGACCAGCTGCAACCGAGCGCAATCCATCATTGACCAAGAAGGTAAGCTCACGTAAGGCACGGTAAGCGTTATAACTGGTTGCCAGATTCTACTTGATGCACAACGTAATCATGCAGTATGCCAGAAGTACCTGAACCACAGTTGCAAGACCTTCTGACATTGGCATATTTTGAACAGCTCAGCTGCAAATTAGCAAATAGAGTCGTAGAATGCAGTCGAAAGGGCACATGCTGGGAGTGCTTAGCAAGACTTCATTGGTAAGTTGTGCCGGGCACATGGCAGGATGCAGGCACAGGGTACCTGGCATTTGCTGGCCTTATCTCCAACCTCCGCCCGGAAGTCCGCCTATTCTTGCCAATTGCGCTCAGATTTCTGTCATCTACAATTGGTCACAGATTGCGACAAGACAACTCACTTTACCCATCCCATAAATACTACGCTCATTGGAAAAGGGTTGTCGAAGCAAAATCCTGCACTATGTATCTGAAGCCTGGGTCTGTACCGTGAAGCATATTCTCACTTCAAAGGCTCAACGACTGATGATCGAGTCGTCGGATGCTTCGGTCATCTGGTGAGAGCCGTGTGTCTCAACAACGATGCATAAACTAATATCACTCGACCCAACACGACCCCGGGTAGATTTCATGTAAATATCGTGACAACATCCGTACTCTTGAGTTACTTATGCTTTGACGGAAGTCTGTCGCTCCGTGCAATTTCAGTCGGCCCCCTTAGCCGGGCTATGCGCACGGGGTAGGTTCGCGGAGACGGGAATCTCACTCTAATTACCGGATTACCAATAAGAGTAGAAAGTGCTGTCCGTATACCTTGTTATGCCTGCAGTGATAAGGATATGATCATTGTGATTGATGGAGAACCATCTCTACTCGTTGATCACTACCATAAGCCCATTATCTCCGGCCTCAATAGTGACTACGCGAAATTGCGCACTGGTTTCTTTCGCATTCTTGCAGCCTAGATCGATACCAGTTACCATTCATATCATAGCATACACCCAATTTCCATGGAAATATCATAGATCGCATGCCGCCGTCGTCAGCCGGAAAGCTCGGGTTTATCGGCTTAGTCTTTTATGGCTGTATTGGTCGCCCACGGTTCGTAAAGCATGGTAATGAGCTCTTGTAAGCTCATACTTCAGTTCTCTTACTCATGCAGTCACCACGTAATTCTAGAGCAGCCTATTCATCCTGTGTTGTCACTTGATGGGATTCCTAGATGTAGTGCCACGATTGCTGTTACAGCCCTGAAACGAAATCTCTGTGTCGATGTGGCCACGTGGTTTCCACTCTTGGGAACGATGAACTTCCTGCTGAAAAGGTGTTAATCATCTGATTTAGATGCCCAAGATGTCCGACAGACAGCAGCATATGACATCTGATGTATGACTGCTTTTTTGTCTAGTCCGTGGGCGTATGTGACCGTGAAACATAGTCATATATATGTTCTGACAGAAGACATGATCAACTCACGTATGAATCACCTCTGAGTAATTATTATTGATACCACTGTCGCCTTCTCGGTCAAATTTACCGCCTTGCACTCATAGAACAATTTATAGAACTGCATTGCTCGTGGCAAATCAATAGTATAGCGGAAGTGCTATTCCATGTTGCCGCTGTTACAGTTGTAGTGATACTTAGTCTAATACTCCGAACACTTGCCGGTTTGTTGACCGCAATCCATAGCTACTTGACTCAAGTACTCTGCTTTTACCCCTGGTGTGCTCCGACCCTTTTGTTCTTCCCTCTTATCACAATATATACCCCATATTTATTATATTTGCACCAGGTTGAGGGAGTAAAATCTATAACCAGTGTCAGAGTCAGGATCTAGAAACTAACATCTCTTAAAAATCATTCATCACACTCGTCTACACTGGATGTATCTCTCCCCCAATATCATATGAAATGCGCTGCTAAAGACATATCAAATATCACAATACTCCTAAGCGAACCAAAATCCCATTGAGTGGATAAGCTGAACATATATATGCCTTCATGAAGACAAGTAACTCTACCAACATCGTACCACACATGGTCTCTCATAATCACTGCGCATCATAATTAATCGGGAAAGGAAACGCATTATAGTCAGATCGACGGTAACGATGTCCAGGCATTAATGCCTCGCACCACATCTCCTCCGTTCCCATTTCTATAACTTACTTCATATTTGACGCTGGAATTCAAGTGGGATACGAAAAATCAATCCATCACAAGCCACTCCAGGGAGACTGAGCTTGTGATCGCCAGGGGAAGCAAATAGACCACCACTACAAGCAAACAGAGGCACGGGTGTCATACAAGCTAAATCATAGTTACATGATTCGGAATTGAGGTGGCTGTGTCTATCCATAATTACACAATTTGGACGCGTCATGTGGCTAATGACTAATATGCTGAGCTGAAGTTATCACTTTGTAAGTTGTCGACTTCGCTGGAAAGAAATACTTTTGTAATAAGTTGTCAAACATATAACAGGTTTTTCCAAAGCGAAGAAAAAGGAGATAATAGAAAAGAGGAATTATTGCCAACGAGAACATCCAATTGCCAAACTTAATGTTGCGGAACAGACATGTACTTAGGTAAATCACAGCTGTCAAGTTATGCGTTTACTAGGCCGTACCACCTCGATCGAATACCCCCTTAGGATCAAATTTATCTATATAATTTTAGGAACTCGCTGGACGTACGCCGACAGACAGATCTGCAAGTTTTAACTTGGAACATCATACACTGGTGCGGGGTGTTCCTCGCCAGGGGAAACGCAAGACGGTAAGCTAGATGATGCCGGGTAGAGCTTTGAATACTTGGCCTGACAGAATCTGGTACTTAGCGGATAAAACTACTATGGTGAGATCCATAGCTTCTGGACAGTGTATGTAGGGGAGAACTCATCGATCCTTTAGAAATGACTGGCTATCTGAGACCCTCGGTCTTTCATATTGAGTTTGGAGTTCGCCATATTGCATCTATTCTTTCGATATAGAGACACCCATCAACTACTGCTGATATTTGCGAATAAGGCAACTGCCACCACCCACCCTCATATGCCACACGAACCAGCTCAAGCGGGCAAAACCCAGGTCGTGACACTCTGCCTCAGCGCATTCCCGCTCCAGACCTTGCCCCCCTTCATCGTGACCGTGACATAGACATCGTTCCCAAACGTGTTCTCAATGACCACCGTCTTCGTGCCGTCTGGGTTCCTGCTCGCGACGCTCTGGATGCCCTGGTAGTTGTCGTAGCTGTAGCTCCCCGTGCCGGCCAGGACCGTCGCGCCCTTGGGCATGAACTTGGAGAACTGCGCCAGCGTGTAGTAGTCGATGGTGTAGCTGTACGTCCCCGCGTTCTTGTCGACCGTGAAGAGCCCCCGACATGTATCGCAGCCGCCGGGGATGTAGGGCCCAAAGGTCCCGTCGGCGGCCTGTGTCCATGTTCCCAGCGTCCACATCAGGGTCCCTTCGGCCCAGTTCTGCAGCGGTCCGATGGTGTTTTGAGAGGATTGATACCAGGGTGTGCTAGACGACGTCTGGGATAAGTATTTCTCGATTAGCAAACATCACCCTTGATCCCTCTTCCTTTCATCATCTCCCAGCCAGGCGCTCAGGACATCATACGATTCAACAAGGGTCGTTCAAAACTTACCCAACACTCGGTCATATACTGATGTTTCCCCGGATACGCATTATGGAAATCCGTCAGCACGCCCCAGTTTGGACCATTGTAGCAATGCCACGCCGCCGAGTCCACATAGCTGTTGGCCGCATTGATTACCGTGCGCGGGTAGTCCGCCTGGTCGGTGTTGTGGTCGTACGCCCAGATCCTGGTGCTGCCGAAGCCCGCGTTCTTGAGGGCCGGGCCGACGTACTGCTGCGTCACTTTGGCCGCCTCGTCCGCCGACTGGTACATGGTGACGTGCCCGTTGCCCTGGTTGTTCAGCGGCTCGTTCTGCAGCGTGATGGCGTCGATGGTGGCCCCGTTCGCCTTGTACGCTTGCAGGTACTTGACGAAGTACTGCGCGTAGGATGAGTAGTATTGCGGGTCGAGCTGGTTGTTGTTGGCGTTGCCGGTTAGGACCTGGGATGGGATGTCAGGACGTAAACGTAAATTGTCATATTTCCGTCTATGTTCTCTTCTTGTTTCTCTCCATTTCCTTCACAACACCTCTACCATGCTCATTCTCCCTCGTGGGTGTACTGGGCAAGATAGATTGCTCGCAAGAAAAATGAAAGACTTAAACTCACCCGGTTCAACTTCATCCAGCCAGGCGCACTCCACGGACTTCCCAGGATCGTCAACCCCGACTTGACGCCCCTGAAAGCCGCCAACATCTTCGCCATCGCCGTGCCCCGGTCCCCGAGGTTGAAGTTCTGCAGGCTCGGATCCGCTTTATTACTCGCGTCATCGTACGTGTACGCCGGGGGACCCGACAGGTCCGACGAGGCGATGGTGTGGCGCAGAAAACCGAAGTCGGCCCCGTCCTGCGTGAGCAGCTCCCGGATCAGCTTGCGGCGCTTGTCGGCGGGCAGCGCGTTCATCACGGTCACCGTGGCGTCTGTGACAGATGCGCCGAAGCCGATGATCTTCTGCTTGTTCCCGGACGCCGTATCGTCGACTGTGAGATCCCAGGTCGATGCGCCGCCTGTCCCGCGTCCTGACACGGGCGCTGCGGCTGGGCTCAGCTTGTGGGTGAGATCAGAGGTCGTGACATAAGCGGCTGGTACGGCTGCGCGGCTCGAGAGAGACGACGGAGATGCCGCGATGAGAGCCGGGCTGGCTGCCAGCAGGGCAATGACGGAAGAATGCATAGTCACAGGCTGTGTCCCGAGAAATAAATGATGAGGAGCGTGAAGTCGGTTCGTGTGTCTTCAGGATTGCGACATCAAAATAGGGGCGAGGGCCACGCCTTTTATGATTTCCACCCCAACGCGTTGGCGAATTTATAAATCCTTCTGTCGATGGTATGATACCTCATGTTCCGCGATCTCCGTGTTGTCCCCGCCCCGTCCCCGCATTGAAGTGACAGCAGCAATGCAGGCTCGGTGCTACATCGTGGCTTTCCTGCCGACAGAAATGAGGCGACCTGCGTCATGAGGGATCGGCGAGGCAAGGAACTAGGCGAGGTAGGTGCCCGTGGCGGGTAGCTGAGTAGCAATGGCGCTGCTTTTTCCTGCGATGACGGGCCCATTGAAGCAGGTGCAAAACGCCACATACGACCTCATGTGGACATGTACGGTGTGAGCGACCGGAGCGTGAGTAAGGCTCTGGCGCTAAAGATCAAGAGGCGTTGAGCGATGTGACGTCGGAAGGAGTTCAAAATACACCTGTCATGTAATGCAGATAAGAACATCGAAAGCCTTCTGCTCGTAACCGGACTTCCAATCGGCATGAAGATTTCTTTACCCATCCTAAGTTTGGGTGTTCAGTCGCTCGCATATCAACATAAGCTACTCATTCCTTAGCTGAGCTGTGATAGCCTATCACGCTTATTTGCTCACCCCTTATGAAGTAAGCTTCATGTGTTATATGCCGACATGGCAGGATATCGATATTAACACATCGAGCCTTGCTAGCCAAGGCAAGCGAAACAGATTGGTAATTCATACTGTCATAAAACATTAACTAATACTTGTAATCTCGCTGAATATGCCTAAACCACATGACTCCCAGGATATCAACCATACCATGCTCCGACTCCTGCACAAATCACAAGCTTTACAAAGCGCTCTCTCAGAAACCATTCTTCCGTCCATTATCACTCCTCTTTGCTCGTCCCATCCATCTCCAACTCATCCTCGTCTTCAAGGCCCCAATCCCTGAAACCTGTACCGCTCAACCAGCTGATACCCTTCCTCACATTGGCTTCCCTAATCGCCCTTGCGTCCCTCTCGTACACAGCCCCCGTGATCGCCAGCGCAAGCGCGAATAGCCATACGTCTCCTCCCTTCATAGCGCGCCACCAGCGCCTCTTCACACCCACCTTCCACAGCGAGTCGACGCTCGTGCGGGCCGTGTATAGGAAGATACTCCGACCTTCATTACGCTCGACGAAAGCCCAGAGACCCGCGAGGAAGCCGCCCAAGAAGAACCGCTGCGTGGGGAGAAAGGTGCGCGGGAGCCAGGTCTGGAAGAAGCAGATGCTAGCCCAGGCGGTGGACACGGCGCCCGTGGCGAAGGTGGTGAGGCGGAGGGCTTTGGAAAGGAGACGGTTCAGGAGGTGTAAGGGTGCGTTATAGAGCAGCTTGTAGCGTGGTAACATGAGCATGGAGTAGAAGATGATGAAGAAGCGCCCAAGGCGGGGGACTGAGCGGACCCAGAAGGTGAGATAGGTCCTTAGGCAGGAGGGATCACCTGGGTGCAAACTGGCACAGCTCAGTGATGTGATAATGGGGTAGGCCTGTGATGTGAGAGGCGCTAGAGTAGTGAGCGTTGCTGGTAAGGTGGGCTCGTTGGGGAACAGAGTCGGTGAGACGAAGGGTCTGTAGATTCTAGTTAGCAGAATTCAGGACGGGAAAACGAAAAGTGTAGACGTACGGCCAATTGAGCTTGGCCATCTGGGCGAGGCTGTCCACGATGTCCCACGGACCTGGCCACTGCACACCCGATGGCAGATTTTGGGGCGCAGCGTGAAGATATGTATTCATGTGCTTGGATATCAAATCGAAGAAACCAGCGGGGGAACTCTCGCGGTCGAACACGGTCGCGTGCAGCAGCTGTCCCATGGCCAGGGGCTGAAGCAGCCAACTGCCAAACCACCACGGCCGCTCTCTCTTCACCAGCCCGTTCCCGCCGGCCCTAGCGCGGAAGCCCCAGATGGAACCCTCGTCTTCTAGCAGGTTGTAACCAAACTCCAGGGCGCGGAACATGAGGGAAATGGTGATGGTCAAGCGCAGCTGTTGGGAAGGGTAGATGCCCAGCGCCAGGCCGGCGAGACCGGCACCAACGGCGGGTGCGTAGGGGGATGTGAGCGTGTTCGAGGTTCGGGGGTTGCGTTCGCGGAAAGGGGCAGCTGTGGGATCGAGCAGCTGGGCCCTTAAGCGCTTGAAAAATCGGAAAAGGAGTCGGTAGAGTAGTAGGATGGTAGAGAGGGAGAGCGACAGGCGGAGGGGTGAAGACTTGTAGAAAGGCTGCTTCTTCTGCGACGCAGGAGGTTCCTGCTGCCCCTTGATCCGTGCAATGAGCATCTCGTAGGCCTTCGCTCCTATGCCCGTGGCAACGAATATGCGCAGGGCGTGTCGTATGGCGCGGGCGTTGTAGCTGTCTCCACCACCGCCTCCTCCTCCTGCCCTCGGCGCAGGGCTGCCCAGAGCTGCCTTCTCTTTCCCTTTCCCCTTTACAGGTGGGTTGTCTCGCGCGATCGAGGCCCTTCGGTTGCCGTCGCCCTTCATGTACTTCTCGACTGTGTTGACGGTGGGGGCGCGTTTACGCAGGACGCGTGAGCGTGATATGACATATTTGTGAAGTGTCTCGTACTCGCGAGCCGAGATGGTGTATCGCAATGCGTTGCGCAGGACGGGGTCGACTGCCGAGGCGGATTTGGACTTGGGCGCCGAGACGGCTCTCGGGCGTGACATGGCGTCGGAACTGGGTATGTCGATAGGAGGCACGGAGGCTAATCTGGGATGGCTCGAGCTGCTCGACATCGTGGGGACGCAGTTTCAGTTGGTAGTACGTGGTCCGCTTCGGTTTTGGCCGTCCTCCAACGGCTTGGAAGATCAAAGAAAAAGTCGGGCTGCCCTCTACCACAGTATCACCATAGCAAGTGTTCCTGCCAGCGCCTGTTCGAGAAGCACATGCAGTGCGCGAGGGATAGATATGTTTTAGGGGTGGTGGCAGCCGGGTCAGACCATGGCGGGAAAAGCGCGGACTGCTATGTTGTCTGGCGGTGCCGGTGATGTTTGGATGTTTCCTGGCGACTCGAGCAAACAAACATTCAGCTGGGCCCGCAAGCACGCGACTTGTGGTAATGGTAGCGTCGTCGCGGTGGCGATTCGGTGCTGGACGAAGCTGTGTATGTGGCGCAAAAGGGCGAGTGAATCAGGGCAGTATGCGAAGTGAAGGGAGACAATGAAGTAAGTGGTGTTTGTTGGTGAAGGGATGATAAGGTATGGGGTAGGGTAGGGTAGGCTGATGGAGTATGGGGTAAATAATGCCTGGCTGCATGAGAATTGAGAATTGAGCATTGAGCATTGAGAGCTGCGAGATTGCGTCGGTCGCGCCAAGAACTTCAAGGGAGACAGCCCTGGAGACAACTGACAGGCCTGCCTCTTCGGGTCGGCGAACCCTGACAGGCTAACTAACACCGGCGAGCCTCGGCTACTTTCAGCATGTGAGGTGAGCTAAGGGAATACTTGGGTACAAGTGGGGACTTTACCCATTGCTAGAACATCTTCAATGCTTGCTTGTGACAACATTGTGGCTTCATCCTGCGTTTTCACCTAGCTAACCGAGCTAGCTAAAATCTGTGTTAATTGTCTGGTGTTGCTAGATGTTGTGCATGTCACGGCTTCAAGACCCTGAAATGTCTAACTTACTCAGTTGCTTAGGTGATCGATCTATTTATTGCCTTTGTTTTCAGCTGAGGCCCAAATGAGTAAAATGGAGAGTTTTATATTCAGAGAATTGTCAACCTCCAGCCACGACCTATCTGCTCTGGTTTCTTTATATCACCTATAAAAATAGGCCGATAAGTATAAACTCTGAGCTCACCTGCATGCCTAAGTACACGTCATACTAGGTAGTTCAAACAATACCTACGAGTACTGTACACTGCAGTTGCACGATGTTTATTGAATATTGCCGTACTAACATAGTACTGCCTCTATTAACTCCAATTTGGTACTAGTAGGTGCCCCGCTAGGGTAAATACCTATCGGGGCGTTAGCACTGTCCTTATCGGGAGAACGAATGTCTCACACTGTACCAAATCTACACTCAATATTCCAAGAAACAATATCTCACTTATAGCCAGCCTCCCTCCTCGCCCACGACAGACAGGCCGGAGTGCCATTCTCGAAAAGGTCACCTCACATCCTGCGTTGGAGGCCATGTCTTGACACCTCCCTCGTTCAGGCAGTTGAATGACCCGACCGTCGCTAACCGACATTCCTTCCCACTAATCCACGAATACTTACCGGACGAAGGCATCATCTATCACGTCGTCTCTTGAATGCAGGAGAACAGGACTACTTATGAGAACCTCATTCAAGAAATGATGGGCCGGCAAATGTGACCAAGGAAACCAAGCAAGCCCCAGCAGGCGTCGATATATTTTATTCTTGCTACGTCATTCGTAGGAGTAAGACATAACAGGTGAGGCAAAGGCGCCTGAGGTCCACGTCACAATGTCACCCCTACATGGTGGTGGCTTGCCGTGCACGGCCGCAAGGGTCTTCTCTCAGACCTACCGGCACCCGGCGATGAAGCGACTCGCTATTTTCAGAGACCAGAGGCATACGATAGGGCACATCTCAACGAGGCGGCACGCCTCGTCCAAGAGACCGAAGCCGGCCCCGAAGCCCCTCCCTTACCAACCCGCGCAGCCCAAACAGCAACGGCTGAAGCAACAGCAGCAGCAGAAGGGGCAGAAATGGGAGAAACAGAAGCGGGACCAGAAGCAGCCCGTCGCGAAACTCGTGCGCGAGCGTTGGTTCGCGCTCCTCGGCTTCGGCGCCGCCCTAAGCTGCATCGGCTACTTCACGGCGAGTCTGGCCATGTACTGGCGCCAGGACCCGGCGCCGCACTATCCTCTAGGCCGCGAGCCCGAGACCCCCACGGGCCGTCCGTCCATCCAGTCGCCGTACGAATTCGACCTGCACCTCGACAAGTCCGAGTGGCGGTTCGGCATCACGAGCCTGCGGCGGGAAATCTCCGGACTGGCGCGGGGCCACGTGCTCGAGGTCGCCATCGGCACGGGGCGCAACTTCGAGTTCTACGACTGGAACGACATCACCTGGACTCTTATGACGCCCGAGGAGCGCAAGAAGGCCCAGAAGTCGTATGCGAAGGATAAGAAGGGGGTCGCGACGCAGCCATCCGATATCGCCCCGATCAGCTTCACTGGCGTGGATATATCGCCCGGCATGCTGGACATCGCGCTGCAGCGGATGCACCAGGTCGTCCCTCACATGGCCGAGCAGATACCCAAGAAGCCTTCATTCGCCATGATGGTCGCCGCCGCCAACAGCAGCAAGAGCGGGCTCAACCTCATCACCTTCCTCTCGGATCGGATCCGCCTCTTGCAGTCCGACGTACAGACCGTACTGCCCGCCCCTCCTGTCCTTGCCACCGGCCCATCCGCCCAGAAATACGACACCATCATCCAGACCTTCGGTCTCTGCAGCGTCCGGGACCCCGTCGCCCTCGTCTCCCTCATGGCCTCATCCCTGCAGCCCGGGACGGGGCGTATCATCCTGATCGAGCACGGCCGCAGTGTCTGGGACCTGATCAACGGCTTCCTGGACCGCGGCGCGCGCGCCCACCACGAGCGCTTCGGGTGCTGGTGGAACCGGGACATCGAGGTCATCGTCAACGCCGCCGCGCGCCAGATCCCAGGGCTCGAGATCGTGCGTCTCGAGCGTCCCGGCTGGGCGACGGCCGGCACGCACGTCGTCGTGGAGCTGCGCGTCATCGACGCTGTCGCCGAGGCCGAAAAGCCGGCACAACAACAACAACAACCTCAGCCCAAACAAAGCTTGCTATCAAAACTCTCACCCTTCTCGGATTCTGCTGTGCTGTCAATGTCACCGAAGCCCGAGGACCCCAAGAAAAAGGATTGAACAGGATCAAGTGTCCCTATTGGATCTTAAGCATATCTGCTTCGCAGTAGACTGGGCAGAAGGAGCTTGGTGCTCCCTCGTTCATGTATATATGCATACCTGAGTATCTGTAGAGCATGCCTCATGTACAACAAGCCGCATCTGCAAATCCTCATAGACAAGCAGTGACTCCTCCACCCCCTTAGCAACAGTCTATCATCACTTTGTACGCATCACAACCTATCTAGTTCCATTAGCAAGGAACAGAAGCATGGCGTGGTAGTACGGTTATGAGCAAATCGAATGGAGATTTTATCTGTATTTATCTCTAAATTGGAAAACCCGAAAACCTTTTTGCCTTTTCCTTTTTTCCCAGGTAGCCTTTTTTGATTCATAAAACTCCAGGAAAGATCTCACGGTCTAACTCGGCGCATCTCTGTGCATGTCGCCCAGAATTCTTAATTCCTCATTCACTCTGTTCTTCTTTCTGGTATTCCTCTAGAGAGGTCTTTGATCTCGTCTTCCATCCATCAATGTTTGATGGTCAGATGATTCTTCGATCAAGAATCCAAGTCTATATCCGCCAAGGGGGCCATGGACTTTGTAATGCGAATGCACCTCCTCCTCAGGTGTCCGCACTGGGTATCTCTCAGAATAGTCATACACAGAATCCCTGTCCGACCGGCAAAGATGCAACAAACAGACAATCGTAAAAAGAGCAAACGCTTCCATTTCGCCGCCGTAGAAACCGTGACCTTAACTCCGTCCAATTGGAAATGAAAACAGATTGACCCATCATACAAACAACAGACTCCAAGATATGCAGGTATGATCTAAATTGAAAGGGGTGTCCAGACAAAATGGACTGAGCAGCTCATGACGATGTTAGAATTCGTCGAGCATGCAGTCGAGCTCATCTAGCTCGATGGTCTCAGGGCTCTTATCCCAGTCTAGTAAGGCGTCCAATTTGGACCAGCCTTCAGCCTCACCGTCCCGCTTCATGGGTGCCGGCATCGTCAAGGTAGGGCGCATAGCCGGGCTGGTGATGAAAGCCATATGTGGGAGGAAGGTTGGGATAAATGTCCGGTGGGGCTCCCCAAAGAGCTGCTCATTCTGCATGCCGTCGTCGATGCCAAGTTGGTCGACGGGGGTGGCAGACAGCAACTCTCCACTCGCCTTGCGCTTCTGGAGACCATCTGCCGTCTGCGTGAATTCCTTCTCATCCTTCTCCAGTGGCGGCTCCTCTGCCCTGTGGATGCGCGACAGTGGGTGAAGGTGACGGTGACGCGAAGGGGCAGATCCCATTGATGCTCGATGTACAGGGTAGTCATCTTCCACATCATCAAGCTCAGGGGACGAGAGATCAATCTCAGGAGAAAGGCTGAGCTCTCGTGCCCGGTCCGCCTCGGTATCCTCAATGGTGGAGCCCGAGCTCGACAGCGATGGAGTGACTATCGTGACTTCTTGTGTGGACAGCAGCTCAGGTAGAGGAATGTGGGGGCAGGTTGACAGGTAGTAGTATGTGCGCCGCGGGTGTACACATTCGAGCTCCTTGGCCAGGGGGCAAGGAACCGTGGGAGTCCAACTATTACGCTTGATGAAGGCAGCTAATCGCGATGCAACGACTGCGCATGGGTTGGGAGATCTGCGAAGTTGCCCAGAAATTAGACACACGAAGACCAGCAAGCAATCCGATGGGAGAACTTACTGTTTGAGAGTTGGAACCTTTGCCGATAATGTGGAAGCGAGTTCCTTCGCAAGGTGTGGCAGATTCCGTGTTTGCTGCAATTGAATTATGATAGCCTCGATGACTTCGTCGTTGATTCCGTCAAGGTCCACGGGTTCGACTTCTGGCGCAGTGGCGAAATCGCAGTCGTCTGATTCTATGGAAGCGTGAACAGACGGCGATAGTATTGAGGCGGACATGGACGCGCGTTTCTTGGAGGCGGGAGCTGAAGTAGCAGTGGAAAAAGCGGCGGATTCGTCATACGATCGCTTTAACTTTTTGCTGGGACGGGGCGACCCCGCGGATGTAGGCCTCGACTTGGTGGACATGTTGGTCTGTGTGTTGTTGCTATTGTCGTTGCTGTGGTGGCTGCTGGCGTTCGATGCACGCTGAACAGGCACGTGTATTCCGAGTGAGGGAAGGGACAACGACTTGCGACGGGTGTTATAAGGCATCACGATCACGGATGGTGGCGAGCGTGGCACGGAAGGGAGGAGTACAAAAAGCCCGAGGGTGAGACTATGGTTTGTATATATCCTTGAGGGATGTGACACTCCAACGGCGCATGAATCAAGGGTGACGGGGGTTGTCTTGCAGATCCAGCTATTTCTACCGAGCTAACTTCAAGTCGAGCAAGCACCGCTGTAAGGGCACGATGAGGGCAATGAGGACGATGATGCACAATAGGCGGAGTAGGTATTAACGGTAGGATAGTACGAATTATGGTATTGTTGAGAGGTTGGTTGTAAAGCAGTATCGACCAGGTATTGGCAGGTATTATTGGAGGTGACTGGGGGGGAGAATCCGAAGTAAGTGGGATGGAATGACGAGGGATGGACAATGGAGGGCCGCGAGCGAGGCGAGGGGGGGGGTTACGAGGTGACGATGCGAGGATTGTCGATGACGGCGAATTGGTGGGTGGAAGGGGAGATCAAAGGGCTGCTTGACTCTCACCGTCCTGACGCACGAGTAGGAGAGGCAAGAAGGAGGTGTAAGAAGATGTGTTGGAATGGCGACGGAACAGGTGGGTGGCGGCGAGGGAGTATACTACTAAGGCAAGGTAGTAGGTAGTCCGACCTGCATATCTGCGCTTCGATGTACTTGCATACTTACACGACTAATTACCAGCAGCAAGACGGACGACATGCGAGCATCGAGAGAGCAGGCAGGCAGGCAGGCAGGCCAGCAGGCAGGGCCGCCCCCAGACTTACCAGACTCAGACTCGCCAGAGTTCAAACGGAGCTTCTCGGTACGTAGAGTTGCACCAAGTGGAAAGCACCAAGTGGGCGGCTTGTGTGTCCCAGTGAGAAGAAAATAAATCTGCTGGGTGGCGGGGCTGCTAGCGGCTAGGGTGGGGACAGCCCGAGAACATCTGTTCAATGTATAGCCGCACCCCGGCATAGGATGATATGTATGGGAATATGGGGTAGCCCCAAGCAGAAGCTCGAGAAACAGTACTTCGAGGCAGGGTCTCTACCCGACCCCCTGCTGTACAGCAGGGATAATCCCCAGTAGACTAGTTGCCGGCCTGAGAGGCAGTGGCCAATAAACATCGAGGCGTTTTCATGTAGGCACAGTAGCTTTTTCTTAGTGCCCATTGTGCACCCGCAAGTTTTCCATATTTCATCACCGGAATAATCGCTCTGTGCTAGCCCGTTTCTTTGTCGCTTTTTCAGGGTCTCGCCCGAATGCCCGGCTCGCCTGGAATGCACAGCATGTCTCTGGGGGACAGGTTCACTGAGGCACGCGTGGTCTTGTCTTAGAAGCACATACCTAATGCAAGCAGAACTTACAGCTCTCTGTGTAGACAGTAATCCTGGAGGTGGCAGGATGGCCACGGGGTACTATATATGTATGTACTAATTGTATAATCGGGCAGAGGCA
The DNA here is from genome assembly GCA_022453515.1 of Astrocystis sublimbata. NCBI lineage: Eukaryota > Fungi > Ascomycota > Sordariomycetes > Xylariales > Xylariaceae > Astrocystis > Astrocystis sublimbata. The sequence continues at coordinate 519,103 of JAJNNY010000010.1, read as the reverse complement.
GCCCGTGGGAAAAGACCCAGAAGGCCCTCCGATTAGCGCTCGAAGGAAGAGTCCACTTGACGTGCAGTGTTGCCCGGACCCTTGACCTCGAAGAGCGAGAGACGAGAGAGAGAGAGAGAGATATATAGTCTCCATAACGACTCGCGCGCAGACGGTGCAGGTGCAGGTGGTCTTTGTTTACTCGGTCGGTCCATCATGTCATAGATACTCGCTATGGATATCTGGAGTGAGTTGGAGGCAGGCACACAGGGCGGTCGGGGATGGGCAAAAGGCGGTAAGCAGCTGCTATCGAGGGCATGATGCATCGTGCATACCCAGAATGTCGAAAGAGGTATATACCTGCAGCCAGCCGAGCCAGCTTGGCCGTTCCCCATGCAGAGAAACAGGTAAAAAGTACGCAGCTACATGCAGGTCGCGATGCGCATTGTTCAGACGTTTGCTGTGCAGCCGAATTGCCCCGCGCCATTGGCTCGATCATGGCTTCTGCGTCCGAAAAGGGAAATACGCTAGAGATCCCGGTCTGATCCCAGTTTCATGTACAAGGGATAGGGGGCTGAGATCCACTACACTAGCGCCGCTCCTCGCCCAAATCCTCGCCTGTCTGTAGGTACCTAGGTACCTACGGCTATACACTTGGGGTGCTTTGGGGTGCTTGGGGCACGACCTGCCCGCCACCTCTCATCATCGATGCCATGTAAGTGTTTCCCTGTCAGCCCATGTGAAGACTGCGCAACGAACGGAAATACCAGCAAGTGTTGCAAATCTTTTGATGCATTAGGACAAATCAATTGGTTGTTGCGTGTGAAGAGCCGACATACGTATCTTCGATCCCACTTTGGCATGAAGAAAATGCCTCGATTGTGGAAAAGTAGGTGAGGTATGCCTCCCTGTACTAAGAAAAAAAGAGAAAAGAGAGAAAAGAGGAAAGAAAAAAAAAAGGTTAAGGTGGGGCGTGTATGTGGGGCAGAGCAGGGATCCGGCCTCTTCTCATGCTTGCTTTCTTTTTTTTTCACCCCTCAGGCTCTCACCTGCAGCAAGGTCAGAGTAGCACGCATACACAGTCGCCCATTCAAAGATATCCGTTAAACAAGAACTTACGATGGTGGATGATGTATGGTATGTATAACAATTAATAGTGTCGCATCGGAAATGGTGCTTAGGTCACCTTCACGATCAAGTCGGCATTTGTCACTTTGCACACCACAAGATGCTGGTGTACCCCAGTTTCATGTTGGGGTGACCCTCCTGGTTATGATGATCATGACCATTGACCGTACGAGAAGGTGAAAAACAACGAGAGATGGGGCCATCAAACGCGGGACCAAACACCTACCAAAGCTCAAGCTTACTCGTCCTTCTTTTCCTCCATTGCAGTACTCAAATGTCCTCTCCTGTTGCTGGCGCCGCAAGCTGGACCCCTGTTCTATCTCGATACAGGGAACAAATCGTACATTTTGTTTTGGGTGCAAATGATGCATCTCGTAGTATCATCGAAGAATGTGTAAGTGACTCGAGATGGCTATACTCACTCAAGTGTTTGCATTTCTGATTCCACCACAAGATTATTCGTTTCATAGTAGCAAACGTCGATTTCCCAGAGGGTCGGACATCTGTACTGCGGACCCGTACATACTCCAAAATTACATACTTACATCCTCGGCATGGATCTAAGGTCCTCGCAGTCCTGGCCAGAGCTCAAGCCACCAAGCCCACCAAGCAACTAACATAGTAGTCCCGCCGAATGTGTGGATATGCAGTCGGAGAGCACTGACCGGAAGATTGCCGCGAACCACAAGGGCGGGGCGCTTAGCCTAATTCTGCCGACCTTCGATGTGCACACGCGAGTTGCTTCCGTCTCTCACTGACTAGCAGAGAGTGTGCTCGTATGGTGTGGTGTGGTGTTGAGCCTCTGCCCGTCACCCATCGACACACACACACACATGCCATCCGTGGCCCATGGGGCCGAACCATGGAGCTTACACCACCCTCGCTTCCATCGACCATACAGTTGAGGTACACACTACGAGTACACACTACGGACTATTGTCCCAAGGCACGTCCGCTTGTGGGAGATCTTTGGTCGTGCTCCAGAGCCAAAAAGTGACGAGAGACCACGGTCGCATTGGCGATCTGCGCTGGCGCGAACGCCTCTCATCGCCGAGGTTCTGACGCACAGGGGCCACTCTGTTGTTGATCTGTTACGCAACCCAGCTGGGGCATCCGACCGTTGATTGGCCAGATACACTGGTCGCCAGCCGTCCAGGGAGCTGTTTTGGACCCTAGACCAGGATACGTAAGTACCTGACTCGAAGGTCTCGTCCAACAGCTCATGTCCGAGCACGTCCAGACGATCCTATGACACTATTCGGTTCGGCTAGCCCCAGAGACCCTTAGAACGCTCCATGTGGTTTGGACGGACAGACGACGAGTAACCGATCCGCAAACACCACGACAACCAAGATCTCGATAACACTTGTTTATGATCAAACCATGCGTCCATGCGCTCCGATTTTATACTCCCGACCAAGTTCATTGCAGGGTAGCTGATGGAATTCGACGGGCAAAATGTTTTGCAGCATCTAATCTAGATCGAAAAAAATAACACAGTCGATCCACTATCGTGGGTATCTCATCATAAAAAAAACTAACAGTGCAATACAGTATGTGCATTTAAGACCGCTGACCTCATCTTAGACCTCTTCATAGCACATTCACCTACTTCGTCTGTTTGCTTCTGCCGCTGCTTCCAGAATCTAAACAGAACACACAACTTAATTAGAGGCGGTCGATTGTTTGATCAATCTGTCCCCCATTGCGTTTCGCTAGAAGTGTTCCATCAGATAGGTAGGTGGCTAGGGTGGGTATATGACTCGTGACTCGTCACCAAAGGCGATAACAAGTGAAATATTGGGGCAACTTCTCCAAGTTGCACCCAATCAAATTACTGTTGAAGCAATATACGATACTCTTATAGGTAGGTTTAGTATGCACTCTAGCACCCAGCAAACCCTGATGTTTTTGCCTTTGCAAACGTACTGGTGCTGAATCGCAAATATTTGCACAGTACTTCACTTCTAATCGGAGTTACGCAAGGTCTACTGTACTCATTTACTCAAACTTAGTAAAACGGGGCAACGTCAGCCTCACGCCTCACGCTGAACCGCATGTAGGCAGTATATCCCTAAGGTCCTACTGTACCTACATAAACGTTGAGGCGCACTTAGCCTGTCCTGTCCGAGAGACTTATCCTTTCTCTTATGATGCACCTAGTATAGCTCGTCCAGCAACAGAACGGCGGCATCCATCACTTTCTGATGTCCACTTGCACATGGCAAAACAAACTGCCCCTCAATTTGTTGCGGCCATAGCGGAGTACCGACCCTTCAAGATGCACACCAATACCCTGCCAAGAATAGTCCAATTCCCTACCTAATCTTGCGTATGCAGACTTAGGTGCACTATTTTGGCTGGACTACTTGCAGGTTATCCATTGGCCAAATGTTGATGATACTGTACGTCCAGTGAGTTTCTTTCGTGGCATCCGTTTTGGCCATCCCACATCCGGTATGGGACATATGACTATAGTAATAGACCGCCGACCTTCGAGGGGACGCCTTTGTTTCCCTGGAAACGCGGGTATCGCAAAATCAACAGGTCACGGTTGGATCTGGAAGACATCCCAGTCACGAATCTAGACCGTCGTTGCTTCACGTGATTGAAACTGTATGTGCCCCATGAGCAACCTTTAATAACACCTCATCGGACTTGTTGCTGTTTGCGCCAATAGGATAAGAGAACATCGAGTCAAGACACTGCCTCATTGTTTACATGAAGAGGCGCCAAAATGATTGCCTGGTACCTAACCATTCACCCTCTTCCACAACATTCATATCGCCGAAGATTGTGTTCTGTAGTCAGACCCTGAATAACAACAATAACTTCTCATCAAGGCCTGACCAAACAAGTTTATAAACATCAAGCGCGACGTGCGTTGCTTAACATATCGCGTATTATCAATGTCAACAATAACCCTCAAACGCCAAAAACCCACTTCCTTGTCTTCCTACCCCTTTTACATCCGACCATTTCTCTCACCGCCTTAATAAGTATATTGAGGTTGCACTTGCTCGTGTGTTGTCTGTCATTCGTTTCTCAATAATGACGTGAGGTCGCGTCGGGGATTCCGTCGCGTACTTCCTGTACGCGGTCACGAGAACGTTTCTCGATGGACTGATGTACGACGATGTCGATCTTGTCCATCCACCAAAGGAGTAAGGTGCGGAATTCCTCGCAGGCTTTGACTGCACAATTGGGCATCTGTGATGATTACCTGTCAGCCTTATGTCTTTGCACGTATCTGGATGTGGGATACGGGCTGGTAAGTCCAGGTTGACTACAACCTCTGTAAACTCGCATATATTTCGGGATGTACAAGTACTACGAAGCGTCACAGGTAATCATTGTATAACCTCAAAAGTTGCTTACTGGAATGAACTCTATTCCGGTTTCCTGTGCGCGTCGGTAGAATCCATGCCCGCAAGAATCCTCACGGGTGTTTAGAAGAATGCGGAAAGGAACCCTATTAGGAGATAATAGTTGTTTAGCAAACTGCTTAGCCGCAATAGTTTCATTCAGACAGCTTTCTTAGATGGACATGGAATGTGTGTGGCGTTTGACGTACCGCTTACAACATTGGTAGCAAAGACGCACTTCAGATCTGTTCACATAGCTCTCCGTGTTCCGCCCGGCAATGGTTGTGCCCTCCCCAACTTGCACAATTCGCGATACGTTCGACCAATTCGGCGCCCTTTCTGTGATTGCATAGGGCCCTCTGCTAGCAGAATAATTCATGCCCGCCCAGTAATGTTGATTTGGCTGAAGGGCCTGTCAAGCATTACGTGGAGGACCGCATTCACCATCCTTGAATCCAGTGGGATAGTGTCGTGTGTTGACTGGCCAGTAGGGCTTATTTTCTTGACCTTGGAAAGCCTCGGTCATGTTTCTGCGATCGTGCGCCATGGTGGAGTGACGAAGGAGTGTCCCTGGTAGAGAGAAGCCAGGCCGAATGACACTAGTCGCAGAACAGAAGTACGTTCTGGTGCAGACTCACGTGAAGCATCTAGACCTGCCAGTTACAGAGGGTTGAAGGATGATATGAACAATCTGCAATGACGCTGTCGATGGGTTTGGGTAGAGCAGAAGGGGCGCATGTGTGACTTGAAGGCAGCTTAATGAATAAATGGAACAGCAGAATGTCCCGGTGACCCTGGCGGACCTGGACTGCACTCCACCAAGGAACCCGATTATTGAATGGCATGTAATTATAGTCAGGTGACCATTCTATTTTGCTTCCCCAGGAATCTATTTGTCCGGTGATTGGAGTTATCCGGTTTGACAATCGTAATGAGCAGAATAAATTCACAAGCAATGTGGTTCTATAACATTAGCTTAGGAGCTAGGTATCACCTGGCCACCTGTAATTGTCTTGACGATAGGTGCAGAGAGGTCTGAGCAGGATGTCACTAACCAGGTGGTTTGCGTTGAATATTGGTAGGACCTCCTTAATTGACTGGGTATTTATAAGACCAAACTCTTCCCAAATGACAAACTATGGCGTGTTTTTTATAGCAAACAAATTTGGAACGTGAAACATCATGTACGTCTTACATTAAGTTCTTTGTCTAGTGTTACCGATGGCGCGGGTATTACCTCCTTCCTGCCAGTCCAGGTATCCTTAACCTTGTGCCAAAGACCCTTGGTAGCCAAATAAGGGTCTGTAGTATAGTTGACAAAGTGCGGGTTATCATTTCGTTCTACGGAAAAGATACAGTCAACCATCATATGCACATAGCACACATATGCTTCGCAAGCTGTTCCTTGTATTTGCCTTGAACAACAACTTTTATTTGTGTATATTAGTTTATAAATCAATCTCACAGCTCCCTAGCAAGCACTATAACAGATTTCAAACACAGAGAGCCAGACTGTTTCTGATTCAAAAGCGTTACAGTATTATCAGAAGGTCTAGTGTTTACAAATCTGGCTATTTCTTTCACTGGACACTAGAAGCGGATTTGTCTCAAGATAGCTCATGGCTTAGGTTCTCTTAGATGTGTTGTTGTATACAGATATCAAAGAGTTGAGTATGAACACCTCATGGACTGAAGATCTTGGTATCTTAAGATATCTACCCCCACACTAATGTGACCTACATGATTAGGTATTCAAGTGTACTAACTAGCTTACGCCTCAAAAGTAGAAGAAGAGTTTCATAATTACATCAATTGCAACATGCAACAATAGACAGTGAGTTAGCCTTTGTTAACCCATGCATGCTCTGTGCAAGCACACAAGACTCAACTCGTAATATACAATAGCCTCGCAGAAGAGTGGCCTTAAAAGCCTCAAAGCGGATGTAAGAAAAGGCAATAGCTCGAGACGAGAAGGATCTAGTTACATGGAGATACCAGTGCTATGTACATCGCTCTTCCACAGGATGTGAACCCAACCGCGAGAGTTTACATCATTGCTTGCCTTGTTTAATGCAACGGGATACCTTTCTGCTGTCCTACATGACAAGGTAAAAATTAAAAGGTCCAGGAAAAAGTAGTGGTAGTTTGATTGAGTGGCAAACTCGATTGCCAAAATCCTCTTTGTGAACTATTACTAGAATGAACATATCATGGAACGTGAAAGCAGCACAGTATTGGCCAACCCACCATGAAGAATAAACCGTAGTCAAGTTGCGAGCCTTGCTGGTCGGCATCGCTATTTATAGGATTGTGGCAGAGTATGGGAGTGAATAGTGACAACACCTACATATGCAATGCTACTCTAGTACTACTGTCAACCGAACTTGATATCCCGACTGTAACACACTCTTCTTTTGGAGAGTAGTCTGCCCCCCAATGTTACTAATTATTACTTCTAGCCCCCACAGACCAGTTTTGGAAATGCCCCTCGTGCGCTAGACTGGGAAACTTGCTCACACTGGACCGCAAGTCTCTGCATTGGAATCGGCCAGCAATTGAATTCGTGGGGTTTCCCTCGTCATTTACACGCCAAGATGGTGGCGATCTCAGCTATTGCACAAAAGTTGCCCGATAAACTAGTCATTTGGCGATCATGTGCGCGCTCTATTAATAACTGCATTTAGGATGTTGAAGTGTTTCCAAGTGAATCTGAATACATGTATAAGAAACAATTCCAACCCCAATGTCTCTGAAGTTATTTAGATATCTTGTATTATATGTCTGGCCTCGATAATATACCACAAGAGTACTGAGGATGCCAGACATTGCTGATATCCTCGCTTCATTGCCACTAGAGGCTAGAGAGGCTCTTCTCGATGGGCCTGCTCATACCCCTCCTGACGGCATCATGCCGAATTTCGAAAGCCCACCAAACCAGAACAGCCTGGTTATAGGCATTGCTACTACCGGGTTCATTCTAGTAACTCTCTTGTTCTTCTCGAGGTTTTGCGCTCGAGTGTTTTGCCTGCGAAAGGTTCACATTGAGGATGGTACGATAACATTCCTAAGTCTAATACTTACAAAATCATTCTAACAGGTAACAGGACTTGTCCTAGCTGGATATGTGTGTTCTCCTTCCAGATTTTACACACGTCTCGAATCCGAACATATTTTGACGTCGAATGTTATGCCAGGGGACTTTCGTTGCTTACGCCTGGTGTTTTTACCATATCCTTGATAAGCCCGGACTGTTTGTACATCAGTGGGACATAAGGCTTAGGGACTTATCCCAATTCACCTGGGTATGAGAGACCATTCCTCTCTAAGATTTCATTAACGTGGCTAAGGAGTGGCAGATTATCTATCTAGGAACTAACTTTCATGGCGCAACTCTCCTATCTCTTAAGCCAGCAGTTCTATTGGAGTGGTCGCGAACTTTTGTCCCTCATGGCACTCGCAACGTTTTTTGGTGGATATGCCACATACTTTTGGTAATCAACGTCCTGTTTTACGCATCAATGAAGATCGCTTCCAATATATCTTGTCAACCTCACAGCAAGATATGGGACAAGACGGTCCAGGGGACATGTCTTAATGAGCGAGTCATATGGATGGCTTACTCGTGTCTCAACCTCGTATCGGATGTAGTCATCTTGATCCTGCCTCAAAAAGTAATTTGGAGGCTCAAGTTATCGAGGGCCAAGAAGATTGCGGTTTCAATTTTATTCGCCTTTGGACTTCTGTAAGTGAACTTCTTCTCTCTCTAACTAGATTTAGGATTCGCTCACGAGGTTTGCAAGTTACCCTCTAACCGCTTTCCATAGTACTTGTGTGGCAGCTACACTCCGGATTGCCACTAATCTCCGGTATCTGAACTCTCCGGATCAGACCTTCACTATCTCAGCTGTGTCTTTGTGCTGTTGGGCAGAGATGGTCTTCCTCTTCGTTGTAGTGTGCGTGCCTTCGGTTCCCAAGGTTGCGAAAAGCTTGGGGGCAACTAGGGCCTTCACAACACTAAGGACATGGACTCGGCTCAATCACAGAGACACTCAGATATACCCTCACCCAAGTGTTCCCGAAAAAGCCTCGTACGAGCAGGATGATGACAGTCTAATGAAAAGTCTCGGGGGTGAACCAAATATCGACTATTTCCGCCGCCCAAATGAACACGGTACAAGCGCAGCCGAAATTGGTCGGCTAACTCACATCGTCGCTGTGTCGGAAGAACATAATCTAAGTACAGCTGCATTTGAGTGCCGGCTCCAGGGTCCAGGGGATACCTACGATCATTCCCGCGCGGACAAGGAGGGGCGTATAAACGAGAAAAGCATCACATCTATGTCACAAAATTACCACACACACCTAGTGTAATTAGAGAACAGGTCAATTCATCTAGCATGCTGAAGATCACCAGGCGGGCTTGGTGTGTCAATGAACTTGGTGAGTCACTCTTTACTAGTATTTTGACTGTCCTCATTGGGCAAGTAGATACCATGTAAGCCCAAAGTCGCCTGTCAAATTCGCCCATGTACACAGGCGGGCGGGCTATAGGCTGGGAAGATCCGGTAGGCTGCATGGCAGAGTGGTGGTGCTTAGCGGAAGCCAACGGGCCATCGAACTGGCCGCTAAAAAGCCCATGACGACAAGTCTATACCAATCCGTTCTTTGTTGGCGGAATTCCGACTACACCCCTAGGCCTGTACAGGGACCTGGGTAGCTGCCTACACGTAATTAGCTGCCTAATAGTACCTGCATGTAGGTAACAGCTCTATCCCGAGGCCTTGCGCTCACCGAATCACTTCAACGTAGTATGCGTAATGCGCGGCTGCTGAGAAGCCGAGGGATTCAAGGCAGACACATGAATGTGCATGAACTGCATGGAAGCTAACGTTCAAAATAGCTACACCCGAGGCCTGCATACTGCTATTGTGACACCTAAAAGGGGTAGTAACTCACCTCTACGCCTCAATTGTTATTTAAGGCTCTCTAAGTCGGTACCTTACCTAGGTAGTAGTCTCGCTTCAACACAACAACACCCTTCGATATACAAGAAACCTAGCCAAACTCTCCTGTGAAATCGTTAAGCCAGCTCCATCGCCACACCTTAGAAATGCCACACGCTCAAGTCCTCTCTGCAGACCAGCAGAGGCAATTCATGATCCAAGCAGAGGCTACCGGCCTGGAAGACATCGGACCATGTCCCCCTCACCTCGGCGAAGCCTGGGTTGAGATCCCGCTCCCCGATGGGCAGGTGAACAAAACCAAGATTGTCTGGCCAAGATCACCATCATCAGCATCGGCTCCGAGACCACTAGTCGTCTTCTACCATGGGGGTGGCTATTCGGTGGGCACTCCTAATCAGGTAATTAGTTTACTCTGCTAGAATCTGCGCCCCTGAATCACGTATAGAAAACCACTGACTCTAGAATGATACAAAGCTCGTGGCGCCAGCTCGCGGCCTCGCAACTGTATTTTCCTGCGTAGTGGCCTGCCCGAGCCTCAACCAGCTCTCCGAGCAAGTTCCATTCCCGGGCCCCGTGAAGATGGCCTGGGAGGTGTGCGCCTGGCTTTCCGACGCAAGTAATCTCAACAACGGCGTATTGAACGGTGCCGGAGCGAGCGTTGACCCGGCCCTCGGCTTTACCGTCAGCGGCCTCAGCTCCGGCGCCGCGGCGGCAGCCGTCATCGGGAGCATACCCGATGCGATCGCGGCTGGTGTCGAGGAGTTTCAAGGTCTGACTCCCCTGCACCATGCAATAACGGGCGTTTTTTCGGGGATACCGTTCATGGTCACCGAAGGGATGCTGCCGGCGCAGTACCGAGAGCTCCTCAAGTCCAGAGACGAGATCATCGAGAACAAGGAAGCCAATGCGGCCATGCGACGTGACCTCGAAAGCCGTCTTGCCCCCAAGTCACCATGGTTCTCGCCGATCAATCTGGACCTCTCCAAATTTGTGACGAGACATCACCCACGGAAAGTTTTCATATATGCTGGTGAAATAGACCAGTTCAGAGATGATGCGCTCATCTACAAAACGTGGCTCGAGCAGTTGGAAGGGGTGGAAGTCAAACACTCCGTACTCGAGGGCGTAGGGCATTTTGCGTGGTCAACGCTTCTTTGGCCAGCTTGCCGAGAACACAGACTCAAAGAGGTGCTTCTCGATGGCTTTGCGTGGCTTTTGAACCAAGAATGGGACAGGAGTCAGGATCTACCCTAGGCTTCAGAATCATAGTACCATTCCCATCTGTAATTATTTTGATACGCCAAATCTTTCTTAGGATATCCAGTCGTGGTTCTTAGTCTAATGCTACCCTACTCCCCAGACACCCAATACATCTCTCGTCCCACCCATAACTCCAGACCGCTGGGCAGACTTCTCGAGCGATTTCAAAAGTCTGACTAGTAAACCAGTGCAAACTGGTCCAAGAATCGTACATACGAATATCGCCCAGGTCACGATGAGAAACAGTGCCGAAGCTTTGGAGGCGTCTTCATCAGGGCGGCGGAACGCGCCCTGGCTCTCTGCCATTGATGAGATAAGGAAACCTATCTCGCCACGCGCAACCATGGCGCAGCCCATAATGGCCGCCGGATAGAGGGAGACAGGCCTCGGGGGCATGTCTAACTCGGAGTTTCGAGTTGGGGGTTCAGCGACTTCGCTAGAATTCGGTGCAATGGATGTTCGCGGCGTTATGGGTTCTATACCTGTCGATTGGGTAGGTGGGACATTATTCATCTGAAGTTCTCGGGTTCCCGTTGACTCTCTTTTGGGCTTAGAGCTCCAGGATCGGCTGTGACACAAGGTCCAATCCAATCTTGAAGCAACAGACGAACCCGCGCTCCCGAAAATCCCAGGCACAGATACTGGATAGCGTACGAGCCAAAGGCCACAAACGAGCTTGCCGACGACCATAAGAATGCTGTAGACTATGCCGCGCCCCACGATCCCCCCTTCAAACAATTGCGAGATTGGGATTGAAAACCCAATCGAAGCCTTTCGTCGTCAGTGGTAGCTTGACTACCTCCTAGGTGTGGGTAGTACGTACGAAAAAGAATGGTTTGAATACACGACTAACAGCTTGTGAGTAATATAGACCAAAGACTCTTAGGGCTGTAGGTTGTGGTTGTGACTCCTCGCCCACGGCTCTCGAAGAGGTGTCCTCGTCAGCCGTTTCGGGTCCCTGTCCATCAAGATCTCGTGCATGTTCCTCTGAGGGCGTTGATCCTTCAACAGATTCGGCGCGGGCGCGCTGCGGTCCAGATGAGAGTAACTCACGAGAACTCTGCTGCGCACCCCACCAACTCACTACCACGCCCGCAAGGTATGCAGCAAGTAAGATGGAAGCGCCGGCATAGTTGGCCGCAACAACAAGGGCAATCAGAAGCGCAGTCTGGGCGACAAAGGCAGCTTCTTGAGAACGGAGACGAACTATTATTCTCGCACTTTTACTCGTACTCCCTTCTTTTCCTCCGCTATCCTGCTCTCGCAGATGTCGGTAGAACATCCTCTGGCCAGGCCTGAGCGCATAGCGACAGGCCAGAGGCACGACCAGCGCGAAAGCAACGGATACTAGCACGGGCCTGAGAATTGTCTCAGGTTTAACTTTGGGGTGATGAGTCAGAACCTTCCCTTTGATGGAATATGCCGATAAAAGATACACGTACTGCCGCTGTCCCCTGTTTGCCCGAGACTGGTAATAATCCGAACCATGACCAAGCCTACTACATCACTTCAACCAACAAAGTCAGTACTTGTCGTGTAAAGAAAAAGATACCGCGAAGATATTAGAGTCTGCAAGTGTTCCAGGAGCAGAGATGTCGTTCAGGGGTAGTCGCTGACCCTTAGACGTGCCTGAAGCGGGAATGAATAATTCAAGTAGTGAGTGACATACTCAAGCAGCGCCGCCGACGCGAGAACGGCGCCCACCCTCGTTCGCCCCAGCCCACTCGCCTGAAGCACAGAGAACGTCGTACCCAGACTCGTAGAGCACAACGCCGCGCCAGACGCAAAAGCCGGCAGGAACCCGGCACCACCACCGCCGTCACCATTCGCCGTTATCGCTGTCCCCAGAAAGGGCCCAGGCGTCGCAAGCAGTGCGAACGACAAGGCAATAGGAACCTGTCCGACCAGGCCGCATGCGAGTGTGCGGTCTAGCATGGAGTTGATCGTGTTGAGAGCGAGCAGGAAGGTAGACGCGACAAGGAGCTCGCGGAGCGAGGGCTCATGGTAGGGTAGGTATGATGTTGTGCTCATTTTAACATGCTTGTCTGTGTGCGCCTTATACACCTTTCATTGAATCAACTGCAAGATCGAGGTCGAGACATGATTCAGTGGCCATGACCTATCTATTACAGCAGATAGTACTAAGTTACAACCATATAGATGATGTGTTGAAGTGGCCAAGAGAGATGAGTTAACATTAGCTCCGGATATCTCCGTGTGGCGTTCTTATCTCAACAATAGGATGCGGTAGATTCCTCAATAGACAAAAAAACAGTTATTTCTTAAAATCGGAGCCTTGTTTATATTTCCATATAAAATTCATGTCTGTCAAGACCCCAACGATCGGTCACTCAGCCACTTCATACATCCACCAACCCGCCACCGGCTGCAGCGAGTCCGGGCCCGTCTCCTCGCCCACCTCAGGCTTCACTGGCGTGTACGTTGCCTTGCCGAACGGAGGCTCATACCAGCCCGCGTGAGTCCAGCTCGTATCCAGCCTGTCGCCGCTGGTCGAGACGGCGATGCCGACGGAGCCAGCGACCATGCGCGTCTTGATCTCATGCCCGTTGTCGTCCACCGTGACCGGCACGGACGTGTAGCCGGCGGGGATATTTTCCATGTCCATCTTACCGTACTTGGCGCCGTCGATCTCGCACCCACCACCTTCAGCGGTGGTGTGGTCGCGATCGCTGTTGTACATGGACTTGCCGTCGGCGTCCCAGAAGCAGAAGGCCGTCAGCCACCCCGAGAGGAACGTGGGGCCGGACCCGTTGTTCTCCTCGTGCGCCATCTTGGACCAGAACTCGACGACCTCGGCCGCCTCGGGTTCCGCAAAGGTGCGCACCAAGAAGTCCAGGACGGGCACGAGCAGGTGGCCGAACTGCTTGGCTTCGCTGCCAAAATGCGGCAGCTTGTCGAGGCGCTGACGTATGGATGCCCAGTCGGCCTTGTCGCCTAGGAGGGTGACGGAGGGAATGCCACAGAGCAGCATCATCTTGGAGCTAAAGTACTTCTGCATCGAGCCCATCATCAGGATGGCGGCGGTAATGGTGTCGGTTTGCGTAGTAGTGGTAAAATCGGGCATGATCCAGTCGCGGAGCCCGCTGTCGACGACGTTGTTCTCGATCTCTTGAGTCATCTGCACAGCTAGCTTCCCGAAGTCGGCGGTCTCGACGACGGTAGCGACGTCAACGACTTGAAGCTCCTTCTGGCCTTCGTGGGCGACGAATAAAGACCGGAGTTCCTCGGCATTGGCGTTTATGTAGAAGCTTAGCTGGGTTAAGATGGCGAACCACACATCTTCGGGTCGGACGGTTAGGTGGTGGTGCTGGTTGTAAGCGGATATGGCGGCGTGGACGAAGCCGTTTGGCGACGATACGATGCCAGCTTCGGCCGTCAGGTTACCGAATGAGGACTGTATGATTTGCTTGCATTTCTCGGCGTCGTTGCGACAGGATGCCTGGAACAGCGTGGTTGTTGATGTGGCGGCAGGGGCCTTATATTTTCGAGGCGGGTGGCTCGCGGGGCGCACAGTTACGGGCATTCTTCTTTAAAATCGGGTACATCTTTTACAAAATATTTCCCAGCCTTCTAATACAGTCGTATCTCGAGCTACACAGGCTGCAAAACTGGCCACTACCCAGTCCGTTTGCGAGTTTAGAGATTGCTTTGTCCCTTAGCGGCGTTACTCTGTATTTGTTCGCGAGTCGAGGCTTGGCAATGACGCACGGGACGCGATCTAAGGTCAAGCAGCTCATTGAGCCATAGGGATGCTCTCGCAGCTGTTGCATTTTACGACCAGAGAACATGCCATAGTATGTATACAACCTGGCGGTACAATATACGAAGTGTGTAGAACAAATTTGTCATCAATCTACATCTCAATCGATAAACAGCACGCCGATAACGAAAACGCCTTTCCCCGAAATGCAATGAAGGCTAAAACTCCACTTAGTCCTGTATTATACTCTTACACCACCTGAAGCACACACGGCTTAACAGTCGCACAGGAGAACGTGAAATTCCCTAGTAGAGGGCACAAACCATACAACAGAAACAGCACTTTTGCCATACCCCATTGACGCCGTGGAATGCCAAAACGTCCATGATAAACCCAGCTCGTAATAACGCTTTGACGCCAAATGCACATCCGCATGGAAACATATATGTAACCCTTAACGTCCGGCTTCTTTTACACCACGCCCCATGATGGTAGGAATAAAAAGAACAGCTACATAGCCCATCCTTATTTCGCAACGCGAGGATGACCTGTTGCCTCCCATGGGTCGCGGATGGATCATGGTGCCTGTCTTGCAATAGCCATGAATTGATCGGCAATCTATGAAAAGATTAGATGAATGTCAATTGAGGATAAGTGGAATTTAGGGCATGAACTTACTTCACGATCCGCTTTGATGAACGGTTGGTCAAAGAACATGCGCTTTTGATCCTTGGTAAGCTCAATGATGACAGTCATAAGTCCCCATGGCTGCGGCCAAAATCCTGCCAATCGTTCGAGCAGGATTCGGACGATTTGCTGACGAATGTCTGTCTCTTCTGGGTCGTTCATGTCATGGCCAAAAAGATCGAGAGTGACGTGGGTGAAGTACTCTGTTGATGGACCTGGGTATCGTAGACGGTCGATGATGCTGCTCAACAAGTAGTAGCGGCCTTCGGGAGATAGTTCGTGTACCAAGAGAGACAAGGTAGCAAGATCAGTTGAACCGGGGGCAAACAATGGACCAGCCTGGCGAGCCCGGGATATGACGTGATCCCCGACGTATTCGACTATGTCGTCGATCAACCTCGTGTCGACCGTAAGACGGACATGCCCGAAGATGGTTTCTCTCCCGGTACTCTTGTTGATAGCATGCGTTAGATGTGCAATGGCATCTTCGGATGGGCCTGCCTGCATGAGTTGTTCGAGTACATGCAGCATGCCTGCTTCCCTGAGTGGGGAGAAAGAGAGAACGACGGTGTCTGCTTCCACGGGACGAGCTCCAGCATCCTCCGCACCTTCGGAACCCGGATTGCAATTTAGAACTATGTTTCTCAATTGCCTGACATGAGGCGCAATGCTGCCACACAACTGTGTGGCATTGGCAGAAACATAATCGGCATAGTCGTGTGCGAGGGTTACCATGAACTTGATGACTGCCCGGTAATAGTCTTTCACAACATCCGCAATATCGATCACTTTCATGTGCTCTGACACATTTCCTAAAAGTGACTGCAAGATTTTGGTGAGCGGCGCCCAACCTGCTCTGCCCTCGAGTGTTAATAGGTATGGCAAGAACTGCCTGTGTCCAATGAGATATAGCCAGGAATAAGAGAAGCCTGGGAAGCGATCTGGGTTCAGGCGGAGGAGGGTCTCCGATAGATCCAGTAGAACATCTTTTCGGCAGGCCTGGAGATTACCGATAAAAATGTTATCGATGGCGTGCATTAACATCGCGAAAAATCGGAAGAACACGCGAGAGTTGAATCGTTCGCCTCGAGTCATATGATGATGATTGAGAATCACTGGAGCGAGAGCTAGGACGGCTCGGATAACAGTGGTAGGGCCCTCCTTGGGATCTTCAAAATCAGCAGTACTATCCTGAGCGAAAACCTCTATCAACTTCACGAGCGCATCCACACCTGCGAAGGCCTCGGTCTTGTTGACGCCTGCAGTATGTATGAGATGCTCGTAGTGGGTGACGGCACCATCGAAACCTCTGTGTAAGAGCAGGAGGAAACTATCCAGGCTGTCGATAGGTCCTCTGCTACGCATCTGCCTTACAAAGCCCGATAGTACTTTGTCCGTGGCATTTGAATTCAGCATAACTCGTTCCCACTCTTCGATGACGTAGTCGAAATAGTCTCCCTGTTCGGTAACATCATCCAGCGAAGGCTTCATCAACCCCGTTTGAAGTAGTTTAGACTTTAGTCGTTGACCTGCTTCGAAGCTTGGATCTTCTTGAATCCAATCCCATGCAGCGAGGAAACTATGCGCATAGTCAGCGGCCAACGCAACCGGCCGCTCACCGAAGAGAGTGAGATCCACGAGTTCCCCGAAGAATTCGAAGGCCGACTCTTCCCGCTGCTCGAGAGCCTTGGCCGTCAATGTCTCGATGGTATGAAGGTCGATGAGGTCCGTCTGAAGTAGAGCTGTTATTAGGGGCATTTGGAGAATATCCTGGGGGGGACTGGTGTGGAGGTTGGCTTGGACGCGATCGTGCAGGTTCGAAGCAGAACTAGAGGATATCTTTAATATCAACTCGAGAATATGAACAAGAGCCTCTATGAACAAGGTACGGTGGTTGTACCCTCCGAACAGAAGTTCGCAAATCTTTTCGGCAGCATAAATAGCGGGCACGTCTGATGTTTGGAAAGTCTTAATGATCAGACCCGTGAAAGCGTCCACTACGTCGAGGATTCCATGTAGCTTGGGAACCTCGCTGAAGTGATTTGCATCGATTTGGTCCGACAAGTTTTTCAGTTCCTGTAGGTATGTCGAGATCTTTTCTTCAACCACTCTGGAATCCAACGGGTGTGATGCAGTGCGGCCATTAGTCAATCCTGGCTGAATGGGAGGGTAGGACAACTGGGAATTCAATTGCTGCTGCAGAGACGGCGTCTCAGCGGGTGTGGGTATGCTCGGAATAGCAGGGTACTGCTCTGAGAGCACCTCGTTGGCAATGAGTCTTGGATCAGACACTGAGGTAGCATGCGCGCTGCTCGTTTGAGTGACACCTCTTGGTTGCCTGGCGAAATCGTCATAGATGGCCATCTGTTCCGCATTCAAGCCCGACGCACTAGGAGCAAGCTTAAAGGGATGGGGGATAGTCATAGCCCATCGAGTAAGACCTTGATCAAGATATGGCTCGTTGGGTCGCGATATACGGTGTTGTCGCCGACTATGAACTTCAACTTCGATCATTTCCTCGATCTCGGGAACGGCGCGATCTTCGGCCTGTTTCTCGATAATGTTGCACGCGAGATCCAGGTTCTGGTTAACACACATTAGAATTGTACCCTCCGGCAAGCCTTGCGGGAGGTCGTTGGCGGCAGTTCGAAGGTAGTTCGTAATGTTGGCACGAAGCGGTTCTTTGGAAGTTACCTGGGCAAGACTACCGGCTGTTGCCTTGACCATATTGATGGCTGCGGTTCGAAGCCTGTTCTCGTCCGGTTCGGTGGCAAAGTCTTTGCGAATCATCTGCTGAGTGCTGATAGCGGCAATCGTGACGGATCTATCAACAACTGGCTGAATGATATCTTGTAGCGCCCTTGTCACCGCATTGCGCACCATCTCATGGAGTCTGGCGGTGTTCACCACCATTTCGTTCGTCGGTGGAATCGAAAGTAAATTGCTGACTTCAGGGACGGATACAGGAAGAGTATGAGGCGACAACCCGGGGGCAACGGCAGCAGGCAATCCGTTCAGAGATAGACTGTCAAACTGTTCTAGCTCTGGCACCGCAAGATCAACCACGTCGTCGATGGGCTCGCGATCTTGGAGCTCCTTGGAAGGCTCAATGCTCTTATGATCAAGATTTAGGTCTTTGCATAGAACCTCGATTTCGAACTTTTGATTGAGCTTCAGCTCGGCATTGTGATATAGCTCGATGAGGAGATGAATAATGTCCATCAACCAAGGATTAGGCGGACGGAATATGCTGGATTTGGAAGCTTGGATGAGGACTTTGCACACGAAAGGCACCACGACAACTAAACGCTTCGTATCATGAGCCTCAATGAGGAGCTGCTTGAAGGCAATGTTCTTATGCCTGATGGGCTGATCCCTTGCTATCGTGAGGAGCCCCAACCAAGCACCTAAATACTTGAGATGCGTCCTATCTGTGGAGTTTTGCAATGTGCTTTCTGCGTTGAGCATTCGCGCCACACTTATGTACGTCTGCCTGAGGACCTCGAACCATAAGCCACGGTGTTGGAAGAGTTTGACAAGGTCAAGATAGACTTGGTGGTAATTGGGTTGCATCTTGGCGCGTTCCTCTACGAGATGGCTGGCGAACCACTGTTGATAGCGCTCATCCATGACTTCGTAGATTTCTCTGAATGTCGACTGGAGTGAGGTTGCTGTCAAGTTGTTGAGTCCAAACTGGATCTTGTCCTGGATCTCTACAACTGGATCTTCGAAAACGCCCCCGGTCCTCGGGGGGTCAATATGCAAGGCTGCGAAAGGGGGTGCATGAGTGTCGGGAGCCTCCACAGAGCCATTAACCATGCCATCACTTGTCCCATTCTGAGCGCGCGCCTTTTCCTCTTCGTCTTCGCGGACAACATCTTCCGCTTTCTTCCAAGCATCTGTTCCATGGAGACCACTGATTCCTAGTAGTTGTTGACAGAACCCGGGCCATTCCCTGAAGCGGGAGAACAGCTGCATCAGAGCCTGAAGACCAAACTTGTACATGTTCTCGTCTGGCCTGTGATCCCTAACCGCTTCTAGAATCATGCCAAGCCCAATCTTCAGCGGCAACTCCGAAACGAGCTTATGTGAGATGATGCCGCCAAATAGGACAGCAGTAGTGGCTAATGCCTCGAGAGGATAGTTGGGAAAATGAGAATATTCGTCGAAGAGTCCGTGGATCATGCAGGCAAAGATGTCTTGTTCGAGAGAATCCCTCGAGTGTTTGTAGGCTTCAAGTCTTTGAACGACGACTTTGACTTCACTCTCCTCGCTGTACATGGTCTTGTATTGCTCTTCCATCTTGACAACGGCAGCCTGGGGAAGACCATGGCCGCCGTCCCCATTGGTATCAATGATGTCGTCATACCCCTCGCCGTAGTTGACCAGCCTAGGAAAGGCGGTGATACATTCTCGCTGAACGTGAATGAGTTCAGGGATTGGATTTGGTGGAAGATAATCCTCCAAAATCTGAAGCAATGCCAGAACGGTCTTGAGATGAAGCGATGTGCTATTGTTCTGTGGCGATCCATCATTCATACCCTTCTGTTCCCTTATTTCCTGTTGCGCCTTGATAGCCAAGAACCGTGCCAAGGCTGCCGGGATCTGTGGGCTTCTCTCAAAAATGGTCCGAGCCCACTGCGCAAGATCTAGTTGACCTGCTGCATGAGCGTAGGAAGCGAGATCGAGCCCGAAACCATTGGGGAGATAAATGAGATCTTCTAGCCAACCGTGCTTCATGACATGGTCGAATATGAGAGGGAGATCCATCGGCTTCATGCCATGGGCATCTATGAGTCTCTGAGATACCCAATCCTTATCTTTCCGCCATAGACTGTCCAAGACGAAATCGTGGTACTCGGATAGGCGGCGCAGGAAGTTTTCGAACAACGAGACAAGAGTATCCACAGCCATGGGCGGCCACGGCTTGGGCACACCAAAAGCGGACACGATGAAGATATCCAGGTTGGGAACAACCACTTCTTGAAACAGACGCTTGGCCTCGATGCTCTGCGACGCATGCAACGAGTGAAGTGCAACCTGAAAGATAGCCGACAAGGCCGGGCCGGACACCAAAGGGTGTTTGACAGCTACTGCTGCGCGTTCGCGTACCTCCGGGGACGATTGGGCGTAGTCATCGAGTGTAAAGGTTGGCTGGAGGCCCGGAATTGTGCTCGCGTCCAGATCATCTGGGGTCAACGAGGCGAAAGCGCAGATAAAGGAGAGTTGAGTTTCAGGATTCTCCCATTGCGTTCCGCCCCAGAGACACTGAATATCGAACGGGGATGCTTGATCCTGGTTTGCCTGGGCGACTGGCAGAAGAGCGTTGTACAGACGCAGAAACTGCTCAGAGGACACGCGCACATCGCGCTGGTCGAAATAGTTGACGGTGTCGTGCCAGCTGAAGGTCGGCGGGAGGATGCGACGGAGAGCAGCGACAAGAACGGAGGGGTTGTGGGTGTATGTGATACTGACGGTTGTATAGGTCAAGGCCGCAGAGACCTGTTCTTCGCTCAACTGAATATTAGCAGGGCGGTTCCGGAGATAACCTAGGCAGGTATCCTCGTCACGGGTGAAGTCAGTCCCTGTCCTTTGAATGTAGAGAACTAGGGCGTTAGGAGGTCTCTCGCTCAGGACCCGAATCAGGTCCAAAGCAGCCAGCACCTCCATGGGCGGCGCAGTGTTTTCCGGCTGAGACGTCCAACGTGACTGCACCTTATGACTGAACTCGCGCTTAGCGGATGAGTTAAAGTTAGGTGGATGTCCTTGGATGTAACGGTCGATAATAGTGGCGATGGCAGGTCCGGTCAGATCGTCATGGTCGCCAAAACCAGGGCGCGATATGATGTTTGAGAATGTGGGGTAGTTCATGGAGAGTATAGCATCGGCTAGGAGGAGGATGCAAAGTCAGTAGGAACACTATGGACGAAGCTGCTGGGCAACCAACCTTTTGTCTTGAGATCTGAACGCGACCCGAACTTGAAGGCCAGGGCTAGAATTGTCTTCTCCAGCGCGTCAAGCCTGAAGTGTTCCATAAAGCCGGACAGGTCAAAATCTCGGAATATGTCTTCATTGGCTGTCTCGATAGACTCGGCTATCTTGGCTGCCTGATCGAGATCATGTGAGATTTTTCGCACCTCGCCTTCTAGCAGCGAGTAATTGCCAGTACTAGCCGCGGGCCTGTTCAAGCCCGGGAATATGTGAGAGGCATTGCCGGCGACTAGTCGCGTAAAAAATCGCGAGTAGACTTCCATTCCGTGATCATCGAGGAGCTAGCATGCGCAGAAGAACGCTTGGTTAGCGGGCGCACGGAGTTTATTGGAGACAGCTTAAACGATAGTAACAACAAGAACAGAAGTGACAAGAACGACGGCGGTAATAAAAAAAAGATATCAGGCGGCAATGGGAATGTACGAACCTTGTTCAGCTGATCTATCTGGAGCTCCCACTTCGCACGCTCTTTGTCCTTGTTGATAGAGCTCAGCAGCAGGTAGACCTGAGCGACGACAATCTTGGTGAGCGAGTTGTTGTTACCCGTAGTCGGGCTGCTAGTACTCGGGCTTGCGCCAGCACTGAGAGGACCGGTCTGTGACGGATGGGGTGAATGCGTGGAATGTGTGAAGCCTGTCTGCAAACCCTGAGCAGGAACAGGCGAAAAGGTCCCGGATCGTGAATGGGAGGTCGGCGGAGGGACCATGAGGGTGGTGGTCACGGAACCGGAGGGAAGGAAGGGGAGAGCCGGCGGGCGACGGGCAATGGAACGGCGACGTGATATGCGATGCCCTGATAACCTCGCGCAATATCACAGGGAGCGGCGACGATGGCTGGCTGTTCCGACAATCTGGTTTGGTGGAGCGGAAAGCAAGACGATCGCAGACTGCAGACTACTCGACAACAGAAGGTTGGCGTAGGTGGAGGACCTGGGAGGGCACTGAGGTCATGAGCCCGGCTGGATGGACGTCGCTGTCGCAACAATGGGTAGATGTGGTATTCGTGGGCGGAGAGAAAGAGGAAATGGAGAGAGCAGACGTCTCTAGGCGGGGTGGTCTGGTGTCGCGTGGCTGGGGTGGGAAGTCGGTGGAAAGCTCATGCGTTCGTCTCGGGCTTTTGCTGCGTGCTTGAGCTAGGTAGGCGAGGTAGGTAAGTAGTTGCTCGAGGAAGGAAGCATGAGAAAGAAGGGCAGTAGTAGATGTGGGACGTTGACGCGATCGGGACGGGAAACAGGTGCCAGGCTCGCCAGGCTGGGCTCGATAGGTGGGCTCTGCCTTGCCTGTCTGTCTATCTGGTCTTGGGGGCAGCTAACCTGGGGTCGATTGTGTGGGGGTAGTCAGTCACAGGACTTCAAGCTGGAGCAGAACGTCGTTGGTTGGGGGTGGGTGGTATAGATGCCGTAGGGTGGTGGCAGCACGATGTTTGCATATGTAGATAAAAACCTTAGTAAGTAAGTAGGTAGGAGGTAGGTAGATCTGAGGTTGCAAGACGTAAGTAAGGTCCGAGTTGGTGGAGGTAGGTAGGTAGGTTCAATTGTGCAGTTGTCTTAGGTAAGGGAGAAGTGGAAATAGTGAGAAGTTAGAACCTTGAATGGGCCGAGAACTGGAACTGGCTGGATTAGGCCGTTGCCCCAGTCGACTGACCACCTGGGCAAGTATCTAAGTATCTGCTCGGTACCCACCTGGCCTGACCCGCCAGCCACCCGACAACCCACCATCACCAAGTGCAGGGGAGTGATGCCGTGGGACAACGCTGGGGAGCCTCAACCCAAGGCACATACCTAGCACCCTAGGTACCTTCCTATCAGTTTAGAAGCTACGGGATGGATTCCTGCACTTCCACAAACATCTACCAAGGTG
Source organism: Astrocystis sublimbata (assembly GCA_022453515.1). Lineage (NCBI taxonomy): Eukaryota > Fungi > Ascomycota > Sordariomycetes > Xylariales > Xylariaceae > Astrocystis > Astrocystis sublimbata. The sequence goes on along the minus strand of JAJNNY010000010.1, from coordinate 496,149 downwards.
CCGCTCCTATCAGGTAAACAATGAGACGAATATTTCCAAGTGATATTAGGTATTAGAACAGAGTCCCATTCAGTCCCTCTCTTTATATATATATATTTATTTAGACTACACATAGTCTCAATGATTAGAGAGGACCTACGAAAAAGAATTGTCAAAGGTCTCATACCTCCCATGCAACAGTCACTGGCAATACAACACCCAGGGCAAATATCCCCAAGGAGCCTGTTCTTTGGCCCATGCCCCGACGAGTGCCGTGGTCTAAGGCCTTTCTAGCCCAAGGAGAGAGAAGGGGGGGGGGGGGTGAATATATGCCACAAGGTGGTCGATTTGGCAACCAAATGATAGCACTTCAACGCACATATCATTGGTATTCAAGTATTAACATACTCACGCTCCTCTCATACATGAATAACCTGCTTGAAGGCTATGCTTACGAAGAATCCCATACATAACCTGCTTACAGAATCACGACCCGACTCGGCACAGAGGCCCATCCTGCGTTGGAAGCCCGTGATCCGGAGCCCTGACAGCCCAACTCTCACTACCTACACCGATCGGCGTGTAGAACAAGTTCCAAGGGTCCCAGCTCCTTTTGACACGCAGGAGTCTCGCGTAGTTGCTTCCATAGAAAGCCCTCTGCCACTCCGGTTCTTCGATGTCACCCTCGTTGACATACGAACCCCCCTCGGGCGTGGCCTGGCGTATCTGGTCCATGTACACGTTGAATCGCGCGTGTGCATCCCGCACGCCCTGCGGCGAGAGGCCCCGTAGGTTTGTGCCCTCGAACACATCTGCATGCATGACTGCGGCCATCAAGAGTCAGCGGGAGCTGTCCCGAAAGCACGGGCTGTTTCGGCAGTGTGCAGGACACTAGCGACACCAAACAATGTCTGGATATGTACAGTAACAACAGAATTACTCACCTGCCGTGCGGAATGCCGGGTTTACTGCGCCGTTCCCAGGGTATCCCGCGACATCGAGCGTAGGCGCCATATTGATCCCATGAAACATATAGCCCGCCTCGACCGTGTTCCGGATCGCCTGCTGCGTCGTCTCGAAGCGCTCTGGCTCGTCAAAGCTCACCCGCGGAAATATCCTACTCGCGAAGCGCCCGCCGTTACCAGGTGTGTCGCCGACGCCGTGGCGGACGTCTTGCCAGTTGGAAGCTTGCGTCACAGCAGAGACGGGGACGTCAATCCCCAGCGCGGCGATGCGGTCGCGCAGCGGTGTTACGAACGATGTCAGCTGCGTGGCATCCAAGCCAGGCATCTCGATGCTGGTTGAGAACCGGGCCCCTGCAGTCGCGTTGCTGCCTGACGGAGGCGAGATGCGTGATATGGAACTGTATGCCGTGCCTCCATTATCAACTATGTCTAGTCCAAAATTGTGGTACGCGTCGACAGCGGCCCACTTCGACCATTAGAGTCAGTAGGTGCTTTTCAAAGTACCGTGAAATCTCATGGTTCGGGAGTTTGCAGGTGTCCCAGGGACAGGGATGCCGATTCGACGACTTATGCCTCTGAGACTTGCCTAAAGAGGAAATGAAAGAGTTCAGTGGTCACATACAAAGGCGTTTGTGGCGTTGTTCGAGGCGTCTTGGGATGGTTGCACGGCGAAGCTGAGCGATGAGCTCAGGAGCGAGGTTGCTGGATGAGCTTTGACAACGGCGGATGTGACGATGCCGTAATTGCCTGCATTGCACACGTGCCGTTGAGCTCATTGTCAGTTACCAAGCAGGTATGATGCGGTATGAAATGAAACTGCAAACTTACCGCCTCCTCCACCTCGCAGTGCAAAAAACAGATCTGTATTCTGATTCACGTCTGCCGTTACAAACCGGCCATCAGCAGTGACAACATCCAGCGATAGAACCTGGTCTGCTCCCATGCCATACATCGAAGCAAAAGCAGAGTGGCCACCGCCCGAAATCCAGCCCCCATATGCCCCGACTGTGTATGGGCCAGCGACTAACATGGTCATGTTAAATTGCATCATGTAAGCGAATAGCTCCCAGCTCTCAAGGCCCGCCCCGACACGAGCCGCCATCCCCTCATACTCCCCAATGCTATACACAGGGAGGAATTCGAACTGCTTCAGCCAGTGTGTCCAAACGCTCAGGGCGCCGAAGCCGCTTGATCGTCCAACAAAATCGTGACCCGTGTTCCTGACGGAATAGGCATGAGCTTCATAATCGTCGACTTATAACAACCCCAGTCTGAGGGTTGAGCGCATAGGAGAAGTATCAACTCACTTGATGACCAGTCTCACATTCTTGTTGCGCGCAAAGTTTACCGCAGCCTGGATTTGTTTCACGGTCGTGACGTTCACAACATAGGTGGGAAAACCACCCTGTGTACAATCCAGACCCGCCGTGTTCGTCGACGCATAGCAAGAATCGCCTTCCGGCCATAGCGTTAGAACCGTCAGCGGATCGTTGATATAAAAGCGTGATGAACTCGTGTTCCGCAGCAAAAAGTTGCACTGGTTCGCGTCTTTATCAGGACCGTCGTAGCAGACGGCAGCGGCCGGGACAGGATTAAGAAGAGCACCGCCGAGGGAAACGTTGAGCCGTGCCCACTCTGTTTCGAGCGGCCACGAGGCTGTACTTGGGATGGCTTTGCATTCTGGCCCGTCATATATGGGGCTTGCGGTAGACCTATTGTCAAACTCGATGGCGGAGAAGCTGCCGATGTCCTCGTCTCTGAGCACAGTTGCTTCGAAGGGAAAGTTGATACATTGAACTCCTACTGCAATAGCCAAGATATTGGCGGATATGGGCGAGCGCATGGTTGCATATCTGTACTGATCTTCAAATTAGAGTTTCGATTCTATCTGCAACCACTCGTGACATATCACAACCTCCTTGACTAGGAGATTACCTATCTATAGATTTATATGTCTTCTTCCACGCTTGCAGCTTGCTTGGAAATCAACAAACGTGACAGGTTCAATACACGTTACTTTTGCTATCACGGCTACCACACGTTGCAGCAATCAGAAGAGATAATTCAATATTGCGGTCAGATGTCCGATTTTGGAGATCAAGCCGGTTCGTACCAAGCTAGTTGCATTGAGCAAGGAGCCTGCAACGCCGAGTCGATTCAAAAGAAACAAAGTTCGAGCACATGAAGACAGACACACACCCACAGCCAGCTACCTCCCATGTCCTCCCCAAAAAACATGCCAAGATGGATGCAGCCAAGACTCTGCCCTGGCGATATGATCCCGCACGCCGACCTACTAGAACCGGGTAGCAGGTAGGTATGAATCTGACATGCGAAGGAGATAATGTCACCTAACCTGGCGTATCTACCCCAGCCTGGGGATTGGCAAGCATTAGCTAACATGTTACTCCTCGATTCGTAATCAATATATTCAATAATTGGCCGTAGATAGGGCCTATCATGTGCCGTCCTTGTCCCAAATTGCGCTGTTGGTGTGCTTGACATTACAGAAACTAGAGTAGAGACTTTGAATACCTAGGTAGGTACGTTGCAGTCGGAGATTTACCCTTTATCATATCATATGTATTGCTAACTGGATGGAGAGCGATAGGCCTGCAGTGAGAATACACCCCCGTTCTTCACTTAATACAACTTCATTTACTAGATATGGTAATTGTAGCCACGAGGACGAACCCGAAAGGCCGTTCAAAGGGTTTCCTATGCATTTAGATCATAGCGTCCTACGCCACGTACATTGCGACCAGTCTGAACATGACAATCACATTATTCTCATCGGAGATACGCATCGAACCCGAGAAGCACATCATGACCATCTGGTGACCAGATGAGTTTGTTAATAGCTTTGAATGTATGTGATGAGACATCAGCTAAGCCTCGATGCATCGAGTTTCTTACTCAGCTCCGATTACTTCTTGAAACCGCGAGAGTCGATATTAAGTCTGTATTGCCATGTTAGAAGATTTTGCCCCAGAAGCTAGTTATCTATACATCGACATATGAGCGAGTAGTCATTTAATCCGCATATAACCGTTATGTTGTAGCAGAATATAAGGTAATCGAGGACCGGCTCCGAAATTTAAAGTAGATGTCAATCAGGTGGGCGGGTTCTTAAGCTACCATATGTCTGGCCGATCTCATGGCAATGGTAAATACAAAGACGCTGTGCCGATATAGGGTATATAGCATCATCTCGTCAACTGTTCATCACCATATAGTCGCAATCAATCCTATCCATAATAAGTTAGCAAAAGTCACCCAATCTTAGAATGCACGCCATCTTACCCCTGCTCCCCAACAACTATCTTCGTATACTTCTCCAGCTGCTTCACCTGCTCCACACAGCCCGTCAAGCTATCATTGAAGGAGTAACTGTATATTCGCCCCAGGGTACTCGCCTTCCGGCTTTCTTCCGTGCTGTACTTTTCTCTGACGGAGTGTTTTCTCTCTAACTGGAGCATCCGATCGAGCAGACGCTTCCGAGCAACAGCTGCGTTCGGGAGATATTTCTAGGCGACCGAATTAGAATCTGGGAGAGATGGATGGACAAGGCTGAGTGATGGAAGGACTCACCGGTACAGGTCGATTGGCACGCAGTGCGCCAGACAGGGTATAGAGTAACGTCAGGACCGTGGCGATCTCATCTCGCCTGTATGCAAGAAGTTCCATGGCCGCTTCAGATTTGCCTCCGATGAAGTTCGGGTGATAGAATACGGATGACTGTCGTACAGTGACAAGATGATCAAAGAATTGCTCACATGCACTATGAAGGATGGCAAGATTAGCTAGCGCTAGCTCACGCAATTGTGACATGAGGGAACTTCAAAAAGATTTCAGGAAAACTGCATGACAAGAATGTTTTTCTAACTCGTACCATGAGCACAAGACAAAAAAAAGCCTCCAAATTACTGACCTAATAAGCGCTGAATACGGCAAGGGGTCAAAAGGCGCTCGCAAACGAATTTCATGGCGCGTGAGGGCCTATGGAAATCAGTATTCGAAGCCCATTGTGTGAGATGGGATTCTGTACCAGTAATTGCCTGAGTCGTACAAACCCTTCCCTCAACCGTCCCTCGAGAATTTCCGAGGCTTCAATGTCTGATTTAGTAGGTACATTTCCTTCTTCGTAGTATACATATCTCGAGATGGTACCTGTAATTTTCGCATTAAATACTGTAATGTTAGAGAGCACCTGGAGGTTACTGACTTCTGTATACGATGCTGCAATTGAATATCATCGACGCCAGTCCCTTGCGGAGGTCATGACGCGCAACGAAGGGCCATAGAGTCCAATTGATGAGAATTGCAACAACAACCCCAAAAACCATTGCGGCAGCTCTTATTACTAAGACGCGCGCCACCGTCGGCTGCCCTACTCCATTTACAGGCGACTGTATTTCGTCCCTTGGGTTGCCATTGGGTAGATTTATTTCGGACAGAGATATCACTGTAAAAGCAATGCAGCCGACTAACCCTGACCTCTGTAATGTTGTCAGTGGTAGTCATGCTGGAGGAGCCTAAATTTGCTTACGGGGTGTGTGCTTTGAGTATACCTGTACATCATGGGCAACATCTGCGAAGGACAAGTAAGTTAGTATATGTAAGTCTATGAAACAGTGTTGAGTTACTGAAGTAGCAGCCCGGACCACTCCTTCAACTCCCCAATACGGAGCTGTATCAAAGCTGAAGATTAAGGGGTGCGACAAGTAATGGGTGAGAGAATGGTACTAATAGTGGAAATAATACATACGAATATTGCAGCGAACACTGCCATGATGTATGGATTTCCGTTACTGGCTGCAAATGCTAGACCGGCCCATAGGGAGCCGAGGATTGCACAGAACGATCTAGCAAAAAGGTCCTGCACATTACCACCAGTCCTATATATGCTTTTGTTAGAATGGTATCATTATCACTGAGGATATTGATCTCACCGAGGACCCAATATCAACCAACCCATAACCACACTCCACCACCCCTCATACCGTTCCCACCAGGCATGACTCTGCGATAAGTATCCAGGAAGCGCCAGTAAAGTGGTGACGAGAGCTGTCTTGAGTCCAAAACGTGTTTCAAACCCTTGTAAACGATGAAGAAGAGCCCAGATTCGATGGCGGAGGCGAGTTTCCCTTGAATTCGAGTCGTTGGTGAGGTCATCGGCGGTCATTGTCTCTACGGATGTCAGAGGGTAATTATCGGCAGATGTCCCTTTTCGTGATACTGGACGGAACTCTCGAGACTTGATCCTCTCGATCATCTTAGCTATATCGTTGAGACTTCTGAAATATGAACCTAGTGATATTAGCAGATTGAAGACCGTACAATGTTATTCCCCGCTACTAACCAGCTGTAACACCGCCTCTGTCATGACGGACTTGAGGATTGGTTCGATGAATGGCTTTTCGAATGGGATAGCCAGGCAAGTGGAATTGAAAGTGTTTGGGTTGTCTCTGCTGCACCTCATCCAGCTGATTCACGAGAGCTTCAATTGCAGTAGATGCTTGGTGAATCGGGCGGGAAAAGGCAAATATTTTGAGAACATCAGGGGATCTAGCACATGTGTGTAATAGTCTTTCGCTGGACAATACTTGGTTTTGTCGACTATCGAACGCGGTAATGTGCTCTCGTAAATTGGCTAGAGCGCTACTAAGATCGCTTGATACGTCATAAGGGGGACCCAGATACCGCCGATGCCCGCATATGTCCATCAAGGCTGCATTGCAAGTTCGCAAGGCAAACTTCATCGATTGTAGTAGGTCCTCGGTTGGCGTTGCCAGGCTATTGGTGACAAAATCAACGATCTCGCGATGGCCAGGGGTTTTACATGGCACGCAAGCGTTCTTGTCCATGTCGATTACGAATTCGGCAAGCTCCTGGTGAGATGAGTCGTGCTGGTCTGACACCTCACCTGTTGAAGGTTTAGATAGCCTAATTTCGGTCTTCAGACTTACTGTAACACGATCGGTCAGCTGAATCGATAAAGCACTCAATTAGACGGCCATGGCGACGTCAAAAATTCTCAGTGATTCACCACGAATATGATGTACGCAATAACAGGGTAGAAAACGCATAACACTTACAAAGCGTCCGAATTACGGCTTGTACTGAATTTCGAAGCATCAGAACATCTTTTGGGTGTAGCTTGGTGATAGAAAAGTCGATTGTCAGGTCTCTATGGACCTGGGACATGCTTACGAATGCCTGGACTAGCCGCCTTCTGATTCTTACAGAATCTCGGACCGGTGGGATGCCGTCCTATAGGTAGCTTAGCACGAGAACATTGCACCAAGATTTACCAAGACAAACCAGCATTGTATTGAATATCTGGTTTAGTCCAACAGCCAGTGGGCGAGATCCGGCATCAGGAATCACAGTGCTGCATATGACCAGGTTGATAGCTTGACCGATGAGCCACGGAATTCCATAATTCAGTAGCTTTATCCAGGTGACTTCAGTCCCGGATATTTCTGCGAGGCATGTGTAGGAGATAGCAATGCCGGCACAAATGACGAACTGATATGTTCGGATATAATAGGAACGGAGACATGCAATGACAAAAATAAAAACAAAGAGGAATGCTCCGAGAATGGCGCCATATGTCGCTTGTGCTGTGGTTGTGGCAGTTGATACCCATAGCGCAACGGCGCCCCAACCGAGGCCCGTCAGAGTCCCGAGCACGGTAAGCACAGTTCCATCGACCTGGGCTCCAAGTGTTCGGCCGGGGTGGTTGAGAATGGCAGAAATGGCCATGATATAATAATAGCGGCCGAATCTCTCACGGGTGGCAGGGACGAGACAAAGGATGTAAGCGATGAAAAATCCGAGGAACGACTTTGTCAGCTTTATACCCGACCTCGTAGTGGCTACTCTGCGGATCACACCCCAGGCTTCATGGAACTGCCTTGGGAAGAAATGGGTCAGAGAAAGAGGATGCTTCTTGCTATATGCCAGTGGCAGCGTCTTCTCGGCCTGCTTCTTGAGAGCCAGGTGATCGACGTCTTCGGGAGGAAGAAAGACGGCGTCAAAAAAGCCGTCTCGTCTCTCGAGTATGCCATGCGTGGTCTCGATAAAGTTCTTCTCCTCTGCGGTCAAAGATGGAGCTGTCGCGATTGGAATAGATGGCTCGTCCGAGCCGTGAGTATCGAATACCCTGTCCAACGACGTGACAGAGTTAGAACGAGCGTGGATTCTGCCCCTGCTGTTCCGACGATGAAAGGAGCGTGATATGATTCTATTCATGCGATGTTCCCCGCTGGCGTTGTTATCAACATTGTAAGTAGCCCCAGAGGAGTCGCCTCGATGAGTGTCCATGATGAGGGAGGGTCCTGTATCCGAGCCAGTAGCTTAGCACAGAGTCTTGAAATCCTCGTAAGACCAGTATTATCTCGAAATTGGTTTGTGTCTAGCCGGCCACATTCTTCCAAGCACAGATTGGCCTTGAACGGAGGGTTGCTGCATGTACATGGCTGGAAATGCAAACGCGAAATGGTTATAGAAGGTAGGAGCAGGCGGACTGCAGCTCAATTGAGTGCCAATTGCCCTCATGCACATAACATATAATGGCTTTGTTTAGCACCCAAGAATAGATAGGGTATTTAGAAAATGTTGATATTACAATGAAGGGGGAGTAGACCTGCTACCTAGAAGTAGGTACCTAAAGTACAATGAGGTTTGTTGGGACGTCATGTTGCAACTTGCCTCAAAACAACTGAACCGCGGCTATCGTCGCTGAGGGCAGGGGAATGGACCTCACCTGGGCACCCGCTGAATGCCGGGCCCGGGCCCGCCATAGGGGTTAATACGGTTCGATGCATTCTATGCAGATGCCCGTGCTGGGTCTGCAGCTTCACTTTAGTGATCTAACCAGGATGCCAGGTCGGCGCTTGGGCTGGCAGGGGGGCAAGTAGATAGGCTGGTACAGTGCTCGCACCTGAGATTAGGTATCGCGAGCACTGTGAAACCCGATCTATCAAGGCGCCAAGACCCGGCCCATGGAGCCCAATGAGATTCGCTTCAGCTGTGACGAATCCCCCGCCACCCCTCCAAAGCTTACCCCGCCAGAAGCGCCAACACCTTAACTGTTTTGTTCTACTAGGAGGTACGTGTACCTACGGCTAGGGGCTCTCGATTCCGCTCAATACAAGCGTGCATTCAACACCTGAGTAACGGGTACATCCATTCTAGAGAGAAGCGACACTGTGACAGCAGTACTCAGAACTATTCCTCATCAGGCCCCTCCGGTACATATCTCGTAGCGTTCCAGCCTGAGATTAGGTACACATCGCTCGCAGAAAGTCAGGAAGTTGCGGGTAGCCTCACTTCCACCTGGCGTCGTTCGACAAATTCCAACACCGAACCCCCTTCTTCTCGGGCCAACATCTTCACTTCCCATACCCGTCTACACCTCCCCCCAACCCTCCGTTCTTTTCACAAAAAGGCCTCTTCGTCGCCCCCCTCCCCAACACATACCACCATGGAGAGTAAGTCCAACCTACCTACCCCTCCCGCCCGCTCGTCGGCGCCGTGCCATGCTAATACGCGCCGCCAACAGGTCTTGCGCCCGAGGAGATCGCAGGTATGTCGGCCCCCGACTTTTCCCCATTTGCGTCCAGCGATCTGCGACAGGAGCGACAACACTGACGACGCCCTCCTTCCGCAGCCCAGTTTGCGGCCAAGTACTATGCCGACTTCCAGGCAGACCGCAAGAGCTTTGTCGAGTACTTCTACGTAATGCGCCGCCCCCTGCCGTCCTCCCCCTCCTGGCCAGGATCTGTGATCGTCAGAACGCCTCTGCTGACCGCCTGCTACTCCAGCGAGAACACTCGACCCTCACCTTCGAGTCCAACACGATGCAGGGTGTCCAGGCCATCGGAACGAAGTGGACTGTACGGCCGACCCCCTTCCCTCATCGGTGCAGTCGATGCATGAGAGAGACAATTGCTGGGCTGGGCCGCGCTAACATCTACGACAACAGGAGGATTTCCTGAAGACCGCGAAGCACCAGATCACCACCACCAACGCCCAGAGAGTCCCCGGCGGCTTCGTCATCGTCCTCGTCACTGGCCTCCTTCAGGTGCGTTCATTTCGCAGCCCCCCTGCGCACCGCATTACGTGTTGATTCCTCGTCTCGTACTAACATAACCTTTCTTATCGACCAGCTGACCGAAGGCGACGCGCCCATGAACTTCACCCAGTCCTTCCTCATCTCCATGGACGAGAAGGGAGTCTTCTGCCACAACGACCTCTTCAAGCTCGTCTACGGTTAGATCATCGCATTTATAATATGGACGGGTTGAGGGAGCGCCATCTACGATAGAATCTGGAGTACTTGTGGTGACGCAGACATGCATACATGTCGCGATATCGGCATAGCTACATTCGCGTAGAAACGTGATGAGAGGAATGGTCTCACCCCTTCCAATGCCATTGGAAGTATACTTCAGACGGCATAGTGTTTTCTAGATCGCACGAAATTACGAAAATACATTCCAACACGGTGCCCTTCGCGTTATCCCTGTGTCGCATAGTGTATGACATACATTACCCTAGAGGGCAGTCTCGCGTCCATCTGTCCGTATATTCGAATTGTGACCCTATAGCGTTGATACCGCTATAGTGACCAGCGACTTTGTAAGTTCTCATTATGCCCGATCTGCATATTGAGCTTGAGGGCACACCAAGGCACCGAAATGTTGCTTGCTATTCATTGTCTTATCAGGCAAGTTCTGAGCCAACCACGGCGTTTTCAGGACATGTACATAGCAGCAACACGCACTCGCCCATACATGGACCAAGCCTGCAAATAGAACGGACCAATAATTCTCTAAGAGAACACCTAAGACGGCCACATAAAGCCTGAGCTGAGGTCGACTGTTCTTCTCTATCGTACCAAGTTCATGACGAGACATCAAAACTTTTTGATGTAAACCTGGCAGTCGACTAGAGTTCGGTTAACTAGGGCGAGACCTTCCTTTTTACAAATAACCCGAAGATGACGTGATATTGCCAGCAACCGGTGAACGACCGCCTTTCAGGCCATGTCTCCTCATCAATTCATTTGCTTCGTCATCCCGGGGGAAATTCAACGAAAAAGACCACTCCAATTTCGCTTCAGAATTGACCATTCAACAGTTCTATGTTTCCCATTGCACCAAACACTGTACACCATGCACACAGATTGAAGAAAACTAAGGTGAGAAGAATTGCTCATTCAAACATACCGCACTTATGCAAACCGGGTGAGCGCCACATGCTCAGCTGAGGTCAAAGCCCGCACCAGACTGCACAGCATACAGCAGCTTCGCCTTCAGCAACGCAGCCGACTTATAGACTGGGAGTTTGAGCAGATTGACACACGTGCTGGTACTAGGGAGTCGCTCCTCGTCTGTGCCACCATCTCTGATACTGAACTGAGGTTTCAGCTGGGAAAAGCCCAGGAGAGGACCGCGCGGCGTCGAGGTTACGTATTTTAACACATCTCTGCGTTCCGAATCTTTCAACGTCTTCATGACGTTCCAAAAGAGGCGGATTGTGGGATGTTCTTGGCCGTCATCGCCTATGGCGTAAATGCCCGAGTAGGAGGTGTTTTGTCGCAGATCCTCGACGTCTATCTCGGAACTGTCGCCGCCAACAAGTCGCTGGAGCTCCGACTGGTTGAACATGGAGAGCCAAGACGGGTTGATAATCGTGCCTAGCCCACGAAGGAAAGCCTTCGTCTGTCTGTACTGTTGTGCGACTAGTCGATGGTTCGCGACGTAGGATATGTAGAGTGGACGATCCCTGTTTGTGACCGGCATGCTGGCCCCGTCTTTCCTCAATGGTCGCGTGATAGTGCGTCGATGGCCCGACGGATCCCAGACCGAATCTGCGATGGTGAAGTCAAGCGACAAATCCGCAACGTCGCCTGGATAGTTCTTCAAGCTCATCAAACCTTGATAGAGCTCGGGATCGAGGTCTCGAAGGTCGTTTAGATTTGCTCGATAATCATTCGATGTACTCTGTCCCGATGAAGCCCATTTGAGAAGGAAAAACCCGGCGAATGAGATGTCGATCAAGATTCCCTCATACATGCATTTGCCGACTATACGGCCGACGAACTCGTAACGCTTTACCAAATCATTCATTGATTCTTTCCATTCGCCACTACCTTCGAAGATGCCGTGACTTTGCAGGCTTGCGGCCATGTCATCAAACATCGAAGGATTAGGATAAAGCAGATTTTGATCGTTGGAGACGAAAAATGCTTTCTTATCGTTGCGTTCCGGATTGAAGGCATCGTTGGTCACACTTAAAAGAAACTCTTTTGTGACACCACCACCATCAATACCAGCTTCTGGCTGGTCAAACTGGTCCACAAATGTGATTTGAATAGGCTCTTTGAGTCCCTCGCCCAAGGGATAGAATTGATCAAATGCGTCGTCGAACACTCTCCCACGAGCAACTGTAGCATTGTGGCGACCCAAATACTGCCTCCTAAGGGAATCCGGGTCGCCTTGGAGGTCTTCGCCCGCTAAGACGGCAAGTCGCCACCGATCGGGATCGACATGACCTCCTCGGCGCTTAGATTTATCTATGTGAACGAATTGTCGAAATATTTGAACCCTGACCTCAAAAGGAATTGCAAATGGCATATTGCGAAGGACCTCCAGCTTAGGTCCGATCGAACTCCGGAATTCGTCAGACTGTGCCGTTCGAAGTCGTCGGCGATCCGTGGATCTAGAAAGCCAGCCACCGGCAAGATTATGAGATCTGGTAGGAGCAAGGTCCCCATCATCAGCTTCTTCTTCTTCCTCCTCGTCAGACGATTCATCATTTCGTAGTTCTTCTAAAACGACGGCATTCATGAAAACGTTCATGTCAAACTTCGATGTCATCAGCCAGAAGTCCTGGGGAAAGAAGCGTCTTCTCGAATCTCGTTCGTATAAGGCGTGCAAGGCGGACGATACTAAGTCTCTGAGACCCAGGATATCCATACCAATAATACCCCCAATCGCGGGCAAGGGATTCTTCGTGTCATCCGACCGAGGGCGCGCCGGGCCGACGCCTAGCATAGCATCTAGACGCTCGGAGGTGGGCCCAGACCGCGTGATATCGAGCAGGCTGTAATACAATGGAAAGGCCAGATACTTAAGGAAATTGGCAAGGCTTTTGAGCTCATCCAAGTTCAAGCTGCTGGCACGAATCCTCCGCGTAGCTTGGCTCTGTTGTGCGGCTATATCTGTCTCGCGAGGCAAAAAGTCCTCATCATCAGTGACACGGAGCAGAAAATTATACAACTCTAGAAATAGTAGCAAGGTTCGCCATCCTATATTTTGTATCGAGTCTTGCTTTAGAAGTGCCAAAAGAGAGGCAGGCTGCTCCCGGGCTCTTGCTTGCTGCGAGATAGTTGCAAATATATCGGTCTTGGAGGCCGCGTGCCAGAAAAACTTGACAGATGGCAGGGCTGTAACGTTTTCATCATCGACGATCTTAATATCGCCTTGAAAGATGCGCATTTTTATATCATCCGCATAGGTAGGGAAGCATCGCAACAGGACAAGAGTATATCCTGCGAGCAGACTTGTGTCTTCGGAGATGTGGGTGGTGGTGGAGACAGTGCTTTCTCACATTAGTTGACGGGCAAAAGCCGTGTTGCTGGAGACTTACGACGCAAATCGATTTAGAAGGTCTGCAATACCATCTTCGTTGACCAGGAATTGGAGCTGATCGACCACGTAATCAGGCAATGGCGCAAAGTCTTCCATTTCGGTATCTTCATCGGAGTCGGACGAATATTCGTTATCTCTTTCGGGAGGATTTGATCGAGATCGGATATCCGTTGCCAGGAACGCCATCTGCAGATACAAAGCTTCGAGATATCTAGAATCTCGAGACACGGGCACCGCCCGGTTCAACGCCACAAAATGGGCCAAAAGCCAAAGCAACCCATCATTTGTCGCGGGAAGTCTCGAAGCTGAGAAAGAATGGATGATGGCTTGGGACAGAGCGCCCAAGTCAAGAACAGACGTGACGCTATTGATATTATGCTGTAAGAGACCAAGCTTTGGGGAGGTTAAGACAGTATAAGCAAACCTCTGATACGAAACTAGATCAGGAGGCCCTGATACCCCGTTAGCTGAGCGAAGGACGAAAACACGATAGGTCTCGCTATGCAATAGCGATGCCGTAGGCTTCATCTGGGGGGCATTAACATACCACTACTTGCTTCAGGTGCCAACGGGGCGAGCATGGCACCTAAAAGGTCCTGAGCCTCTTCTGCAGAAACTTCGGCGGCCGAATATCTATCCGCAAGTCTTACAAGAGAGACATAATACAATTCTAGAACGGGTTTAACGGAAGAGGGTCGAGCTGTGACGATGCTTTTAATGGTGACAAGGATCCGCGATGAGCTCTCGTCACGCCTGTCGGCAGTAGATTAGCCAGTTGGTCTTTTACATGGCTGTGTGTGCGACGAGCCACAGGGGCGTACCTCTCTACAGCTCTTACGAGAAGGCGCGCCAGCCGGTCCCATGCCACGGGACTGAACAGGGTCAAGTCGATCAAGGAGCGCGGGTGGTTCGGGGAAAGGTCAAGAAGATCGGAAATGAACAAGTCAAGCCGGCGCTGGTCATCCGGCCAAGATGGTACCAGCATAGCCAGCAGAAGGGGGTATGCTTGATGAACTCGTTGGCGAGCGCGCATGGGATCAAGAGGCTGCCGATACAGAGTGTCATACTCTTGTCGACGCAGATGCCGGAGCTGTCGGCGGTCCCTGTGTCCCCGCCATGACCTCTGAATACGCTTGGCTGCGGCGAGTTCCTCTCGTTCACGTTGTCTTCTTTCGCGTTCGGCCTGGGCCTGGGCGACGGTTTTGGAGGCACCGGACTGAGTGGGAGCCCAGCTCGAGTTGGCCCAAGGGTTCGTATTCCGCTGTCCGCTGAGGTCGACGTGGCGAGGCCGGCGAGACGAGCCCGAGAAGGTGGGAAACATGGCGGGCCAAAGGCCGGGACTAGTCGCTGCCTGTCTCTGGGGCGAGGGGATTCAGGGACGGCTTCGTTTGGGGGGGGGGGGCGGTGAAATGAGATAGATGCCGGGTTGCGTTGGTCCAACTACAGGATGCGCATACAGCCTCTGCACAAAGTGGTGGCCGAAAGGGGCATGCTGTCTTCGCTTGCAAGCCAGCCCAAGTGCGGCTGCTGTCTAGATCCCAGCTATGTAGTACAAAGTTTAAGTGGGAGGTCGATATGGAGATGGAGGTATGTAGGTCGGTAGGTTGGCTGTGACGGAGAACAGCAGCAGATGGCTGTGACGGAGCGTCTTGACGTAATAAGCAATAAGCCGAGCTCGCAGCTGTCTCCAACTTTCCTAACCTAGGTACGCTTCCAGGTTGGGTCTGGGAGAGAGAGAGAGAATACGAGCAGAGCCGAGCCGAGCCGGTAAAGTAAAGAGAAAGATGGAAACCACCTGCGGGAGGTAGAGGTTGTTGTTCAATATATTTATTTACAGGGTACCGGAGTGACTGAAGCATATATGTGGTTGTTAGGACTAGGTATGCAGGTAGGTGTAGGTGTAGGTGTAGGCTGCTTTGCGCAGTGCGAGCAAGTCGACTCCGGGCGCCGGGCTATTGGCTACCCGCGACCTTGAGGGTAAGGTTGGCTCGCGTGGCACTCGACCTCTGGCACTCGAGGCACTCGCTGCCCACCTGATGCCTGCGAGGTTACCACTTTACGTTACCCCCGAGGCCCTTAGGGGTACAAGCTTACACAAGCCGAAGCTTCGGTAACATTCTAGCGGCTGCACCGCCTGCGCACCTCAAATTCGTTAGCCTGAGGTATCGGGCACTAGCTACCTACGGCAATCTGATAAGCTTCCAGAGCTTGACCTTCTTGCCTGAGGCACCAGCCGAGCTCTGGGGTTTGGCTCATGTCTGCCAACGTTGAAGGAGGTAATTAGCCTGCACAAGATGATAATTACATAATCCCTCTCGAGGGACCCAGGCGAGCCAGACATCCAGGAACCCTCACTGAGGCATCAGCAACCTTGAAACTGGGCACGGGAGCAATGCTTTAATGCCCCAACCTTTGAATCGCCAACACCATGTGCTCTTCCTGAGCATGTCACTAGGCGAGCAGGCCCTACAATTAAGGCTCACACCACCTACTAACGTTCCGAGCCAGCTGAGTCATCCAAGGTTTATTCAACCTCACTCAGCTTGAGTGAATTTTTGCAACTTTGCTAAAAACCTTACATCTCCGTCATCCGGTCTCTTCCAAACTGGCCCAATCAATTAACTCCATGCCTGCATGCGCGACCACGCCTGCCTGCATAAATTCGACACCTACACACGCGTACAGGGACGTACATGACGACCATGACACCTGGCATTGTTGATTGTGGTCTAAATGTGCTGGGAGGTACTAGGAGGGCTCACAGATTGTTCGCAACTGCTCGAGACTGACGATTTGGAGGATATCCTTCCATCACATGCATGGTTCCAAGCTTGCAATGCTACGGCATGAAGGGTATTTGAACAGGAAGTGGACATGCTGCAATACAATCTTTGTAGAACGTCGAAATATTATCGAAAAAGAGGGGTTGTCCTGATTCTCCAGGAGGAGGTAGGTACCGATGCCCTGCTGGCAAAGTGTCTTTTACAGCGCCTGCAAGCTATAAAATTTTAGTGCGGTGCAACCCATTCGCAAATTGGAATAGTCGGGTACCTACCTAGGTACCTGCTACCTACCACCGTAAGTGGCCAGTACTGCTGGCTGCTAGCTAAGCCAGCTGGGCAGGTGGTCTTGCCAGGCCCCAGGCGGGCACAAAGCGTGCACCTCCATTCAACGAGAGTGGAGCGGTGATACACAGGCAGGTGGAGCTGGAGGGGTAAGGTACCTCTTACCTTCAATGCGAGAGCTTGTCCTGGCCTCATGTTTGCAGGCAGGTGCAGCTAGATAGATTAGGTACCTGCACGCGACTAAGACTCCGCGGGCGGTACTAACTTTGGGGCATAGGTGAAGGCACAAAATTTCTGCCCTGAAAAAGACCCTTCCGCCTTTCTTCCCTCTTCCCTTTCTTCAACGACAAGCTTTATCCGCCGTTTCGTCGCCCACAACTACAAAAAGGGATTTCAGTTTTAGAGCACGATCCCCTCATCGTGCCTTATTCCTGGTCTCGCCCAATTCCATAACCAAAAACTCCAAAAAAATTCGGAAAATCACAAAAAACCACATACCTCCTCCCCACCGCTATCCATACCGCCACCCGCCTCCCCTTTGCCCACCTTCCTCTCCCGCTTCTCTCACCTACAGTTCTGTTCTTCAGCTCAACTACAAGACATCAAGCGACTGCGGCGCACCTTGCACCTGGCAGGTCTCTCCCAACGCATCTTGTATCGTCGAATAACTTTGGCTCGAAGTGAGTGGTTGCTTTTCCTCCCCTGTTCAAGTTCTGCCAGCTCAGCTTGTCTGCTGTGGTAATGTTATCGGCTGGATGTAAGCTGGTTGATCTGCCATACTATCGATCGCTCTGGGTTATTTTTCATCCCTTCAGCTTGGTTGTTGTAACCAGCAATTGATATCAATACGGCAACAATGTCACTATCCACCGAACCAAACCTTGAAGCTGTCTTACTGCTCTACTTACAGCTAACACCACAAACAGACGAGTCACTGAACCATCAACAAGATGTCTTCCACTACCGCTACTGGCGCTGTTGACCAGCTTGCCAACGACCTTAGCGCCACCTCGCTCAATGGCGGTGATGCACGACCCGCCAACATCGACACCAATGTCGCTTCTGGCGCGACGGCCGACGAGCCCGACACCGCTGGCCCAACTCCCAGCTCGGCTCAGACTCCCCACCCTGCTGCTTCAGCTTCTCTCTATGTCGGAGAGCTTGAGCCTTCCGTCACGGAAGCTATGCTGTTCGAACTCTTCTCTCAGATAGGTTCTGTGGCTTCGATCCGCGTTTGCCGTGACGCCGTGACCCGCCGATCGCTTGGCTATGCTTATGTGAACTACAACACCACGGCGGATGGAGAGCGCGCTCTCGACGAGCTCAACTACACGCAGATTAAAGGGCGCCCTTGCCGAATCATGTGGTCCCAGCGCGACCCTAACCTACGCAAGAGCGGACAGGGAAACATCTTCATCAAAAACCTCGATGCCGTCATTGACAATAAGGCTCTCCACGATACCTTTGCTGCTTTTGGTAACATCCTCAGCTGCAAAGTGGCCCAGGATGAGACCGGCAGCTCAAAGGGCTATGGCTTCGTTCACTACGAGACTGATGAGGCTGCTGCTGCAGCTATCAAGCATGTCAATGGTATGTTGCTAAACGACAAGAAGGTGTACGTGGGTCACCACATTCCCAAGAAGGACCGACAAAGCAAGTTTGAGGAGATGAAGGCCAACTTCACGAATGTCTACGTCAAGAACATCGCCCCAGAGGCGACCGATGATCAGTTCCGTGATCTCTTCGAGAAGTATGGCGACGTGACTTCATCCTCCTTGGCTCGTAACGAGAAGGGCGAATCCCGTGGTTTCGGTTTCGTTAACTTCACCACACATGAGGCTGCTGCCAAGGCCGTTGATGAGCTTAACAATAAGGATTTCCATGGCCAGGATCTTTACGTTGGTCGTGCACAGAAGAAGCATGAACGTGAGGAGGAGCTGCGCAAGTCGTACGAAGCCGCCCGCCAGGAGAAAGCCAGCAAATACCAGGGTGTCAACCTCTACATCAAGAACTTGGACGACGATGTGGATGACGACAAGCTGCGCCAGATGTTCTCCGAATATGGCCCTATCACCTCGGCCAAGGTCATGCGCGACTCGATCAGCAGCGAAGGTGACGAAGACAAGGACAAGGAGTCGAAGGACAAAGAAAACCAGAAGGATTCTGGTGACGAGAGCAAAGAGGAAGGCGACAAGAAGGAGAAGAAATCTGATAGAAAACTAGGAAAGAGCAAGGGCTTCGGCTTTGTATGCTTTTCGAATCCCGATGACGCCACCAAGGCTGTTGCGGAGATGAACCAGCGCATGTTCAACTCCAAGCCTCTCTATGTGGCGCTTGCTCAGCGAAAGGAAGTTCGGAAAAACCAGCTTGAGGCTAGTATCCAGGCTCGCAACCAACTTCGATTGCAACAGGCCGCCGCAGCTGCCGGTATGCCCCCTCAATATATGCAACCCCCAGTCTTCTACCCTCAGGGTCAGCAACCTGGCTTTCCTCCTCAGGGCGGCCGAGGAATGCCATTCCCTGGCGGAATGGGAATGCCAGGCGTCCCAGGCGGCCGACCCGGTCAGTTCAACCCTGCGTTCGGATCCCCACAGGGCGGTCGAAACGGCAACATGCCCCAGCAGATGCCCCCTAGCATGTACATCCCCGGACAATTCCCTCCAGGGGCACCTTATGGCCAGCCCAATAGCTCTCAGTATATGGCTGCCATGGCTCAACAGGCTGCTTTAGGAGCTGGCCGAGGTGGCCCGGCCGGTCGCGGACCATTGGGTGGCATGCCCGGAAATATGGGTATGCAGGGCCCCGGTGCTATGCCTGGGTACCCACCTAACCCGCGCGGAGGCCAGTCTAGCCGCGGCGGTGGAAACAACCGCAATGGCCAGCAGGGTAGCCAGTTCACACAGGGCGGACGCGGTGCACCTAGCCAACAGGGCAACAACGCGCCTGCCGCTGCTGCCCCTCAAGACCTGACTCAGGGCTCAATCCTTCAGCAACAGCTCCAGGCCCACTCGGGCAACCCAGGACACCAGAAGCAAATGCTTGGTGAGGCCATCTTCCCCAAGATCGCCGCCATCCAACCCGATCTTGCCGGCAAAATCACCGGCATGCTTCTTGAAATGGACAACACAGAGCTCGTTCAGCTGTAAGTACAAACCACCGAGTTATGTTCCTGGGCATGAACAACTTTTTGCTAACGCGCATATAGCGTCGATGACGATACGCAACTTCGTGCCAAGGTTGACGAGGCCATGGCTGTTTACGACGAATACGTGAAAACGAACCAGGACGGCAGCGAGCCTGCGGCCAAGGAGGAGAAGGTCGAGGAGAAGGCCTAACTTCGACATGACGCGATACGAATCTCCTAGGTCTACATTTCACACGACCTTTATGATGCTTTATTATTCGAAGCATAATGGATTTACGCAAACAGGTTTCGGAAAAGCTTTTGATGACGCTGGCTATGGTGGCCCTGGGACGATTTGCAACATTCTTTCGTGCATGTTTTCATTCATTTTAATCCAGTTGCGCGGATATGCAGACATTGCCGATCCCCGTGCAATACTGGCTGGGATGTTGCCAGTGCATATGAGGGAACGCGGCATATGTCTTTTCATGTATTGGTAAGCCCTGTGCCCTCTGCGCGGGAGGGCACGGGCACGGTGTTCAGGCAGGTCATCAGGCGTTAAAGGTTACACTCGGTCAACTCGTGGACTCGATGCGTCGCACCGGACGAGATTGTTGCGGCGGCACCGTGGTTGAACGACCAAAATACCCCTTTAGGTAGCCCGGCTGGTGGGAGGTTATAACTTGATCGCTAATGAACAAAAGTTGCTTATATTCTTGCGGGAAGACGTGAATGCCCGAAGTGCTAAATGAACCTACATGTGTAAATCGTTTCGAGCACCTATCATGGATGGCAGATGTTGACTGCCAGCTGCCTGCACAGGTAGTGAACCCCAGGGAAGCATTCCAGGCACCATCCTTTCTTTAGCCGCTGGATATATCAAGCCTGCACAGGGTGGCTAGGAGGAATATATAGCCTAGCCGCTAGGTAATGGCCTGGCTGGGTGCCGGTTCCTGTGCGGATAGATAGTTTGCAATGTTATTGAATGATCATTCGATGAATTGCATGATTTCCATATGCGCCATGAACAATTGTCGGACCCACTTAACGATGGGTTTGCTCCCTGTCGAAAACATGACGACGGCACACATACTCGTATACTATTACCACCTCGTACGCTGTATCATATGGTACACAGACAAGACGTATCCGTCGAACGTAGAGTCGAATGTTAAGATGCAAAACATACTGCTTACGGATGCGACTTGGACAACATCCGTTTCTCATTTGTGATCCATATATACGCCAGGAAACTCTAGTTAGTACCAGTCTCATGGGAACGGCTTCTGGGAGCCAAGGGAGCGTTCTGATGTCGGTTGTCTGCGAGGACTCTGAACAGGTAAAGATCAGAAGAGAGAATCCGGCATCCATCGATACCAAGGAAACTCCAAGAAGATCCAGCCGAGGTTCCCACTGTGGCCAACCCACGCATCATCCATCTTTGTGGAGTGTGCTGGTTGGCGAGGTTGGTTTGGTACAGCAGCCAGCTCTCGTCACAAATCACCGTACCTTAGGTATGTATGTGCCTGAGGCCAAAGACACATGTAAGTACCTACCTAAGGTACCTAAGGTAAGTGCTCCTCATAAGGTAGCTCTTGCTCTGGATGATTCGGACCGCACAAGCTCCGAAGTCTGGCAATTGCTGCATCCTTCTGCTGCATCGTTCCTGGTTTCCAGTCTGCCGTGTCACAGTGCGTCACAGTGCGCGACATTCAGTTGCTGTGCTATGATGCGACGCTAGGCTCGCTAGGCACGGGTAGGTAGAAATCCCACACAGTAGGCCAGTAGGTACCTACGCAGAGCAGTCCCGAAGAGCAGCCTGCCGAGCAGGTACTCCGTACACGTCAAAGGAACCTTGAACTGTCGATTGATTACTCTGCCCCTCTCTTGGCCAGACCGCACCTCACCTCTCGCCTCCGCTTGTCACGGCATACCTCATACTTATACCTACCTGCCTACACACACGTACGGAGTACACGCACCGCAATCCACATATCGTAAAAAAGTACTTTACCTACTGCAGGTCAGGTAACTCCAGCTGCGACTTCCCACCACCTACCCTCACTCGATATATTACCTTCCACCCAGCAACTTGGAAGCCTAGGTCGAGCCGTCGAGGCCGTTCCAGCTTTACCTACCAGGCGTGCACCGTCTCTCTCCTACTTACTTTCTCCAGACACCCTCCATCCACCTGAGTCCTGAGGCAAGGTAAGTCCTTCAGCCCTACCCGGGCTCCCTTGCATTGCAAACGTGTCCCGTGCCCCCCGTGCCCCGTGCCCCCTTGCGACTCCAATTCCCGGGCAATGACGATCGATCCCATGCTGCATGCTGAGCGCTTCCCAATTCTACCAGAACCTCGAGCACGTCCAAGCTCTCTCCCGCCTCCCCCGACTCCTGCAGCGGCGCGAACCCGGCTTCTATCAGGAGCAGCTATGAGCGCGGCACAGCTAGTACGCTATCTGAACCTACCTTGAGCTTACCCTTCCTCGAGGCGAGGATTGACGGATATACGTGTCCGAACCCGAACCCAACTCGACTCAATCCGACTGGCACCCCCCGATCATCCAACAGCAAACCATGCCCTGCCTGTTCGAGTACCTCTGCAGACGACCTACCATTATTCCCCGATAACATTAGCTTCGAGTTGTTCGCCCATTACCACCACTACCGCCACGTTAGCCTTCTGCTCACTGGCGCTGCGTGGTCTAGCTATACCGCCTCCAAACAGGCAAAGAAGACGACTTTTACAAGAGGGCAATAGAACGTGACATCATGGCTAATAAACCAAAACAAATCTCGTTCGAGGCCGCCCTCGAGGAGGAGCGGAAGGAGATCGAGAATCTGATGGCAATGCAACAAGCTCCAAGAGCTCCTTCCATCGGTCCGCGATCTCCATCCCCGTATATGAGGTCTCCCGTTCGCAGCATGCTGGATATCGACAGTCCACCACCGACACGGCAAGTCACTCGAAGCATGCTGGACATCGACGGCCCGCTTCCGGCGGCCAAGAGTGCACAGACGTCCCCTACACTTGCCTACAAAACACCCGTGTTGAACAATTCCACACGTAACCGCAGCATGTCAGATGCCGCTTCCAACCCGTCCCCGGCTTTCCGATCCCCATTGGCAAGCCCCCGGAACACCGATCTCACATCCGCCTACAAATTTCACGATATCCTGCCAACCAATGTGGGACAGGCCTTGCCACATAAGCGCGGCTCAGGTAGCGCGGCTCGGGGCTCGATTGGGGAGGCGCTCCGCGGAGCTGATCTCTCCAACCTGGTGCTGCCAGGTGATTCTGGGCGCCCCTACGCGTTCCGCAAGAACAAGTCCAAGTCGCCAAACAACAGGTTTTCTCTTAGGTCGAGCTCGCCTTTTGGGAACGCATCTAACAAACGCGCCCCGCCACAGGCCCACACGCTCATGCTGGACAGTGGCGAGATCGTGGACATGAACAGTGCTTATCGCCGCCTCTCAGACGCAAATCTCGCATTTGGGGGTTCCAATTTGGCTTCACTCGCCCGCAAGAAACGAGATGACTCGGATGGTTACGGGCGTATCGCAAAGGACAATCTCAGCCCTTACGGCGAGCTACTACCGGACGAGAGTGAAGACGAACCGAACTCCTCTGACGAGGAAAATGAACGAGGGCGGAAGCTGACGACACGAGCCGAGCTAGGCGATGACCGAGCCATGTCAAAGGGAACAGCTAAGAGTCTTCTTGCGGCTGTCGATGATGAGCGTAAGTACATCCCGATACAGCCTGCCAGGCGTTGGCGGCGGCTAAACATGCAGCAGGCAAGCAAGTGGCGTTTCAGCCTCAGTATAGATCTCTATTAGACGATCCATCGATAACGATTACCAGCCCCTCTGGAGAAAAGTCGAAGCCGAAGTCCAAACAGGTTGTTCAACCATCCTCAAGCTTCGACCAGGAACCTGCTTCTGGGACGCAGACGCCGTTGGATCCCGAATTGGATGCCGACGTGAACGCTATTAAGACTGCGCAGAACCTGAAGCTTTCTATGACCCCTGCTATCTCGAGCCCTGAGGTGAATCGTACCATCCGCATCATATACCGTGGCGAGTTTTCTAGGATCAAAAAGGAAGCCGAGGATGAGCATCGCCGCCTAAGGAAGTACTTGGTCGCGACAGATTTGAGTGACGAGTCTACGCATGCCCTGGAATGGGCCATCGGAACCGTGCTTCGTGACGGCGACACCCTCCTCGCCATGTATTGTATTGACGAGGAGAACAGTGGCGCAACGGATCAGGGCAACTCCACACCCGACGACCCAAAAGCTATGAAGGAGCAAGCAGCGGCAACCAACGCGATGGCCAAAGCGACTAACGCACGTACGAGCCAGACCGGCGGCAGCCCAAGTTCTTTTGCGTTTAGTCGAGGCACAAACTCGCCACGCTTACGAGCGGCTGATGGCAGTAGTGCGGCATCATCGCCAGCGCCGGGGTCGAGGGGCAAGAGTAGATCTGAGGAAGAGAGGAGCCGAGCTGTCAATGACATCACGGATAGGGTGTCCAAGTTGCTACGCAAGACAGAGCTCCAAGTACGAGTTATTGTGGAGGTGATACACTGCAAGAATCCGAAGCATCTTATCACCGAAGTCATTGACTTTGTCAACCCCACACTCGTAATCCTAGGAAGCCGAGGACGGAGCGCGCTGAAAGGGTAAGACAGTCATAAAGCCCAAGTCAGATTTAGTATCGTCGGATGACAGACTAACGCGAGCCACAGCACCCTATTGGGATCCTTTTCCAACTATCTAGTCACTAAGAGCTCGGTACCAGTCATGGTGGCGCGCAAGCGGTTGCGCAAGAAGAGCAAATACCAGCCACCGCCTATGAAACAGGTTAACAATCTGGCCAACCCTACGGCAAGGAGCCTAGAAATGGCTAGGATAGATTAGGAACGACAAGGAGATGGCGGTATGCGGGCGCTTCCCTGTCTCTTGCGATTTTGTTATTTCTCCATCTCTTATCAGTACATTTTGCGGCGGGAATTATCGGGACCAGCTCGCGAACATTCAAGTCAGTCGAGGGTGTTTGGCTACGCTCCAAATCGTCATTGTAGCCGTTGCGGTACTCCATATCACACAGCAGGGTAGGAAGATGCGGCGGGGATCGAGGGTATCACGCTCTACTGCTACGTTCGTTACAACCAAACATATACTCTCCACGCCCAACTCTCATTTGAGTATGATTCTATGAATACAATTCTGGGTGATGAGATTCATACCCAAACACTTGTAAAGCGAGGATAAGTTTCCCATAGCCAGCGGCGCCAACACCGCCTAAAACCACGACAGAAACACACAAATGGTCTTATCTCATCAGAATCAACGTTTTCCTGCTTCGCTGGGGTCACGGTGGGTTTTGCCTTCCCATCTCATTCGCCTAGCGTGTTGTTTGTTTGTTTACCGTACCGGTTTATGCGATTGGGAGTCGACTTACAGCAAGTGTCATGTGAGAGGGCAGAGTGAGAAGCCAGCCAATGGCGGGAGGGTGCGGTGTTTGCCAAGACAGCCGCGATGGAACCGCGACGGAACCCGTAAGGCGCGGATTGGCGGGAGTGGTGGGGCGGGCGGGGGCGGTTGAGTGGACAGCTGCGTGTTTGATTGATTGCATAAGTCGTGGAGAGAGAGGGCAGAGGCGCGTTAAGTGCCTGCAGCGAGGGAGAGAAGGAAGGAAGGAAGGAGACGAGAAGGGGGGGGGGGGACACCAGTGTGCCCCTCGTCTCCCTCCCTTCTTGGACTGGGCTCGGGTACACCCCTCAAGACCCTCTTTCCCTCTTTCGCCTGCCATACCTGATGTACCTCCCTACGCCATCCCATTTCCACACCCTTCACCGAAAATAGATACCAGGCGAGTAGAGTAATAGAGGAACAGCCAGATCAGCCGTTACACTTCACAAGGGACCTGAACTACCTGTCTCTTGTTATGTGCAAGTACTTACGTTTCGATTCATTGCGACTCGGCAGCGCCGTTGTTGTCACGGTTGAAGATTGCTGCGCACCAATCAGGGATAGACCGGAGAGGGGGGGCCATGGGGGGTGGGTGAACGTGGTGAACAGAGGGAGAGACGGGAGAGAGGGGACCAGCCCAGGTCGGAGGGGCTGCTTGTTTCTGTCTGTTTCATTGGGCCGGCGAGTCTGTCAAGACGTACCTCCCCATGAATGAACCACGCCCACCACGTTGGGCCACGATCACATCGCAGAGCGCCGGCAGGAAGTGCCGGCCAAAATGTCACCATTATTAGCACTGATGTGTGCCCACGAATGACTTTATCTCCAATGTAACCTGAAAGGGCAATGTACAGGAGATCATCCCCCTCCCAATTCGGAAACGCTAGACATATAGTAGGAAGCAACTGTGTGCTTGTTGTAACGTTGAGCCTTTGAGGTATATGCAGCACGGCAAGCAGGTGAAGTAGGCGTCTACCTTGAAGGACTGACCTTCTTGGCCACCCGCTTCCCAACATTAGTGCAAGTAAAGTAAGTAAAACGAAGACTTCACACGCCCGCGGGCGACCGTCAGATTCGATAGTTTATGGTGTTTTGCGCCCAGCGCCCACTCTTGCGCCTCTGTTGCGCCCCTCACCTGTCTCAGCCCCGCATTCCGGCACCTGGCTGGCGCGACTTGTACTCGTAGACAGGAAAGTACATGTATATTCGTATTCCCACGGCGTGC
This sequence comes from Astrocystis sublimbata, assembly GCA_022453515.1. Classification (NCBI taxonomy): domain Eukaryota; kingdom Fungi; phylum Ascomycota; class Sordariomycetes; order Xylariales; family Xylariaceae; genus Astrocystis; species Astrocystis sublimbata. The sequence goes on along the minus strand of JAJNNY010000010.1, from coordinate 469,649 downwards.
ACATAGTGCTCTGGTCCACGTACCTACCCTGGAGGCCCACATCAGCCAATAGGATATCTCTCCTGCAAGCACTAGAAGGCCCCCCTGTCGCTGGCGGTCGCCCTTGCATTCTGGTCTCACCACAATGGCCCGGATCGCGCCGTCTGATTGGAGCAGCGGCACCCCTCTCCCGCTAAGTATCGAGGTATCTAGCCTGCGACATTCCGGGCGGGGTTTCCCAACCTCTCGATTTCACCGTTCGATTCTCCCCGTCCCTGCTCACTGCCACGCTGAGTTTGGGGGGGGGGGGGGGGGGGGGGTCGACTTACACCGTTGGAGCAGGTTCCTGAGCCTGCGCAGTGCCGAAATAAAATGAACTTCTGCTGTACCGCCCGGTCGCTGTTGAAAAGAAGAATAGCAATATTAAATCCTACACAATTAGATTTAAGTGTTGGAATTATATTATATGTACATGTCATAATAATATTAAAATCAGTACTGAGTTCTATAGCTGCCTATACGGTTTTCATGAGCTAATTGAAGCTTGAACAGACATAAGCATTTATAAAGTTGTAAGGGCTTCGTTTATTTTTGACACTGTCTGCATGCTAAGTGCCCCTTGCATCCAGATTCGCGGTCGACGTAAGTAGCTGGTGGTTACTCAATTTGGATCCGGTATCTATCTGTCGCATCTGTTGTACAATACAATACCTAGCATTCATTGCCTATGTACCGAGCCTATTACCATGTACCTTGGGTAGTTCCACCATATCTCATCGCCCAATCCCCGGACTCTTCCTGCTGTCGCTTTGAAACTGGTCGTCGCACTACTGGCTGTCCTGTCCTATGCGATAGATATAGAACTTCATCCCTAGCTTTCCGCCCGCGCCGTGCCACCGTCCAGTCCCAACTTGGCACCTCGAATACCTCCTTCATCCATCTGATCTGAGCATTCGAGCACCAACTACTCTACTAGGCCTGGTTTGCCTGGTCGCATAATACGCATACAACGCATACGTATACAGTGCTGACACGGCGTCGTTCTAAGTTGCAACTTGCAAGCACCCGAAACTCAAAAGTCGCAATACCAAAGAGCGCCCCTCCTCGCCTCTCTCTGCCCTACCCGATCGGTGCTCTGTGTGTCTGTGAAACATCCCTTGCTCTCCCTTGTCTCGATATAGTGCGTAGCCCAGCCCAGACAGCTCAGACAACAGCCCGCGACAGTCCGAAGTGGAAAAAGCGAGCGGAGTGCGAGCCCTGTTGCAACTTGCCACACACAGCCTTTCGCCTTCGATGCAGCCGCTGGTATCAGTGAACACGCATACACATATCTCGCTCATCAGTTTCAACGTCAGTCCCAGCACCTTCCTGGCTGCGCTTATCTTATTCTTCGTCTTCCTTTTCACCTACGTCGTCGTCACTGGCGGCATACCCATCATCCGAAGCTTATCGCCGATACGCCTCCCCAGCTTCGGCAGAAAGGCACCACCACCCATACTCACCCCCGACTCACTCGTCATCGAGGAGGTCGAAGAAATACGATTCGACAAGGAGCTGCCGGCGCTGCCTGCCCCTGAGCCCAGACGGCCTGTTCTGCAGTTGACACAAACACCGCACTCAAGCCGATCTTCGTCGAGTCGCAGCTTGCGATCTCTCTTCTCTTCGCGCCCCAAAGCCCTACCTAGCCCACCTTCAATCCCAGGTCCAGGTCCAGTTCCAAGTCCAAGTCCAAGTCCAAGTTCAAGATCGAGCCCAAGACCGAGCCCAAGACCACGCTCTAGTTCCAGCTTTCTAAGTCCAAGGACCTCACGAACCCAGATTAGCTCCGATAAGCAGCTGGTTCGAACCACGCAAGACGATGACTATGGAGAACTCCGAAGCCAGCCTGGACGACGTCGACTACGCGACTCTAGCGTCGCGGCCGCCGAGGAACCCCGCTCACCCAACGGCGCATTCCGAATGTGGCTACTCGGACGGGGTCCCAGACCTTCAAGACGAGAGCGACGACAATTTGGATGACGACTTGTCAATTGACAACGGCCACTACAGTCCGCCTGCCTGGCGCCGCCTCGAGAACGGCGATCGTTGGTACGGAAATTGGCGTGGCGGAAACGATGTCCTAGTTCGTCGCGCATTGTTCAAGTCGCTATCGCTTGACCACGACGGCGACAGCGACGCCTTCGAAGCTGCGCGCCAAACTCGCCTGCCCACTGGCAGCCTCAGTCCCGAGAAGGGTCGCTCGCCTGAACCCGATCACAGGAACAATGACGACACTTTGGTTGATCCAATGAAAGCTGAAAGTCAACCCTCGGTAAAGCAGGAGCCCGTCGAGGAGGGTGAGACCGAAAAGGAAGACCACAAAGATGGCCAGATAGCTCACAAGTCCCCGAGCCCTAGCAGAGATAATTGTAAGTGCTTCTGACATACCACAGCAGTTCGTCTTTCCTTCTTGGCATGCATGCTGACTGCATTCCTTAGATATTCGTTTCGCCATGCGCGCTGATATCCAACAGCGCACAGAGCCCATCGATGCCACTGTCAGCTTCTTTCGGAATTCCTATCGCGCGGTCACCAAGTCGTGGGCCAGTTTCTTCTTCGCCACCACCATGCTCATGATGTCGGTCTCCATGACCCGCATGCTCTTTCAACCTGCGACATTCAGTCCCGTGCCCGATCTGGTAAAGGTGGCAGGACTTGCCCGCTCTTTCGAGCCGCTCATTTACTATTCAGAAAGTGGGCATAATCAAGTCGGCGATTTACAAGCCACCGGAGTTGCTGTATGGGACCTTGGCGAAAGCGTGCGTTCCAGTAACATGACTGCTGCGCCGGCCATTGTCAAATCACTCGACGAGCTATCCGACAGCCTCACCACGCTCTCTTTGGAGCTCACCAAGTTCTTTGCCAACGTCGATGGCGATATTGACAGTATCCTGATCGTCATGGACTGGGCGCGACGCGAAATCACTCAACTACATTCACTGCCGAGCCCGCCCCTGGCTACGGCATTCTCCAACATCCACAACTTCCTATGCGCTGCTGGTGTCTTCGTGGACCCGACAACCGGCGAGCAAACAAAGTTCGGAATCGCAGCAACTGCCATCTTCGGCAAGTCCCAATCTCAACATACACAGCATACGTTGCAACGCACCTTCACCGAGTTTCTCTCGGTGCTCGAGGAAGCGATCGAGAGCGAGTTGCAGCACTCGCTCGCACTCTTTAGCCTATTTGAGGCCATCGACAAACAGTTCCTCAACCTAGGCCGTCTCGTGGTCCACGAGTCCAGCCTTCAAGACGAGCAGCACGCGGACCTGCTCTCATCGCTCTGGACGCGCATCCTCGGGGCCAAGGCCAGCGAGGTGATGAAGTACGAGCGCAACCGGGAGCTGCTCGCCAACGTGCGGGAGAAGACGGTGCGCAACAAGGGCATCCTGGTCGAGCACAACACCCGTCTGCTCACGCTCAAGGCGAGCCTCGAGACCCTGCGCCGCAAGCTCGTCTCGCCGCTGGTGAGAAGCGTCAACAGCAGCACCCTGACCCTCGAGGACCAGATCAGGGGCCTCGAAGACGTCGGCACCTACCTCGAAGGTGTCAGACAGAGGCAGAAGGGCAAGCTCATGGAGATCATATACGGAGATGGCAACAGAGGCAGAGCCCGTGTTGCGGCGACCGCGAGTGCGCGGTTGCTGGATGACGAACCTTATGCGCGCCAGCGCACCCTGTAAGGGTGGTTTGGCGGTGCTATTGACATGGTCATTGACAACCGCAGCGACCGTCCGCCCTCGGGCTTAAATGAACTACTGCTGCTGTGTTGGCCGTCATTCAGTCGTAATTTGAGAAGATGGATTGAAGTTGTCGCTTAACTGAGGACGTGGAGGAAGTGAAGCAGGACACCGGGTTGGCGGAGGCCGTTATCTCCGAAACAAAGGAAGCATGCAATTTATCATCAGCAACGCGGCGTTTCGGTCTGGGCTAGAGGCAAGGTTGGGTGGGGACATCATTTGGTACAAGGTAAATTACCCTTCCATGTGCTCTATTGGCTCATACTCCTTCAATAAGGCGGCGAATGGCTAACTTTGGAAAAAGCAGACCTCACGAGTCTCCAAGCAGAACACATGTATTCTTTCTCCTAACCTCTTGGTGGCGTTGGTATCGGTATCGGTTCTGTTTCTGTTTCTGGTCTGTCCTTATCTCTGGGACAGCGCCCGTAGCATCTTTGGCCTCTGGTCTTGAGGCTGAGGTTGGTTGGTGGCGTTTTGCCTCTGTCCGTCTCTCTATCTCTCTCTCTGGCGATTGGCTTGGCTTAGCTGTACTATCGAGTTGGCAGTGCCTATGATGTATGCATGTATGTATGTATGTTTGAATGTTGAGATGTCACTCACTGTGTATGCGGCGGGGGTGGGTTGGTCGGATTCGTTTGGGTTGGTTTGGGTTGGGTTCGCTTGGCTTTGATGGTTCTTCGGATGGTACACAGGACTACTAGGTTTACGGTTGCGCTCATGTTATATCTTTTTTGTTATTGATTACAAGTATTTGTTCCATTCTGTTTGCTTTGCTTGCGTATCTGTGAAATTATATATGCCTATGTCTATTCCAAAGTATACCTATGATGAGATAATTAGGCTCGTCGGGAAGGTACGGGTGGGATATGTATGTGGTGTAGAAAGAAACGACAAGCAGGTGTATGTATGTTCAATACAGTCTATGGGTTGGGCCTCATATGTTTATACAAATCATCACCATGGTCACAAAGACAAGATGAGACAAGCAGAGTTGGAGTCGATGAGTCTTTCAGCTTCGCAATATAGTCTAAGAGTGTCTTTTCATTCATCGTACTGTTTTGGGGCATATTCAACTTTCTCCCGCCGCCATGGATAGAATGTAGGGAAGTGAGCTGCTTTCGCTTACGAGTCAGCGCTGAGCAGTAAAATGGCAGTATGGAAAGGACGAACATCAGATCAATCACGGCATGTAAGAAAAGCTGGTTTCGTTTGAGGTGTCTCAATTTGCTAACGTACGCAACAATTACATGAGATCCCCTCAATTTTCCTCCTGTGTCATCTCGTGCGAGTCGCGAGTCGCCAGATCCCCATCTGTGGTAAACATCCTGAGCATACCAATTCGCAAACTGATGCTGCTCAACTCCAATTTTTTCGGCGACGGACTCGTTCGTAAAACTTTTAGGGCAAGGAAAGCAAAAAGGCCCAAGACCTATGAGTACCCAGACGATGATGGCCTTTGAGACCAATGTCAAACTCCAACTCTTGACAAGATGGTGTTTCGTGCGTGGTACGCGGGGGAAAGGAACGCAAAAAGAAAAAAAATTTGAACGCAGAATACGTCCTATGCCTCAAGTCCGATTCGCCAGGCTAGGCTTAGGGCTCAAGGGAACACGAAAACCAGAGTAGAGTGACTGTCGACATATTTCTCGAATATCGACGATGTTGCGACTGGGCGACAACAATCAAAGACCAGCGAGGTGCGGGTTGTGAGGATGCAAATGGAACACAAAAAGTCCCTTTGACCATTATCCACGGTCCAGCCCGCAGAAAGTTGTGTCGCAATCGCAATCGCCAACGCGAAGATGGGTGGCTCATCGTTATCTTGCAACAACGTAGCACGACTGAATAACAACAGATTGGTCATATCGATCGTTTCATCCCCTACCCAAACTCCAAACTCCGAAAACAAGGTGCGCGCAACACCAAAACAAGACGCAACTCTCTAATACCGAACCACTATGTCACAGGTTGGCAAGTAGATGCCAAATTGCAATGCGGTGGACTAGAAGCCTGTGGCCCAAGGCCTTGAGGGGAACTTCCCTTCCTCAAGAACCTTTGACGCCATAGCCAAATATTAGATTATTTAGGACCATCCCAAGGCCAGCGACCCCTTGTAAAAAAGCCGCTGTCACGGAGGGATACGGTCGTACATGGAATCCCATTTATGATCATCGGTTCACCGTGGGTAACCTGAGAAGGCGATGCAGTGTACTCGGTGGTGTCAGGCGAAGCCGATGAATTATCGTCATCAACCTGAGCGTCAGAGCCAACCTGGGTAGGTGTCGCAGGGCTGGCCGGGGCGACAGCCGCAGCAGAGGGGTTGCTGTCGTTCGTCTGGGCACCGGGTCGAAGATGCGGCGGCGCTCGGGCAATGGTGTTCCCGACTTGACCGAGAGGCTTCCATTCGTTATTGGTATTAGCTGCGAGCTTCTCTCCCCACCTGTCAATTCCCGGCGAGCGGAACAAGCGAAGGTTGTTGAAGTTGGGATGGGTGATGAACTCCTCGAACTTGGCTCAAAGGCGCTCCCAGGTATTGAACCACTTGCAGTGCTTCTCGTCCCTGATGATGAGGTGCACTTTCTCAAGGGAGTGCGGGAGAAGAGGCACCAGAGACCAGCTCTCTGCTGCGCGGTAGTTCTGCTCGATCTCTTCCTCCGTCTGCTCCATGTCAGGATGGGGTGGGTCTTCCGCGTCTGGATCCAACTCGAGCGGCCAGAGGAAGTACCCGGTGAGGAACTCAAGATCCACCTCGAGAGTCTTCAGGTTGCGGAGTCCCTGGAGGGATCCGAGAGGCCCTTCAAAATGTGATGCACCTTCGTTTTCTAGATAGAGATGCTCGAGCTGCTTTGCATACTTCACTAGTACCCGGGTCATGACGTCCATATATTCGTCATATCCATTGTCTTCATGACCGCATGGCCCGCGGAAGTAGATAAGGGATCGGAGTTTGGGGAATTGTTTAATCAATTCTTTGAACTCAAAGTCATAAAAATCGTTGTGTGACAATGTGAGGGTATGAGCTGCCCCCGGGGGCAAGTTATCAGGCAAGCCATAGTGCCAGCTGCATGAAGAAATCTTGACGGCCTCTGCTGTTGGAGATGCCAAAAGATAGCCGAACTTGGAAACGTCGACCCGATCAAATTTCAATGTTTTCGCAGACATTATCGGGTTGCCGGCCTTGACTTCGAAAGTTGAATCCTCCGAGTCAGCCATTGGTGTCCAGAAACCGAGTTGCGCCTGGGTAGCAAAGAAATCCATCTCTTTTGGACAGCAGATGAAATGAGTGATGGTAGAGGCTTGTCCTTGTAAGCGTGAACAGTGGCAATAATGGGGTGACCGTAGTGACGTCCTGTTGAGACAATGTTGCTGAGATTACCTGGCGTCAATGACACGGACTTGCAAAGATGAACCCATCAGGTAAAGTATTCTAATATCTTCAATGGAATGTAGACTTACTGCAGTTGATGATTGTCGAGTGTTGTTATCGACTTCGCTTGCTTCGCCGAATTCAAGGGCTATGACGACAGGGTCATCAGTCGACGCAGTCAAAAACAGGAGTAGAGAATGTCCCGAAGGGAAAACACAAGAAAAGAATCTTGCCCACCTGGTACTTTTGCCCCAGCAGCGTAGTCAATGATACTTGATCCTTGAATCCTGAACTCACTACGACGTAGCGGTAAGACGGTACCTAGGTAGCTACAGCAGCACCGTCAGTGGATAGAAAACGAAACAGCAGACAAAGCAAAACAGGTTGTCACGAAAACTCAAATCGGTCTTGACCGAGATACCAGATGGCCTTACCCTTTCGCGAGATCAGTAGTAATGTGGGATGCTTGGTGCTGCGTGTAGACCTGACTTGGGCTGATCCGTGGAACAGAAGATGTGGTGGAAGAGAAGAAGGGCAAGAACGGGTAGAAGCAGCGTAGCGTTATGTGGGAAACAAGGTCGCCCACATGAGGTACGCTATTTCAAGCGAGAGCAAACACAACTGGTGCTCTACTGCCCTCTATCCAGAGAACTAGGCCACGTGACTGACTTGCGAGCTCGAAATAATTTATCATGTACCAAAGTTAGTACGAGGCGTTATGTGGTTACGAAGTTTGTCGCGTTGCAATGTGACGCTAAAGACGTGACATGGGATAATACTGGATGTCAGGAAAACTTTAGCGCGTGCCTCCCTCGCTTGAAAATCAAGTTTATATGGGTTCTCGTTACTTAGGTACGAGGGAAACGGTATAATTAGACAGTGACTCGAGGGTGGTAATGTATTAGACTACGCAAAATGCTGAGACATAAGGCAATCACGCAAACCTAGGTATCCAGGTAGTTTGTATTTAAATTCTTTGTTATTACACCGTTCGATATGATTATGTAGCTATGCAAGATCTCCTTTTGATTCGTAATATTCATATTGTCTCCTACTGCTCCTTTGAAGATGGGACTGGTTCCAAAAGTGTGACACATAAACGAGTAGTCGGCACCAAAGAGTTAATTCGATGTGGTACGTATCTATCAACTCAAGGTCGATGTACTATGTGTCAGGATCAAAACGTTTTATTTTTACCGCAGAAGAGCTAGATGGGCTACTCTTCTTGATCCAATAACTATCGTGGATTTATTGGAAGACTTGCGGTCAACAGTAGCCCAGAGTAGACGAGTCGTCAGCAACGTTATACAGTAGTATAGTATACCTACCTCTGCAAGCATTTATTTCGGGCTGGTACATTAGGAGTTCCGCATGGTACATATGATCGATCCAAGTTGAGTAAAGCCGACCGGCAACGCTGCTTGTGACCGTTAATATCGAGCTCGGCCTCGTACCGAAGAAAAAAACATTCCCTTGCCACTCGTTATTGCTAATTATGCGACCATGCGGGGTTCAGTATCTGCCGACTATTTACCTCGACTTCACCTTGATTACTACTTCTCTATCTTCTCGAGCAAGGCGAAGAACAGCGGTCCCCATTTGCCACCAGATTGGTGATCCGGCAGTACCAACCAGCCATGCTTCGTCGCCTCTGCCCAGTCCCCGAGCCCCTTCGCGGCGAGGTCACCACTACGCACGGCAAAGTCCCACTTGATCCCCAACTTCTTGCGTTCCTTCTGTACCAGCTCCATGCCCCTCTCCACCACGCCATAGTTCTCGTCGTTGCTCAACGAACAGGTAGCGTAGAGCACGTGCCCGCCGACGCGGACGGCTTTGAGGGCAGTCATGAGCAAAGCGACCTGCGTCTTGGCCATCTTCTTCGATTGACCCGAGCGCCACGACGCCATCTCGTCGGCTAATCTGCCGCCTTGCTTCGCTTTTACATGCGCGTGGATGATATGCCGCTCGCTCGAACACGGGGCGTCGAGGAGGACTTTGTCGTAACCGCCGACTCCATGTGGCAGCGACTGCAACGAAAACGGCTCGGTCCCATCGAGCTTGAAGACCGTGACCTCACCTGACTTGAAGAGGGCCTCGGGTAGATAGGACTGCAGATTGGAGGCGAGCCGCTTATTCCGCCCGGTGTTGACTTCGTTGCTGTGAAGACAGCCGCCTCCAAGCCCAGGCGACGAGCTGTCGTAGTTTTCTGGGCGCAGGAATTGTGACAAGGCGACGCTCTTTCCACCTGGTGCGGCGCAAAGGTCGAGGATCTTGTCGCCTGGTTTGGGATCTAGCAAGGTGACGGCAAGAAGTGATGCGGCATCCAGGTTCCAGTGTGTCATGAGGGCGCTCGATGGGCTAGGCTGTGGTTGGGGAAATGATGACTCGGTCTCTGAGCCATTTTCCCATTGATACGATCTGAGAGGTAATGCATCTTGAAGCTCTGACTGTGCGGGAAACACTATAGCCTGCAGCTTTACTGCCTGCTCTTGGGAAAAGAGATGATGCAAGTCAGCCACTGCGAAGCAGTTGGTCAGAGCAGCGTAACGGGTAGGCGCGGCGAGTGCGGGGTATAGCGACTGCTGCCACCTCTCATCGCCAAACTGGGTAGAATAGGTACGGTTGAATGAATCTTCTGCAGCTTGGGCCAACTTCCTTTGCGCTTTGGTCAATGCTGGCATGGTTTTTTAATGTGAGGTTGCGCAACCCCAAACTACAGATTTTGAAAGACAATATGATTGATTGTCCATGGAACTGTCCTGAGGGTGCACAGGACTTATCGTGCCCCAGGATTCTGCCACTTATGAGAAAACGGCATGCAATGTTGGCATGTTGTTCAAAGACTGCCCAGAAATTATCTGGCGTAGGCAAAGATGCTAGGTTAAGTTAAGTACCTAGGTATCGATATTGGCAGCCGCTGCCGGCTGCTCGACCTAGGACAACTGAGTTCGACACCACCTGGCAGGTTCCTGCTACGAGGCGTGAATCTTATTGTACTACCTAAATGTTAGATGAACATGCACTATTGATTGAGTCTTGACAAACATTCAAGGTTTCGTCGCGGCTGAGATAATCTTCATGGAATTGCTCTTTGCACGCAGCTGGAAATCAATGCTCTACGACAACAATGGCGTGTGTCAATCGAAGCTGATAGAGAAACATTAGATGTGGCATTGTCTGGCAGGCTTCATTTCGATTCCAATTTCAATTCTTAGTTAGGTAGGTAGTCTTAGACCTACTGAGCCACAGCTGGGAAAGAGGTCGTAGAACTCTTCCTCATTCAGCACATCAAGGTCATCACATACATCCCTGCTCTCCAACAAGTCCTCCAAGTGTAGAATACATAACTTCCAATACAGCCCCATGAGGAGAAAACAATGCTGGAAAAAAGAGACCAATCGCGTGTGCTCATTATACAGTCCTAAATCATTTCGTGACATCCCTGACTGGCTCAATTGAAACTTGGCGGTGGCTGGGGGGGAAACCACCATTGGTCATTGCTTAGAGGCGGCCATAACACGTCAAAGTCAGCCGAGTTGTCCACAGAATAAGCCATATCTATTGTGTCGGCAAACAGGTCTTGAGTGAAAGGCATCTCGTTGGTTGAAGGTACAATCTCAGCAGCTGCCGATAGCTGCTCAGGCGCAGTCGGTGCACTCGGCACCGTCGTTGCCGGCGGGTTGGTGCCCCGTACGAGATCAGCAAGAAAATCGATCTTGATGGCCAGATCACGCATCACTAAGGCTGCACCCAGCGAAGTGGCGAAACTTCTCCCGAACTCTTCGAATACGATGATCGATAGATCAATCGCCTTGCGGACATGGACCGCAATGTCGCTAGTTGGATATGCGAATAGGTAGCCGGCGAGTGTAAGAGCAGCATGCCACTGCCACTGAAAAGCTTCGTGGTATCCCGTAAGGAGATCGGTGTTTTTCACGGCTTGGTGGAAGATGCGTGTCGCGGCTACACTGTGCTCCGCTGCCGAGGTAGCATGGGCCAGGCAGATGTCTCCCAAGGGAAAAGACTCTGTTACCATGGACGGAAAGCAGATGAAGGGTCGGTAAAGATTCAATCGGAGGACATGATAAATCAATTCGAGAAGCAATCGCTGTCGTTGTAGCCAGTGAGGTACGAATTGTTCTATCACAATCGGTGATCTGTCTGTAGATAAGAACTGGCCGTCGCCTTCGCGCTTCAACTTCAGCGAATCTGGCACCGATTTTGTCCAATTATCAAGAGGCTTCATCGCCACGGCGAGAAACTCGGCATAACGCTCCATCGCTGCCAAGTCATCATAGATGACCTGTCCTGTGTGGCCGTTGTAGAATGCCGGGTACTTATCGAAGAAAGCAGTATATGTCTCGCGTGCGGACAGCAGCAGTGTAGTATTGAATAGCGAATATGTGAGCCACGTAGTGTTCTCGTCAAGAAGTGCGAAATCGGAGCCCGAGAGACTCGCGGCTTGATGGTCATGGGCAGGGAGATCACAAGATGTTGTTTCCGCGTCCGCATAGAAAGGCCGGCCTAACTTCATACAAACCTTAGTTTCAAGAGTGAATAAATGCCACCAGACCCGTTTGCGGAGTTCCTTGGTAGCAGCTGGCATGTCTTCGGGCGGCTCGGTATGCAATCCGATCATGTGAGCTGATCTGACTGCGAGAGACAAAGCTGCGTGGCACATATTCTGGAAGGCAGCGCAGCAGGTGTAAGTTGCCGAAAGTAAATAGCATTGCACTGTCATCAGCGTCGGTGCCTCCTATTTACCATTTTAAATATCGGAGTTAGCAACTTCCACTTATGGTAATGAAATCTTGGCTTTTTCAGGACCTTCCAAAGTTTCTGGACGAGGCATGTTTTTTCTGTTCGGACCATTTACGGCTTCGAGACATGGCTAAAGGGGGAACTAAAGACTACTGCAGCTTACCTGCTGATTGTACAGCAGACGTTGGCATCGACGATAGTACAGCCTCCCAGCTATGCTAGGATCGTCTTTGCCTACTTCTGTCGCCGAAAGTATTATCCTTGAGCTACTTTGCTGAGCTATTGCCATGCCCACTTGCATGCTGACAGCAATAACAATGTCGACGAGGGGTGATGATTTGCGTGGTTTCCCCGGCTCTGTTGCGAGTGATCGATAATGCCTATAGCCCGCTCAAGTCAGCAAATTCCGCTGATGAATGCCCCGCGGTTCAGCAGGCTGCAGGTATTTCGCGAGCAGGATGGCGTATCGAATTAACTTGTGCCCCTGCGACATGCCACAAAGGGTAACAGAACGTACCAACGACTTACCTCCTGAACTCGGTCTCGTCGAGGATTGACAGGACAGGATGGTATGCCTGCCAGTATAAGTTTAAGAAAAACTCTTCTTGAGCTGGCGTGAGATAAGACTCGTTCGAAACGGTGTGATCGATATTTCGGCAATCCGCCTTGTCTTCATCGTCTGGCGGGTTGCAGTCTGGAGTAGCGAAGATCTTGGCAACTGACTTTAACTGTATGAGATCATCAGGGTGCAGTTGCTGGAACACGGCTGATAGATAGATGTTCATTCGGTTGATGAAATAGAATAGCGACGACGGACCGTACCACGTCTTCTGTGGCGACTGGCCGGTGCTGGTCATTACGCCACCCCAGACGGCCGGAGCATGTCGAGGCACGCTGGCGGTGTCTGGCGTTGGCGAGGCATCCAGAGTGGCCGGAGGTGTGAGGGCGAAGGGCTGGGTTGACACGATTGAAGAAACATCTGATGATTTGCCGCGCTCGTTTTCCAACTGTCCCTCGAGCTCTCTGACCTTTTGCTTGAGTCGTTCAATCTCCCTTGCTGTAGTCAGTACCTGACATCTCTGATGAAGCAGACCCACGCGCGACCTTACCGATACGCTTGGGGTAGCGTGCGTCTCTCGCCAGGACTTTTATTTATGCACTGTTCCCCTCTATTCACGCAGTTTCTGGCAATGCGAGGGTGCGTCAGTCACGGACTCACTCCTATTGATGAACCTCTGGCCGCCGTTCTAGGCCGATCCGAACGGGCACAGCCAGGCCAGAGAACATGTCTAGTTCCAACTTTCCAACTGGGGGTAGAAACATTGAAGATACACTCACTTGCATGGCACACAGTTGTCGCATTTTATACGGTGCATCCGACATCTGGAACCTGTTAGGATTGGTGAAGCTCAAAGGAGACACTGGCCCGATTAGAGGGCTGCAACATGCTTACGAATCGCAGGCTCGAGCAACTTGTTGCCGCTTGGGCCTCAAAGGCGCATCAAACGACCGCGCAGTGGGAGTCTCGGCCTTTTCATCCCTATCGCGCTTATTCCCCGGAGCTTTGGGGCTACCAACAGTAGCATACATCGTTCAATTGCGATCATCCACTGCCCGTTATACTCACCGCTGTTGGCTGGTTAGTGGTTGGTGGTTGGTTGCCGGAGCCTGTCTCGCCTGTCTCGCCTGTCTCGCCTGTCTCGCCTGTCTCGGGAGTGGTTCAACTTCCTATCTTGAACTCGACTAATACAGAGGATACTAAAGTAGAGCTTGTGCAAGAATATTGCGAATGAATACTGAAGAGAATCATCCGAAATGGGAAGAGTATGTTGAATAAATGGAAATGCGATTTGGAATTGCCGACATGGATGGAGGCATTCTTCGGATTTGCTGAAGGAAGGGACGTTGCTATTCCGATGTAGACAGTGCTACAGCTGTTTAGTAGCATAAGGCCTCCACTATGCGATAATAGCCTGGACGAGGCTTAGCTAGCGGGGTACCTCTCAGGTACCTAGACACTAGGTGTTTGCGGAGGCCCAAGGTCCGGTTCCCTTCATGTCCTGAAATAGGGTGGTACGTGCATGTGCTTCTGATACAACCAAGGTGCTTAGTCAAACCCTGGAACACTAATTTACCCGAGTCGCAGATCTCTATCCACGTCATACAGAGGCGACCTTCCTACAACGAGATGACGAGGTGGACACTTGGCATGACCCAAGCCATTCCGAATCTGAATGTCTGAGCACGAAAAACAGGAGATGTTGGCGAGGTAAGCACGAATCTCGGCCGGTGAGAATCAGATAATTATACAGTAGTTACTGAGTTGGTGATATTGAACCAGATAAAATATGTGAGAGAGGTGGTTTGCTTAACGCTACAACCTCTAGTCAGGATAATTGCAGAACTTCAGGTATTAAAGGTTGTCGATTCGATCTTTTCGATAAATTGACACGAGGTCTCAGAGCTTAATTTGTTGCCGCTATACTGGCTCATCTCTATCTTGGTCTACAGGCGTGATTACGAAATAGGACCTCACGTATCTCCTATACGTGTTAGATTATGGGCGTGGCTATATACTTCGATAATCTGTCCCTGATTAACTAATACTAAGAGAGACAAGGAAAGAACACTTGTTATGATGCAAAGCAGGAGGAAAGATCCTGACAAGCTATTATCACGTCGCTCAATTCTTGGTCTGTCACGGAGAAGTGGATCTATACTACGTCCCTCAGGTAATCCGATCAGGTGACTAGTATTCCATACGCTCACACTTATAAATAGCTACTTTCTGTTCCTTTTGTACACTTAGAAACTTACCTTGGAGATCATCTGAATCTATGTCTATGAGCTCCCTACTAGAGACTGCACTGGCTTTACTTCCATGAGTTATCACGTGCCCTCATACGTGACATGGTCAAACCATATACCGACGTCTCGAAAGAGTACACATCTGAGAATTATTCGAAAAAATAAGATAAAAACAGATACGCGACTTAGAACACATCAAATGATTAAGAGCAAATTTCGCTATCTATCACTATCCTATAATGTAATGAAACAAAGCTAAGTTGAAGTCCACTTCGTAGGTCTCGGGATCGTCTTGCTGCAGAATTGACCAAATTATTTCATGCTTGCTGTCTTCGTAGCTTTTCCCAAAAAGACGAGCAAAATTAGACTTGAATTTCTCCCTGACCTCTGATGATATTTCAGAGCGATCAAAGAAATCACTGTCCATATAATTCCCTGGGCTGTGCCGCAAAAATACGTACCTCATTTCTGCATCCAGATTTTCCCCAGAGGGACGTCGCATTTGTGGCAACGTAGCCATGGTAGGGGGCAAGGTGCTTGAAAATGACCCTGAGTTGATCAGAGATTTCAACGCTGCTGTGTTGCCCACAAGGATAGCGAGGCAAACGTGACGGAAGTTTGCGGGTACGCGATCAGTAAGCCACTGAATCGCAACCTCGTCTTTGCTACATATTCCTTGATCGAGAAGAAATTCATGGAGTCTCGCAGGAGAGACTCTTTGCCCTTGAAGCAACCCACCTTTACTTGCAATGTTATATAAAATCTGCACAGAGGACACCAATCCTTCCGTTTTATAAAGCCTGATATCTTCAAAGTCAAAGTCGGTGGCCCCTTGGTCTATTTGCAGGTTGAGCAGATAGTTAGCAGTTTCAACGTGTTTCTTTCTGATCGCTTCAAGTGCAGGAACCATCCTATCATCTGG
The DNA here is from genome assembly GCA_022453515.1 of Astrocystis sublimbata. Classification (NCBI taxonomy): domain Eukaryota; kingdom Fungi; phylum Ascomycota; class Sordariomycetes; order Xylariales; family Xylariaceae; genus Astrocystis; species Astrocystis sublimbata. The sequence goes on along the minus strand of JAJNNY010000010.1, from coordinate 454,033 downwards.
GGTTGGGCTTATTAGCGGTGAACCGATGCTTATCAGGTACTCAATAATATCGCGCGAACTGTCATCTCTCTGGCTGCTAATCGCGTCTTGCAATACACGGTAGAGCTCATCGAGAATATCTTGACCCTGTTCGAGAGCGACAAGAGGGTTGAGTATAGCTTGAATAATACTCAAAAAATTAGCCTCGACAAGGGACTCCAGTCGGCTTGATAGGCTAGCTCTCGGTGCATTCATTGGTAACGGAAGGGGAGTTCCAGCTTGATGAAGTATGATGGCGCATTTCTCGAGTTCGGCGTGATACCAGACTTCTCCCTGCCTGCGGCTGGTTATTGCTTGAGAAATAGCCACCCCAAGGGCTGTTGGGCAGCTTGGTATTGTGACTCTCTCGTTCATTTCGATGGTGAGGTGATTGCACTACCTATGGGTAGTGGTTTGTAGAGCGCAGGCATGCAACAGTGGGTTTGCCCCTAACCTGAGAAGCAGGGCGACTAAGTGAGGCCTACCTTGCCTTGCTGCCAGGAACAACGGTGGCTGAAGAGTTGTAAGTGCGCTACCAAATACACCGTCAATGGCTCTTGGGCACACTTCTGAATATGCAACAATCATGTCCTCAATAATCGACTCGCTTGCATTGTCCTCGATCGCACTATACAGAAGTGGTCTTGTATACTCGGTTAATATAAGTATGCCTTCGTGAGCCTGGTGAGATTCACTTTTTCTGGCTTGTTTGATGGCGTCTTGTTTATAGATATTGAAGCCTGGCCTCAGAAATCTTTCTGGAAATGCTGTTGCTAACGCGATGCGACTAGAGTGATCCATTGCTGAAAATATCATTAGCCAGAGTTCTGGGGGGGTTTGCTCCCAGCCAGTGAGCTGTGCTCGCGAGCTTGGGGACATATTTCTGCTGCTTAGTCGGCTATTGTACTATGTTAGTTGTCGAATGGGTTGGTGAGTATGGTGCTATTAAATGCTGATGCAAAGAGGAACATTCCAGAAGATCTGTTCGGATATTCAGTATAATTTATATAGATACTTACTAAGTACTCTGCGAGACCCCAGGAACGCTTTGTTGCGTTTTCTACAAAGACATCTCAACACAAATGATATCTATTGAAACAATGCGAGAGACTTTAATAGCAAGCCATTGTTGGCCTTTAAATAATAACACTTTTGTATAATTAAACTGCCAACCTAAGCGTGTTAAGGCTTATTGTTACTCTTCCGGTACCTAGATAGTTCATTGAACGATTTTCTTTGAAAGTGGCATTTCACCTGAACCACAATGCAAAGTACGACACTGCCTCTCTTAATAGTCGCCCATATTCGCGTGAATGCACACAGGTGGCAAGCTGAGAGCCTGAGCCTCTCGTCGGGCTATGATGCGAGAGCTTTGCTCCTTCCTCACCAAGAGATCATTGGTCCCTCTTGATCTTAAGTCTTGTTATCTTCAGCAGGCCATTATTCTGCCGGAACTTAAGTTTAACAAGGTAGTTTGCCAACTGAATTACCTGCGATCGATTGACTTTGCAAAAACACACACATAATTTAAAAAATGTCTAATTGGTACAAGATCAGACGCTTCACCTTAATTTTTTGAAGCACTCGGTAACATAAGTCTAACAGTACACAGGCTGCACATGGCCACTACCTGTCTAATTAATTATCTAGGTACTCATATACAGTCTTGTTCGTTAATACTACATTGTTCTTCATCTGCCACATAATTATTGTGAACATTAGCGTTATGAAAAAGTATACTTATTTAGGACTAAAGCCTCTTCATCTTCAATCTTCTCTGCAAATTGTTGCAATGGTCGTAGGTCACATAGCCAACATTAATTGATCATAAAGCAGAGGAGAAAGTTTCTGTCAGGTGTCACGGTAGCAAGGGCATCACTATGACCTAGAAGCTCCGTAACCAGGGCCTCATTATGACCTAGGGGCTCCCCTGTAGGGGCTATCTGGGCTACTAGATCTGTGTATATAAGGACTGGGCGACTCCCACTATATGGGAGAGCCCAGGAATCAATAGAATTGACACCTGACCCCTATACTTCTACTTCACTACTAGGCCACTGCTATATTCCTTCACTCTGGTGCAAAAGCACTTGACAGTTTCCAACTTTATAAGCACTGGTTCCAAAAGAATGAAGGTACATTCTATTGTGCTCCTATACAGTACAAACAAACAAGGCTATCTAACGATCTATGGTATCAATCTTGAATCAGTTGGTCTTCCGCGTTTTGTATTGCGCCGGAAGAGAGTCGGATAAAAGTAATTGTTTGTTGCAGTCCTTCGATTAATAATAATCAGTCCAAGATTCGTTACCGCACTGAATCGCTCGTTCCAGTAGGTATTTGTGGAGTTCCTCTCCAGAAACTCGTTTGCCATTAAGCAAGCCTCCTTCTTTCATTGCAAAATAAAGAGTATGCACAAATGGTAATACGCCCTTGTACCTACGCAACTTGAATTGCGCAAAGTCCCAGTCGAATTTTATTTTCTCCTGGCTATTAGAGAGACCAAATAGGTAGTTAGCTGTTTCCATCCTACCGTAGTAAGCGGCTTTATGGGCAAGCGTGTTACTGGTAAATGACTGGGAGTCAGCTGGGTCTGCTAACGGGCTGCCGAGGCCCACCAAATACTCAATGATGGTCCTATCAGTGTCTTCTCTTTGACTACCAACCGCAGATACCAGGCTGCGGTAAAGGTCAGCCTTGAACTCGATTTGGCCTTGTCGAAGGGGAACAAGAGGATCAAGTAGAGCCCGGACGACACTGGAAAAGTTTGCAGGGATGAGGTAGTATAGTTGACGCTCCAGCTCATGTTTGAATGGAAAGTAGGAGTCTGGAAGGGGTGCCCCTCCCTGGTAGAGTATGAGGGCGCACTTCTCAAGGTTTTCTGCTTTTCGATGGGAAGTCCTATGATGTAGGCCTTCAATAATAGCGGTTCCAAGGGCTGTTAAGCAATTTCCCCCTTTACCTCCTAGGGAGCACTTCTCGTGGGTAGAGTTTGATAGCATGCAAGTGTAGTCTGGGTTAGGGTTACGCTGGTACCGTATTGCTGGATCCGCTCCAAGTCTTAGGAGGCAGGAGACCATGCGAGGCCTACCTAATTTTGCAGCGAAAATCAAGGGGGGCTCGAGCCTCGTACTTATGCCCTCAAATAAACCGTCGATAGCTCTTGGGTACAGAGTTGTATATGCTGCAACAAGCTCCTCAAGTGTTGACTCTGACTCCCTTTCGTCTTTTGCAATAACGCCGTCGTCATCAATAACGCCGTCTTCATCAATAAGACTGTCTTCTTCAAGGAGACTGTCTTCTTCAAGAAAATCGTCTTCTTCGATAAAACCGTCTTCGCTAATAAAACCGTCTTCGTCAATAACACCGTCTCCTGCAATAACGCGATACAGAAGCGGCCAAGTGTCAGAAGTGGTGTCCTGCAACTCCGTGTCGTGGTGAACTGTACTCTTACTGATTTTGTCAATGGCATCCTGTTCGTATATGTTGAAACCTGGCCTCAAGAATATTTCAGGATATGCGCTTGCCAAATTTATGTGGTCAGTGTAATCCAGTTTTGATAGCAAGTCCATCAGAATCTCTGGAGGTAACTGAGCCAATAACGTCGCATGTTGAGCCATTTTTCTGTTGCTGAAGTTGCTGTCGCACCTCGTTGATGGTTAATTTCTACTTTCTGGGGAGGGTTCAGTGACTATGGTTCTGAGTTGTTGATGGAAAGAGGATGACAGTTGGACACGTAGGGGTGAATTGCTGTTGTTTATGTACATGTCTGTCAGGCACTAGTTCTTTAACAAATCTAGCTTTCGATAAATACCACAATGCTTGAACAATAGTTGGCAACACAATACAACAAGGAGTCAATTACAAAGGGACTATGGGGTTTCAACAATGTTAGCCATGAAAGCCGAGCTGGATCAATTAGGGCTCATTATTATCACTGCACAATCGCTGCCAACACCTTCATATTCGCAGACTGAATGATAGAGTGGCTCCCTTTCTAGCGCACAACAAGCTTCGTGGTAAGCTAACCATCAGCTTCTTATATATATATCTAACATAATATGCAGGCACTTGATTCGGCTATAGAGACAATGAAGTATTTGCGTTAACAAGGAGTCATTATGACTTTGGTTGTTGTTATCCCTTTTAGTGCTGGAAGTACATACACAAAGTCTGAAAAGTGAACATTTCAAGTCTTTTCTTGACAAAGTATCGAACTGCTTGATCAAAGATGTGTACGGGATACCTAAGATCTGGCTAATTGCACAGGGGCTGTAATATGTGCGATAGCATTCCTCACGGATCTTAGAAGTACCTTTATGTCACCAGGAAAATACTTAAGCACCCACCTAATGTCATGACACAGCGTCTTACAGAAGGTTCGTATTGCTCCTCCCTTTTCAGAGTGACCGTTATCTCCTATAAAATGAATTCCCTGTTGATGTGTCCGCGCAATTGAGCTAGGCAGTACGACCCGGTGTGTCACCATTCTTTTTGATAATTAATACACGACTGTATCATTTTATCTCTACTCAAGGCTCTGATTGCTTGCAGAGCTAAATAGGCACACTGATGGCAGTGGATGCTGACTGATTGTTGTCACGCTCACCTAGTACGTTGTTTTAAAGTCATGGCTTTCGGATGCATTGAGACTGGAGCAGATAAAGCCGTGAGCGTGATTGGAATTCTTCAAGACATTTGGACGCAAAGGGGTTTGGGAGTTTGCGTACACAGCTGCTGAATATGCGGGAGCTGGTGTGTATTTTCACCTTTTGTCCATTTAGAAAACACAAAGGTCGCTTCGCCGCAAATCATGAGCTTTTTGGTAATGTTCCCGAAGCAATGAAAACCCTGAGAGACTTGCATTGAATTCCTGCCCAAGCTATCGAACGAACTGCATTGTCAAATGTAAATCAGGAAGTCTAAATGTCCCAGACTCTCGCGAGGTAGACCAACCATTATGTGACGACGAAGTTAGAGTATTGGAAACCGAGCCTTGAATGTGAAATGCTTACAAGGCAGTTCGCATCGAATAGTGTATGACGTGGATGGAATCGGGTTCACAATGGCGAGGTCCTTGCTCTATATCATTGCTTGACAAGTGATGTGACGCGAATGAGTCAACTATCGTATCCTCTCTTCTGGGAATTGAAGCTAAAAACCAAGATGCACTTAAACCCATCATTGAGACATCATATTTCGCTGAAAAAATATTCACATGGGTAGGTGAGGACCATGACCATGCTTGGATGACAACGTAGCTTGATTTGCTCTTCTGTTGACATGTGATCAGGCGGTTTCAGGATGGCTAATTGTGGCTTACTCGTCTCTAATCTCTGACCACGTGTTGGTACAGCTGACAAAACGCCATGAGCTTGGACGATAAGGCTGAGTACTGGCGGCAGACCCTTCATGACTAGGCCCCTGAGAAAAGTTTGAAGTGCCCACTTAGCTACATATGATGGTATGCTATGCAGGTGAGTGATTATATCAATAGGCGAGACCAGCGAGGCAAGCAAAATGGCAGGATGGCATAAGTGTGAAATTAAGGCGACCCGATTTATTGATGAGGGTTGAGTCGCCATCACTGCATGACTGATACAAGATCGTCCCTATTACTCTGACAAGAAGTTGCGCAGCAGGCGGCGGTGTAAGTCGACCGCTGTTCTGGGTCTCTCGATATGCATGTGCATTGCTCCTCTCCTGCCCCTTTGCACTCGGGAGTTTATAGCCTCAATTGAAATCGAATATCCTTCTATCCATTCTCGTCACTAGGTGCAGCCCTGGAGCCAACCTCCCCACGTGCCGTTCAGATGGAAACACGGATAAAAGTTGCATGCCAATACCAATCAGGAAGCTCCAGTGTTCCTCCGAAAGAGTATAGGGTCCCAACTGCAGGCAATGACACTTCTACTGTCGCACAACTCCACGACAATGCCGTCTTATGCGTTCCAGCAGCAGAGCATTATGCTCAGGCACGATCTTGGTCGGCGACCAAAGTGAAGTTGACAGAATCCGATCAATACTACAGATGTGGAGAGCCCATCTAATCTTAAGTAGTGATGTTTATATGATAATGATTCACTGAACCTACATTAATTCGCAGTAGAGGCCCGATGATTTGTATTGTGGCATGTCTTCGTAGGCGAGTCTAAAGGCATGACTGAAACATCGTATGATGTGGTATTCACCAACTCACGCTCTCAAGCCTAGCAAGAGAACATGATGCGCCCGAATAGATTTTGCCATTCATGGGGTGCTAAATGTACGTAAGATGCATCATATTCGTCATTATGTACCGGTGTTCGATTCTATAATGATGCATGAGCTTACGGGGTAGATCTCATATTGCTGGTCAGCGATGCGTCGGATCTGACACAGCTGTTGAAGGCTAAGCGCGAGGAGGTTTTGGATTGAGTGTAAGCACAACAACGAGACACCAGGATGTCCACCTCGTCGTCGTAGCGTCGAGCGCAGCCTGAGATGGACCGCGGGACTCTCCCGTTCAGGGCCAGGTTGTGGAGGTTGATCCTTTCTCTCGGGACGTAGATAGTCTCCAATACTAGTTTGATGGTTACCCAGCGAGCCTAGGTACTTTTTGATTCTTTTTGATAATCTAATTTGAGTCCAAATCATGGATATGTGCCGTCTACCTAGATGAGGGTAACGTGAGATCAATGCGATTAAGCAGACGCGCAGTACGCTGAACAGATGCGCCTCGCATCCGCATCCACATGCACAGTACTTTTTCAGCAATACAAGGCCAAGCCCCCAAAAGCGCCTCTTGTGGTGGCGCCGCTTAGAGGAATACGGCGACATGGTGCGAAGTGCAACGACACGGTTCCCCACAGTGACGAGCCTGATGCAATGCCCCTCGAGCCCCTCGCCATAAGACCGCCATAAGCTTGGACGCTTGGGTCTCTCGGTTTCTTGGTTACTTGCCTACCTAAGCCTTGTTTGTGCCTGGTACCTACTATGTAGTAGTATATTTTGGGCGCTGGTGCCGCAAAACCGGGAACCAAACTCCAGCAGGTCGCCGACGCCACTGGCACGTTGTTGGGTTACATCAGGTAGGTATGTATTTGGAAGCATGTGTGTCGAGCGTGGTGTGCAATTTGCAACTATCACGATGCAATGCAAGACGGGACACACATGGCGGGCGCAATGAGAGCATCGCGTTGAGGCCAATCCAAGCTCGCATGATTCAGTATGTACAAGGAAAGAAGCTGATCTTGAATCGGAGGACTCGTTCTCGACATTATGAAAGGCAGCGAGAAGAATGGAGCCCGAACGAAGCCTTGATCCCACCCGCGCTGACCTAAGAATTTGGTTCCTTTGCGGTCGCGCTTATAATGCAAATCTCCATCGTGGTCGGCCCCTGACCAATAAGCTCAACCATGCGGGCGCAAGACAGCCACATGGGCTTAGCTCAGCCTCATTAGCAGCTGCTACCAGCTCGCCAGCGGCGATTGATTCGGCCATATACCTACTGTCAGATTAAACGTAGCCCTATCTCCAGGGGTGCGCGGCGCAGCGCCCAGGTGCCAGGTAGGTGCAGCGATTACATAGCATTTGAAGCCAGTTTGTAAAGTGCTGGCTGCTAGACGCCGTCATCGTCCTGTTGTCCTATTCAAAAGGGGAGTGGAACGCTGAGTGCCAGGTGTGACAAAAGCTGTAGAGTCAGCTTCTCGCACATTTCGCTTACAGTACTCGTAGCTGCGACACCTTCCGCCTACTGACATTGACATATTCAACTTCTCCGCTCAGCCGAAAAGCCAGGATGCAACAAAGGAGATCGCACAAGAAGTCGCGACGTGGATGTTTGAATTGTAAGAAGTGGCACACGAAGGTATGGTGCGCGCCTTTCCGTCAAACCATCTGTATCTGCGTCTTCGTCGGGGAGCTGGACTGTGGATGTAGCCCACGGACGACGACGACGACGACGCGTTGCAACACGGATCCGGCCAATCCCGCCTGTGTGTATGAAGCAACCTTGAAGTAAGCTAAGATATCTCAACCGTAGTGCGACGAATCAGGCCCGCCCTGCAATAATTGCGCTCTGCGGAATGCGAAATGCGAGTATGCCTGGCAAAAGGACGCCAGGTCAGCGGCGCTGGTGCAAGCCAGGAAATCTTCGTCGAGCAGCGGCAGCGGTTCAGGAGGCGAGCCAGGAGACTCCGATGGCCTGGCCACCAAGGAATGCCGCAGAATGCTGGAGCTCGAGCTGATGCACTACTGGTCGACCACGACGTACGAGAGCCTCTGCAGCGGGCCCGACGACGGCCACTACATGCAGTTCATCATGCCCCAAGAGGCGTTGCGGTACGATTTCTTGTTGAATGGCATCTTTGTCTCGGCGGCGCTGCACAGGTCTACGATGGTGCCCCAAAGACAAGCGAGGGGCTACTTCAATGTTGCGATGGAGCTCTGTAAGTGACGTCCAACTTACTTGCGCGAGGCGAGACATATGGGATGGTGTCAACCATTCCCAAGATTGCCTGGCTTACTTGTCTTTACCTTAACTTACCTACTTGCGCTACATAGTACTGACTGACTTTCATGGCTAAGACGACAAGGCAAGTCGTTCGTTTCGAAAACAGTTGGCGAAGATGAACTCTACGAACTATCATGTACTTTACATCTATTCGAGCATGACGGCTTTCATCAACATTGCTTTCTCCCAATGCAACTTCACCGAGGGCAGTGAGCTGAACACCTTTTCCACGGTGACTGTGGCCTTCGAGCTCCTGAATGGTAGCGGTAAGTACAAAGAGACTCGTTCCCAAGCTTGAACGCATATCTGGAAACGACCGTGTTAACCTTTATGCTCTAGTCAGCATCGCGACTACGGACTTGCAGCGGCTTCTTGACAGTCCTGTGCCCCTCCGTGCATACTTGGGCCACGGCAATGCTACGAACATCGCGCTGCCCAACGACACACTGATGGCCCTCTTTCGCCTGCAGAATCTCAACGAGCTGTACCACAGCTCCCAATATACCATTTCCACACCTCCCTTGAGCGACGACCTCAGTATCGTCACCACTCCTCAGAGCGACACCACCGTCGCAGCCACACAAGCGATGGGCGCGAGACCTTGGGATGTTGCCATCAAATTACTGACCTTGTGCTTCAAGGAGGAGCAGCGCGCGCTCCTGCGCGGGTACGCTTTTATATTTCCGGGCGGTGCTGGCCCGGACTTCACCACGGCCATCAAAGCGTCCGATCCGATGGCTCTGCTCATTATGATGCATTGGACCGTGTTAGTCGAACGTGCGGGGCTCCAGTTCTGGTGGGCCAAGAACCTTGGGAAGAGACTTGCCGTTGGCATCTGGAAAGCGATGCAACTGTTCTCACCTAGATCGCCCTCGATGGCGCTTCTTACTCCCGAATGGGGCGAGAGTCTCTCGTGGGTTTGCTCGCAGCTGGATATTCCGAGCTTCGTGGGGGCATGATCAAAGGGAGAGTGATCGGATGGCTCTGCGATCGGTAATGGTTGGATTTAATACCAGGCATCTTTTGGCGTTAGGGGAGCGTTGTTTCCGGATACATGTGCATACCCAAATCATTTCAAGCTCTCTGTTGCAAGAGTTGGCCTTCCACACACGTATATAAAATGTCATTTAGAGCGTAAATACGAGGGATACATTGCGTAGCACCCTCGGAAACCTCACATTCCTACGTACACTCTAACTCTTGCTCGGGACTTTTTGACCCACCATCATTCGAAAAAATGCATTCGAGAAGCGAGAGGGGTCCCGTATTCTGAAGCCATGGGTGAGACTTGGCAAACAAAGGTCCAAACGAGAATATCGCGAGGACGAGGAAGGGCTGTGTCCAGGCTTCACTTGGCATCGACAATCGTGTCCTCGTGTCGAATACCCACCATCATTATTCGAGCCATTTACTCACATCCGATCTTCCTGAAGGGCACAAGACCATTTCTCCGGCCATTCGCAACTTCTTGGATGCTTGGGCCAAACAAGTCACGAGACAATATCTGTGTGACAAGCACATGGTAAGCAGACAGGTTGTCACACAGGATTGGACTTTGTATCTACACGCCTACGCAGATAAGCCGGCGACTTACGTATCTCACACAACCTGGCGTAGGACGGCAGGGTGAGATCAGCCGAGCTGGGAGACTCTTCGTCCTCCCTCCAGTGGCCCTGTACGCTTTCTACTGGCTTCTAGAAGGCCCTATATGACGCATCTAATGTGGGATTGTTGCTGAAGAGTCGGAGAAGGGGTTGAATCTTGCGGACCCTCTGTTGTTTCGCGCTCGCTAATCGTCATGTATGTGTCTTGCGACATGCCGGATAACTTGCGCCGAACAGACATCGAACACTCGCACGTCGATCGGACGTCCTGTGTACCAGATTTTAAACCATGTATACAATGTACTTCTTGCCGTTGAACTATGTACAGAAAGGTATGTAATGAGCACGTTACTTCCGGGAACATATGAACTGACCCTCACTTGTCACAGCTCCCGCAACGTCACACATATTCATCTCCTGCCTCGTCCAAATATGCTGAACTGGGTATGAAGGGCTCAGAGTCATTGAACTCGCATACTCGATCCGGATCTCCCCGACGAGTCTCCTGTCCAAGCTACTAGATTCATTTTTGATGATCATGATCCCTCTCTCTCGCCTTACTTATGCGCCACTGGCCGTTATCCTCAATAAAAAGGCGCATCTCGTGAGCGACGATCCCAACTTGTGTATCGCAATTAATCTTCTAGTCTCTCTTAAAGACCCGGCTTTCCCAATCTTGACTTGCCGAGAAACCCGATCGTCGGCCTCGGCATAGTCGTACAGACGGTGTTTGTTATAGTCTGATGATGGCACATTCCTGGTTTTGCCGAAGGGGGTGGAATAAGAAAGACTAGGCACTCGGGCAACGGATTGTCCACCGGGACCTTGGCCGAATAGCATGAATCGGAAACACCACGTTTTCTTAAGTACCGAGAGCCGATCATCGACGACCTTTCTACTTTTCGTGTAGCGCGTACGGTACCTTTCACATACGACAGTAACGAACACAACGGGCCGTTTGCCTACTTCCCCCTGATCCAATCGATACGCGATGATCACTAATCTGTCGTCTTTGGCCAGAATGGTAGCATTCGGGCCTTATGGTGTGGTGGTTACCGGTCAGTGGCTTGACATAGAAATCATGCACAACATCATTGCGCTACCTCAAGAGCATCGGATGATATCGTGCTCGACGACATAGGCCATAATGTGTGATACTCCCCGATATCGTCTGTAAACTGCCCATTCGAAACGTCGATGCTAATGTGATCTGAATCCATCTGGTCTGACCCAAATACCGTAATCTGGCTATGAGGATTGGAGCCAGAGACTCGTGCGCCATATGCAGTGCATCTCAATTGACAAATCACGCAAAGTACACTTCCTTCCCATCCTGTTTCTCCCATCCGATATACATGCTACTCAATTGCTAACGTTCCATGATTTCTGCACGCCCTGTACTACAGGAAGAACAAAGAGTTTCCATTACCGTGGTCGTACGCAGACACCTTCGCATCTCGGCGAAAATGCGGACTGCTGTCGAGGAGACTCTCGCTTGATAATCAGGACCACGCAATCTGATACAGTCGACGCGATACAGACAAGTACGAGATGATAGATACAGACGAGCACGATCAACACAGAGATAAGCGTGAGAGATACGGACATCCGTGGGCATGGTCGCAGATGAGAGAAATCAGGAGCCGAGGGAGTGGCGAGTTAGGCTTCAGCTTGCTTTGCACAGAATCTGGTCACGTTCGAGACTCGTGTGAAACGTCGACGATGAGCGATTTCGTGAAGCGTGGTTGGAGGCGATGCTGATGACGATGACGATGTCCGTCGTGGACAAACGTCAGCCTGACTCACGATCGTGGTGCCAGCACGAGGACTGTTATCCCTCGCACCAAGATGAGACGTGCCAATATGCGACGTAGCCACCTCGGTCCCGGCTCGATGAGGCGACGTGACGAATCGAGGGAGAAAGGGAAATGGAGGACGAGCTCGAACAAACGCGACGTTTATAAAATTGGCCACAGCCCACGAATCCATCGATCAATCCAACATCACAGATCACCCCCATTCTATTCCATCATCACTCAAACGTACTCAAAAAGAATCAGCTGCACCAGCTACGTCAACTCCTTGAAAACACCAAGCCACTCAAGAATCCAAACAAGACCGGATCATCAACCATCATCATGTACGCCAGCACCGTCCTCAGCATCTTCCTCGCCGCTCTCGCAGCCGCAGCCCCAAGCCGCAATGCTGCCGCCACCGCCAACGACAACGACCCCAGCGTCGTGACTTTCGACGTGGGCAGAGACCCAGACTGTAGCGCAATCAAGTACTACTGCACGCACTGCAATGGGTTCGTAGCCATTTGATCTAATTTTCCCCTCTTCTATCCCATCCTATATTGCGACTGGTATCCTTACAAAACTCGCTCTCTCTGATCATCATTCTCGCTTTGAGCTGACTCGGACCATCTACTCCTAGCAATTTCGACTGCGACACTGACCCGCGATGTGACTGGTGCCGGGCACACCACCAAATCCCCCCCAACTAAAGCAAAGGAATGACTAGCTCTTGGGTGGAGCTAACCAATCGCAAAGAACGTGTTTACGCGCTATGCATAGCTTTGCCCCAGTCATGATTTTGCCGTTCACTGGAAAGCTGTGAAAGGAACGGGAAAGTGTTGGTGATGGGTTATGATGATGGACAACGACGATAACGATCTCAAGGTTATGTGATTACGATTGATTGATTGGATGACAAACTCACGACTCGACACTGATTTTTCTCATTTCTTCATGTCTATGTTGGACACGTGGTATGACACAGCTTCTCGAGAAGGCGTCCCGGGCCGCCGACAGTGCGACGGGAAGGCGTCTCATGCTCCCCTCACACTCTTTTGATATCCACACTCATTTAGCTAATATACAAGACATTAAAAGCACAATCGAGAGGTGCCCCTGTTCTATGTAGATTTGGCCCAGCCTTCGTAACACCATATGCAGACATCCAATACACCCACTCCCCTTAGTACGCCCCCACCCGCCTATGGTAGCCGACGTTGAAAGGTAAAAAGTGATGCGTTCTGTTTGTTGAGTAGAGATTCGGAGGAGATTACCATGACGCCTTGGTATTGATATACTAACGCCGATCATTATTTCCGACGCAAGTTGATTCGCCTCCTTCCCAGTATCTATACAAGTATATTTGTTTCTTCTGTTTCTCGGTCACCCATATTAAGAGGTCTTTGGCTGTCCTGTTGGGGCGTTTGACGATGGGGACGACTTGAACCAGTCGGTAAATGAGGACTTCATGCTGTTCATGGCCTCAGCCTGTTGCTGCTCCTGCATCTGTTGGGCCTCCTTGAGCCATGTTTCTCCGTTTTCTCGGATCTGCTTCTCCATCATCTCGTAGTTCTTCTGACCTCTCTCACGGATGATATCTTGCAGCATCTTGCCCTGAGCGAACGCTTCGGCCGGCGAGATTTCACCATCTGCCGGCTGCATGATGCCCATGTTCCCCTTCAGCCCCAGCATGTTCCCGAGGGCGCCCATTCCTGAGGGTCGCTTGCGCTTCTGGCCCTCGATCTGTTTCTGAAACTCGGCACGGGCGATAGCTTCGCGGCGGGCGAACTCGGTGGGGATGTGTTTGCCCGCGAAAGACTTGAGCACCTCTCGGGTGTCTTTGTACTCCATTGCGAATATGTATTCTAGGAAAGGAATGAGAGACACAAGGTCCTTGTCGTTCTTGTCGCCCTTCCATGGGGGTAATATGATGGCGTTCTCGGGTTGGTTCTGAACATGGGATGCCTTGGAATCGATTATGATGACCTTAGAGAGATCGCGGTTCAAGTAGGATAGATCCTACTGAGTGTTAGCAACCAATGAAATAACGCAGCTTCGCCACGGTGGAAACTTACCTTCACGATCTCGCCGTCTTTGTACTTGGTCGCTTCCCGGTAGAGCGGCCAGACGACGATTTGGAAGGGATCGAGTTTTCGCATGAGGGGGTCTCCCATGGCCATAGGGACGGAGGTGAATAGAACTAACTCATAGTACTGGCTGAGATAGCGGAGGAAGTAGTCGACACCGGGACGCTTTGCCACTCTCCAGCCGTGCTCGCGAGTCCACTCGCTGTGAACCAACATATCCTCGAGACTGATGCAGAGGGTGTAGGGTCTCTCGAACATGGGATGCGGGTCGGGCAGCAGCTTCTCGAAGGCGGGTTCGCGATAGTAGTCGGTGACGTCTGTGAGGCGGGCCGCAGCACGCTTCCACCATAGAGCAGGCGTCCAACCGTCGGGGATGTGCTTGTGGACGGCAGCTTCGGCCTCATCCCACTCACGGCCGAGGTAGCCCAGCGCCAGGACGCTGCCGACTAGCACGGCGAGGTACATGCGATTGGCGAACTGGGCGCGTCTCTTATCGGTCGAACTCAAGTAGGCTGAGGCGGGCAGCTCTCCCTTGCCACGGCCGGACCCCTCGGTGTGCGCACTCTCGTCGGCCTCGCCCTCGGCCTCGCTCTGTTTCAGTTTTGATAGCTCTGATTTCTTGGTAGCGCCAGACATCTCGTACTCGAGCGTCGAGGGGATGCCCTGTGTCAGGTCGGGCAGGGAGTTGAAGTCTAGCGGAGGGGTAGTCGGTTCGGCGGCGTCTGGGGAGGCCTTCTTCTCGGCGGGGGGTTGCTCGGCGGGCGACGGGGCGGGTCGACCGCTTGATGATGATGGTGTCTGGGGTTTCGATCGGGCGTTGGGCTGTGACTTGGGGCCGTCGCGCGGTGGACGGCTGTTCTGGGCCATGCCCCGAAGCCATAAGGACGACGAGACGGAGGCGGACGTGCGGGGGAGGGTGTGAAGGAGAGTGCGAGGGCGCGCAGAACGCGCGAGGCCGTGGGCGATGGCTCGGGACAGCATTGCGACTACGTCAGACCGGCGATCGGGGATCTGGAACGCAGCGAGCGCTTCCTTTCGGGTGGCCCTCGGAGTAGGAGCCGCTCTCTGCTGTAATCAGCAGAGCAATTGGTCGCCGTCAAATAGGTGGGGAAGTGCCGTAGAGGCTGGCGAGGCTGGGTGCGCGGGGGATGTGCGAGGTCAAGTCTGAAGAGTGAAGGTTGCTGTTGGAAACTTTTTCGACAAAGACTGTGTGTAAATTGCAGGGAGCATGGGTGCCCATAGAGGAACCTACATAACCCCCCCGTAACCCCCCCAAGCTCCCGCTATTACGGAATGACAAAACACAGTATTCATGGCACTGTGATTACCTCAATGGCTGAGAGGGCCTCCGTCGAGGTAGCAAGCTCGGAACCCCATCTGTTCCTTAGGTACATATAAGTACTTACTTAGTAGGTAAGTTAGGTGGGTTTTTACCTAAGGTAATTCTCTTTTTAGAACGTATGCTAATTCGGACTTCATGTGGAACGAAATACATTATCAGTGCTTGACCTACATTGTTAGTATAATCTTCAATGTATTTGGATCTAGCTAGGTACCTAGGTAGCTTTCTGCAGTAAAAGAAAGTACTAGAATTTCACGATACTACCTACCTCGGTAAGGATGGCCTCACCTCTCAAGTCAAAATTGACACATCTTTGGTAGACCCCGTAGGTACCTAATCTAGCGAAGAAGCCATCCAGACAAGTGTCCCGAGCTCATCAAGATTATCACACCACGTCGCCAGATCTTTCTGCAACAGGGGGTCCGACAAGGGATGATTGTCATCTTCACCACTCGCACTCGTCGTGCTACCTTGCAGGCCCACGAGATCGCCTATCACCAGAACACGCTGCTGGCAAGCCCGCCGCCTCTCATACCTGTGCAATCGCTCCGCCCAGTTCTCCGTCGTGTCCGTGTCCCAGAGGTAGCCCTGGCAAAGCAGCGGAATCGTCAGGATACTGCCGCAGTCTGGCGAGAGATTGGGGTTCCCAATCAGCACGTTGAGGACGATGCCAAATACGCGGAAAAGAGTCGAACACCTGGACACGATGAGACACGATTGCAAAGGGGGCGCCGCATCTCTTTTTCTCTCCCATGGGGCAGCTTACTTACCTTCTGACACCCTCGTAAAAGGCCCATGATTTCTGGCTTAGATGGGGTATCTTGTAGATGTCTGCAAGGTAAGGCGCCGACTCCGGGTGTTGGTGCAGTCTTTTCGCCATTTCCTAATGTAGCGCGTTAGGCAACGAGTTCCCATTACATCCGTTCCATTCGAGAAGGGCAGTACCGTTAGTGTAACTGTCATTTGGGCCACGTTGTTTTGTGCTATCGTTTCGTGATCTTTTGCTTGCAGCAGCATGTACAAGCTCATTGCCTGAACACTCGCGAGCAGAGTCGGGCCATCGTATTTATGGTGCTGCAAATATCAGTGGCGATGTTGAGTATGGAGCAAGGCAAAGACGGTTACCAGTGCTATGGCGCTGATACCAAACTGCCTAGACAGTCGAAACCGGAAGAGTGTAGGGTAAAAGGAGCACGACTTACTTCGGAGTACAGCCGTTTTTGCTCAGCATATATCAGCTTCCAGACAAAGGATGAGTTGCCGCCATTGCGACCAAAGTACAACTGCGTCAAGCTGACACAGATGGCTAACGGTTCAGGGAAGCATTGATGTGAGCCATTCTTCGCGATACACTCTCGTGGCAGCCGATCATCTAGGGCACACTGTGGGTGGATGAAAGGGGGCAATCTGCTTCCTTGGATCAACCTCCGGGGGAAGTCCTCTACCTGGCCCATCAAGACGCGAAGCATCAGCGCTCGCTGCAGGTTGGTTTCCTTCCGAGGCCGGAGGAACTGCTCGTAGCGACGACCGTATACGACAGTGATTCTGTCTCCCTCCTCCTGGCAATCCTCAGGTGTGGCGAGGGTTGGACTTAGTCGACCTATTAAGTGCAAGTCCATTTTGGGAACCGTGCTGAGAGGGGGAGGAGAGGGAGCCCATGGAAAGAAGAGATTGGCATCATTCGTTGAAGGGGAGGGCAGTACTGCAGCTTCCCTACTCCTCTCGGATTGCTGCTGTACCGTTTCTAACGGCTCTGCGCCTCGTGTAGTGTGTGAGGTCGGGTTGTGTTGCCTATAGGTAGTGACATCCGCCGGGGCCAACCCCGCCAGACTGGTATCAATCAACCCCTGAGGAATTTCTAGGTCTCCTGGTGTGAGACCGTCTATGAAGGATGTAAATGGACTTTGAATAGCTGTTGTGGTCCATGGCGCGGTACCCCCCCTCAAGTGCGCACTATCGTATGGCTCCCAACGCGGTGTTACGTCTACATAGTCGCATGATAGTCCTCTCTGCAAGCAACGCTGGCATGTTCGTTCAAGCGTGCATCTAGCCTTAGCTCCTCGGCACTGCTGGCACGATTTCTTGCGGGATATGGGCATTTCTCTCACTATGAGACTATGAGATCTCTTCATACAACAATTGACAAGGAACGGGCAATCACCTGCGAATGTGGAGATCAGCTGACAATGCGATTGAAAGGAGTTCCGATAAGAAGAGTAAATCGTGCATGTGGCTAGTAATCGTCTTGTTGGTGTTTTCTGTCATTTATGGGCTCCGGGGGCTGGTGCCGGTATTAAGGTCGGAAATCCGCCTGCTGCCGTCACTAATGATGGTCTTGCGACGGCTAATACCCATCAGAATTTGTCAGCGATGGTGATGTCAGAGAGAGGAATTCCGAATCTAGCGCCGGAGGATGCCCCATTATTCCGGAGTTCAAGCGGATCGACTCCTTCAGCGGAGCTCATCACGTAGACATGTGCAGTGCCGACTCTAGCGGCATGGTTCCGGGGACATGGATAACAGTGCCGGCAATATCAGGCATAATTACTCCGTACAGGGGGCCGGGTTTCTGTGTTAATAGCAGTATAGGCCCAGGGGAACGGGTGCACCCTGTCTTTCTGGGGATCTTTACACCTCATCATGTGAGCAGAGACCTGATATGCTGTAGAAATTGCTACTTTATTCTGCTATTTCATCAGTAGAGTCAATATGGCAATGATGATACGAGGCCAAGGAAGAAGGGGATCTGGGGCAGAGTCATGGAAAGTACTTACGTCGGAGTCCCGGCGGGGCCGTTTTCGTCGGGGAGGATGTTGCGGAAGGCGGAACATCAAGGCACACGTGTGAATTGGCTGCCGGGTCTGATTACGAATGGAGTGTGGCATAAGGCGGCATCGAGCGAAAATAACATGCTAGCTGATTAATCCCGCCAGTTTCAGCGTAACAATTGCTTGACCTTGACTGCAAAGTGTCGGCATATTTAAACCAAGGGATACCCAGATACCATTGCCGTTCTTCTGCTGCAACCGTTTCCATACAAGTATCGTGCCATATAAGCATACCCACGACATTCCTCGCCAATTGACGGATTCAAGTTCATTTATTTGATTCCTTAAAATGCCTCCTACTCGTGTCGGTATCATAGGGTTGAAATCCAGACCTGCTGGCTTGTCCGACGCCGAGTCATCACAGATACCTGGGTTTTGGGCCGGCAACTCCCATCTACCTGCTCTGCGCTATATGCCTCAGGAGTACGAAGTGGTAGCAGTTTGCAACTCCAACATCGAGTCAGCCAATAATGCCAGTAGGTTAATGTCACTTGCCCCAAGTGTCTGCAACAAAGTATCGACTGACTCAGGCTGGCAAAGTCGAAACGTGGGGCTTGGGCAAGTCTGTCAACGCATACGCGAATCCAGATGACCTGGCAAACGACCCTAACGTAGACCTTGTCGTCATCGCCGTTAATGTTGGAAAGCACTTCCAGCTAGCAAAACCTGCCCTTCTGAAGAAGAAGGACGTCTTCGTCGAGTGGCCATTAGGCGCAACTCTCGCCGAAGCCGAGGAGATGACGCGCATGGCCCAAAGTGCAGGTGTGCGAACTTCTGTGGGACTTCAGGCCCGCGCAGATCCCTTGGTCGTCAAGGTCAAGGCGATTATAGAGTCGGGCCAGATTGGACGGGTGCTGAATTCGTCTGTATTGATTGGCTCCAGTCTTCTCCCCAACTCGGTATGGATGGAGGGCGGCGAATATTACCTTGACTGGAAGTCAGGGGGAAATGAGTTCACCATCTGGATTGGACACTGTACGTATTTTTGAGTCGACGTAATGGTTTATTACCGTTCTCTAACATCTCCAATAGTCCTCGACAGCTTCATCCACACTCTTGGCGATTTCGCTGAAGTTCAAGCAATCATGAAGTCAGCGGTCACTGAGATCCCTATCATCAATGGAAAGGGCGAAGTTGTCAATCCCGCCTATCACAAATCCGTTCCGGAGCATGTTCTGATCCAAGGGATACTTGAGAGCGGTGCGTTGGCCTCTATATCTGCTAGAAAGTCAAAGAACGAGGTCGACGACGTCAGTTTCCGCTGGATCATCTCAGGAACGGAGGGGGAGATTGAGGTGCTTGTTCCCAAGTTTGCCTGGCAAATGGGCAACCCAGAACGCACTCTGAGGCTCAAAGTTGGGACAAACGATGCCGAAAATGTTGATTTCATGGGCAACGACAAGTTTGAGTCCAATGTCCCCATGCTTGCCGCCAATGTAGCCCGCCAGTATGCTGCATTGGCCAAGGGTGACCCCAATGCATTTGCCGACTTCAATTCTGCCCTGAAGACTCATGTGCTTCTGGACCGTATTGTCAAAGCTGCAGGGTGGGAGTCGCTTTGAGGGATGCTTCGAAGGAATAACTTCAAGCGCTCGATAGGATAGCAGAAGAAAATAAAGGATAAATTTCTCGAAGAAGCACGAACGGCATCGGCCGATTTGATGATGTGCCTTTGACATATAGAATGCCTTTGGCTAAAGTGAATTGTGTGGTCGTAACATTTAATCTCACCATAGAACGACCAAGTATGAAGCTGTAGAGTTACATTAACGTCCACAGTTGGCTCGCCACTGGATGTGGGATACAGCACTGTTTAGCAGCTTACCCGACTTGGTTAGACCAGCTTGGACTACCCATTACTTGGAATGTCGATTCAATCCGTGCCACCATACCTAGTATGTATGCGCCGTGAGATTGTCTACTAGTACAACTACACAAATTACCCAACTCGTGCCTACGCTTCTGGAGCACTTGAATATACGTACAGTCAGTAGACCTTTATATAGTGATGCGGCCTAGTTCTCTACCTTGTAACACACGCACACGAGCTAGCTATTGGGACTGTGACAGCAATGAGAAGCAGAAGATGCGGTCGGCACCAATCAAAGCAGCAAGGCCATCCCTTAGCACAAATGACTGAATAAAAGGGCAACAATGCAAACAACAAGGCAAGAGGGAAACCTCTTCCTCTTCAACTTGCAACTCCACTTACTCTCAAATTCCGACTTCGCCAAAAGCATCATTATTAGGTACGACAGCAGATGGCATCCGCTACCCGTATTCGGGTCCCGTCCGCTCAGCCGCCAGAGGCGCATGAAGGACGAGGAATGGGATCTAACAGCAACACCGCATCCAAGGCCGGCAAGCAAGTAGGCCTCCTCTCGTTCGATGAGATGCCGGAATGGTTCCAGCGTGAATCCAACCAGTGGATTCACCATGGCTATCGGCCCATCTCAGGCTCGGCTCACGCTTCGTTCTGCAGTTGGTCGTACATGCACAACGAGTCTGTCAACATCTATTCCCACCTCATCCCGGCCGTTTTATTCCTGCTTGGCCAGTGGCATTTACAACAGTACCTTGCCAGCAGATACCCTGGGGTCACGGGCGCCGATTTCATTGCTTTCTCCATTTTCATGTTGACGGCCGTCACGTGCCTGTCGTTGTCGGCGACGTACCACACCTTGATGAACCACTCCCGAGATATGGAACATTTCTGCTTGCAACTGGACATGCTGGGCGTAGTGATATTCATTTTGGGTGACCTTGTTTTAGGGATATACATGGTCTTCTGGTGCGAACCTTGGCCACGCAATACCTACTGGTCCATGGTTAGTTCATGTCGTTGTACACATTTGGATTTTCTTCATTTCAGACCTGGTGCTTGAGTCTAACACTCTTCTTTCCCTGATTGGTAGATTGGAGTTTTCGGGACATTGACCATCTTCATGACATTGCATCCTAAGTTCCAAGGCCGAAAGTATCGCCTATTCCGAGCATTGATGTTCGTGGCGACTGGCTTGGCCGGTGTTGCCCCTTTGGTCCATTGACTTCATGTGTTCGGCATGTCGCAGATGGTGAGAAAAGCTTTTCTCTATACTCTGGCAAAAGCAGGCTGCCTTCTATCTGGGACTTTGTTTTATGCGGTAAGTCTCTCAATTGCACATGAGAGGGAAGCCGAGCCTAACACAGACGGCGCTGAAGACCAGGTTTCCTGAAAGTCGATATCCTGGCAAATTCGACTTATGGGGCTCCCATTCGATCTTTCACATCCTGGTGGTATGTGCCGCTGTGGTCCAGTTAATTGGGTATCTCGATGCCTTCGACTATGCTCACGTAAATCTAACCTGCTCGTCTCGTTGAGTATCAGCGCTGCAATCAAGGCAATCGATCCGATTATTTGCTGGTTGGAAGGCCGTGGGTTTGGCTAGTTTGACAAACGTCAATATATCCAAGTGCTAGTTGCTTGATTCTTGAGGTTCTCTTCTTGTTTTAGTTCTACGAAGGACCTCTCTGATAGAAATAGCTTGCCTGCGAAGCCAGTATTATAGAGATTGTATCTGTTCAAGCGTTATGGAGGTTATGACTACTCGTACTACCTCCTAAAGGTACACTGTTGGACCCAATACAGTACATGAGGTACAGGGGATAACCCCGCCACCCGATAGGTACCAGCTAGGATAGACTCACGCTAAGCGGCTCAATCAAATGCCCTCGAGGGCCTTGTCCGATAGGTCCGGGTACCTCGTACTATATACCCCCTGTAGGAGGTACCTTATGTAGGTCCTACAGATGGGACTCGATGGGGGGCATGTCCGAACTGCTCCGGCCAGATCGGGATTACAAGAACCTGCCATCCATCCAACCTACTTACCACAATCAACCACCTACGACTTTTCATCCTCTCATTTTGTTCAATATGGCGTTCAAGAGTTCTGCATTGTAGAGAGGGTGGCTGTCCAATCAACTGAACAACTAACGATGGCACCACCCTCGCGATGCACGTCCTGCTTCCCCCTAACCGTCGCCACTCTAATGACCAACTTGCCTTGAGCCTTGAGCCTTGAGCCATGAACATACCCTGCGTGCCTGCAACACCATTTGCACTCGCTCTCAGAAATAGAAACGGCCGAAACGACGGCTAGACATCTGCAGTCGGGACTTGGGGATACCACACTCCAACTCCCAATACAACCCAACTGCTCCGCACACCGCTGCCGACCGTTGCGTCCCTGACTCCAACCACTAACGTCAACGCCTTCGCCTTCGCCTCCTTCTTCTCTAACCCTCGTTTGGTGCCGGTCCATTCCAAAGCAGCAGGGGGGTCAATCGGGAGAAGAACACCTGACAGGATGCGTGGCCGAAAGACGGGCGTTGGCAGAGCGTCACGCTCTGCCGGCACTACAGCTCGTCCTCGACCCGCCGCACCTGCGATTGCATCGACAGTCTCATCCACCCTACCGACTCCCCTCAGCTCAGCATATCCCTCCACATATGCCTCCGAGGCTGAGATCGATATAAACGAAGAGATCGAGAAACTACCCCTCGACGCTCTCACTCTTGCATCAACCACACCCGAGAAACCGAGACCGAGGAGAGTCAAGCAGCGACCGTTCCGCTTCCTCGAATTGCCTTCCGAATTGCGTCTCAAAGTTTACGAGCAGCACTTTGCCAACACAGGCCATGTGCTCGATCTAGACCCCGACAACTACAAGCGAATTCATCAGAAGCTGGGCATTTTACGCACCTGTCGCACTATATATATGGAGGCTTCGTACGCCTTCTACAGCTCCCACCCCGTCCGCGTCTTTCCCACGCATCCCGGGCGGTTCTTCAAGACCAAGAAGCCTCTTCTCGCCCGTATGAAACCCGGTCAGCGCGCGTGCATCAGCTCACTCGAGCTCCGCCTCGGCCCTGGTTGGAGCAAGCCCCCTCGCGGCTGGGAGGTGAACCCAGCGCTCGGCCTGGATCAGTGCATCAACGTCACGAAGCTATCCGTCTTTGTTGAATGCGACCCGGGCAACGATATATTCAGGGGCTTCCGTCAGCCCGGCGGCTTCTTCGAGGCCTTCGCCAAGATGCTTCTCACTGGTGTCTTGGAACAGATGCCGTGGGTGCAACGGGTTGAGTTTGATGCGTGGCCGAGCGTGAAAAAGTCGGGTGCCCTCATGACGGGCTTGATCGAACTCGTGACCTCGCGCGACATCAGAATCATCTGGGGCGCGGAAAGGGGGTGGACGGACGCCGAAGAGGTGGAGCCGCCGCCTGTAATTCACAACTGGGCACCCCTTGATAGCCTCATCGATGGCCACAACAATGTATTGGTACTCGCATGACGAGGGATGAGACATTATGAATCTTTGAATTTTGTTTGCTTCGGGAATACCAACAGCGTGGTAGGACTCCCGTGTGAGAAGCATATTGCATAGATACCACACAAGTTGCCACTAGGCACGAAATCAAACTACTTTGATTGCAAGGCAGCTTAAAAGCCAGAGGCTTGGAAGGGCTGAATTATGGGAAGATTTACGCTTCGCGCTTGATGCTCCAACCGTGCTCACATGCAGCAAAAACTAGAAAATGATTGAATAACAAATATCAATTGAACCATTATGCGTTCCTTGCCCTTTATTCGCATTCTCGAATAAGTCTACATAGACAGTAGAGCCGTCATATTGTTCCGCCGATCCAATTTTCGAATAAAATATCGTTTTCTTCTAGTTTATCGTCATCACTATCGGAATCGCCTGCATCATCGTCACCGCCAGTCCCCTTCGTGACTTTTGATTCGCCCTGATCAGATATCCGTTGTCGCTTCCTACTAGGAGTCTTTGGTGACTTGTCGATTGGCTCCCCTGCCGTGATATAGAAAATCCCCGTTAGCATACGTAGTGGGAATTGTCATTTAGTTAATCTCGATCCGGGGCAATAGGTACTGACGAGATGCCAAACCTTCACACAATACTTCCAGGAGCTGATGGATAATGTCCGCAAGATTGGGATTCGATCGGAGTCTGTGCTCCAACGAAGCATCGTGCGCTTCACCTATACCGCTGGAGTTAGTAATTGCCTGTTAGAGTAAAGAAATTGCTCATGAAACGGGGGTTTGCAGGTGTCTCGGGAGTACAGTTACCGATTAGGGTAACTTTTGTTCTTGAGACTTGCCAGAAACGGAGATAAATGACTTCAGCGAACTACATACACACATTCATCTCTTGGACCCAACGCCTAAAGCGCGTCCGCATGTCTTCACTGATAGTAGAGTCTGACACCGCCCCAGGCATGTTTACGTATCTATCGAAAAAAGGCATGCACTGAGTTGCAAGTTCAGCAATGGTCAGAGAGCGATAGTATTCCTCGTCATCGGATATTGGTTCGTCTAATTTGCGATCTTCGCTTGCCATGGTGAGAGCTGGTTGGCAAATCTTTCGGGTTGTGAGTGTGCTCAAGATTGGGGAAGTTGGTGTATGATTTTGTGGTGTGGAGGGACGAATGTTAAGAGTCGTGGACAAGCAGGTCGCGATTGCGGTCGACTTAAGAAGGGATACACGAGCTTCGAGGGATGCAATCGAGGAGCTAAAACACTATGTGCCCTTCGTGATTCATGGCACAAACAAAGACTATATTCTACACTAGGGCAACTTTTGAAGGCGCTATCAAGCGCAAAGCATCTCTACAGCCATATACCCGGCCGTCCGTGATACGAACATCCCTTTGGAATCGACGTTTGCACGAGTTTGAAGTGGCCGAGATAAAAGCAGCTCTTGCTGTTTCGAATATGATCATTATTTGAATCCCATGTCTTTGTCTTTGTGAAGGTACAGCTGTAACATCTGTGACTTTCGGAGATAAGGGAGGAGGTCAACCTTCAAGGTACCAAGCAGGTAGGTATTACGAAGTTCTACTGGATCTACATGCCTCTAGTAACATCACTTCAAACATAGACTACTGACTGGTGTTGATGACCCAACAAGTCCCCATCACGTGGCAGTCAAACGATTCTCTTTATGATCCCATTGGTTGTCTAGCTTAGCTTATCCGTCCGACCTTCTGTCATGTCAAGTCATGTTTGAAACGTAGTATCTTCAAAGGAGTTGGGTCGAGTCTCAATGAACCTCTGAAACCACATGTCCTGGGTACTGGATTATGGGTAGGACAAATTTCCGAATACTTGAATTTCTCTCCTCAAAAACGACGGGAAAGATCAGCGTGGGACGTTCGTTGCCAGAAGAAGGGCTTGAGTTTTGTTTGTGCTCGAAATATCTGCTTTGGGGCAGGGTCCATATCGGCAACTGCATGGCAATGGGATGAAATTTGCTCTTCGTTGTGTATTTACACTGTCAGATAACTGTTAACGACCTTCATATCCTTGGATTGGCTTCTATTCTTCCTGTGCCCGCTTTACTCTGCTTCGCACTTGTCCAAGACAAACTGCCTCTTTCAATTTGCCTGTAGTACAAATCGTCGCCCACGCACTGTAAGATTGCCCATCCAATTTCGAGAGACGCCACATCTCCCAGGCACCAGGATGTCATGCTTACACAGTATGTCATATCACTCAAATATCGAATCGAGATCTTATAATACCAGAGGAGCGAGACATGACTTCATTTTCATTTTCCAATACGACCGGAGATCATAAGGGATATCAGCGAGGGTCAAGTCAGAGTTGGCCTCGCGCCATCTAGGCATGTGTTACATGTCGATGCGGGGAGGGAATGAGGGTTACATTGAACCCTGGCAGGTTTGATAGGGCTTCAATTGGGGGCCTGCATCCGTAGGATTCAGCAAATGTTCCAGGCTTGAAGCGAAGCACAAGCCCGTCTGTCTCCCGCGCAGCTTTGCTTACTCACAGCAATCCACGCGATGTCCCGGAAGTTTGATCTCGTCTCCTCCATCGATGATTAGTCCAGACAATGACGAAGTCAGACATTGTCACTATTAACACTTCATGAAATAGCGATCGATGGTTTCTGCGTCGCCTGCCGATGGCGTCCAGTGACGAATACTTTGTCGGGTGGATTTGCGCACTGCCCATAGAGGTGGCGGCAGCCAAAGCCACGTTTGATCGCATTCATGACAACATACCATTGGATCAGAACAGCGATGTCGATGTGAACTACATTTTAGGAAGTCTCCAAGGTCACAATGTTGTACTCGCATATCCAAAGTCCGGCATGTATGGGAAGACGTCGGTAGCGGGCGTGGCCACACAACTGCATGCGAGCTTCAAATCTGTCCGGTTCCATCTGATGGTTGGCATCGCAGGGGGTGTGCCAGATACGAAAGAGGATATTCGTCTCGGCGATGTTGTTGTAAGCAAATCAACAGCTGGATGGCCGGGTGTTATCCAATATGATGTCAACGGAAATCGAGCAGAAGACCAGCTTCATCGCGGTAAAGCGTTAGATCAACCAGCACAACTACTTCTCACAGCTATAGGCAAGGCCGAGACAGCGGCCATTTTTGATGAAAGCCACATCTCTGAGTACATTGCCAAGATTGTTCAGAATGACCCCGTCACCTTTGCTCATCCAGGTCCAGAGCAAGACGTCCTGTTTGAGTCCAGTTACGAACACACAACCATACACTCTGAAGACGACGGGTGCGATGATTGCGACCCGAATAAAAGCCGGCCTCGACAGCCACGAGAAACAACAGATCCTACTGTTCACTACGGCCGGATTGCTTCTGGTCATCATTTGATACCCCATGGAGTAACCCGTGACAAGTTGGCGCATGAGCGAGGCGTCCTCTGTTTCGAGACGGCGGCGGCTGGCTTAAGAGATGCCGCTCAATATCTGATCATTCGAGGAATCTGCGATTATGCGGATTCGCACAGTTCCAAGCTCTGGCACGCCTACGCTGCAGCAGCAGCAGCAGCATATGCGACGGAGGTCCTGGCGTTCATTCCCACGACTCCCAAACCTAGACCTCTGGCACTGAACACGTACGCCGAGGCCGCGCCAGTTCTCAACGCTCTGCTCTTGACTAGACCCGAAGTTGACCGGAAGTCCCTCATTGCATTAAAAGGGCGCAGAGTTGACGGCACCTGCGAATGGCTCATACAGCATCCCAGCTATCAAGCGTGGCTGACAGACGTCAATCTGCCACTCCTCTGGATCTCCGGTGGCCCTGGGAAAGGCAAAACTATGCTGGCAATCTACGTCACTGAGGTACTACAACCAGTATTTGATACCAACGATGATGTTCTCCTTTACTACTTCTGTAGTAACCGTGACAAGAACCGCAATACTGCATTGACCATATTGAGAGGAATTATGCATCAATGGGTCGATCGCCATCCGCACATGGCACAGCATATCAAGAGCTCCTTCGAGGGAACTGAAACAACCAAATATACTGTGTCCAGCTTTATCTCCTTGTGGAGGGTTTTCCTATCACTGATTCGACAGAGTGGATCTTCCCAGGTAGTCTGTGTGCTTGACGGCTTAGATGAATGCGAAAAGGAATCGCTCAGACAGCTCCTCGATGTGGTTGGGACTTATTTGTCAAGCTCTCGTGAAAATTCAGGTCCACGACTCAAACTGATTCTTCTCTCGCGGCCGCAACCGGCTGTTTTGGAGAGTAGACTCGGCCAATATCAGCAGATCAGGTTGGACAATTCCGAAACCGAGGTATCGCATGATGTTCAGAGGTATATTTTCGCCAAAGTCGCCGAACTGGCATCTGAGCAAAATCTCTCGGAAGAAAAGGTGGCACATGTCCGACAGACCTTGTTGGCCGGCGCGAATGGTACCTTTTTGTGGGTTGGGTTCGTTGCCAACGAGCTTCAGGGCAGGAACTGGGACCAAATCAATGAAATTCTACGTCGTGTGCCTAAAGGCCTCGGTGGTGTGTATCAGCGGCTGCTTCAGCAAATTGATGATAAGGAAGCGCTGGTGCCTATTCTACAATGGATCGTTCTCGCTGCCCGGCCCCTTACGGTAAGCGAATTGACAGCAGCCACAGGAATCGAGGCTGCTGGCACCTCACCGGCAACGGAGGTGATCAAGAAACGACTCAGATTCTGCGGGTTACTCGTCAAGATTGAAGAGGATGTGGTTAATCTGGTCCACGAGTCCGCGAAGGAGTTCTTTCAGAGTGATCAAGTCAACATGGAAGGGATCAACATGTTTCGCATGAATCAGAACACCCACAAGACTCTTATGCAGACCTGCTTAGCACACGTCGAACGTGGGTACGCATCTTCTGGAAGTATTGGCGAAAGTATTAGTGAGGGATCTGGTCACGATCCTCTCCTGCCCTATTCCAGTCAGTATTGGCCCGTACATTTCCATCACGCCATTGATGTGATTAACGCATCGTCCGAGTTCTCGCGTGTTTTCTTTGATGTCAATTCGCCAGTACGGGACGAATGGTGGAAGCATTATTGGGAGCAGGAGAAGAACGGCGGAAACCCACCCTCGTTTACGCTTTTGCATCTCGCTGCGTACCTGGGCAATGTTGCCTGGGCCAAGATATTGATTCGTGAGCACGCTCGTCTCATTTCCCGAAAGGACAATTACGGGCGGACGCCACTTTCCTGGGCCGTCAATCGAGGCCACCGAGACATGGTGGAATTGCTGCTTGACCACGGGGCTCGTGTTAATGCCAAGGATCGAAGCAATTTGACGGCACTCCACGTCGCGGTCACTGGCCAGCACAAAGACATTGTGATTGTGCTACTCAATCATGGTGCCCGGCTCGAGATCAAATCCGAGCATGGCGACACAGCATTGATTCGGGCCATTCAGGCGCACTCGAAGGAGATCATCCAGATATTGCTTGACCACGGAGCGCGCGTGGACAAATTGCCGACTCCCGCAGGAGTTACCTCCCTCAAAGGGCGTAATGACCCCATGGAAGAGCGGGTGAAAGAGCTATTGGGTCTTCAGGAAGAGATTTTTCTCGAACGATACAAGCAGGCATCACGAAAGGTCGATCTAGTCATGAAGACCCTGGGCCTCTCCTTCCGTTTTCCCATCATTCTTCAAATAGTGACACTGTATCTGAAGTATGTAGCGTTCGATCGCTGGGAGAATATGTCTGTACTGCAAGAGCTTGTAGAAGAGAACAAAACGGAGGAATTGCGAGAATGGGCCGAATCCTATCGCGAGTTCTTCGTACAGCTGATTGAAGCCCGAAACCCTCGAAGGCTTACAGCCATGACCGACCTGCCAACGCAGGTACTCCGAGCGGTCGCTCCTGGAGATCTCCAAGCACTGTTAGTGATAGCCGTCCTCGTCGGCTCGGAATGTAAACTCGCAGCTGTCCGACAAGGATGGAGAGAAGGAGATACCATCACAGCCAGAGCATTCTCACATTGGACCGCTATCGCCTATAACAGAGACGCAGCTGAGTTCCTGCATTACGGTGTTCGCGAATTTCTCAACGACTTTGATTCCTGCGTCCAGAGTGGCAACCGGGAAGAGAACGTATTTCGGTCAGTGGTACTTTTGACGTCGCACTTCGCCATGCTCGAGAATAAGGAACCGCAACCAATCGAGTACTTCTCTCGAGTCATTGCAGAATTCTACGAAGGCTACATCGGCGGCAGCCACGAGATCGAGTTGTTCAGTGACGCTAATGAGGCTTGCGCCAATGAGCTGACCGTCATTAGCGAAACCCACGACTCCCTTGCATTGCGTTACTTCCTGACCAGTATCCTCCAATTCGCTCAGCTCTCCCAAGAAAAGGGACAAGACCGCTTTCTCAACATGGTCCCCGCATCCCTTTTGATTCTGTGTCACGAGAACGCAATCGCCTACCGATGGCTGATTGGCGAGGCCCTCCCAGAAGAAATGAGTGCTTTGATATCAAACCAACTTTCGGGCCCGCTTCAAAAGCGCGCGTGCAAAACCCTTGTGGAGTGTCTGATCATTGGAAAACAGTATGGCCTATCACTGCCTGCAGCGGCACTTGGACGAAGAGTAAAACAGCATCTACAATCATTACCAGGGATCGATAACATGTTAAGTCAGATCATCGGCTCATAAAGTACTACGCAGTTTCCCGGGGTTAGGAGTAACAGGGCGAGAGTTAATCACGTATCCCATGCTGCTTGTCGAGTTACTCTTGGCAACTGAGAGAAAGATTTTCAGATCGAATCCCTATGAAGTAATTGACGTCGAATGTAATTTTGAACTGTATTTAGCATTAATTCAGCACTGCCAGCTCTCGTGTCTGCTAAATAGGTATTTTCTCTACCCTATCAGCCGTTTCCAAAAGCTCT
This sequence comes from Astrocystis sublimbata, assembly GCA_022453515.1. Classification (NCBI taxonomy): domain Eukaryota; kingdom Fungi; phylum Ascomycota; class Sordariomycetes; order Xylariales; family Xylariaceae; genus Astrocystis; species Astrocystis sublimbata. The sequence continues at coordinate 423,632 of JAJNNY010000010.1, read as the reverse complement.
TTGCGCCCGAACGAGCTGAGCCCGCTTTACGTTTATGGTCATTCTTTTGGCTGGCAGGTAGCACTTGGCGTATTGACGTACTTGACGTTGACTTCACAAGTGCTGGACGGGTCGGAATCACCTGCTCTGGCCCTGTCAGCACCACCTCACCTCGATGATTCGATTCGTCCGGTACATATGCCACTGGTTGAGACTGAGCATAAGATCGGCGTTGGTTCACCAGTGCAAATTTGATTTGGCCCTCAACTCCAGGGTCAATGCCTTGCTTCGTGTATCCAGCTTTCTCGAGACGTAGGAGAACGTCCTTGTCCGAGATAAATTCTTCCCAATTTTTCCGTCCGGTTGGAAGGATATTAGGGTCTGCACCCGCATCAAGAAGCAAATCCATGCTGGAAAGCATGCGCTTCTTCGCAGCGTGGTATAGCGCAGTCCTTCTTCCGGAGTTCACTTCGTTCACATCTTGGTCATGTTTTAAGAGGAGTTTGATCCAAGGCACATTGCCTGTGATAACAGCGTGCCGTAAGCTGGTGGTGGCCCTGCAACAGCGCGACTTGCTGAAAGCTAGATTACAGGTAGCTTTATAGGAATGGCTAGATGACCTGAGATCTAACCATTCTTCCGCAGTGAGGCCGCTCTCATCGATGAGGGCCTGTGGCTCTGCAATAGCATAGTTGCTCAGCAGGACATCGACAGTTGCCAGGTCCCGACTATGTACGGCTAGATGCAGAACAGACCATCCATGATTATCTTGCTGAGAAGCAATGGACCGTACGCGGCTGTCTTCTAGAAGGCACTGGACAACGTGAGAATGCCCCATGAAGGCGGCATGATGCAGTGCAGTCCAACCGTGACATGTTGACTTCAGCGGGTCAGCTTGCCTTAGAAGAAGCAAGCTCACGATAGATATATGGCCCCCATTTGCAGCACAGTGCAATGGTGATGTACCGTAAGAGCTGATGGCATCGAAATCGGCTCCTGCGTCCAATAGCAAACGAACAGTCTCCAGATGGCCCTCCTCTGCTGCCCAATGTATTGCGGACCATCCATCGCGATCAGTACAATTTGGGTCCGCAGCTTCGTCAAGGAAGAATCGGACCAATTCGTATTGACCAGAAGCGGCGGCCTCTGTTAGCGGCATCATGGGGCTCTCTTGCGACCCGAACCGTACTACAGCACCATGTTCAACAAGTAGATGAGCAACTGCAGAGTCGCCCATACTAGCTGCCCAAGCCAACGCACAGGTAGAGTTGATGTCGGCACCGATTGATATCAGTCTCTCGATAGAGCCGCTTTCCCTAGCGAGAATGGCCCAGATGAGCGGGGGAATCCCATGATTGTCAGTGATACGAACGTCAGCACTGTGGCTAGCCAACATGTCTATGCCGTCAACCCATCCCGCCTCCACAGCGTAATGCAGTGCTGTTTGGCCGTTTTCATCGCCTAGATTGATAAAGGATTCAAAGGCGGCGTTCAGCAGCAAGCCCAGCATCTTCTTACTATGTTGAGACTGTCCCGTGGAAGCATAGTGTAACGCCGTCCTGCCGTTATTGTCTCTGCTGCCCAAAGTCGTGCCTCCGCGAATCAAAGAGTCAGTCAAGTCCAAATCACCGTCTTTTGCCGCGTGATGAAGCTGTGTCATTCCCAAATCGTCTTTGTCCTCCAGGCCGAGTCTTGTTACCGATGGGCTGATGTACTCTACGTCGTGGTCTGCAATGTCATTTGGAGCCTCAACGTCGTCTTGGAAGTCCAGATCCTCATCGTCCAGCACACTGTACATGGACCCCCGCAACATTGCAAACCCTGGCCCCTCATCTTCTAATGGTTGGTCGCTATCGACGTTCATGGTCGTTTCGTCAACATCACTGGGTAACTTTTGCAGCGTGAGCAGAGCGATCTCCTTGATGTGCGCGGCAACGTGTAACTGAAGAGCCTCGCTCGCAAACACGGCACTGGCGTCGACTTTGTCTGGAGGTTGAAAGTCATCGCCAAATGGACACTCGAGCACCTTTTCGAGAACTGGTCTCCGTGCTGCGCTGCTAAGAGTCCCAGCATGCATTTCAGGCACGCCATGCTCTTTGATAGAATGCTCTTGATACTCAGACTCCTGATTGAAGATGATTGGATTATGAGAAGGGGCTCTGCATTCCCATGTATGCCCATGAGCATTCTGCATGTGGCTGATCCAGGCTTTCGACGTTTCAAATGTGAGCGGACTAGTCTGACCAGTCTCATGTCGACCAGCTTCCAAGCAGTGTGAAAAGACGCAAATGAAAGGCTCCAGGTCTCCGATGACGTGATTGCTAGGGACAAGTTAATTAGTTAACATCATCTACGATAATGATGATCGACTTACTGCCACAGCATTGACCTCGCAGTGGTCTTGAACTCAATAATGACGCCGCAATAAGGACACTCGTGTGTCGGTGGTAACGGAGGGAACGACAATTTATTGTTCACGAGAACAGACTTGGCCCGAGGAACCTCGGTTGTGGATTTGGCGTAAAGAGCCCCGACAGCAGTCTGTCGAGCAGTAGTTGCATTCGTTACTGGCACTGGAGGAGGGCCAGTCGGTCCCGGTGTTTTGTCGATAGTCGCTGGCTTTGGTAAAGCGCTCGGAGCAAAACGTACAAGCGGGGTATTCTCCTTTATCTTGGGCAGTTGAAAAAGAGTCGGGGTGGCTTGTGGTTTCTGTACACTCAATTCGATGCGCCTGCGATGGGATCGCTGATAATACAGTCGTCGAAGTCGCAGCGCATTGGCTTCGACCAATGCTGAGCAAAGCGAATCCGGCGCCATCGGATATCGGTAACGAATGTAGCATTCTGTGTAGAGGCGCAATTCGGCTATGGCGTTGTTCGCCTCTTCATCATCGCGATACCCTTCAATCTTGCGCGCACGGTTTGCTTTCGCCGATTTTCGAACGGCATTGGATAGACGAAAGAGCCGTGTTACTGTTCCTCCAATTGCATCGGTGATTTTAAAAATATTATCTTCTGCCGGGTCCATGTTACTGTCGGAATCGCTTGCGTCGTCGTCGGCTCTCCGCTTAACTTCCGAGTCGCCATACTTTGATACACGTTGTCTTTTCCTGCTTGGAGTTTGTGGTGGGTCGTCGATTGGCTTCACTGTCGTGGTATAGTGATTCACATTAGCAAAGAATCCTGGATGCCCAGTCTATCCAAATCCGACGCTAGAGGTACTCACAAGATGTCAAAGTATCACAAATGACGTCCAGAAGCTGGTGGATGATCTCTACGACTGTAGGACTGAATCGGAGTCTGTAGTCTAACGAAACATTGAGCGGTCCGTAAACGTCCATGTTCGATGCCCACAGTGTGAAGCGTGCCAGCTGGTCATCCATGATAGTAGGGTCTGGCACGATTTCTGGCAGGGTTATATATTTATTGAAAAGGGCGTTGCATTGTGTTGCGTGTTCTGCAATTGTCGGGCAAAGTCCATCTTGAAGGAAGACATCTTCCATATCATTAGCCTGCATCTGATCAAGACTTCCAGTCATGGCGAAAAGCTGTAGGTTGCTGATCGACAGGTCAAGGATCCAGGGAGCTGATCATACTTTTACATCAAAAAGTAGTGGACAAGTAGGTCGCGACCAAAGAGATCAAGGGAGCGGCTGAAATGAAGGAGAATTCGTCATACGTGCCTCCCTCGTCCCAAGCTAATGCCGCGACCAGGCTTCATATCATATACTTAAGCACAATCGATCAGCGGTGGCTGAATGTCACTTGCATCTGTATATCCGGGGTAAAGCTTTTGATTGGACTGATAACAACTATCAACTGTGTGGTATTACAAACTATCGGATAAATAATTTCAACATCCTAGGACGACACTTATGCGATCATTCACTTAGTAGGCATTGTCAGCGTCTCTGATATGCTGCTAGGATGGAGGCATTTCTTACGCTGGCGAGCTGGTTACTGACATAACAGCAGCTCCTTACTCTTTTGAACTAGTAACGAAATTTGGCCCCCAATGCTTTTATTTTATGTGAGGGGAAAGCCAAGCGACTGGGGTACCAGAAACAGATTGTCGAGGAAAGACTTTACCTAATAATAGAGTTGGGGTCGGGCTGAGGAACCGCCTGCAACCTTCGGGTGGTTGTAGCAGGCCTTACGTACTGCGTAAGATGAATGCTTCCCTGTTAGACTGATCGAATTGATGAGTATTATTAATGTCTGGTGACCTAGCCTGGTAACCTGATTTCTAATATCCACTGGCTTCTCTCGTTAACGTCGGTCCCCTATCAACCGGCCACCCCGGTCACCCGGCCACTCAATCCCACCTATTATTACCATCACCCACTATCTTCATTCTCACTTTCAGAGTTATCTGTAACAACTATAATATATTCTTTGGCTTTACTAGGTAAATCAGACCTGCTAGATTCACTAGGATCACTCTTAATATCGCTAGCGGTAATTTACGCCCGCCGGATGTTTTTAATATTAGTAAACTTAGATTAAAGGTTTAATTCTACTTTCTTTTGTTTCTAAGGAATTACAGCTTTAAATTTAGTTTTTTAAGCTTTTTTTTTGCGGCGTTTAAAAGCTAACTAAATGTCTTTTTTAATAAAAGCCTTTTTAACCTTTGAAAATAACAGCTATTAGATAGTAGATCCTATTATAGTAGTAGTATATATATCTAATTACTAACAGAGGTCCTAGGAATGCCGAAGAGTAAACCATATAACTTTTAAAGCCTTTAAATCTATTGATTCTAATAGATTATTGACCTAGCTATTGGTTTAGATGTTCTTTAGAGTTATTAGGGCTTTTTAGAAATGCTTTTTTAAAAGTAAAAAGCTTAGTAATAGATGCTTTAATAAAACCGGCCATAATTTAGTAGCTTTCTAACTAGCTATAATATTTAACGTTATTAAAGTATTTAAACGGGCTTTACGATAGTATTTAAGGAAATTTCGCTTACCGATAATAGAAAAATTATATAAATAGGTAGTATACCTAAGATATTTACGATAGGCGGTTTTTAGAAGGGAAAATACTACAACGTATTACGAACCAACAGGGCGCACGACCTGTTAAAAAGACCTAGCGCGAGAGGGGATAGCCATGTTCCAAGCTAGTAACGCAAGACGAGACCAGGAGATAAGCCACACGCCACGATAAGGCGCCACAAGGTCATGTAATAGATAGGAGGATCGGAGAACGATCTAGATATTTAGGATTAGAGGATAGTTATACAATCTAGCTATCTAGGACCAAAGGATAGGAGGAATATCCTATAATCTATACCAAAATATAAAGGAAGGAAATATTATATAGCTTCGATAGTATTCCTATATATCTAGTCTTTCCTTACTTTACTATTTAATCTAAATATACTAATAGTTTTTAGAATAGGAGTAACCTTTTGATAACTTAGTGAACAATACTTTATATTGCTTAGCGATCCTTTATTATAAGCTTAGCCCTTATTTTTAGGAATATATACCCACTAAGACCCCTACTCTACTTTATACTTAGTGTTACAGATAGAACAGTTGTTATATTTTGAATAGTCTTGTTTAGTTAAGCTACAAAGTAAGCTGAGCAATAGGACGCAATGGCTACGTAAGCTTAGATACCCAATATAACTCAGGAACAAGTCCTGAAAATTATTAACCAGTTATACAGAAGAATTAATTAGTTGGACGAAGCTAATAAATAGTTCGAAAACTAACTATTTACGATATTTAAGCTAAAGCGTTATAAGCTAACTCAACTAACCATATTTAACAGGAAATAAGACTAGTTAAAAGGGTTCCTAACCTAGGCTAAGGCCTACATACGGCACTTCGGAAAGGACTTTCCCTTAGAAGGAGAAAAGATCCTTTGCGTAGCAGGATTCCTTACTAGAGAAACACTAGAATGGTTCGAGCCAAAGATAAAAAAATTTATTAAAAACAAGGAAAAAGATTGGTTAGAAGATACTAAAAAAGCATTCGCTGATATAAAGGGATTCGAAAAGGCCTTTACAGATATATATAGTGATCTAGAAGCCGAAAGACGAGCAGAACAAAGGCTGCTAGACCTATAATAGACTGGGTTAGCTAGCAAGTACGCTACCGAGTTTAAAAAGATACTCGTACTTATAACTTGGAATAATAACGATAACCTAATATCCGTATTCTATAAGGGACTAAAGAACAAAATCCAAAACGAGTTATTCCGAATCAAACAACCAAAGGAACTATATAACTATATTACATTGGTAATCAAAATCGACAATCGTTTGTACGAAAGACATATATAAAAACGAGAAAAAGGAGCCATATATATAGCTAATACCAAGAAGGCACAAAAGAACCAATCCATGGCTACAGGAACACACCCAGGCCCAATGGAGGTTGACGCCGCAGAAAAAGACCTTAAGCAAGTCAAATGTTATAATTACTAACAAATGGGACATTATATATAAAAATGCCCTAAACCCCAAAAGGAACGAAAGAATAGAAGAGTACCCAAGGAAAGACAAGCGTTAGTAGCCGAAAACAGTACGCGATAGATCGTGATAATGCGTATAAGTAGTATACTAATAGTTAAAAATAGGGACTAGCCAGAAGGCGAGTTATGTCCTAAAGACATAGGCTGCGCATACGATTGGTATAGACACTAGACTAAGTTTAAAAGAATTAAATACTTAGTAGCCAAATCTATACAACAAGGAGACACCCTTATAACCAATTAAGGACAAAAAGAATAAGAAGTTAAAAAGATTAAACTGATAACTCTAGAAATAATACCTGAGTATAGATTGCAGGATCGACTTTAGGAAGTATAACGAATGGGAAACTACCCATTAATTATAGGGATGGGAACCAATACTCTCGAGACGCTACAATATATAGCAGGATATGTATCACAGAGCTACTTATATAATAGAACTATAATAAATGGAAAAAAGATACTGGTACTAAAGAATCTAAAACACAAAGAAATCTCCTGGGTATCCTATATAGTGTATTAATATAACAAATATATAGTTAAAAAGATCTAAAACAACTAGTTTCTAAAACGGATTAATAGAAAACTAATAGATAGATTATACCGAGAAGACGAAATAGGACGACTGGTAGTTACTTACTACGACCCTAGAGGATTTTGTTTATTTAAATCAGACCCCATATAGCCTAAAGAATGCTTTCTAGGGGGAGATAAGTTAAAAGAGTATACTAGCAACCACTGTAAAATCCATGCATATAAGAAAGCAAGAAACTGGAAAAAGAAGAACAAAGCCAACAAAAAGGCTCGATAGAAACAACTTACATACAAGACACCTGTACAAGGGAGTCAGGACTCCGAACCACTAGTTATAGCAATACTGGATGGAAAACCAATATGGTCCGAAGAAGAGCTACGGAACCATACAGAAAAGGTCTAGGCCACAAAGGGCAAAAACCGACGACATATAGCATAACAATCAAAAAACAACGAAAAACAGTTATAAAGCAATAATAACTAACTTAAAATATCGAAAAGTCGTTATGCGCTATAGATATAGAGATGTTTATACAACTCATAATAGAATTACAATATAATAGAAAAAAGTTAATAGCTATAATCAATATAGGCACGCAAGTAAACTTTATTTTACTAAGAATTATTAACAAGCTTAACCTAGAATAGAAGCTTAAGGACAACCCTTACCCACTTATAACCATTAATAGTAGTTATATAGCGTATAATCAAGGGATTATTAGAAAAGAAACTGTAAAACTTCCTTTTAATGTCCAGGGTTACAAAGAACAGCTTAAGCTCGATATTACAGAAATATCCAGGCACGATATTATTTTAGAGATACCCTGGTTATAGGTAAGTAATCCCAAAGTGAATTGGAGCACCGGCTAGCTTTAATAGGATATACCAAGAAGAGATTTAGCTTTTGAAGAGTCTATTGGGAAGAACTTATATAAATCTATAAAGGCACTTAGCATTTGTTTATTAATTAAGGAGCTTAAGCTGATACTGACGGATGAGTTACCGGAATAGTACTAAGAATTCGGCAACTTATTTAAAATATAACTAATGGAAACAGGATTACTAGAGTATAGTAGATAGGATTACTATATTCCAATTAAGGAAGGCGAGACCCTAAAACACTAAGCATTATACCACATAAACTATGAATAACTGCGGGAATTGGACGAATATCTATAAAAGAACCTAGCTAGGGGGTATATATGAAAGTCAGAATTATTAGCGAGATCACCGATTCTATAGGTACCCAAGAAACCAGGCAAAGATAGTAAGCCTAAATAGAGGCTGTGTATCGATTATAGAGATATAAATGCAAAAACCAAGAAATTCGTAGAACCGTTACTAAGAATCGACAACCTACGAGATAGATTATATAAGGCCAGATGGTTCACTACTTTAGACTTACCAAAATTATATTACGAACTACGAATTACTAAAAGCAATAAAGAAAAAACGGTATTCGGAACACCTTACGGGTTATACAAATACCTAGTAATGCTATTTGGGCTTACTAATACACTAGCAAGCTTCTAAGCCATAATTACGGATATACTACGCGAATTTCTCGATAAATTCGTGATAGTATACCTTAATAATATCCTAATCTATTCAGAAACCGTAGAAAAATACGAGGGATATGTCCAACAAGTGCTTACGGCACTACAAGACGCCAAATTGAAAGTGAACGCTGAAAAGAGCGAATTTCATAAGTAGAAAGTGGACTTTCTGGGATTCACGATTACTCCAGGAGAAGTACGAATCTAAAACATAAAGATCGAAGTAGTAAGGAATTAGCCAGTACTAAAAAGCATTACAGACGTACGGGCGTTCGTAGGATTTACAAACTACGTCCGAGCTCTTATTACTAGATTTGGGAAAATCGCCACACCCCTTACGAACCTTACGAAGAAAGACAACGAATTCTAATAAACAGAGGTAGAATAACGGGCGTTTGATACACTAAAGGAAAAAGTACTGTTAGATCTAGTATTACGATTATTTGATCTAGATAAAGAATTTAAAGTCGAAATTAACGCATGCAATAACGTAATAGGTAGATAACTAGGTTAACAAAATGAGAATGGAAAACTATATCTAATAGTATTCTTTTTAACAAAGTTTTTAGGACTATAAATAAACTACCTAATCTTAGACAAAAAATTTATAGCTATTGTCCGAGTATTCGAAAAATGGGAACATTATTTCTATAGCTCGGAATAACTAATAAAAGTCTACTCAGATTATAAAAACCTTACAACCTTTATAACCATTAAAATATTAAACAAACAATAAATATAATAGGTAGAATTCCTATTATAGTTTAATTTTAAAATTATCTATATTAAAAGCAAAGAGAATGTTTAAGCCGATATTCTGAGTCAAAGAAATAACTATAAACAAACGGGCGAAAAGAAAAGCCAGATCCTATTGCAGGGCAATAAGGAAGATGGACTTACAGTGGTAGGAGCTACACAAATGTTTAAAAAAAACAACGACCGCATATTACAAATTAGTGTAGCCATAAGGATTAACCATAACAAATGGATACAATAAATCAGAGAATTCCTCCAGAATTAAAATCAATCCCCAGATCACAATGATCAGATGCACAAAGACTATAAAGGGAAACTATACATACCAGACGAATTCCGTACAAAACTAGTACGAGAAATACATAAGCACCCCTTAGCAGGACACCAGGGAGTCTTCAAAACCCATCAAAGATTAAAACAATACTACAGATTCTTAAGCATAAAGGACCATATCAGACAAGTTATTAAGAAATACGATATATATCAAAAAGCAAAGATATTACAACATAAGCCATACGGACTATTAAACCCAATCAAGCTACCAGACAGGGCATAGAAAATAATCGCGTTCGACTTTATTATAAAGCTACCCAAGTCCAAAGAACCAATAATAGGAGTAGAGTTCGACTCTATCTTAGTTATAGCAGAAAGACTTACTAAATACGGGCTTTTTGTACCCTACAAAGAAGCAAGCACCGCAGAAGAACTTAGATACGCTATTCTGAAGCATGTCTTCAGCAAGCACGGATTCCCAGAAGAGATTATTACTAATCAAGGAAGCACGATGGCTTTTAAATACTAGCAATCACTCATAAAAGCATTAGGGGTTAAGCACAGAATGTCTATAGCTTACTACCTTTAGACAGACGGACAGACAGAAAGGCTAAATCAAACGCTAGAACAGTACCTCCGATGCTACCTTAACAAATAGCAAAATAACTGGGTTGAGTTATTACTAGCAGTAGAATATGCCTATAATAGCTCAGTTAATAAGTCTATAAAAATGTCACCCTTCAAGGCGAACTATAGGTTTGACCTAGAAGAAAGAACTGCGATTCCGGGAATTACGGCACTTTAAGCAGAAAATCAAGCCAAGACAGCCTTAGGCCTGTAATAAAAACTATAATAAGAACTCACGTTTATCTAGGAACAAATAAAAGCTTATTATAATAAAAACAGGTTATTAAAGCCAACCTTAAAAGAGAGAGATAAGGTCTATCTTTTAAAACGAAATATTAAAACAAAAAAACCAAACGAAAAATTAGATTTTAAGTGGATTAGACTATTCGAGATTAAGGAAGTCAGATCGAAATTAAACTACCTGTTTAAACTACCCAAAGGAATAAGGAGACACCCGGTATTCTATATCTCTTTGCTAAAGAAAGCACCCGATGATGCCAAGCTCGAAACCAAGCTCGAAACAGAACCCGATTACGAAAAATTCGAAATCGAAGAAATACTAGATTTACGTTAAAACAAAAACACGTTCGAATACCTAGTAAAATAGAAAGAGTACTTATACGCGGAAAATACGTAGGAACCTAAGAAGTACTTATAGAACGCTGTACAGGCAGCGAAACAGTTTCACTAGCAATATCCTGATCGACCAAGGCCAAAAGAGCAGAATCGACTTCCCAAGCCGAAGGAGAATTAAGGGCATCCTAGTTAAACGTAGTAGTGGGATTAAGACTTAATAGAGCTTTATAGGATAAGCGCTCTTCCTCCGCCCACTCCCGTTTTTCCAAAGCCTCGAACTCTTCGAGATCCATAATACCATAAGCAACGGCTCGCATTATCTTGTTATACCACATTTTCTTTTATTTATAAAAACAACGTACCTAAGCAAGGGCTAGTTTAGCTGCTTTTTTAGCTATATCTAATTCGTTTTTTAACTTTTTATATTAAGTAGTAACGTAATTAAACTGCTTAGGAGTAAGGCTTTTTATATTATACTAAGATTAATTATCGCGAACATATATAAAATAGCAATAAGACTTAGACTCTGAGACTAGATATTTAAAACCCTAACGTTCGTAGTAGGAACACAATAGAGCTATCACTACAGGAGAACCAGAAAGAATAGCGGCTAGAAGGGATTTACACTCAGCAGCTTTCCTGTTAGAAACAGAACTAATACAACACTTTTTAATTCGATCAGATATGGCGGAAAACAATAAGAAACAAGGAAGAACCTACCAAAAAAAAGAGCGGCAAGCACACTATTTATTATTAAGGACAATAACCCTAAAAGGAGAAGGATAATATTACGAACCAATAGGGCGCACGACCTATTAAAAAGACCTAGCGCGAGAGGGGATAGCCATGTTCTAAGCTAGTAACGCAAAACGAGACCAGGAGACAAGCCACACGCCACAATAAGGCGCCACAAGGTTACGTAATAGATAGGAGGATTAAAGAACGATCCAGATATCTAGGATCAGAGGATAGCTATACGATCTAGCTATCTAGGACTAAAGGATAGGAGGAATATCCTATAATCCATACCAAAATATAAAGGAAGGAAATACTATATAGCCTCGACGGCATTCCTATATATCTAGTCTTTCCTTACTTCACTATTCAATCTAAGCATACTAACAGTTCTTAGAATAGGAGTAACCTCCTGACAACTTAGTGAACGATACCTTATATTGCTTAGCGATCCTTTGTTATAAGCTTAGCCCTTATCCTTAGGAACATATACCTACTAAGACCCCTACTCTACCCTATACTCAGTGTTACAGATAGAGCAGTCGTTACACAACATTAAAAGGTTGAAAGATATAGGAGGTATAAAGAGGCAAATATAACAGTTAAATATTATTTTAGAAGTACTTCTATATTAAATATATCGTTGTATAGCTTCTATAGCTGTTAGAAATTAGGAGCCTGGCTTTAGAAGGGTCGTCTGGTTGGATTAACGGGATAAAAACCTTTTGGACCCATTCTAGCCTAATAGAATCGTCTATCTATCCTTTTTTCTAGTAATCCTATCTCTAACCTTTAAATAGCTTAAAATCTAAAAAATACTATTATTATTATAATAAACTGCTTTTAAAAATCACTAAAAAAGGCAGAAAGGTTCCAGTAATAGAGATATACTTAATAATAGATAACCAGGTCCTCTCCCTAGGCGTTTTTCGCTAAATAAGGGCTTTCTAGGCCCTCCTAAGGACCAAACTATTCTTCCCTATCTTTTCTATTATACCGATTTCGTTTATATTATATCTATTTTCTGGTTTAATAGTTTTAATAGCTAGGATTGCTAGGCGTTAGAACTATCTTCGGATAATATCAATAGTTGCCCCATTCAAACGCCAAGAATCGATAGACCTGCTTCTATAGACTTAAATTGATAGGTTTCTTACTAGAAAACGGGAGACCCAGTGCTTTCCGAGTAATACGTTAAGCCCTTAGGCGTTAAAAACACGGCTAGCAAATTCCCTCAGTTCTATATAGGTTAAAGGAAGCCCTAAATCGGACTAGAGAAGTACCCATTAGGCTAATCGCTCCTCAGTTTCTGAAGAAACCTTTAAGCGGTGATTTTAAGCTTCTTTCTTAGCCGGGACACCGTTAATACGGTTTTAAAACGTAGCTCTTGGAACCCCCTATTCGAGGGAGGCCTTACGGACGCTACGGCCCGCTGTAACTACTACAATAGCAGAATCAACATCTTCTTCGGTATACCGAGGCATAGAAAGTTTATAAATAAGTATATAAATTTTTAAAAAAAACAAAAAATAATTGCATGTTTGACGATTGTGAGAAACAAGGAGTGTAAGTAGCGGTGTGAGTAAAAGTGGGTGGCCGGGTGACCGGGGTGGCCGGTTGATAGGGGACCGACGTTACTGGTGGCTATCTATTGGATCGCTTTCGCTCACCTACTTGTCCTCAGCAATATCTCATGATCAATACTAATCAATCCGCTTTTTCGGTGGCGGACTGCCTCACTCTTCTTTGCTTTTGATGGTCCAACGACCAAAGTCACGTGGCCATTATACAGTTCCAGCTCGTCTTCTGCGTGCGGCCGTCGTGCCAGGCCATGTTTGTATTAACGCTTACCACGACACACCTTTCATCCCCACTCGAATGAGGACTTTTTTCAACCCATTACGGCTACGACATGGATCAAGATGAATCTCAGGGTCTATTGAAGACTGTGCTTGGGTTCTTCGCTCGAAGACGACCGGAAAAGTCAGCGCCCACATCACTGAATTCGAGGAAGCGTGATGCTTGGCTGCGGACGGATGCATATTTGCAACATGACAACGATGGATTTGACGATATTGACCCTGAGCGCCTTGCGAGGACGCTGCGCACATTTGAAGATTATATTGATTGCGATTCTGACCAAGACTCAGATTCTGTAAGTGCTCCTGAGACACGGCAAGCCCCAATTCTTCGATTGCTCACGTTCTGCTTTCAATTAACGCTTGGTTACTTACGTAACAGAACTCACACCACAATGTACCGTATCCCAAACTTCAGACGGTGCGCAAAATGATCGAGCGTCCGAGCCACGGTCCGCATCCTAATCAGGGTTCCACAATTCGCGTTAGTAAACGGGGACGGGAAAGTGATGCTCTCATTGAGGAGCTCTCGTATTTAGACAGAGAGGCGAAGAAGCGTCGCGTTTTGCCTCGTGAAGAGCCGAGTGCCGGCGAGAACCTTGAAGACCCAGATGCCGACTTCGCGATACTGACGAGGAAACACTTGGTGTCGTTAGACAACGCGTTGAGGAGACACTGGATATGTGTTTGCCAGAAATGCTCAGGGCTGAGCGTGAGACTTCCGATGCCACGGCAGAAGAACTCAAAGATTGAGACTTCCTTCGAAGTCTTCTTCGGTGTGCGGTCTCTACTGGCAACTACATTGCAAGAAGCCAAAATAACGGTCAAGTTAAGTATTTCACTCTTCGGGTAATGGAGTTATGAACCATGACTAACATTTTCGCGGTAGAGATGTAAACAACAACAGAATGAGAAGATCATCTGAGCCTCTGGCTAGTGACGTATCAAATTTTGCTCATATATGCCAGAGTATTACCGACTCTCTCGGTCAGCGAAACTGCTTGCATTTGGCTCTCGAGGATGGGTCTTTTCAGAGGCTTCGTCCGCAACCCAAGACCTTTGGCGGCGACCAAATGTCTCGAGCAGTTTCCCTCTCCGCTTTGTTTAAACACCAACAGGAATTGCGTGGTAGTTCATCTGCACTTCCACTTAAGGGAAAGCGAATCTTAGCTGTCACCTTAGCTGCAGCGCTTCTTCCATTCTTGGAGACACCGTGGCTGCAGCCCTCGTTCAATCACTCGAAGATACAGTTCTTTCAGCCACTGGAGGATGGAGAACTCCCCGACATCACGAAACCCTTCTTAGCCATGGAGCACATTCCGATCATCTCAGTGGGTAAAAGTGACAATGGGGTTGACTCTGACAGCTCTAAACACAGGGTTCATCCCAATGCTAGTGTGCTGGCTCTAGGTATACTTTTATGTGAGCTTCACTATTGCACACCTGTAGAGTTAATGCAAAAGGATCCGGATGCCGCCAAGAACGTCAATACCGATTATTATACCAGTCTTGATATGCTTAAGAATCTAGAAGTCGACGCTGGTGTGGATTACTATCTTGCGACGAAAGCATGCCTGCAGTGGGAGTATTACCCACCTGGGCAACAGGCTGACTTCGAATCTATCAGCGTACAACGGCTCTTCTACCAGAATGTTGTCAAACGACTTGAGGCCGAGATCTTCAAGTCTTGGCGCCTTCGGTTGGAGGATTTGGGCTCATTCGATTCTCGAGCGAATGAACTCTGCTGGGGTTCCATCGGTCGAGAGGTTGTTCGCCATCAAACAAGCAACACCGATTCCTCTGATACACATAAAGAAACACGGCACGCTCCTCATCGTTCACTTTCTGACAGCGCGCCTGTGAGCTACCCATCCCTCAACTCAGATATGGTGCTGCGAATGTCGGCGAAACCTTCCTCGGGGTCTCAATTTCGCAAAGATCTCCCCGACGCTTCAACTAAAAGCTTATACTTCTTTGATGCAAGCCATCAGATGGGGTGTGAACAAGAGTAAGGTGTTTTTCTTAGTCATGGTAATACAATAATACTGCGTCGTGCTAAGGGCCTACAAGGAATCAACTTTCGCAAGACTGGATGGACAATCTTCTGTCCTCCATTCATCACTATGTCGACTCCTTCGACACCGTCGAACCTGGATGCGGAACGTTCAACCCGGTGCGAATAGCGATTTTGGATTCCGGGTTTGACCCCGAGAACGCACTTCTGATGACCGATCAAGGACTAGATCCACGAATCAAAAGTGCGCAAAGTTTCGTACATCAATCAGAACCGCACGAGTTTCGAGACGATATCGGCCACGGCACTCACGCTCTTGGTCTCCTACTCAAGGTTGCCACATGCGCTGAGATCTACATCGCCAGAATTGCAAATCGAGAGACTCTGGGCCGTAATACTTACGACGACATTGCAAAGGTAGGGCTGGCCCTATTGCAGATTGACTTCTGAGATGAAGCTAATGGTTTGGATAGGCTATCAATCACGCGGTTTCCGAATGGAAAGTGGACATTATATCCATGTCATTCGGCATTCGTGAATACAACGAGCCTATTAAAACAGCGATATCCAACGCATTACATAGTCAGACATTGTTGTTTGCGGCAGCATCGAACGACGGCGCAAACCTCGGCAGAGCATTTCCAGCTAAATACCCCAGCGTCTTTTGCATACACTCAACCGATGGGAATGGCAACCCCTCGGCGTTCAACCCGACAGCGGACGACAAAGATGTCAATTTCAGTCTCCTTGGGGAGCATGTCACTTCGCATTGGCCAGTTGGAATGAACGGCTGCAACCAACCTGTCAATGCTATGTCAGGGACGTCGGTCGCAACACCGATCGCCGCTGGGCTTGCCGCGTCAATCCTGTCCTTTGTGCGGCAACAGGAACAGCACATGCCGAGCATGCCTCCTGAAAGCGAGTTACTCGGGCCATGGCTGAAGGACGTTCATTCAATGGATGCGGTTCTGAAGCATATGGTTAGACAGACGAGGGGGGCAGGGTATGACTATATCACGCCTCATGTACTATTTGATAGGAGGTCGACAAGGGAGCGTGTTTACGAAAAGATCAATGATATCAAGAGACACATGTATGATTAGAAGAAGTACAGTAACATTCCAGTCATCTACCAACGTATAGATTGCATCCTAATAATGATTTACCGAAATCAAGCGGGGACGCAATAGACGATGCTATTCTCGGTCGCATCAGAAACCTTTTTCGCAGTTTCGATCCCAGACCCATCTACGTCCTCAACTAAAACAGCATCGTCATCTTCTCGTTTTCCCCCAATGGTCAAGAAGGCTCCTTTGTTGTACTCTTCAAGCTTCAATCTCCGCCCAAACTTGAGCTTTTTGACGCGAAATGCAAACAAAAATTCAGACTCACGATTGAGTTCCGTCCAATCGTTATCCGTGCTGACCCAATGGCCCTTCGGCCCAATTGTTGTACCTAGCGCATGCATGTCGATACCAAAGTTCCCAGTGACAGCAGTGTTCTTAGAAGCCGAGTATCTTATCCTTGCGCCTTTGACGAGTTTTATGCCCGTGACGAGGAAGAGCGTGGCAACGGGCGCGAATCGTTGCTTAGGCTCCCTCAGCCACATCTGCACGGCGGGTGCTTTGATGGCTTCTTCGACATATTCCTGAGTCGGCTCAAACACGAGAGTTGTCACGGAATCAAATGCGAACGTATTCACCGCCTCGTTTGAATGATCGATGTTTGCTTCAGGACCGAGGGGCAATCCACCAGTAGCCAGCTGTAGGAATTGTGCATAGACGCCCAAACCGAAGCCTGTCTTGGTGGAAACTGTCTTCTTCCAATCGGTTTCCACGACAGGAGGGAGTGTGTCGGCCACAGCCGCCTCGTTCCCTCTATTTAGAGGGTATTGGGGTGTCGACGTAGAGCGAATTATAGACCCAAGACATAGCGGCCCTGCTGGGGGAGGATGGATAAAATCAGACGTTGGACACAGAAAATACGTCTTTACAAATGACATGATTTCTAGATTTCGATTGTTTGAGGCTTCGGTTCTCCCTTCACATCTTCAAGACACCAGATATCATTATACACTCGACTCGACTAATACCTTTTAGTTATTTGTACCAAGACTCTTGCTCGTCCTTCGGTGTGTGGGATGGAAGTGCACTTTTCCCCCCATTTCCTGCCACACTGCTCCATCGCAATCTAGGACTTTTGTCACATCGGGGGATCTGGAACCTTGTCACACCGACTTGCGCCTCGTCAGCCTTAGCGAGCCTGTGCGAAAAATAGATGAGACGATTGCTCAGTACCTTTAGTGATCGACAGTGGAGTGGGCACTTCTGGCAGCACCTGAGATACTGACGACCAGTCTCATCTATTTTTCGCACAGGCTCGCCTTAGCAATGAATATGGCTGTTGGGGAGCTTGTGGCAGGAGGCATCACAACAGGGGTCGGCCCGCCTGGAAGCACGGAAGACTCTCGCCAGCGGATGTTGGAGTCTGAACTGATCTTTTGTCGGATCCTCCGACGGGTTGGTACAGGGCAACTGCATTAGTACGAGGGCAACTGCGAGGACAGGCGAGCAGGCGACCGTCCAACTCACAATTGAGGCGTCAATAGCGGGGTCATGTGTTTGCTTCTAAGCTTATTACTTGAGAATAAGAAGCATGTTGGTGGGCATGCACGCATCCATGCTTACCGCCGTGGCTTCCCTGCCAGCTCTGCCAGTGAGATTGAGTCGCAGCCCTGCCCGAGAGCAGCGCAATCCAACCCAACCAAGGAGTAAGGGTGCGCCTGTGAGGGTATACCGGTCATTGGCCCTATCGCAATTTCATCTCACTCCCAGGGCTGTCAAATTTTCCCGCCCCCGATCTTTGGCTTGCATCAATAATTCAAGCCATTCACTCGGCGCTGAAAGACTTGGAAATTTCTTTTGTCTCAAGCCCCACGCATGTCCTGCTATTGTATCGCCTCTTCTCTTCCTTCAGTAACCCAAGTCTCGGGTATCCCATAATCCTAGAACATCTCTTGTGCTTCACCATCGACGCAGCTTACATCCTCATCAAAGAGACCATGACAAGAGCAGAGCTCAAGCAACGGCAAGTGCCGAAAGCAAACATGAGCACTACAAACAATACGAATCGACCGAGGGCCAAAGCGCGAACCGTAACGTGGCAGCAGATCTCGGAGTGGCAGTTCGACAATAAGTATATCCTCAGTGGCTATCGGCCAGAGAAGCCAGACTACCTGGAGATCTTGAAGAGCCTGACTTTCCTGCACAATGAGACCTGCAATGTGTATACGCATCTGATCGGGGCTCTCATCCTGCCACTTGTCGCAGGTAGCTTCTTGCGTTATCTTGGCGAGCCTCAATTTCTCAATGTGTCATCTATGGATTATACCATGTTTGGAACCTACTTCTGGTGTGCGGAGATCTGCTTGGTCTTGAGCGCTCTTTACCACCTCATGCAACCCCATTCGCACGACGTGGAGCAGTTCTGGCACGGAATGGACTTGCTTGGTATTGTTATCGTGACTGTGGGCACGTTCTCGTCCGGCATCTACTATGTGTTCTTCTGCGAGGCCATCTTGCAAAAGTTGCACTGGGCTATTGTCAGTCTCCCCAACCATCCATCACCACTTATACCATCATCCTGGCAATGTGTCAACCCCACTCATATACTAACGTAAATCGTAGATCTTAACTACGGGCACAATCACCGGTGTTCTGATCTCGAACCCCAGTCTCAAGACACCGCGCTATCGAAATGTGAAGGCAGGCGCATTCGTTGTTTTTGGCGCTTCATCATTCATACCACTGCTGCATGGGGTTCAGAGATACGGACTCGATTACATGCTCAATTACGCCGGAATGAGATGGTACCTCATCGAGCTGACTTTCTATGGCACAGGAGTCGCCCTTTACGCGGTATGTTTGCCCTCTCACCCCGTGTTCTATCATCTAAGAGATAAGTCTTCTGATAAACATCTGCAGTTTCGCATTCCAGAGCGTTTGGCGCCGGGTAAATTTGATATCTGGGGAAGCTCACATCAAATCTTCCATGTCGCTATCTTGTGCGCAATGTATACACATCTGACTGCTCTGCTCCAAGGGTTTACAAATGCACATACCCTGGATGTGTGTCAGCTTCAAGGTCTGAAAGGAGCGAGTTGAAGCTGAACGCGGACCAAAGTTTGGGCTGCTCTGACTGCATGAACAGGGGGCAAAAGCTACATGCATCTCCCTTTTAGGTTTGCCTGCGTCTGCGCAACCACAACACATCCTATTCATCGTATCACTTGACGACACGTCCATCGGGAGATGTCATGCTTGAAGGAAATCAGGGTCCATGCATGCGAAAGTGGCAGCAGTCGTAGACTGACGCGAGGGCTACAACTACAACGTCGTCGAACCTCTTATCAAACACCATGCGGCCCATGCTTATGTTCTGCTTCCCCAATGGGCAGCTACTTCCCATGGGTAGATGTGCGCATCCGCTTGGCGCTCAGCCTTGTGCCTGCTAAACTACTCACCGAGGAAAATAAGTTCACTGACACGGCATGCTTACATTGACAAGCCATGTCAGCCGGGTATAAGGCGATGGAACTACCGATTCGTAACACTCTAATACATAGTAATATAGCAACACTTTAATATTCAAGGTATGGCAGTTCGTTCCAACTGTGTGTCTCTCGCACAGCAGTATACTGGAGTTGATTTTTTTTGGTTGTTTTTTACATCAGCAAGATTCTCCGGACGATGGTGATTACCGGTCTCGAGGACCTGGATTGAGGCACTCTGAAGGATCTTGCATAATTACTTCTTTAAGACCGCGATGGGAATTGATGTTTGTGTTGACTTTGGAAGCTTCTCATGGAAATTTCTGAGTAATAATCGGATTGAGGTTGTAATGTTCAGAATATGTCGATCTGGTTTAACAGTTCTAGCTTACTGTGGACAGAAAAGCGCTTGGCTAGAGTTGAGCTCAGGGGATCAGGTATCTAACGACCCCTCCAAGCTCAACTTGCTAGGCTTAAAGTGGCCTAGTACAAAAGCTAGCTTTCAGGTCCTGATCAAACTATCAATTGCACATGATAAGTAGTACTAGTAGTAGTCTTTTACCAGCAATTCCATGAGCAACTTGGTCCCGTAGCTTCTTGATTTCACCATATTCTACGAACGAGCCATTTCGCAATTTGCTTGTCGAAAGATTCTTGCTTCCCCTTGCGATCGCTTCTACCAAAAAAAACTCGGGTTTCCAGCAAACGCGCAAAAGCTACCCCTCCACCCAGCCCAACCCACACCAAAATTCCTAGATATTGACCGACAATGCCCCTCGACACGTCAACCTACGATCTCGCGCTCCTGCGCGTCGACGGGCGCCGGTGGAACGAGCTGCGGCGTCTGCACGGCCAGATCCGCACACAGGCCGCGGCCGACGGGTCGTCGTATTTGGAGATGGGCAACACCAAGGTCATGTGCGTGATCGCGGGGCCGAACGAGAACGCCGGCAAGCGAGGAGGCACCGCTTCCTCGTCCGGGTCGACCGTGCCAGGCGGGTCGGGCGCCGCCGACGTGGTCGTCAGTATCGTTGTCGGAGGCTTCAGCTCCGTGGACCGGAGGAGGAGGGCCAGGGGAGATAAGTATGTGTTTTTTTTTTTTGTCCCTCATTATATCGTCCGCTTTTATTCGACGTTCTTGGCGTTGCGATGCCTATTTCAGGACCCATGATCTATGATCTACAGATTCACGATCAACAACTTCTGCGCCGAAGGATCTTTCTTACGCAAGCTAACGGCCCTCTCCTCCATCCAGGCGCACCCAAGAGCTCCAAGCAACAATCGCCAAGGCTCTGGCCTCGAACCTCCACATCCACCTGTACCCACGCTCGACAATCAGCATATCCCTACACGTTCTCTCGCAAGACGGCTCGCTGCTCGCGGCCCTCATCAATGCCGCGACCCTCGCCCTCGTCGACGCCGGCATACCCATGACCGACTACCTCGTAGCCTGCACCGCAGGGTCCACATCAACGCATTCCGCCGGCGACGAGGGCGCCGACCCGCTGGTCGACCTCAACACCCAGGAGGAGCAGGAGCTGCCTTTTCTGACACTCGGCACGTTGGGCGCCACGGACAAGGTCGCGGTTTTGGTATGCGAGACGAGAGTGCAAGTGAGTAGACTGGAGGGCATGATGGCGTCTGCGGCCGACGCGTGCAAGGGCGTGCGCAAGTTCCTGGATCAGGTGGTGCGTGAGAAGGGACACAAGATGGTTACCGAGGGGACGATTGAGAAGGGGGCTAAGATGGCTATGGACATCGATGTCTAGTCTAGGGGACTGGGTTGGCTATGAGACACTTTCATGATTTGGCCGAGCTTTCAATTGGAAAAGAAAGTACTAGTAAGTGGCTCGTTTGTCTCATCAAATCATCATTTTGCTACACTATACATCTGAAAACTAACACCGTCATTTTCTTTACAGTTCTCCGTGCTTGGGTGGCGCATCGGTGGCTTCTGGCGTCGGTTCAGCGCCCTGCCATGACGTGCTCTTGGACTCCACTGGAACTTCCACCTTGACATCTTCCTCCAGCTTGATTTCGACCGTCTCGACGGGCTTCTCTGCCTCTTCAACAACCTCGCCAATGATCGCCTTGGGAAGCTTGTTCTTGGGGCCCTCGTTCATGCGGATGGCGTCGATCCAGGTCTCCACGCTCGCGGTGCTGAAATCGCCCTCGTAGTGTCGCCACCATCCCCTCTTGGCGTTGACAGCGATGACCTCGACATCGCCGGTCAGCTCAAGGCCCTTGAATGTGGGTGCGATGGCGTCATTGTCTGTGTGGACCTCAAAGAAAGGAAAGAGGCGACGCTGGGCGTGCTTGAGGGCGATCTCGGACAGGCTGGTCAACGCCTTCTCGGCTGTCTCTCCGTGAGAAGCAGGAGCAAAAGCTAGGACGCAGATGTGAGCCTTAGGGTGCAAGCACTCGTTGATCAGTGCCTGGGCAGATGTTATCGCAGGGATTGGGGGAGCGACTTGAGCGGCTTTAGGCTTTGACTCGGTAGTAGGAGGAACTTCGGTCTCCTCAGATGACTCGGCTGTGGTAGTTGAAGTAGATTTAGAGGCCTTGTCCTTCCCATTTTTTCCCTTGTCGCCCTTGGACTTCGCCGGTGCTGGGTCCGGGTTCGGCTCGCCTATTTGTGACAGGAACTTGAGCATGGCGGGCTTCTTCATCTCGCCCTCGTACACCAGGGCATCCTCGTCTCCGCCGGGTAGTACGACCAGGGTTGGGTAGGACTCAATGCCGAACAGCTCTGTTGCCTTGGACTCCTTGTCTCGGATCTGGGCAAAGGAGATGGCGCCGAGGTAGTCGATAGCCAGACTGCGCAAAAGGGCGCTCGTGGTAGCCTTCTCGGTGAAAAGTATAGCCTTGGCGGTCTCGTTGTTGGTGGAGAGGAATGTGTTGATATCTTTGTCAGTGACACGCTTCACGTGGTTGTTGATCTTATCCACAACGGCGTTGACGATGCCCTTGGCGGAACGCTCCCCCTGGTAGTCCTCGACGACAGGCTTTCCGCTCTTCTTGCCGGGGCGAACGATCTTGAGAGTTGGAAAGCCCTTAACGCCCATGGCGCTGCAGAACTGTTTGTTCTCGTCGTCGTCGCAGTCGACGGCGGCGACCTTGGCCAGCCCGTCGAGGTTCTTGGCGGCCTTCTCGTAGGCGGGCTGCAGGTTCTTGCAGTGTCCGCACCATGGTGCATAGAACTCAACAATCTAGCATCTGTATCAGCGACAACACAACACCTTTCTCTGGTAACTGAATTTAACGTACAGAGGTATGATTTGACTTGGAAATTAGTCTGTCATAGTTCTTTGCATTTACTTGGAGAACCGGGGAGCTCTTCGAGTATAAGCCGGCTTGGGCGACGGGGAGCGCAGAAAGCAAAGCCACTGCAGCAACAGCGACAGTAGGGCTCAGGTTGAAGCAATGCATCTTGACTTTGGATCCCTGAGGTGGAGTCCAGCCTGCAATGTTGAGGGCGCTTCGATGTGTTCGAGAGTTTACGAAAGGGCTATGGATGATATATGTGGTTATTTGGTAGACTAGCAATGGCAATTGAATCAGAAATTAGCAAATGCCGATGATGTCGATGATGTCGATGATCAGCCCCAGATGCCCAGGTCGAAGGCTGTTATAATTTATTTATAATGTGCTGTTGGCGAAAAGGCCACGGTGGAAATGCCGAACAGCGACCTTGGCCTAGGAGGTAGGTCCTTGCTCACGGCCGAGGAAAAGAACAGGTAGCAATTGGTGAGCTTTGCCCCTCCAAAGCTGAATAAAACAGCTGAGGACCTCATTGACCCGAGCTGCCAACCCTGTCGCAGCTACTCGCACTAAATCTGGGGTCCAACGTCCATGGCTTAGCTACAAGTACCTCCGTACCTACCTCTGTCCATGCATGTGGCTGGGGTTTACTGTAAGTAATGCCGCATGATTCGTCTAAGTTCCTTAAATAACATTGGACAACGACTTGGACTGTCTTCGTTATCAATATCAGTTCCACTGTTGACGGCATCCTACGATGTTCCTGATCTTTTCGATTTTCCCCTTTACATGTCGTGGTTTGAATGCAAGGTATTTTCCCTTGACTTGACACTTTTTTAAAAGCCTCAGAAAAGCCTCGGTTTCACACCGCCGATCTGAAGTCGCTGTGGCTAGCGGGCTCGGCGGGCTACTTACAGCTGTGGCGCGAGCTATCTCCCTCTTGGCACACCAGTGGACGCGCTGTCGGGGGTCGAGGAGGTCTAAGACGGTGACTTCAGCGGGGTTGCGCTCGTATTGCCCTGGCGGTCGAGGGCGGTTGCCTTAGGTTCAATGTTGGGTGCAACTTGCAGGATACCTACCCAGATCTACGACCGCATTCCCTTCCACATTGTACATCTAGCTTGTTGACACCCAGTCCAGCGCACCCTCGTCCACAATCAACAAAGCGCCAGGTTGTCGAGTACGATCCATCAGATACACGACCCTCGAATCATACTGCGACAGCTCCAGCTCTCTGCTCTCTGACAGTGGGCTTCCCATCTCCAGAACAGCCAACTCCTTTGTGTCTCGACGTACGGAACTCGCCAACAATTGCAGAATACGATCCGGCATGGCGGCCAACATACCCCCAGGGCTGAAGCCTGCGGGCATCGCGCCGTTCATCATACGTGCCGCCCAGCTAGAGAAAGCGAAGCCCGTCATCGCCTACTGGTGTAAGATTGCCTCTCTTCCTAGGATGGCCGCATGCGCCCGCGCCATCTACCGATATATCCATCTCTCGCTGACCATGCTTGGCTGCTCAGGCTATTACTGGGTAGTGCAACAGATCCTCGGCAAGCAGCTTCATAATACCGACGGCGAATGTCTCGAGTTCACGACCACAATTATGGATAAGTTGGAGGAGGTGCGACTCTCTCAAACATTATGGACGTCCGATACGACAAAGGTGGCTGATGTTCGTCACTCTTACAGATGAAGGCAGGCCAGGCAGGCAACGATGCTGTTCTCGACGATGTTGCCGGTCAGGCGTACATCGAACAATTCGCACAAGAAACGTTTGACCGCGCGCTCAGAACATTAAAAGCCAACAAAGTCACCCAGTCAGTTCCTTTTATTGTCTTCTCGTCTTCATCCCATGATCATGGCCATGTTATCATGGGAGTCCTCTAACACGCAAGGCCCAGACAAACTGCCATCACGTTTGAAGCAGCCTCCACCTTCTTTCAGCTCGTCAACATCTGGGGTCAGCCTGATCCAGAGACGCAAGAGAAGATCAAATATGGCAAGTGGAATGCCGCGCGCATACTCAAGGCGATCAAAGAAGGCAAGGATCCGAACGAGTCGAATCCAAAGCAAGAGGAGCCCACAGCAGAGGAGACCGTGTCGCCCCTGGACCCCAACGACCCCGAAGTACAATCCATCAACGCTGCCCGGCCGCGACCGGCATCCGTCGAAGACGTGCCAGATGACGGCACGGCCCCTCGAGGGCCAGCATCGGGATACTCTCTGCACGCCCCAGCGCCGGTCTCGGCCCCAAACTCGCCTCTTCCTCCGACAGCGTCAATGCCGGATCAGGTGTCCCCTATGGCGCCACCCGATGTACCAACCCAGGAGCCGGGAAGTTATTTTCCCAGCTCGTCGTCAGCAACCGCCCAATCGCCCCTCGATTTGCCTTCTACCACGAGCATGCCACCCCCGGGTTCCGCTGGGCGTAGTGTACTCGGATCGCCGCCGATTATCCCAAGCCCTAGCTCACACGATCCATCGGCGCCCCCATCTGTACCACATGCGGCTCCTAGTGGCCCATCATCGCCCCAGGACTTCTATCACCCGCCTCCCCAACATCAAGCGGCACCTCAGCCGCCCTATATCCCTCCACCACAACACCATACACCGTCACAAGCGCCGCTACCACCACCTCAGAACTACCGAGCACCTTACACTCAGCCAATAGTCCCAAAGGCGGCGCCCGTCCCCGCTCCACCACCTGCACAGCCAACCACTAGTAATAGCACAGGCGGCTATAATAGCGACGAGATGGCTATAGTGCAAGCGCAGAAGCATGCCAAATGGGCAATTTCTGCACTCAATTTTGAGGACGTTGACACGGCTGTGAAAGAGCTGCAGGAAGCGCTTGTCACACTGGGGGCTCGTTAGTGTCGAACATACTAGATATAAGAACTACATTACCCGTGACATAGGTCGTGAACACAAAGCTCTTGAAACGATGATACAAAATACTTGATGAGAATAGACTAATCTATCACGGTTTAGGAGAGGAGAGGATTGTACATATTAGTCAAGTAACAGCGTTAATGGATATACTAAGAGCGAACCACCAATTGTCGTGTGTCATATATTGTTGCAATGCATTGATGTAAAAGCCAATTTGCGTGATGATGCTGCGGATGAAAAAGCATCATTGCTACCAGAACCGAGTCCACAACTCCATTACCAGCTCCAAATGTATCTGAAATCAAACCATTGCCCGCCCTCCTTACACTTTTACACAAACGAAGCTCCATTGGCGCCAATGATCTGCCCCGAAACCCAGCTACTCTCCGGGCCGGCAACAAAAGCCACGACGTCGGCGATCTCGGCGGGGGTTCCGATCCGGTTGAACGGCGAAGCGCTCGCAATCCCCTTGATCATAGCCTCGCTCTTGCCTTGCGAGAAGAGCTCGGTGTCGGTCGGCCCTGGCGCCACAGCGTTCACCGTGATGCCCTTGCGTCCCAGATCCTTGGCCAGCACGCGCGTGAGCTGCTCGACGGCGCCCTTGGTCGAGGCATACAGGGCATACGGCGGCGCGACGGCGCTGGCCCTCGCGACGCCGGTGCTGATGAAGACGACGCGGCCGCCCGAGGGCATGTGGGGGGCCGCGGCCTGCGCGAGGAAGAAGGGACCCTTGACGTTGAGCGCGAAGATGGAGTCGAACGACTCCTCGGTCACGTTCTCGAAGGCTGCCATGGGCATGATGCCGGCGTTGGCGATGATGACGTCGATGTGCCCGAACTTGGACACGGTGCGGGCGACGAGGTCGCGCATCTGCGAGGGGCTCGAGGCGTCGGCTTGGACTACTAGTGTCCGGTCCTCGGCGGTAGCGAGAGAGGAGACGGCGGCTTGTGCGGCGCTGCTGTCGCGCCCGTAGTTGAGGACTACGCTGGCGCCGGCGCGGGACACGCGCTGGGCGATGGCCAGGCCGATGCCCTTGGTGCCGCCCGTGATGAGGACGACCTTGCCTTGGAGGTTTTGGTTGGTGGTGCTAGTAGACATTTTTGGGGGGTTCAGGGGTAGTTGTAGTTAGTTGTGAGTGAAAGTAAAAGTCGTCTGTATGAGAATGTAGAGATAGATTACTGCGTTTGTTGTTGATGGTTGATAGGGAGGTGAGGTTGTTCACTTGGTTTACGTTTGAAGGAAAGAGCATCACCTTATACTTATACCTACCTCATTATGACCTGACAAGCTAGAGCTCAAGCTGAAGCTGAAGCTGCCCGAAGCTGTCAAAATCCTACGAGTCGCGTTTGTCCAACGCCACGGCAGGCAGACTACTACAAAGCCAACGAACAAAACATGACAGCTCGCTCTCACTCGGAGAGAACCCAGCTATATCTCCGGAGGCGAGCCACCGCTTTGTTTTCTCTGTTTTGGGTGTGCGGTCAAAAGCCGTGGGCTGGGGGTCCCGGGTCGGAAATGGAGAAAGCGTCTTTGCAGTCGACCTGACCGGCGTTAGATGGCAGAGAAGAAGGCGACAAATCCGGCTCTACCTAGGTACGCTCTCGGATTTGGATCAACCTGAGCTCCCAAAGCCGACGTCCCACAGCGCGGCGTCATCCGAGCTTCTGATAGGCCAAATCTACCTAGGTACCTTAGGTAGGTAGCGCTAGGCGTTTAGGTACTTGGCACAGTATGGCGCCATTGCTAGCGCCGATGTCTCGTCTGAAACAATTCCAACTGACAGCTCAAGCAAGCTTCAGCTCCCGATCCACATGCACTAAGGCTCTAAGCACCAATGACGTATTATCCTGAGAGCTTTATCACTAAAAGCGCCATTCAGCTAATTCAGGTATCCCGAAAGAGCTATCGACGCACCTGTAATCCTCCAAATTCTCATCATCACAATGATACCCGGGTAGCCTATCGAGCCTATCTACAGGGCTCGTGCATGAGTGGTAGTAAAGCACTCAGTGGTAGGCTGTAGATACCCTTCGCACTACCATGTCATCCAGATTCAAGCACGCCAACCAAGAGATAGCCTGCGAACCCCAGACGGCATCCAGATCCTGGCTTGGTATGCAAAGGGTAACATCAAAGACTGGGTGCATCATAACTGAGGTTGATAGATTACAGCGCAATCCCATTCGTCTCTGTCCGCGTTTAGCTGCAGTGGTATCGGGGCCCAGGCGGCACAGCAAACTGCTGCTGTACCGTATAGCCAGTAGCGATATGCAACCATGATGCTAAGTCATCGTGAGACGCGCTGCAACTCTGAGGTGATCAATCATGTCCTCAAGGAACACGCGCGGTATTCCTCGGATACCCAGACAGAGCAAATTGAAAGCCCGAAGGCCACAGTCGGCCACAGCTCTTCCTTGCGAGTACAGGTCACCAATGTGAGTGAGAGTCGAGACCGCGCAAACTTTGATTATGGTCCGATCCTCAGCCAGATCTGTCGGGATGTTTGACAATCTGCAATGGCGCGCGCACTGAGGGATTGTCCTGAAATGAATAAGGAAGGAGATGGCGAATGGGAGCCTACAACACCCATGCTGAGCCAACCCTCACGTATGAGGCATGCTTGGTAATGTTCCAGGCATGGGGAAGACTGCATATATATATACCTGTGTTCCGTCCTACACCGTGACGCTCTGCCTTGAGAGCATATATAGTATAAGGCCTTGCCTCACCATTCCGAAACCCATATCCCATCCTCACAACCTCCTCGCAATTAGCTTGTCGCTTTTGAAAATACATCGACAACTTGACGACCACCAACAATGCCTTCAACAGCTTCTCCGCTACCAAAGACCTTTAAGGCCGTCGTGATGACCAAGGCAAATGATCCCCTCGTCATCAAGGAGCTGCCGTTGAAGCAGCCCGGTCCCGGGCAAATTCTAGTCAAGGTCATAGCATGTGGTGTGTGCCACACAGATATCGGCGTGGCCAAGGGTGGCTTTGGTGATGTTTACCCTCGCATTCCGGGTCACGAGATTGTCGGCGATGTGGCCAGCGTTGGCGAGAATGTAACCAGATTCTCCAATGGCGACAGGGTGGGCGGAGCATGGCACGGAGGTGAGTATCAATCTTGCTATAATGTGACCCTGACCCCGCATGGGGAAGGAGTGTGAGAGAGATAAAGAGAGCAAGAGGCTGACACTGCAGTCGACAGGTCACGACGGAACGTGCCGCCCTTGCAATCGCGGGCAATACAACCTATGCGACAATGGGGCCATCAACGGCGTCAGCTTGGATGGTGGGTACGCCGAGTACGTGCTGCTGCGCGAGGAGGCCGTCGTGCGCGTGCCGAAAGGCATGGACGCGGCGCAGGTGGCGCCGCTGCTTTGCGCCGGCGTCACCACCTTCAATGCGATCCGCAAGCAGCAGGTCGAGCAGGGTAATATCGTGGCCGTCCAGGGCCTCGGCGGGCTCGGCCACCTGGCGGTGCAGTTTGCCAGCAAGATGGGCTACCAGACCGTGGCCATCAGCTCGGGCGGCTCGAAGCGCGACTTTGCGCGCGAGCTGGGGGCGCACGAGTACATCGACACGAGCAAGGACGACCCGGTCGCGACTCTGCAGTCCATGGGCGGCGCCGCCATGATCATCGCCACTGCTCCGGATTCGAAGTCCATTGCCTCTTTGCTTGGCGGTCTGCAAGCTGGCGGTAAGCTCGTGTTTGTGGCTCCCGTGGGCACTCTTGAGCTCGAAACCTTCCCCATGCTTGCCAAGGGACTTTCGGTTATTGGGTGGAACAGTGGCCATGCCCTGGATTCGGAAGAGGCCATTCTATTCGCCCAAGTACAGTAAGAGTCTCCCTGTCTATCTTTCTTATCTCCCAAATCTTGGCTTTGAAAGCTTCACTTGAACCTGAGATCTTGTCTCTAGGAGTCTATGAATTGATGACAGAAATGGCCATTGCTAACTTGAGTGATCGCAGTGGTGTAAAGTGTATGATCGAGAAATTCCCGCTGGAGCAGGCGGTAGAGGCTATGGAACACTGCAACTCTGGGAAAGTGAGATTCAGGGCTGTGATTACTACGTAAGCAGGTGTGATACCTTGAGTGCATATATCACATGTGTCGATGAGTCCTCTAGAATATGCGCCCACAAGTTCTAGATTGAATTGTGTCCGTGGACGACGCCTACTTTTACATTAATACTTACATCTTGATCCCCCCCCAGAGTGATTATGCTTGGATTGACAAATCCGTCCTCATCGTTATAAACTCTGCTCTTATCCTCTTGACAATGTTGCCACATCAATGTCATGAGCCGAGCTGCAGAGATGTTTGATCACTTGTTCGTGGCCGAAGCGGATATGTGCTTTACACAACCACTCGACGATCGTCTTGAGGAGCGTATAGCTTCTTGGGGTTTCTATGTCCAAAGGTTCTCATCCTTACCAGACATATCCCATCATTGCTGTCTTTTCATATAGCTCAAGTCTGAATATATACCGTTTCCCCCAACAGGAGAGTTTGATGGAAACAGGTATACAAATCAACTAGATGTTGGCTGCTAACGCTATAGGATTGAGCGGCCGACAATCTTCTAATCACTGTCAGATTGCTGCTGCAAATGTCTTCCCGAAAGCCCTAATATCTCCAAATACACAATATGTGTAGAAAACTATCTGGGTTTCAATTATCTACATAATAGAACTAACTTTGCGTCTTGCATGTTTTCTTGCCAGGAGTTTCACGGCCGATTCTCCGAGTAACAGAGTTCATTTTATGTGATGGCAGTCGGCTGTCACTTAGAGATGAGTTCAGCAAGCCTTCATACTTTCTTAGACCATCTTCGAGCTCATTTCTATATTGGCAAAAAAATAGCTTGTGCGTTGCTTTGTAGAGATATTGCTTGTTGCAATTATGAGGAACATTGCGGCATTATCAACTACCGCAATAACCACTAATGCTTTCATTATAGTCTCCGAGTGGTAGTTCACTCATTAAATCAACCGTTTCAGGACGTTGTCTGAAGTTTTAGGAAATAATACATAAATCAATTAAACTAGCTGAGGAAATGGAAAACTTATGGTGGGTAGCAAATTAAACCCGACGATCCGACCACTGGGAGGACTTCAGAGATGCATGCGTATGGCTTAGCATAGCTCTGCATAGTTACGAGCATTTCAGCATGTCAAATTCAGTCATCAATCATTTTCTCGCAATCAACTATGTCTATAATAATAAATAAAACAGAATAAGCCAGCTTAAGAATGACGTCATTTCCAGTATTTGTTTCGCTTGGTACGATGCATGCCTGGATTAGGTAGGCAACAAGCTGCCTGCCATAAGCTCTGACAGAAGAACGCAAACCTTCAAACTTTTATACTCTACGGAATTACAGTCGATTGGATCTATCGCGCGAATCGAACGAAACATGGTGACCTATCCTGTGTGCTGCATCGCTGAGATGCCCGTTACCGTTAGTCAACCCATGTTCATAGATGAAGTCCTCCTTTATCTGACGTTTCTCTTTTCCAGACTTTGAACAAGTTACTCAATCAAGCACATGCTGGAAGCGAAGAACTCGTTCCAAACAGTGACCACGAACTCTCAATCGTTGGTACAGAAAGCGATGGCTCTAGCAAACTCCCCAGCGAAGTCACTGTGCCGCCACTGAACGAAAGCTTCAAACCGTTCATAGCAGGTTCTCTCGAAGAGGCGGTCAAAGCTATCGGCGGGGCTACATACTTTGCAGTGCTCGACCGGCAATCTACGGCTGATGACACCGCCGTTCTGGTACAGCGCCAGGATGATGGCTCGCTAGAAACCGCTCGAGCCACATTCAAATCCGTACAGATTGTCCTGGCCTCGCTTGTCGTAGCTGCCATAGGCTTTCAGGAGATCGTGAGCATCGCGGACTCTCAGGGTGGCGTGTACGGCAGGTCTACGGAAACTCCAAAGAAAGGAGAGCCGGCTCCACGAAAGAGACTTGGCGGTGACTGAGGGGTGGTGCGAGATGGGTCATCCATAAGCTGGCTCCAACCGCACGACAGAGAGGACTTCCCCGCCTCACGTATCACACTGACGGGGTTTGAATATGTAAAATGCAAATGGCAGAGGAAAATCATCGCATCAGATAGTCGGAAGGAGTTGCCTTTCAATGTGTTTTTGACGAGTGCCGAATAGTAATCTTCCAAGGTGATCGAAACACCCAACAACCTTGTGTTTAATTTGATAATACCTTGGTCTAAGCTTGAACCGCACAAAGGCAGCTTTTACCCAATAAAATCGCTTGAATTTTAACTAAATTGAAACTTGTGCTCAAAGTTTCATCTGTTACGTACAAGAAGTATAGGCAACTTGTTTTCATTAAACCGTAATTACAGGTTTATGTCGGAATTGCTTCGTATAAATTCTTTCTGTCCATCTTGGAAAGAGCTGCAACGCCAAGGTATATCTCAAACAAATATGGTATGACAGTCTATGAAGCCCGTTACTTGTTCCGTCATTTCTACATGTGGTTTACAAAATAAAACGATAGAAAAAGCATGATGGATGAAGTTGTTGATGATCATCTAGTCAAGGTCCACCCAACGGTGATGCTGTCCCGCTGTGATCTCGACTAGTTTCCTAGCTCAGCTGGCAAGGAATCGCACTGATAGTGATAGGGCGCTCCGGCAGGTTTTGGGGTGTAATAATGGCTTGTTGGCATGGTATATCTGGGTGGCTCGTATGCGTAGTAGATTTTTTGAGTTCCTGGCAGCTCTGGGTGCGGGTATGGGTCTGTTGGAGGTGCTGCTGGAAGTGCAGTTGGCGGTGTTGCTTGCAGGGCTGTTCGCCGTCTTCGCTTTTTGAACCACACCAAGGCTGCTATACCTAGAATCAATAATCCTCCAAGTGAGACACCGACCGCTATGCCGGCTACTGCACCTGCTGATAGCCCTCTGGAAGCAGC
Source organism: Astrocystis sublimbata (assembly GCA_022453515.1). NCBI lineage: Eukaryota > Fungi > Ascomycota > Sordariomycetes > Xylariales > Xylariaceae > Astrocystis > Astrocystis sublimbata. The sequence goes on along the minus strand of JAJNNY010000010.1, from coordinate 390,588 downwards.
TGCTGATTCCGTAAAGTTTGATACAGGTGTGCTCGTTGAAGTAGAAAGCGTACTCGACTTGGAAACAGAACTTGATATGATATGAGAGGTGGTAGTTGTGATTGTAGAGAACCTCGACGGCATTAAGCTGGATGAAGTAGTTGGCTCGCTCGAAGTGCTCGCTGACGCCGATGGTGTAGAGTCTTCAATGGTGATGTTGAAGTATGCCGAAGCCTGCTGTTGGCTCGAGTTGTTGTTATTGATCAACCAGAAGAAGAAGACTGGGAATCTGGAAAGCTGCAGCTCGTAGGTCTGGACTGTCCACTGGAAACTTTGAGGGAATTCCTCGCCGTCCTTCTCTGGAACTGATTGTTAGCGACATGGTCAGGGGAAATTTCAAAGAGGGTTTCAGCTTACGAGCGTAGTTGAATTGTGATGATAATGTAGCACCGCCGGCTTGCTTCTGCTGCCACAGTTCGACCCTATATTCCTCCCATGATGTCGTGAAAGCCACAATCTGCGTTGACCCCAAGGGCCACCGACTGTTTGCCGAATACTTGACGGTACTTGTTGTTGTCTGATACGTAGGAGAAACGAATTTGCTTGAGCCCAGACCTTGTATTAAGGATGGCAATGTAAGTAGAAAAACAATTGAGAAACGCATCTCTTTGAGCTAGCCCTCTGTTGAACTTGTACGTTGATTTGAATTTCATGTTCGATACACCAGCAAATGGAATGAAAGGTCAAAAGCAAGAAGAGATTGTCACAGAGGGCGTTCATCTATATTAAAACCTGAAATTATATCTACAATCCATCGTGTTGGGACTCAATTCACCAACATACCCACACTATGAAGCATATTCTGAATACGCCCCAGCAGAGCCACTACGCCGTGCAGCAGCCCCGAAGAAGCCAGGGGTAATTTCCGACATGTTGGCAAGTGCAGCTGTGAAATTGGATGCCATGCAGTCTGCGGCGGTTCCAGTGTAGATTGCGGTTACCGTTTCGTGCGCAGAACCACGATGATTGGATTTGATTATTCTGATAGTTGGTACTGTTGGTGGAGGTGCTGTATAGCGTGGGATTGAGACCCATTTGGGATCAATGTTGGCTGCAGGCTGCCAAAGTTGCAGAACGACGGTCCACAGATGGGGGCTTTTACAAATCTAGATGAACAATCCTCTCCTAGCGTCTATCGCCCGACAGGACAATGGGCGTCTAAATTAGCCGTTGTTTTTATGGTACTAATTTAGGTAGCAATGGTTACAGTGACACAGCTTGGAAGTGGTCATAGGGAGCAAACAAGGTGTCTTTTCATAAATACATTTCTCCCCTTCTCATCTCCCTTCATTTGGTTCGTTTGATCGAGTCAACACCATGTCGAAATCAGAAATGGCCGGTCTCTTAGCCACGCGACACTCGTCACGCCGAGTATTTGTTAGCTTCCTGGCTTTCCTCGTCGTGCTGGGTTTTCTGGCTGTATCCAGGCCTTCGCTCATACTGCCACAAGCAAATACGCATCACGCAAACGATAAGCCTGTTGAAAACGCTGCTCTCATGAATCAAACACTAGGATTCTCCAAGATCTTCGCCGTTGGTCTCCCGGAGCGCACCGATAAACGCGATGCCCTTGCCTTGGCCAGCGCCCTCACCGGCTTTCGCATAGAATTTCTCGATGGGGTCAAAGGCGAGTCCATCCCCGACCGAGCTGTGCCTCCGGGGGTAGACAGGCAGTCGTTGATGGAAACGAATCTGGGAAGCTGGAGAGGCCACATGAACGCGATACGAAGGTAGGGTGCTAAGGCCATAGGTTCTTCATGTAACATCAGCTAACACAAAGACTGCAGGATAGTCGAGGAGGACTTGGAATCTGCCCTTATCATAGAAGATGACATGGACTGGTAAGCTATGAATGTTCAAAGACGATGCGGTGCACGGGAGGCTGACGGCTGTTAAACCGTGGTATAGGGATGTTCGCTTGAAGTCGCAGCTCGAGCAGATCGCCGAGGGTGTGCACCACTTGATGCCGCCTTCTCAACTGTCATCCTCTCCCTATGGCGATGGTTGGGATGTGCTGTGGCTCGGCCAGTAAGTAGCCTTTGAGTTTCCCCCTCTCTCTTATCGCTGTCCCGTAAGCTAGCGCAGGGTCGAGGCTTGACTTTGCCGGACGCTAGGCTGCGAGACCATGACGAACCTATGAGCTGATATTGGTGGCAGCTGTGGAGAGATCTTCCCCGAGGTACTACCTGAAAACGAAGGGAAGCTGGTGCATCCCAAGTACACCATATCCAAAGATGAAACAGTGCCACCGGTCGACAAGCTCACAGGTCTTGTGGACTTCCACAAATATCCAGAGCACACTCGATGGGTCCACGTCAGCGGAGGACCGATCTGCAGTTTTGCGTATGCCCTCTCACAAGCCGGCGCCCGAAAGATACTGTTCGATCTTTCTGTTGACCACTTGGGGGGTCCGTTCGACAATTCGCTGGCCGGATTCTGTCGAGACGGGGCTTCAGGTAACGTGGATGGTCTCGGTGCGAAGTGCCTCAGTGTCACGCCACCTGTCTTCTTCCATCATCGCGCGAAGGGCGCGAGTAGCGACAGCGATATCCAGTCGGGCGCCAACACCGAGACGAGGCAGAAGGGATCCACGGAGAACATCGCGTGGAGCGCAAGGAATAACCTGAAGAACCTGTTGCTCGGAAAGGAGATGGAGAGCCAGTTTTGAAGGCATTTTGATTTGTAAGGTTGTGTAAATTGTAATGTATTTAGAGATCAGCGTGGAGTTCTGGATACTGCATTTAGGAATAGAGAATGGACAAACGAGGAGTCGTTGGTGGGAATAGGGGTCATATGGTTATTTCCCTGCTCGCACACAAAGAGCAACGCTCCGTGACCGGCCGTAGAGAAGAGCATCACGAATCGCTGCATCGTTGCCAATGACGATAGGCGCGACGTACCACGCATCGCCATTTGGCGCCAAGCTCCCCGTATCTTGGCAGACGATGGACCCGGCCGCGTCCGAACTCAATCGTTCTTCGATAGACGCCAGGCTAGATCTCGAACCCTGCGTCATCCGTCCACTTGTACTACACTTGACCATTCAGAAGCAAGATCTCATCGCGACTTCTGGTTATGCGAAACGAATGGCTTCAAGACCTGGTCGCGGCTGCGCCAAGGACGCAAGGAAAATCATTCCTTCTAAGAAGACGATGTGGAACTTGCATCTTGAATTACCGGTATTTCCAAGGACAAAGAACGCCATCCTTGGCCGTTGGATCATTTATAACACAAGACCTCATCCCGCGTGTTGAGGGTGGTCACTCTGCATTTTCCAATCCGATGCATAGCTGCATATCCTCAATTGTCCACATATATAAATAGCGAGTCCCGTTGATTATAATGTTTTTTTGGTTGACAAGATCGCGACATTGAAAAGCGTAGACGGCGAGCCCACCGCCTGCCATCCTCATCCAAGCAAGCCATGGCACAAACCCCCAAAATGCGCGAAGCCAGACGCGCAAGAACCCTACAGCAAATTTCCCTTCTTTTCTCAGCCCTCACACTAGCTACGCCGGCATATGCTGAGGCGACAACAAGAATCATCACAGTCGCCCCCAGCATCCCCAGCTCGGTGCCCCAATTCGTCGACGACAAAACATTCACGTCCGCCATTCTCAACAGCACGAATCTCTACCGGGACGAGCACAACGCCACCTCCCTAGTATGGAATGAGACCCTAGAGGCGTTCGCGACCGATTACCTGCACAGCAAGAAGGTGGGCGCGGACTGCGAGTTCGCGCACTCGGGCGGGCCCTATGGCGAGAACCTCGCCATTGGCTACCCCAACGCGACGGCGTCGATCGAGGCTTGGGGCAACGAGAGGGACGAGTACAACTTCGGCAAGCCCGGCTTCACCGAGAAGACAGGACACTTCACGCAGCTGGTCTGGAAGAGCACCAGTGACGTCGGATGCGGGCGCAGGCTGTGCGGTCAGCGCGGGTGGTATCTGGCCTGCGAGTACTGGCCTCCTGGGAATGTCATCGGGGCCTTTAAGGATGAGGTCGACAAGGAAAACGATGCGACGCAGGTGGGCCCCGGATCGCTTGGGCTTATTTTCACGATAGGCGCATTGGTCTGGTCGATCTTATGATTGGGTTGGAGAATAGGATGCACGGTCTCCTTTTTATTGATGGTTATCACGATTCTGGATGACCGATACGCATGGACAGGGCTACTATTATTATTATTTTGCCGAAATAGGATGGAGGATTAGCGTTCAGCAGGAATGCATACAACGATGAGGGCAAAAGGTTTGTGAGAACACGGACTTTGACCACTTGTCCTGATTTGTTTATGGATTAGTGGTATATCTGCTTGTATGCATCCAGGCCCCCATATATATATATAAACTTGTATACAATTATACGATGAGATGTCCTGGTATTTCAGACAACGGCACGATATGAGAAAGCAAATATGAACAATCGGGTCTATCGAGTCAATCAGCCACTACTCATCCTTCCCTCCTCATTTTACTGCTAGATTCTTCTGTCCAGATGGCACGTCAAACGGACCATTCTCAGCTAAAGGAAATTTGGGAGTGCCATCTTCATTCCACGTGAACTTCTGAATGCGCGCGGTCCGGTATATATCCGCGGGCGGGTTCGCAGTCGTCTGGGCATGATAGACGATATAATCCTCTTTCCCGTCAGGTGACGTCGTAAAAGAGGCATGGCCGGTGGCGTAAACCCCGGCTACCGTGTTCTGGTGGAAGACGCACTACAAATTTTCAGGTCAGTGGATTGCTCTTGCAAATCGAGCAGGATGCCGAGTTGTCTAGCTCTCTCTCTCTTTGAATCGCAATGCTCGAGCACGGGTGAAGAATAAGGGCGAATAGACATGGATAGTCACTTACGCCATCTGTGTGCTTTTTCCAAGATTGATACTGCATGGGGTCATTTCCAACCAGTTCTAACATGCCGAGACAGTAGAACGGCGTATTGACCCGTGCCGCAGAATAGATCACGAAATTCTGCCCCGTCTTGGGGTTTGTGAGTTGCTGTGGTCCCTCATTCGTGGCTAATCTGATCGGCCTTCCGTACTAAGCATTGTCAATATAGTTTCTTGTTCAATGTGGGCTATCAACAAGTTGTGGATAGGCTTACGGGCACTTGTTCCCAAGGCTGGTCTGGCACACTGATAATGCGCCTCTCCAGAAGCGTCGAGTTGACCGTCCAAGGGTCTGACAGCTTGGTGATACACAGGTTGGCGGGCCATGCCGAGTATTTATCCTCCCAGCATGAATAGATATGATACAGCTGCTTCTCGTACTGGAAATAGGTTCCGTCAATGGCAAATTGGTCATATGTGTCCAGCGTAGGCTTCAACGAAAAGCTTGCGGTCCAAGGATCCGGGCCATCAGCGGCCAAAACGAACATGCGGTGGTTTATGGCCTGTGCGGATGCATTAGTTGGGTTTCCAAGCATAGTTGTAGTTGTGTTTGCTGTTTATTGTGGTCTCACAAGTCTGTCGGACGGAACAACTTACAGGGCAATTCATCGGGCACATAGCATCCAATAACGGCAAAGGGTTGTCGCCGTCCGACGTGGCACTAAAGATTGCATACCACTTCAACAGCTTTGGTCAGTAAATTATCATCTCAAAAAAGAGACTACTCCGGTAAGTGTCTTAGGAGAAGAAACGCCGGCCAGGGCAGCTTGGGCTTGTCATTTCTAAAAATGGGGAAAAAATGACCCCGGTGGATACATACAGATCCCGAGATATTGTGAATCTCGGGGGCCCATAGATCGGTCGACCAAGGGTCACCGGACTTGGGATCAGGCTTGAAGATGACGCGGGACTCGGCATGGTCCCAATTATCGGTGAGATATCTCGATCGCTTGAGGGTTACGTTATCATTTGTCGAATAAGTAAATAAATACCAGCTGTCGCCGTTTGAATCACTGTACTTCGTCATGAACGGGTCCCCGACGTTGATCGTCATGACGGGGTTCGAAAAGGTCGCATTGGTTGACTTATTCGTACCGACGACAGCGGGATCCCAGCTGTCCCCAGTGCCTTTGTTGGGGTCGAAGACCTGCGCATTGGTGATAGCGAAACTTATGCACAATGCCAGAGCAGCCCTGCAGGCATGCAAGAACCCCTTCATGATGCCTGGATTTAGATGCGTGGAAATAGACTCTGCGTCCCCGTTTTGAAGCACTGCGACCTGCGGGGGTCTAGGATATGAGAATCGAGCTTGCGTTATAGACTATCGCTATCATGAAATGCCATCAGCTTTGATACAATGGAGCAATGCTTGTAGATATGCAGACAATATGAGACAAATAGATCGCATCATTCTCAAAATCAAAAGAAATGAAAAGGTTATACTCTGTGCGTTCATACTTACCGGTAACTCATTGGAAGTGTACCCCGCCGTATGGTATGTTGCGCTACAAGGATCTCCGCAGTACAAGGGACTCGGAGTGGCTTTTAAACACTTCACTCGGTAAGAGTCAAGTAGGCGGGGCTAAGAAGGGTCCGAACTGCAAGATGATGCTTTCCATCGTCACACTGCGTTTATGATATAGAGCTAAGAACAAAGGGCAATGCATTAGGCAGGTGGCTCCAAGACCTGCATCTGCGGAAAATGTGTACCGAGGCAATCCGGTCTCATTTTTGAAGCCGTCGATGTCTGCAGCGCCGGTCAGGTTAGGCTGTCTCAGATGAATCGAGCCTAACTCAACACTAAGACAATTCTTTGCAATTCTTTGCAATGCTACCGCACGCTGACCTCATTCAACCGTAGGTGAGTGAGCTTAGGTTTCGTAGCCGGCGGAGTACCAGACGCGTCTCACGGTTTCAAGGCTTGTCGTGCTGGTCGTCGACAGCTTTGAAGCTGTCTCGAGAAAAAAAGATCCATGACCATGGGGCTGCTCAGTATAGAAAAATGAACGACTAGTAAGAGATTTTTCACGGGCTATACTCGGCGATTAATTATTATGGCATTAAGTAAAATAACTAGTACGTCTTCTCCATGGTCAGGGAGATGGCGATAACACAGGTGAAAGAGTGTAAGTGGGTGAATGAAGCGGCATATAGGGTAGGATAGGATGTATGTATGTATGATCTCTTTTGGACGAAAGCACCGACGAGACCAGATGTGAACAAGGTTTGATATTTTCGACAATGGGGTATCTCTTAAGGAAAGTATATCGACTTCTATTTACAGTGAGTAATTGCAGTTTATATGCAAGGTCCAACTTTTAAATTGTGAACCTTCACCAGGGACATCATGGCCGTGTTGGATAGCAGCTTCGCGTAGCTAGCAACTATGGAATCGCCATGAATCTGCCGTGATACTCGCCTAATCTATTTCGTTTTATTTTTCTGATCAAACTTTTTCGCTCGTTTCGCTCTTCTTCCCAGCGGTCGCCACGTTCATTTTACGCTCGACCTTGTCTGTCAATAGGTCACGGGCGTCTTTCGCGAATAGACAACCTAGGATGGCGATGGCACCAAAACCAAAACTAGCCAGGTAGACTGTCTGGAAGGCTTGCGAGTATGCAGTCGGCAAGACAGAGCTGACGGCCTTCGCAACGGGGTCGGTCAACCCGGGGAATTTGGCTAGCGTACCACCAATGGCCGCTTTAGCGAGGGCTGGGACCTGTTCCTCGGGCAGACCAGCTGCGATGGCGACAGGGCCGATGTTGTTTGGGACAGTAAATTGCAATCGGTTGGAAAGGATGGTGCTGTAGACCGTGACGGCGATGGAACCACCAGCAGAGCGGATTGAGGCCAACAGACCGGACGCTAGACCAATGTCCTCTGGCTTACAGAACAACGGTGCAATAGCCAGTGCCGTCAACTCGATGACGCCGACGAAGAATGGCCCAACAAGGGTCAAAGCAATACCGGTGGCCTTGCTCGAGGGAGTGAGAGCGGCCAACGATCCAACAAATCCAACCATGGCGAATGTCGAGAAGATCATGTAATACCGGATGTTAAGCTTGCCCTTGATCAGGAAACCACCAGCAACTTGTCCGATAGCCACGGCACTAGGGACGGTAGCCGAAAGCCATCCACCGTAGTAGATGTCGGAAGTGAATAGCGCCTTGACTTGTTGCGGCCAAAGGAGAACGGCGGAGTAGTAGAACATCTGTGACTTGTGAGCTAGCTGCTGCTTGTGAAATATGAATATTCTGTTAAACTTACAGTCGCCACAGTAGCACACGCAACCAAGCTGATGAAACCACGATTGCGGAAGAACTTGACCGGAATAGCAGGGTATTTGAGATCAACGTAGCTTTCGTAGACGAACAGAATGATGAGGAGAACACCGCCAATGATGATGGTCGAAAGAGTCGTGGGAGAGGTCCATGGATACACTGAACCACCAACGCTGATGCCGATAAGGAAAAGAGTGAGACCGGCAATCCACAAGAAAGAGCCAACATCTGTAAATTTCTCGATTAGTCCATGTGAGTACGGGAAATCAAATGGTCTTCACGCTTACAATCTAGCTGCTTTAGGATTTCACGCTTTGTCTTTCGCTCGTGGAGCAGATCGAATGTGGGAGGGTGGTAAAAGAAGAATAGCAAGACAGTTGCGACAGCAACGACGATCGTGTTGAGGTGGTACGTCCATCGCCATCCGAGGTTGGGGTTCTCGTATATCGCGCGAGCTTCCGATTGGCGTCAGCAAAGTCCAAAAGGGGAGTTGGTGATAATGACTCACAGATGACCGAACCAATACCAGCGATGGGCGCGCTGGTGGCAAAGATGAAGGACAAAACCGCGGGGCGATATTTGTTAGGGACCAACTCGCCGACGGCCACGTTGAAGCTTAATTGTACCGTCTCACCAATACCGTAGACCGTGCTGCCTACGATCAGTGCGTTCACGCTCTGAGCAGTCGAGCAAACAACGATGCCAATTAAAGCTACAATGTTGCCGATAATGAAGAACCATCTTCGTCCGAAGAGATCAGAAAGACGTCCGAGAATCGTATAGGTGAATGACAAGGCCAGCGTTCGGCCAATGTTCACCCATGAAATGAAGGGGCTAGGACCTAGAGTAACACGACAGTCAACTATGAGGCTCTCATGAACGGGGGCAAGGTAGCTTACCAATATCCGCATTGATGTACGTTAAAATATTAGTTGGGAACAGTAAGAAAATGTATGCGGATATTGACGCGAGACAGAAGCCCTAAGATTTCTCATCAGTAACTGAGACTGAGAACATGCAATGCGCGCTCACTCACAGCCAGGGCTCCCAGGAAATTGACGGAGTAGAAGTAGCCATCGGGAAGGTCGTCACCAAGGGCTTCCTCGCGGACAGAGAGAGTATCGCTGTCATCGCGTTCGGTGATGGTGTGTTGATCTGCCGACCTCTTGTCGAAGTCCATGTTCGTTTCGGTCGCCATGATGACCTTCTCGTCTGCTAGGCTGCCTACCATATTGGCTTGCGATGGCTCGTGGTAGTCAATACCAGAAACGACCCTCGCTTTATGACCAAATAGGACGGAAAGGACAGAGTAGCGTATGATGTAAAAGAGAGCGAGGAGGAGTGGCTTGCTTCTTCGACCATTACTACTACACGTGGGGGACGACAACCAGGGCAGTGATCGGCTTATTAAAGAGATTTCTCCTCGTTAGTGCTGCACGACAGCTTTCGTGCATTTAGACTTTTACGACTACACATCTTGCATGGAGTTGATTGGGGAGTCGAGGGGAGTGTCACTGTCCTTGTGGACTCGGATCATGGATAGCAGTAGCGCAGGAGATGAGGTCCACTGAGCGGAGAGACTAGACTGACATGAGCAGGAACATGGGGATGTTTCTGGGATGCTTCTAGGAGATCCTCGTTACTAAGCAGCTTGGTATGCGAGGTATGATAGCATTTCCTCCTGGCGAGCGGGAGGTGCAAGAGCGAGCGAGAGATGGGCCCGATGATCCAGTTCGTAACGGGACGTGAAGACGGAAGCCCCTCTGAAGCCCCTCTTCCGGTGGCTTGCCCCCAGTATTTCAGATCCCGGTTCAAGGTCGGCGGACGCAAAACCCTGGAACGCTGCAGGCTCGGCAGGTTTGCCAATGCGAGCCAATGTTAGGAACCGTGCAGAAGCGTAACCAAGCGATGTGGATATCCCGAAGGCGAACCGACTGCCTAGCTCGCCCAGTAGGCATGCCACACTAGGGTTCTTCTGACTGGCATGGACATTGGCAACGTTCACTTATCGAGTTCGCGAGATGGCCTTAGTAATGATTTAAGCAAGCCTTCACCATAAGGGGAAACTGTCTCTCGCGACATAAGATGAGCGGTCTTGGTAGCCGGAAAGCGCAGCTCGCACACTATACCTATACCATATGTATCAGTAATCATCCTATGTATGTAGACGGCCTTGGACGACAAGGCCCATCAGTAGTATCATGACGCTATCCATGTAGCTGCATGAATACAGCCAGACGGGTGGCCAAGCAGCAGAGATATCTCAGACGGGATGGGGAATGGTCATACTAACCGAGTGTGACCGAGCACTGAAAAGGCGGAGAAGTGAACCGAGCGAGCCTTGTGTGCGTCCTGTAATAGCACGTACGAATAACAAACAACTGGGCACGATGAGACCAGACCCGGCAGTAACAGGTAACAAAGGATCATTGGACTATGCGCAAATTGTGCAATGCAACATTTATTTATTCTCGAAACACCGTGACCCATAGATTGACGCAAGGTATGCGCCGGACTCGAAACATTGCGGTGCTCTTGGTGCTGGCTCGGAGTCGGGACGAAACCGCAGGAAAGAGAATACACGACAACCTCGACGACCTCGACGACCTCGACACCAAAGCTCCAGGCACGCACATGGTACTTAGGTACCTGTATCTGAAAGCGGGGTCTTCCAACCAACCTCGGGACTTACTTTAGGTAGGTACTTAGATACTTGGGCTTGATGAGCGGGGTGGGGGTGGGCAGCTAAAGGGGTTAGCCAAGGCCTGGAGGTCGACGCTAGCTGTGTCCTAGGGCTAGCGCAGGCCCGCGCAGGCTGGTTCGGCTGGCTTAGCTGGACGCTACGGTATAAACCTACGGCCTAATCTGGGGGATGATCGGCCGCGAGCTTGTTCATCCCGCTGCCGCTAGCGAGCATTGGCCAGCGAGATTGCGACCCAAATTCAATCTTCATTACCACACCAAAATAAGCCCTACACATCGCGAATAGCACTTCGTGTTATCATAGGTGCCCAGAACCAACCCAGAACGTGGCAATCCCGATGTGCATGCCTGCTGTGGCCAGGCAACCAATATCTTGTGAGTGTTGTGTTATCAGGAGACGCATGCAATCTAAGTCCCACGCGAGAATGCCCACCCCGATATGCATGGAACCTGCCCAGCCCAGCTGGACCCCCTCGACCCCCAAACATCATGTCGCCGACAGCATCACGGACTCACCCCAGGCTTGGTGCGTGGATATAGCGAGCGTCTTAAGGTGCGCACCGTTAAGGAGGTATCATCACCTTCACCAACGGTAGGTAGGTATTAGAAATGTATAACGATGGTAGTTACTGGGTCAAGCTTGCTACCTACTCAGTACTCATAGCTTGCTCGCCTTCCATTGCGGCTCTCTCTTTTCCGCAAAGGCCAGAAGACCCTCGCGAATGTTGTCGCCGCGCTGTAGCTCGGCAAACTCTTTCTCCAGAGTCCACTCGACTGCCCGCTCCACGCTGGCCGTCTCCCAGCCTTGTCGCAGCCCGGCACGCGTGCAGATAATGGCATCTGGGCTGTTCTCTGCGATCATGCCAGCGTACTTGACAGCCTCGGCAACCACCTCGTCCTTGGGCACCACCTTGTTCACGATGCCCCACTGATACATCTCCTGGGCCGTGACCTTTCGGCCTGTGAGTGCGAATTCGCTTGCCCTCTGAAGCCCTATCGTGCGTATGAGCCGCGGCAGCGCCCCTCCTATGGCGGCGAGGCCCCTCTTCACCTCGGGGAGCCCGAAGTAGGCATCGTCAGCGGCGACGACGAGGTCGCAGTTGACGACGAATTCGCAGCCCCCGCCCATCGCCAGTCCGTTGACCGCCGCGATCACCGGCTTCTTCCCGAGTCGTCGGCTCAGGGGCTTGAAGGCCGGCGCGTTGCCCATGCGGCTTTTGGGATCTGCGTCATCGGACATGGAGTTGTTCCACTCTTTGAGATCGGCACCAGCCGAAAAGGCCCGGCCGGTGCCTGTGATGATGGCCACGCTCAGCCGTGGCTCCAGATCAAACCACTTCCATACCGAGTCCATCTCCCACTGGCCCGTGGTTGACATGGCATTGAGATCCCGAGGCCGGTCCATTCGAACCAGCAGCACCCTCGGCGCTGGGTACGACAGCTTCAGGAAAGTAGGAGTGGGCGGCGGAGGGGTCTCTGTTGGTGGTGCCGCCATGGTTTCGTATAAGTGACACAGTGGTATCTATCCAACCGTATATTCGTACTCGTACGAGTAGGTAGCGTGTAATGTGTGCGGCTAGGCGCTACTGGGTAAGTAGTTTCTGACGGAAAAGTCGGGTGATGGACAGGCCACTGCGTAGACCAAAGCTCCCACGTGTTGGCTCAAGCTAGATGCAGGTCGTTAGAGAAAAAGTGCATGCTGGCGGATTTCCCACGTTTTTTTCCCTCTCACGATCTAGACTATTACCCCTTTGAGTTGAGAATGTCCCTGGTGCCATGTGGGTGGCTTTCTGTCGTAACGCCGCACCCGTACCTTGCAAGGTATGTGATGAATCGACCAGGCCGCTATGACACCAGAGTGGGTAAATTCAATTTTCTGAAGACGCCAACATTTTTAAAATAAAACAACGCTAACTCATAAAAGACCTGCTACTTTCGATGGATATCCGACTTGGTATGATGGAAACACTCTGTACTTAGAAACCGGCTTGTTTTTTCTTCATCTCGGTACCAGTAGCCTGTTTCTGCTGCTCCACATTTAACACAAATACTACGCAGTATCTACTGCGGAAAATTCATGAAAGTCGTAAATCTCTCCACTTGGTCCGCTACTTAGCTTTTATCTCAAACTCGAACGATATTCGGACGGTAGCGAACTTCGGATGATGCGGAGTTTATGCTAGTAGGCGTGCTAGCGCTGGGGGGCTGTTCGGTTATCGAAGGTTGCTCTCGCAGGGCAGAGTGGCGTTCTCTAGCCGCGACATTCCATCCAACAATGGTGAGATTGAAGGCGAACAGAGCGCGCCACCTACCTACCTATGCATGTCAGAACTGAATATGGGAGCTACCGAAGGTTTTCTATTGGTCAATTACGAGCCCACAAATTCGATAGATTAGGTAGATAGTACTATACCTATCGACCAATCCTAGCCCCTGGGACTTTCAGATGAAGAGCTCGAGCTCGGCCTACTTGTCCTGTCTTTAACACAGTTATGTTAAGAGCTAATCAGGAATCGTGATCCGCGGGTGCGTCCGTCGTTGTTAGTGGAAAGCTCGAGACAACTGCTCGAGAGGCGATTTGGACCGAGCGTTAACCCCTGTTTATCTCCCCTTTCTGATCAAGTTCTACCGAAGCTGCCGAGGTTTCTGAAAGGAATATCCCCGTTTTCTGTACCTTCGTCGCATGGACGTCTCCGCCCGTAGCCGTTGATTTAACCTTATTGACAAGCGCAACGCGCACTATTTCATACTTGCATACATACGGGATTAATCTTCGGCGGGCGCTACGGTAGCTCAAATATGAAAGCGCTAAACTTTACACCAATGTGCAATAGTCGCTAGACGGCAGCCAGCTGCGGCAGTGCCACATAAGGAGGATGCTTTTCGTGTGCAATGGCTATGTCGTTGGTTTCGCATTGCCCAGCGCATGCGTTACTTGGCGTTGTTTGCAATGCATTTTCTTGCCCAATGGTTCTGGCGTAACACAGGCTATGCCGCTATACAGTGCATATAATTGGACCTACTATCTGGCCATTGTCGAGATCGGAATCGACTGGAGCAGGCTAGTCGATAAGTTCATGATAATCGCTGCGAGTGTTCGTTCACGGACCACAGCGACCTAAAACGGCTTTCTCGACCGGCCGCTATGCTCTTTTGCCCCCAGCATCCCGTGCCGTTAGTTTCCCCATGTCAAGGTCAAAAATAGTGAGCCTGGTTGATGGCAGTACCCTCGGTACCTATTATATGTGCTGGGTAATATGGGAATGCTACGAGATCCCCCAGCTTCGAAGGTAAATTTCCGGCCCAAAGATTTGAGTTGAGTGGAAGCGGACCTAGCAGGGGTTCTTTTGGACTCCTGAGTCAGCATACACCAAAACGGGAAGGGATTTGCATACCCCTTCTACACGCAGGAGATGAGCGAGGTCCGGCTTAGACTCTTGACGTCTATTCGGCACCGATACTGTACTCCGTAGGTATTCCCATAACTTGTGCAACGTGGTAGATCACCCTTGCTGCAGTGTACTGAAAGGCCGCTGCATATATTATGGACCGCCAAGACGGCTTGGTCGTCCCGGAGTTGCAAATAAAGTGAACTTATCATATTATCACGATTGTTGAGCCAACATGTTGAATGCATTACTGATCGAAGCTATTCACGGACCTGTACGAAAATCTGCAGACGAATCATACGTTACTACCGCCTAAGCAATTAAGTTCAGAGCTTCAGCTCTCTCAAATTCGTCTCATCTGCTCGTCGCCGAGGCTGTTGTGACTAGGACATCAATACGAGTTTCGAGTAAAGCAACACCATGCGTATCTACCAGTCTGGGCAGATCGCCATCCCTACAGATGTGAATCTCACGGAGCTGTTACACTCTTCGGCGCGTCCGAACCTCCCAGAGTCTCACTTAATCGCCAAGGACAACTTGACTAACCGTAGCATCACCATAGGGCGGTTACGGGAGCGCGCCGGGAGAATTGCAAAAGGACTCCAGCTCAAACTCGACCCCTCGGATCAGGCAAGATGGGCTATCATTCTTCCCAATAGCGTCGATTTCTTAGAGCTCGTGCACTCGATTCTCTGGACTGGCGGTGTAGTATGTCCCATCAATCATGCGCTGAAGGCCTCCGAGATAGGACACGGCCTTTCCGTGGCGCGACCAGACTTCGTTGTCGCATACGGCCCCAAGGTAGCTGTGGTCCAAGAGGCGCTGGAGGTTGCCAACAAAACACTTGCCGCCCAAGGTGTACGGTGGACGCAACCAAAAATCATCACTATCATCTCGCGGGTCGCCGGCCATTTGCATGTACCCGATGATTTTTACGCGCCTAAGCGCTTACCAGTCCCACATTACCCGGACACCCGCTCTCGGTTAGCAACCATCCATCTGTCGTCCGGGACAACAGGAAATCCGAAAGGCGTTGAGTTGACGCATCACAACTTCGTGACAAACTGCTACCAACTCTTTGCCCGGGAGCCCAAGGTGTTCAACACAAGAGCGCGCTGTGTAGCCTTCACGCCATGGGCCCATATCGGGAACACGACAATGCCCCTATTTCTGGGTCCCTGGACGGGCGTGATGCATCATGCAATGCCGGCATACAACTTCGAGGAGTACATCAAGTTGGTAGGCTCGAACAGGTCGACAATCTTCCAAGGCGTCCCTAGCGTGGTGCTCCAGCTCGCCGACTCGGACGCCACATCGCGGTATGATTTCTCGCAAGCCGAGGTGATCAACGTCGGCGGCCTGTTGAAGCGCGAGCTTCGAGAACGTTTCCTGCCCAAGGCCCCTTGGAAACTGAACCAAGTGTACGGCATGACGGAGGCCGCTGGGTACGTAGCCTACCAAAGCATAGACGAGACGTTACCCGACGGGGTCACGGGCAAGTTGCTCCCCAATATCGAGGCCTGCCTCAAGAAAGAAGGAAGCACGGAAGACGCCCCGGAAGGTGGGCCCGGGGAGCTCTGGCTTCGCGGCCCGAACATCACTCGAGGCTACGCCTTCAACGAGGAGGCAAATGCCAAAGCGTTCCCCATGCCGGGTTGGTACAACACAGGTGATGTCTGCACCATTGACAAAGACGGCACAGTTAGCGTCGTGGGGAGGACTAAGGACCTGATCAAGTACAAGGGCTTCCAGATCTCGCCCACCGAGCTGGACGCACATCTCAACACGCACCCTCACGTCGTCGAAGGCGGCGTGGGCGCCACCTGGGATGAGAGTCAGTTAACGGAGTTGCCCACGGCCTGGGTTATTCTTAGGGACCACCTCAAGACTGTAGATCAACAAAAGCAAGCACTCAAAGATATCCATGAGCATATCAATCAAGAGGTAAGTGGTTATAAGAAACTCAGGGGTGGCGTGTGGCAGGTTAGAGAGCTGCCTAAGAACCCCACGGGCAAGATTTTGAGGAAACAGCTTGTTGAAATGAGGGATGGCTTGTGTTCATTAGATGCAACCATCAGGGCCAAGCTCTAATGCAGCATGGTAATTGCCCACAAAGGTCGATGGGCTTGCACATATGTTGGGAGTTACCACCTGAACAGAAACTCTCCGTGGGCCCTTTGTTTCATGGATCCTCTGTACATAATCACCCACCCTCGAATTTCAACCAAATTTCTACAATTGAATAATTACACAAATATAATGCTAGTATCATTGCTATCCAGCTCTCAGCGTTCGGTCCCGCGAATCGAATGTGGTCGTTTACCATGAAGATCGGAGACAATTACAGTACCTGGTATGATATGCTATGCGGTGGTTTCATGAAGGACTTTGTTACTCCGTGACATAAGTCCCGGTATCTCAACCTCTAAGTTCGTGACGTATAAAAATATCGGGTGAATGCGTAGATTCCAGCATATCTTTTCTCTTAGATGGTCAACGTAGCTTCTGGGATTAGAAAAGGCCATGGTCTGACGTGTGGTGATTTTTTAAACATAACCGAGAAGTGTTTCTATTGTTATTATTGTTGAAACCGAATGTCATTTATTTGCTATTCCCAAACCAACCATACGACTATTGAGCTATGGATGATGAACACTGTCAAGCAAGCTCTTTATATAGTTTTTGCGCCGATTCCAATCGGCATTTTCACACATCAAGGTCTAACTACCTGTTACCTAGGTACTTTGCCTTGACCAGCTTCAAAACAAATTCAGCAGATCAATATATTCCAAATATTAACCAGTGTTTTAAAACCGACTTTTCAAATGTATCCTAGCAATAACGCTAATACTGACTTATGTTTTTTATATCTACCTAGAAGCAAAGCTTTTGGTCCCTCTAATTCTTGACACACTCCAATACAGGTACCCATATCTACCACTCCTCTGAAGGTGAGTGGTTCATGACGCATCTATTCCTCGGGGCTCTCGTCTGCCTTTTCCGATCGTTTCTTGTCAGTTGCTGTTTGCTTCTCCCACATGGCATGGTAGCTTCCTTTCAGCTTGAGGAGCTCGTTGTGTGTGCCTCTCTCAACTATCTTACCCTTATGAAGGACGATAATTTGATCGGAGTCTACGATTGTAGAAAGACGATGGCTAGAAGAAACTGTGTTAGCATCCAAGATGCCACTCCGTTATCTTGTTTTGATTGAGGTTTGGATACATACGCAATTGTGACTGTGCTGCGGCCAGCAGTAACGCGTTCTAGGGCCTCTTGGATTTGTCTTTCGGTATGGGAATCCTATAAACACAGGTTAGTTATGATATATCGATGCATAGGTTATTCAGGCTTTTTAGGCTCATTGACGAATCAATGAGCTTAAAATGAGCCTATGTATCTGGAACTTGAGAAAGGGAGGACGGGGGGCTCCTTACAAGGGATGCGGTGGCTTCATCCAGCAACAGCATGCGTGCATTCTTGAGAATGGCACGCGCAATAGCAATCTATGGTCAGTTATTAGCGAAATGTAACTTAAAGGTGATCGACAATGGCGATTTACACGTTGGCGTTCGCCACCGGATAGCTTCAATCCTCTCTCGCCCACTTTAGTATTGTATTGATCCGGAAAAGCCATGATGCGCTCGTGGATATTTGCAGCCTTGCAGGCCTCATAAACATCCGCCTCGGTCGCCTTGGAGTCGGCGTATAGTAAGTTGTACATAATCGTAGCGTTGAACAAGACAGTGTCTTGCGGCACTACACCAATGTGTTTGCGCAGCCCATCGATTTTCAAATCACGCACATCGTGGCCGTCGACCGTCACAGACCCATCAGCCACATCATAGAATCGGAACAAGAGCTTAAGGCATGTAGATTTGCCGCTTCCCGATTCGCCTACGAGGGCTGTTTTGGTTCCTGGCGGAACTGTGAAGCTAATCCCGTGCAGGACAGGCTCTTTTCCTTGATAAGAGAATGCGACGTTATTAAACTTGATTTCGCCTCGAGCTGAAGGCAGGTCCTTTGCATCTGGCTTCTCAACAACGCCAGAAGTCTCGTTGAACTGTACGATGTCAGGCTCATGGTAGCTATTTTGAGGGTTTGATACAACTTACCAGCTCCAGCATACGCTCTGCTTCAATAAGGTTGTTCTGGAGCATCGTATAGAATGTTCCGAAGAAGTTGAGGGGGGCCTGCAACTGAGCGAAATAGGTGATTAGACTAACAAAGTCAGAGACCCTTTGCTGGCCGTTGGCAATCTTGTAAGCGGACACGACGACGATCAACGCCACACCGACAGTAAAAACAGAGCTCTGTGTCAGATTAAGCAGGTTCAGCGATAGCTGCACGAGGCGCTCAGCCTTCTGGTAAGTTACAACATGCCCCTTGTACTTTTCCGTCTCCGCGGGCACGGCGCAGTTGTGCTGGACAGTTTCATAGGCCATGATCGCATCGGTCCTAGCTCATGGTCAATAACACGGAACTAAACAGAAGGTTTCTCACTTACTTTGCAGCCTCCATGTCTCTGGCTTTTGTGGCCATGTCTCTCCTCTGTTTACCTCTGTACTTGGCCATGTAAATGGTCATGAAGATATACGACCACATAATGACCAAAACGATGAGGGTGTAGAACGCATCATATTTGAAAAAGAACACGACCGATGCCACGAAGATGTCGAAGAGCATAGGAAATACCTGGAACAGAAAGTTTTCCAGAAAGGTGTTGATGGCGCTGCCCCGGCTCAGTGCACTTGTGACTTCGCCGATTCGCTTGCTAAGGTGGAAGTCCATAGACAATCCAAGGACGTGTTCGAAAGCCGCGCACGTTAATCTTCGGAATAAGTTCTGTGAGACCGGGATCCATAGTACAGAACGAGCTGATCCGAGGATGCCTTGCTGGCCTTGAAGGCCTCTGTACACGACATACAGGATCACTTCTTTATAAGGAATCTTGCCATATCCAAGAGCATCGACAAGTGTACCAAGTTGTAAGGGAACCAGAATATTGACTTGCAGTAACAGTCAGCAACAGTCACGTTCGAGTTGTATTGCTCGATCCGCCTATGAGCTGCGAGATAGTAGGGGCATCGGGGGAGGGAGCGATGCGACCGAGTGAATGGACCTGAGCATAGGGAATGGGCACTTCGTGCGCATTCCCGAGCTCAATACTGGGCAACTTACCGACACGTTGTGTGATCAACAAGATGACGCAAAGAAGGACAGTTGCCTGGTGAAGCGGTGCGTTCGAAGGCCTTGCGTCGCGTTAGACATAACACGAACAGATATTCCTCATATGATCATCATTTTCGGTTGAAACTTACCAAAGATAGGGGAAGAGCACCCTGGTACCAGCGAGATAATCGAACCAGTTGGACTTTGACGGGTCACGAGTCTTGGTGGCGTTCTGTTTCGCTGCTACGACAGTTCCCCCGTAACCGTTTGCAGGACCATCGCCATTTTCCAAGAGTGGCCGCCGTTCAGATGTCGATCCTGCCTCGGCTCTTCTGAGCTTAGACTCTCTGTGAACGACAAGAGAGACCATGATCAGAAAGAGGACAATACGGGCAACGCCAAGACCGAATAAGCTGTTGAGCATCTCTAACGGTGCATCGATGATCTGGTGCTGAAACAGGAACACAGCTGCAATGACGACCTCGACCAATAGACCGACTCCCCAGGCGTATGCATGAGGAACCGATGGGGTCCATGGTCCGTCGGGATCAGGCAGAAGGCCAGCTAAGAAATAAAGCAAGACGGCGATATAAGATGCCTATATAGATAGCCGGTTAGCTGTATCCTGGTTATTCGATGAGTGCTCTATGCCTACCAAGTAAGCGTTGTACGGAAACTGCGTGGGATCATCCCCAATGGAAACGGCATGGTACGAGGCGAGGATGACACTGGCCAGAAGGAGTGGCGTCAAGGCAAGCTGCAGCAGCCAGACGCATTTCGCGTAGAACCGCTGAGTCTTCTCGAGGCCTTCAATCTGAGGCGCGCTGCCGGCATATTTGTATCTGTACCGAACCAGCTGGGAGAGGAACAAGGTGGCAATCAGGCCACACGGATAGGCGTAGAAGCCTATCGACAAGCCGAACTCGACGTTCGCCATGGCTGATGCTATCACGGAGCCACTGACGATGCAGCTTCTGAATCAACGAAACGAGAAGAAAGACGGGAGGCTGTCGTGAGCCTTGCAATGTTGAATGTTGAATGTTGTCAGACGGGAGCATCGGAGCTAGTACTCGAGCTTTATGACATCTGATTGGTCAATTGGGCGCAATCGTGCTTACGGCATCCGATAATGATAAGGTACCACCTTCAAGGTTGTCTGGTTTAGGGGAAGGTCCTTTAATCTCTCGCGAAACATTTCTTTCTATATTCGATAGACAGCCTTTAGATAGGCTCTTCATGGTCAGATGAGCAGTAGGTAGAGACGAGTTATTCCATTGAGGATTAATATAGAGTGCTTTATTCCAAAGGGCAGTCGCGTTCAATTCCGTACTGCGGACCTACCTTAGGTGTACCTTAAGGTACTTCTTACCTATTCCAGGACGCGTCAAACCCGTAGCGGGACTTTTTAGCGCTTCTTTTTAGCGCCTTAGGTCCATCAACCTACCTAAGGCCGGTACCTACCTCGCCGCCTAAGTTGCCCCAGTATCAAGGCACCTCAGCACCTCAGGTACTACTAACTGCCCATAGGATGCTGCTGTACGCACCTCCAGGTAAAGACTGAACTCGCCATGGTCCTGATAAATCATCATTTCTTCAAACCTCTTGAAAACATTACCCTTCCGTATGATCTTTTTCGCAATAAACTACCCTGGTTACGCACTCCATCTTTCTATTGAATTTACACTGGCGTCATCAACATCACCGGTTGCATGCTTCCTCTGTCGACTCACTCAAGTCACACCAAATAGCATTAGATTATGGCTACGCGCTATAGCCTGCACACAAGTTACCTAGGTCTTGTTTATGAATTGAGTCTATACAGATAATGCGCTACGATACGGCAATATCACCTTCCTGGGAGAAGTACTACAAAATTAGCACCAAAATCGAACATTGTGTGCTCGGCTACGGTCAAGCGGCGAGGTAGCGAGACACAATTGCCGAGCTGCATATTCCAAGTCTCTTGGAGCTCTCTGGTGCTGGAGGGAGCCCCTAAGTCACAAGAGGCATAAGGCGTCTACTGGACGCTGTCACAAAGCCCAGCGACACCTTAGTATCAGAACAAAAACGATTTTACTTATTTGTGGCAGTTGCCTACATCGTGAGAGACGGGATGAAATCGACCTGGTATGGAAAGATGGCAGTGATATGCATGCAAGCTTGTCTCTTAAAGCCGATGCAGCAGATACATTGGGAATTACGGAGGAGCTGTCCTCGCGGTCTTTTCGCCATCTCACGACTTGTCAAGTTGTGAGACTTTCGACTCATATTCTCAGCCATTGTGAAGAAGAGATGGTGAGCAAAAGACAGGCCAAGATGGCAATGTTCCAGGTTATCTAACATGCCACGGAGAACCCAAAGACCATCAAACGATGAACTCTGCCTTCTTCTGGAGGGCTCACATACAATGAGGATGCATCTCAAATAGAAATCAGCACCGACGTTTGGGAAGGGTGTCATTGTGGTCCTCTTCATTGACCGTTACACAATTTCCAGGTAACCAGTCCATGATCAACAAATTTGCGATGGTTTCGCGACACGATCACTGATATCAAGATATTTATAGTGCATATGATGTTACTTCGACTGGCAAAACGATAGTTTGGCCAAGAGACTACCTTGCTATGGCATGTATGTCAAAGGTTGAGGAGATACCCCTTCGTTGTCAATGATTCTAGCCAACACCACAGCTATATCCCCCCATGCAACCAACAGTGCCAAAGTTCCGCGCTCCGCAAGGGGGCGGGATCTTCCCCGGGGTCTTCCCGGTCCACTTCAATCGCTCCAGCGACGCCGGCCCCGGGATACAATCACCGGGACCGAGGCGGGTCACATATTTCAACCTTATGTACCACGGTAGACAATACTCTTATCGATGTCTGATATAGGGGAAACCATGGAATGATCTGAGAAATAAGTCATATCTCTAGGAGCAGGCTCAAGGATGGGTAGCACCCTTGGCCGTTTGAAACCCTCCACTGACAGTTCTAGTACATCCACATTGTTCTGTGTCATTTGATTATATAACGCCTTGGCATACACGATAGGTAGCTGATAGAATGCCGCAGGCTCAAATCCCTGCTGTATTCAAGCTGCATGAATTGTATCCTCAACCACGTCCTGGTTCTCTGCACGGAGTGGTGAGCATATCTCTGGCGTCGAAGTACCGCGTCATTGGCTCCTTCTGACTTACACATGCATAGTACAAGGAAAGCCATCCTATAGCATGGTCTACAATTACAAATTTCACTCCAAGTCATATCGGCCATTGGTTATAGGTGGAAATGTGAGGTTCCTACCGAGGCAGAGAACTGCCGGAGCTTGTCGAACATCAGGTAAACCCTTGTCCTTGTCATAGTACGTACGAGTCTATGGGATACGAAAAAGCCTCAGCAATCTAAGATCTAACGACTTGTCGTTAGGGCTGTGGAATATGAGGGCGTAGGTATATACTTACCTACTACTAGGGCACGTGTTTCAACTAAAGCTCATGAATCCCGATTGTTGCCTTGAATGCATGTTTGCACGTGGCGGACATCGACCACGCTTTAGCCAACGCTTTTGGAATTCATGAGAACCCCCAAGAGATGTATACGGAACTGTACGCTATGTAGCAAACGTATATATCTTCGAGTGATACTTGGGTGGCATTAGCTGGCGGCTTCAATCTCAGTGGCTTTGGGATAAACACTTAGCCCCTGGGATAGATCTGCGTGGCAAAATGCGAATTTGTTATTGTAGCGAATTTACTAACGCTGAACGGTGGTTCATGCATCGTGAGCTGGTAGCCTTAATTGGCGTTTCACTGCAGTCGAAGATCTTGGGAGGACCCTCCGTAACTGGGGGATACTGGTTTATGTGCAACGGGCTTCCACCGTTGCAGACTGAAGTCAGATCCTACTGTACGCTACCAAGATTATTGATCAAGTGGCTCAGAGGTCCCTAAGGATCATGTGCAGGTTGCATTCAAATGAGAAGGTGAAAAGCAGAGCTCCAGTTTCTTAACAGGTCGGTATAGTCCCACGTGCGGCGCAGTACATATTGTAGTGACAAATTGCCATGGCCAATGCCAAATGTAGCCATGATCTGAGTAGTCGGCGGATAGGGGCTGATGGGAGTACCCGTGGCGGTTAACTAATTGTCTACTAGAGTTCTATCCAGCTGAACTAACCTAGTATGAGACGAAGATCTGCATCGATTCTGGGAACTACATACATTAGACAATGTGTACGGGCATGCCGCTGTAGCTTCCACCGAAAACCGGGCACATGAAAAACATTCTTTCTTACTATTACGACGCGACCACACATCGCCGCCGCAGGCTGTCGTAATGGGTCTTGCGAACGGAGTGCGGGATCAAGCCACATGGGAAAGGTGGGCTGATGATTTGTGTAGTATTTGTTACCGTGTGTTCGGAACAGGGCTGATACCTTCACACCGGAGCTTGATTCTTTCTCGAGAACAAGGTTCTGACGGGGTGTAGTTATCAATACGTATGATCCATCGCTCAGCCAGTTCCCTGATTTTCAGGGTCCTTTGTGGCTGCGGGTTCCGGCGTGGACTACCCGTCGTTTGACGTTTGGCCAGTATGGCCCTCAATACATAGGCGGGTAGGGTGTATGCATGCCTACAGTATGTTCAGAGCTGGTAACAAGACGGTGTGTTTATTGACATGGCACATTTGTTGTGGCGACAAGAAGCCGCTATACAGGTAGGTACTTAGAAGCAGGCAGTTAATCTACGAAGAGGTTCGGTCCCGACTAGGTCGACAATACGTACATTAGGCCCCAAAAGTATTGTGCTCTCGGAAACAAGATGGCAAATGTTACAAGAATGTTACCGCTTATAGCAGGTGGGTGGGTAAGTAATTGAGAGACATCGATAGTCTTGCATCATTGTTTATCTCGTCTCATCCGCTTGCATGGAAAGTTGGTACGTTCCCCCAAGCCGGCCCAATAAGCAACTGGACCATCATGTACTGGTCAATGATTTTAAACCTTGACAAAAGGTGCTACGTATGCAGGAAACTTATTACCCATCTGCTATTGAGAATCCTACTTGCACTAGACAAAATCAGGATGTTTCATCTGCAGATCCGCGTTCCCGCTTTTCGACTGGACTCAGAACTTTACGAGTAGGTGTTGCAGACGAGCAAGCATGCACATCGGCCGCTGCAGGGCTGAAGCTGGGTGCGCTGCAGTGGTCCTCGCGATCGTGAATACTCGTAGCTCGTGTGGGAGTGGATTATTATCCAAGTCGTCTAGCATCGTAGCGTTTGATCTCCACTGTCGTTACAAAGAACATAAACCGTGGATCTTCGGATCAGGCTTGCTACCTGGGATTGCACTGTATAAGTCGTTGCTACCGTCACATCATCTTGCTAAAAATATACGATACGCGCATGGTGAGCATGGCCCCTACCAATCCCCAGTCTTTCAGCCTACATTTTGGCAGATCAAGAATCGCACAGAGCAATTTAGCGTTGTATGTACCTGAAGATCGTCCCCGATGAATTATATCCCCGGTCACAATATGATAGTGCCAGATCTACTACGTACTATCCACGACAAAGTATAGTAGCAGTAAATGTGTACCCGGCTACAGTAGTCCGTATGTGTGATATTTATAGTAAAGGCGGAGGAGTGCTCGTACCGATATCTGGACACTGGGCAGCAGACGGTGAACAGACCTAGAATGCTCGCTGCCATTGATTGTACTGAACCATGAATTATGACCTCCGTCAGTACATATCAAGATATTTGTTTGCAAGTGGTGACTGATGGGGCGCCTTGCTAATCCATATGTAGGTACGCTTACATATGCTATCAGTGGGATCTTGGTTGCAACCAATTACAGCACCGAAACACGATGCGGCGGCTCACGGTGCTGCAAGCCTCTTCGTCAACACCCTCCCAGTTCTCGAATCTGACTGGCGCGGATAGCTTTTCTGGCGGGCATCCCGCCTCGCCCGCTGCTCGTTTCATAGGCAATACCGAAAGGATTTCTGCAGCGACATTCTCACATAACGCATAACAACTTTGGAAGCTACATAGACCCGCGAGAGATGAGCAGGAGTGAAGCTGCCTAGGTACCTATTCAATCCAACGCCCATCAACAACAGCACGCACGTTCTTCTGTGAGAGTGGACAGGCAGGCCGGGAAGAACTGGACCGACGCCCGGGGAAGAAAAGTTCTGGAATTGTTTTCGATTAATCGCCGCAGAACCTGCCTCATCGGAAACCACGTGCATGACTACGTGCACAGTGTGTCAGTACGGTAGACAGCACTACGAGTACCTCATGTAAGAGGTAAGTAAGTGGCTTGCTTGGTGGTGACCAATTCCATCAGTCAATCCCATGTGCTGCTGGCATGCGGCGCAACCACGTTGCCTCCAGGTGCCAGGTACAGGTACCGCGGTAAGGGTATTTAGGTAAGAGGGAGGTAGTAGGGACCTCGAAGATCGTATTAGTTAAGCACGTTTAGTTACCTAAACACAACCTCAACCTCCACCTCATCCTCCACCTCGACCACTCGCACAGAAACAAAACAGGCAATTCGCGCAAGCTTGCCTGCTTGATGGCTGAGCCGCAATTCCTTCCGTTTACGTCAGCATCGTCATGGTGGCTCTTCTAGAGCCGGTCCAAGGAGCCGAAGGCGTTCACTTGCATCCATTAGCCTGTCAAGGACTTTGTGGCTGCTGTCAGCCCTCCCCAACCGCCCGCCTTTTTGGGGCCCCCGAGGCTGGACTACTGTTTTTGCTAGTCTTCATACATCGAGCGAATGGGCGGCCATGACGCACCAAGCCTTGGACGGCAGGCAGCGGTGCGGCAGAGAGAAGGACCGAAGCGTAACGCCGCTCATAGGTGTCAGGTGAGCGCCAGGGCATCACCATGGGCGCCATCTTAGTCGTCAGCTTACTTATGTGTGAGGCGTCATATCGTGTGTGAAATCCGGGCGGGCTTTGCATCGTTACGATGTACGAATGATAGCTACCTAGGTACGGAGTGTATGGTCGTACAATGAATGCTTCATTCGACCAGATGATTGCTACGACACACTTACTCGTATCTCTCATTATCTGGCGCTACCATCAGTAGATGACCGGATTACCTCAGCGCCGGATTTCGTCCTCGTTAGACCGGCGCCTCCCGCGTTGGTACCCTAAGCAGAGATCTTGTAGAGCTCTGTTCGGCGAGCTGGTTGCCGGTTGACAGCTGTTCCGTGGCTTATGATGGCTTTAGTTAAGTACTTAAAGTAGTACTCCATGTTCGTCTAGTGCGGAACCCGCAAAATGATGGTAGTGGACGAGCTAAGGATCGATGCTCCGAGCTACCTGACAGCGTACCTCCCCATTCAATCAAGCATTTCGCCTTGGATCACGCATTTGTACGTAGGGGGGTCCTAGACGAGTGAGACGGGCGAGACGGGCTAGTACTGTATGGCAGGCATGGGAGGGCTCGCTCTATACGGCAGCTTATCACTGTCGAGTGTCGAGTCCGGACTGACTGGCGAGCTGGCGAGACTGGCAAGGACTGGTTATCGCAGGACTCGGGACCCAAGTTGGAATCTAACATCAGCTTGGCGTGTCCACCGACAGCTGATGAACTACCTAGTGAACCCCGGCTCCTGGGGTCAAGATGTGGGCGTGGGCGTGGGCGCACTGGTCGGGTCCCTCTCTCCTCCTCACTCAACTCACGAACTCCCGACTTTCTCAATTAGGTGCGTAGGTATTTTGCCCTGCTGACCTCATCTCACAAAGTGCAGATATCTCGCATTCCTCGGATCTCCACAGAAAAGTTCTATTCTTTGCGAATGCCACGCAGGCATCCCTCCTGCTCTATCTACACTGTACTATGAACGCACGCTTTCTAGTGCTTGCTCATCTACTACCTACTCGTAGGTATGGTAGTTTATGTAAACGATGGCTGGCGTTTTGCTTGATGATCAATGCGCCAGGGGTGTGGAAGATTTTCCAAACTCAGTGTTCCCAACCAAGCGGATGTAACGCCCCCGCCCAAGAGAGGGTCGGTTCCCATGGGGCAGACGGCTGCCCTTCCTCCATCTCTCTAATGCCGGTACCAGGTCCCATACGCTGGTACAATCGTTGAGCTCTAAACCTCCGATGCTCTAATAACCCGAACGCCTTATGCCTTCCCTGAATATAAGTGATAGATAATAGTAGTCATGATAACCATCAAAACGCCATTCCCCATAAACGAGTGATTTGCTGTGATTGTCAAGGCTCCACCTTGGGAGGGGAGCCGTTCTGTGTCCGCCAGCTGTCGTCCGCTTCCACCGTCGCCCCCCGTTCGAGGAGCATGGCGGCCATATCAGTTCTCCCGCACATGACAGCCCGCTGCAGAGCCGTGTAGCCCGAATTGTTTTTGCCGTTGACGTTAACGTCGGGCCGAAGCAGCAGCAGTCGAAGGGTTTCCACGTTTCCCCCGGCAATGGCAAAGTGAAGTAGAGGTGCTGTTGTCTCTGGCAGAGGTTTCGGCATGTCTGGTACATCGCTAAGACTAACGTTCCCCATAAAAGCCGAGGTCACCGAAGCACTTCCTGGTCGTGGAATGGATTTCCTGTCCGTGGTCGACCAGCCACCTGTACTGTTCAGATCTGAGCCAGGAGACGTAGCATATGCGGTTGATGCGGCGAGGCTGTCTTCTATCGAGTACACCGATTCGGGTGCGTACATTGACATTTCGTCGGGAGTGGCGTACATATTAAAGCTAATATGGGTCCTCCGTTAGCTCTTGCTTGTACAAGGGAAAAAAAATCATATATAACTGTTGCTGCTCACCTTGCTGGCATGGGCATGGCCTCGTGTGCCTCGGTACCGTTGATGCCCCAAGGGAGGGGGCTTGGGCTACTTGACGAGAGAGCCGCAGACATGCTATGGCTCCTAGGTGGGACTTGGTGCTGTATTGAACCTGGGGTCATGACCGAAGTGACAGCCCGTGCTCGGCGGCCCAGGGTGGAAGCTGCTGAAAGTTCGGGTACAGTGTCGTTGGAGGTCGGTACTGGCGAGTAAAAGGCCGGAGCGGTATCATAAAGCATGGGTGTATCCCCTTCTGACACCAAACCCAACCCATTTACTTGCTCAGAGCCGTGAGGATTTGGCCATGCTTGTACATAGCCGCCCATCTGCTGGGGCCCCTCTGCAGCCATTGTAGTTGGGGGCATCGGAACAGGCTCTACTTTTTGGGGCGCCGGCGTGCCCTCGGAGCTGATAGGGCTTCTCCTGTCCAAGGCCAGATCTTGCTCTGGTGGTGGTGTGGTCGAAGAGTCACCGCTCACTATCTCCTGCAGCTGCTGAAGCTGTTTCTTGAGTTGCTCCACCTCCTTTGTTCGGTCCCTCATGTTGCGTCCTGAAGGGGACGGTCAGCGATGTTGAACTCCTCAGAGCCATAGACCCTTTGGCACAAGGTTTCGTGTCGAGAATGACATACTGTAGGCCCTCTGGGCTAGGCGATTCTGTATTTTCCTTCTCTCTGCCGCGTCGGGTAGATTTCGCCAGTCCTCGTCCGGCTTCATCAAGTCGGCGTATGAGGTCGTCAGCGGACGCCCGCTGCGAGGTGACGAAGTTCCTGACATGGTGTTCTGCTATTCTGGGATTTTATTTCTAGTTGACGCTTCGGGGCGATGCGCGTGAAGTGTTGAAGATTAGGTATATACTTGAATACAATATTAAAAGGTTGGGATAATGATAGAGAACAGGAGGACAGGCATATTGCTTTACCACCGGGGCCTGCCAGAGAATGTATATTAAAACGTGGTGGCGGCCCTTCCTGCATCTCCTACTACCGCACAGGATGACGGGAGCGGCAGGATCAGATACATACGTACATGGTCTACAAGGGGGGGCATGTCAGAGCAGAACCACACCACAGTGTGCGATCCTTCGTGGGATCAGGGTAGCATTCGACTTCTTTAGCTTGTATGCAGTCACTCCCTACACTAGCTATAGTGATTCAGCGTGGGATGGGTAGCGTGGTGGAGATGGCAGGCTATCTAATAAAAGCCATCAGTATACTGCTACGTGTACGGAGTACGGAGAGATAGGATTTACCAAGGGTGAAGCAGACTAGGCTTGACTGCGTGAACTCCGGTACCATCTACATTTCGAGCATTCATCTCGGTGTAACCCCTCCTGCTACCCCAGGGGCCCAGTCTCAGTCCCGGTCCCGGTCCCAGGTCCCAGTCAAGCCAGTCCATCTCGAACGTGGAGATGGTACTGTCACAGATGGGTGCCGAGGTGCCAATTCCTGCCTCTGGCATCGACTTCTCAACCTTGAAAATGGAGCACATACCGTAGTGCGATAGCGCAAGTAGGTAGTGCGAGTTCACGTAAGCTCACGCCGTGCTAGTCTTTGATACTCCCACGCCCGCCCGTTGCCTACCTCGCCTACCTACCTAATTGTACACTGAAGAGCCTGATGACGAGATCTCCGGAATCCTGAACCGGATCAGCCCATCGCCTCGCTATCATCAACGGTCAAGCCTGACCCGTTTAGGAACTATGGGCGTCAATCGCTGCTGGCTGATGCCATTGAATTTGTCCTTGTTTCGCTTCTGCTGCGGCGTCTCATCAGGTACGATTACAGAGGGGCCCTATGTCGCCGGTAATCGAAGTGCGTCCGACAGCGCCGGACAGCGAAAGCACAATCCCTATGCCCAAATCCAAGTTATTCTTTTTCCGCTTTCGCCGTCCTTCGTCACGGGCGGACAAATTCCATCGGCCGACATTGCTGCGTGGCACAATATGTCAGGGTCAGTGCAAATGACCCAGAAAGTCAACATAAACAGTCCCTATCCAGACCAGGGTCAGTCCGTGTAGGACAATGTCGTCGCTTATATCCCGCTTATGGTCTGTACCATCGGCCCGCCAAACTCGAGGCCCTCGTCAGCTCATGAGGCACTCGTTGATAAGGAGTTTTGTCCCTGGGAAAAGCCCGTGCCTCCATGGTGAGCTCTAAAGCTACCTAGGTAGGTATGCATCTACCAAGATAACGCTCTCGCTGCAAGCTAGAAGCAGAACAAGCATGTGCCAATGGTAATTAGGTAGGCATACACGCAATAACCAGCGCCGATCATCTCCCGGTTCGCCCAAGGGTCTACTCAGGGCTTGCAGGCACCCTGGCGGGAGATGATCCATCCATCCTTACGAGTACCTATCACTAGCGTATTCGTCTTAGCCAGCGTATCGAGCGTACCTAGATTTAGAGATGGGCAGATGAGGTAACTACAGCGCCCTAACCTATCTTGAGCAGTTCTTACGTACATCTCGAGGTAGGTGCCGAATGCGTCCCTAGGCACAGCACAATCATGCCGCTCTAGACCTAATCCCAGTCTAGTGTTTGCGGCTACCTAGATTGTACTATAATGATCCCATGAGAGGCGAGGTACACCACCACTAGCTAAGTTAAGTTCGAGCAGAGTAAGTGAAGGGTACGGAGTACCTTCCACAGAGGTTCCCTAGAAATGTCGATTCTATTCGCAGTCCTCCGTCAGGTACAGGGACTGCGGTCAGCGTCTTAAGCAGACGAATTGAGCCTCCCACTTAATCAGGCATATAACCCCTGCAGCATCTGACAGAGCATAGGCTACCTCCCGCCAATGAAGAGGGCAATCACAGAACACGCGAGTATCCTGATAAAGCAGCTTATATGAGTACTGCTTACCACTTCAACTCGTTTTCGAAACCCACACTCGCGGGGGAGGGGCAAGGCTGCTTGGTCTGTTGATCAACAATCCACCTCTGACGAGACACTTCACAGGTGAAAACGGAAACGGATCCTGTAGCTGAGACGACTGCTGCCAAGGTTTTGGCCGTCGGTGGGAGATCAACTAACTACCCAAGCCACCAAGCCGCCTAGTCTGACGTGTAGGCTGCGAAAGGATCATACTAGCCCATCTTTTTTAGGGGTCCTCGTCATACCGGCATATGAGTAACATAGTACTTCCACGAGAGAGGCGTGAAACATCGATACCAGTAGGAATATTTGTGAATCTGCTGAAGCTGTAGGGAAAGAGGGGATATGTTCAATGCGATGCACCACCCCTGC
The DNA here is from genome assembly GCA_022453515.1 of Astrocystis sublimbata. NCBI lineage: Eukaryota > Fungi > Ascomycota > Sordariomycetes > Xylariales > Xylariaceae > Astrocystis > Astrocystis sublimbata. Next base: position 359,049 of record JAJNNY010000010.1, on the reverse strand, counting down.
CAGTTGCTCGAATTCTTTACGTGGTTTAATTTTTTAATTGGTGCAAATCCCGGTGATAGACCCATGGGGGCAATTCATCACGACTTTCACAAGTAAAGCTGAGTTGATTATGGGAAAAAAAAAATCCACCCACGGATGTGCTCTGCTGGCTTTAGCACTATGCAGGGTCGAATGCATACAACGTAGTATAGCTACGATGGAAGAGTATCTAGCGTACATCTAGTGACTATACTGCATAGACTGTGGCGAGTTAATCTATCAACCTACCTTAGTTAGGACTTGTAGAAAACAGCCTAGGCTATCTTACGTACCTTCCATTGTAGGCGTTGGTTAGGGAAATCCGAATTGCTCCCCTAACCTGAAGCAGCCAAATGCCCTATCGATGTGTGTGGTACGTGATGGCTGATAAGACGACCCTAGCAGTTTCGCATACTTACTCGTACATCACGACGATAGATGTTCGGTAGAACACCAAGCTTGGTAGAGCCTAACGATCTCCCGTGCACCCTTTTGTCCCCTTTCCCACGACGCTAGTTTGAACGAATATAGTACCTAAGTAGTGTAGTATAGAGTTGTTAACCGGGTTCTCACTGTCATAGGCAGTGATCAGCTACGGGAAGTACTTTGCGGCTCCACTGATGTTCATCATTAACGAGCTCGACAGTCTGAACAGTTTAGACAAGCGGCTAGAGGTTGAAAAGCATTAACTATATTCACCGATTCCAGCTCAGCCCGCAACAAGTCGGACAGCGTGATCTGACCAATAGAAAGCGGTTCCGAGCTATATAATCTGAGTGTCAAGACTGTCTAGTTTGTTCGGTGTGCTGATGGAGGATTCATCTTCCTTTGGGTGGCAAAACCTGATGGACCTGCAAGCTGCGAGAAGGCTTAGCGTTGCGTATACATACATTTGTGAACTTGGCTGTGATCATTGTGCTGAGGGGAGGATTCGAAAGATTTAGCGTCCTGAATAACTGTAAATTCGCCACTCTGCACGTCATTTTTTGAGGAGGGGCGAGGGGGAAGCTACATTTATGCCTTGCTATCGTGGTCGAGCACACACAATCCGACTATGAATATGCATGGACTCGGCAAAGCTCTTGGCGATGGCCGCTTTACCAAACTAGCAAGGTCCTAGGTAGCCCATGATCGAGACTAGCGAGCGCACCGGGCACATCCAGTTGAATATACTGTCAATAGCTCAACCATCTGCCGTCTTTGCACTATATGTCCTTTCTCGATCTGTCACTTGTCGTGTGGTGTTTTCAGAAAATAAATTCAACGAGGCAGTGCAAGTGCAATATAGTTTGGCGTCTTGCTCAGGGTCCAGGACATCATTCAACATACTCTACGGGCCGAGCACCTGCATGTCGAAAAATGTACCTACACAGGCGATGGCTGCGGCCGGCATGATGGCGACATGCTCGGGGGCCGTCAGAACCCCTACACCGTTTCTTTCGGTTCCAGTCCCAGATTCGGCGTGATGTGACCACAGATGCCGACAACCAAGGGAAGAGAGGTATATATCTGGTGTTTTTCGGCGATTCCAGATACATCTACGTCTACCATAAAACATATTCCGCGCAGTGTGCTTCTCGCTTAGGATACAGCGACGATTAAGTGTTGAGTGCCCGGGCTGACTAAGAGATACCAACCTCCCGCCGTGTTATTCCGCTCTTATATGTTATGTTATTCCGCTCCTGTATGCTGTGTTACGTCTGTCACGCCAATTACTCCTTAGGGCAAGAGGAGCACACCACCCCAGGATGTTATTGGCTCTCACAAGCGATACGGTAACGATTCGTCACCATCTTCTTGTTTGCGGACGGCAGGCAATCATGTTGCCTCTAGCTCTTCATTGTCTTCTGCACGTGTTTTGGAAGGTGTGTATTGTGGCTGTTTCGCGCAGGTCCGATGCCGTGGCCGTGATCGACAGCCGATGATTGAAGTGGCGCCGCACTTGCATGAAACGGCCACTGTCAACAAGTATCTCGCAATCCTTCGCGTATAGACTAATTTTTAGCCTCGACCACCAGTTGCCGCCATGCTCGCCATGTGCTCGTCGAGGAATAAAATGACAGGTTCAAGTATGTATACCTACCTAGACGGGGATGTGTACATACACCAACAGCACCAGGACCTAGTCCAATCCTGGTTCCATCGTCACCTCACTCGCTCGTCCGACACGACCCATCATGCGGTGGATCATGCAAATGACGCAACTGATTTGAATAAATGGCCTTCAGGAGCCGCCATCGAAACCATTGCGAGGAAGGCTGCTGCAAGTATATGTCAACCAGATAGCTGACATTTCGCCATCAAAAGATGCAATAGGACGGTGCTCCAAGACCAGAGTCGCATCCAAGCAAAACGAGAAGGTCCATTGTCAAGCTCGATACTACCTTAGCACACGTATGATGCCGCGTGGAAGCAGGGACGAGATGCCAAATGACGCCTTACAGTCCAACTACGGCAGGGCTGCATGAGTTCGTGCGAGGTGGCATCAAAAGTTGAGTCGCAACACACCCCTTTGTTCTCGAAGTCCGTACAAGCCACCACAAATGCCACAATGCAACCTGCCCCCCTGATCAACCGCAGTGTTGGGCTCAGTCGTGCTCCGTCGCATACCAATTTACAGTAATGATGTTCGATAAACATTTGGTAGTTATCATATACCACGTGTCAGAGCATAATAGTCGAAGAGCTGTTTTAGGAACCAGACACTAGATATTGCGAGTCATTAGCACACTACACTATACACGAACAAATAACTTAAAAGTGGTCGCACCCGTGCTCCATTGAAGTCCGTTTACCAGAAAACAACCGGACACGTGCGGAACGCATGCCTTCCCTGTTTCTCCTATCGCTCAGGAACAAGTCTATTTGATTAATAGCTGCTTCCGCTTTTCTGCGAAACTAGTACTATAGTACTGTAGTAGTATATCTGAGCGCATGCGAGGGAAGATCGGCCAGCACTAAGTGCGGGCGCTTTTACTGTAATCGCTATTAAAAGAACACATGCAGGTTATGATCAACACTTGGGCGCAGATCTGAGCTTCTGACAGGTCCGTCACGTAATTTCAAGCCTGGATGGCCATTGTGTTAGGGCCTCTCATCTTTCCTTTTCATTCCGCGTCCGGGCCCGATGGCCGAGCCCGGCGGTGTGCCCGCAGCCTGCCGTAATACGATGCTCGTGCCGGGCCGGAAGTCTGGGCGTAGATCACCCAACTAATTGGATCAATCTCGGGATTGTACACCGTAACAGTCTGAAGATGAAACGAATCTGGTTCTGCAGAATACCAGGTACTATTAGTCTCATCGCAATTAGCTCCAGAAGCACTAACCTTGTTGTTCGTCTCGTCACGGAGCAAAAGCCACATACACATACATGAAGGCCGCAATGCGCAAAATGGAAAGATATTGGCTTCATCGTGGATACCTCAGGATTAGTCACATTCATGGCCATACAAAAGTGATTATTTGGATTATAGTTCTGGAAATTATATACAGCAGGGACGGGGTTGCAGGGGGAAAAACCACAATGGGAAAAAGTGCCCCTTTCAACACCCGTCCATAACACCATTACAACCACTTGATAACCGCATTCCGTCGTTTCCAGTGTCCATCCTCCAGAGACCGGTAACACGAGCAATGCGAAACCATCAATCCATCGTTCCATCGACTAGTTGTCGTTGAATAGACCCCAACTAAGCCAATTGGCACTTCCAGCATCCCAGCACTGGCCAACATTGCCGCTATTCAGACGCGGGTCCTTGATGCCAGCCTGATTCTTTGCCGAGTACAGGGTGAGGTGGAATCCCGGTGTGATACTGGAGAGTCTAAGGCTTTTGCGAGTACCAGCGAAGTTGTCCTTCGCTCCGTTGCCAGTGGGTGAGTGAGGCTCGCCAGTGCCGGAGCACCCTGACCAGATTTCGGATTAGCTGTTCCTGTGGGCATGACCATGAAAACCTCGTGAGACTTTTATTTGTCTTACCTCGGTCAGTATAAGTAGTGAAAGAAGCGTCGGATCGCTTCGCAAGCTGCGCGAGCTCGGCTTCATCAACCTGATGGGCCGACTCGAGGGGCTGGGCCTGGGCAACGGCGGCTACTAAGGCAACAAAAATTTGTGAGAATTGCATGGTGGCTAAAAGGATATTGACGTGCTGTTAAGAAGTCCGGTTGGGAATATGTGAATGAGGTCTAGAGATGTAGAAATGTGATTGTTCATATTTCCAAGCTCATACGGTCGGTTCATCCCCTTTTATACATTCTGATTCTGCCCCTTCTCTTTGACCATGACAAACAACTAGCAATCATAGCTTTTACTTCGTAAAGAAACAACCTATCACCGTCCGCCCTAGCGATCTTGACTTCGTAATAAGGATGTATCAGCAGCCAAGCCCGCCGTATTATTGAGAACAAAACGATTGTCAGCATGGTATGCAATTTGCATACCTCACGATGATTTGCTGTTGTTACTCACATCTTAGCTTCTCAACTGTACTAGAGACAAATGAGGTGCTGACAAAATAGTTAACTCGTTCCATGTATATCTAGGTAAGTATACCTCGACGAGGTCACAATGCGAAGTGTTGATTCAGCAACTACGGAAACTTGCCGTTATACAATTAGCTTGATGAGATTCTCGTGCATCTATTCAAAATTTCTATAAGGTACAAGTAGAGTTCTAGCCCAGAGACAACTTCTTAGTGTACTTGACTATGCGAATCCTGTTCTCGTAGGAGTAGTGTTCAATCAGCTGACAATATTATGCCACGAGTGGTTCAAATCTATACGAGTACTGTGCACAACAAGCAACGCACATCCGGCTGGTGATACATTTACTATTTCTAGATCACGTAATGCACGCATGAAACGCTGCCTGAGGTCGTATTGCGATATTTACCATAGGCTATTACATTCATTAAGGCTTAGGTCCTATGAAGCTGACTTTACGTAACATCGCCGATGATGCATCTTGATATGGCGGTCACAATTGATAATGACTCCAGCGAAGCCAACATCGTGACAGGTAAGGTCTTACTGCATCCAGGTATAGCTCGCAAGTATTTTTTCCAATTGCATACTTGCAATTCGCTAACTGTTGCTACATTAGAAAGATGGGGTGATATGACATTAGCTCTGAATGAGACCTCGATACCCGTCGTTGCTTATTTTCAGCCCTATCAACCCCGTCTTGCGGAGTCCTTTATATTCTATCTCAATTTGCTTATGTATAGCGTTCCCTATCACACATACCTTCCATGTCACGTTATTTCTATACAAGATGTGAGACATTAAACACAATGAACTGATGTCCACGTTGTGTAGATGCCTTGAAATTGCCACTGCTATGTAAGCTTAGATGTCACAGCGGTGTACCACACGGGTTTAATATGTTTCCATCGTACCGAAAGGAATTAAATTCTGAATTGCGTTGGAAGTTGGACGACCACCAAGGGGGAATTCCCCGAGGTAGTGAGATATTGTCACTAGGAACACCACGTTGAATCACTGAAGAATTGGATAGTTTTTAATGAGTGATCATATGGTCTGTTCATGAAGCTGTATGTGAATATCTTTGGTGCATCTGTGATTTATGTCCCTATCAGGTCAGCAGGGTTTTTGATATCAGTTCGTGTCCAGAGAAGGCGAAGGTGAACTTTAAGTCTCATTTTTTTTGGGGGGGGGGGGGGGGAGTGGGGACGGAAGACCCTCGTTGCGCCCTGTGTACTGTCAAGACGACGATTTGCACGGAGGGTGCGGCCGTGAACGGGTCATGTGAGGTTGTATGTTGATTGTCTGTGCCAATCAGAACAACACGAGGTTGGCCTAATGTGGCCTCGTATGCTCAATAACCACTGATATAACTTACTGTGAGCCATCACACGAAAGTCAGACTGGCAAATGTGATAATAGATGCTTCATGTCTGTTTCTCAATCAGCATCATTCATGTACGAGTAGGGACCTGTACATGATTTCAGTTACATTAAACTGATATGATAGGAATCCTGTGGCGATTTCAACACACTTTTTACTTTCCCGTTGTTAGTAGCACAATCTCAGTTACTCTAACCTGCAATTGGGTTGTTTTGATTAAGGCGTCCTGGCTGCAAACATACGATTGTCAAGAGATAAGTTCCAACAAAATACAAAACTCGAGATAGGGCCATGATAGTATTCCTACATTAATGCTACCATGTAATCATGAGATGTTGGTTCACGTTGTTGAGGCTGTGCCGCATGACTGATATTTCTGCAGTCCACCGAGCCTGCCAGCATCATGAGTGAAATAGTCTCACCTATCCCCGATAAACGCGGAGATGGAAATTATAGCGTCGCCATGTTTAAAAGCATAATCCATGTCACATGGTGATAAGCCGATGAAAATATAGCAGATAGACACATCTTGGAAATTGTTGGTAGTCCATTTCATGCATTGATGAATGATGTCCTCAATAGTGTTGTCTTGGCAATGCATATCGGGGTAATTGGCTCTATCAGAAATATAAGCTAGGTAAGTACCTACCTACCTACAGTATTAGATACCATAACAGGCGACAGGTTACCTAAAGTTGTTATGACGGCGCTTTTGAGTTACGATCATCATAGCCTTAATTTCTCTATTTGTCTCTAGGAAACGAGGCTGCTTCACGTCTCGATTGTGCAATGATGATTGAATCAATCATCAAGACATTTCGTTGCCGTCCCATGCTTCTCCGCATCTTACAGAGAAAACAAAGACCAGGGGTCCAGGGGTCTGAGTGGTAGCATACTGCACAAAAACGTGAGCTCGACCGATCCAGAGGTGTCTGCGTGCATTTGAGCAAGTTATTCTACTGCACGCCGCCCGTAGGTCAACAGTTAACAGGAGCGGACCCCATCGCCAAGCGCGACGACGCCCTCTAGCGGCCTGCCAGCCCTCCGCGGGCAGCCCCAGCCAGGCGGCGATGGCGAGGGATGGGAGGGGTCTGGCCGGCCGCCCATTGCCAGATCTGTAGCGCGGCTGGCGTGTCATTGGCCGGAAACTTGCTCAACCTGCTCAGAAGCCTTGCCTGTAAGGCATGGCTTATAATAAGGCAGCTGGAGATAGCTTCCTAGGTTGTCGTAGCTTGTAATGATTAGCTGTAGGCCTGGCCTAGTCCTCAGCCGTCCCCCTCATTCTGGATGGCGAGTTCACGCGTGTGACGGCTTGCCTTGCGGCTTGCGGCGTTTGGCGTTGGCGTTGGCAATGTTAACCCGGGAACCTGGTAGACTCGGTTCATGCTACTAAAAAAATGCATCCTATTTTCAAGACTTGCGCGACTGCACAGACAAGGCCGGACATCCTAGCTCCCGTGGATCCAATCATGTTGGTCGTTGCCCGTGCAGCTGCCCACCTCGCCCACCTGGAGGCTGTCGAACGACTGACATACTGATGATGCGGGCGCTCCTATAAATCAAGCAGCGCGCGCTCACCAACAGTCTCGATTCTTTTGCTCGTAGCTGTGGTTTTTTGTCGTCTGTCATACATAGATAGTCCAAGACCTCCATCCTTCCATCCTCGTCCCGACGCAGCCGACTATCCCCATCACAGGACCAGCTCGCCGCCAACATGCGTTCCGCCGTCTTCTCCCTACTCGCCGGTGCCGGCTTAGTATCAGCGCATTTCAAGGTCGACTACCCCGAGTGGCGAGGCGATACACTGGCCGAGAACACCACCTACAGTCAATGGAACTGGCCTTGTACGTGTTTAAATTTCTCATTCTATATTCAGACAGGAACTGTCTCTACCCATGATCTCGACGAGTACAAAGCGAGCTAACACAGCCAACAGGCGGCGGTGTATCCTACGGCGCCGGTAACAGCACCGACTGGCCGCTGGAGGGCGGCTCACTGGCCGTCGAGCTCCACCACCCCTGGACGTACTTGTACGTCAACCTCGGCCTGGGCGAGAACGCGACCAACTTCAACATCTCCCTCACCCCGGAGCTGGTCAACGTCACCGGCAAGGGCACTTTCTGCATTCCCACCCTCCAGCTGCCCAGCGATGCCGAGATCAAAGACGGCCTGAAGGCCTCTCTGCAGGTTGTCACGAGTGGCGACGCCGGAAACGCCTTGTACAACGTGAGTAGTTGCCGCCACCCATTGCCCTGTCAGAAAAAAGCGAAAGCGATGGATTATTAACGTGTATCGTGGGAATAGTGCGCCGATATTACTTTCAGGTCCTCCGCGAAGGCTCTCTCGGGTGACGCCTGCACGAACACCACCGGCGTGTCGGCAGTTGTCGTGAGCCAAGCCTCGACCACCGACCCGAGCGCGACTCCTACGCCTACCGACAGTGGCGCGTCCGCGATGGTGCTTGGAGGTGTTCCCGCCATCCTGTTGGGTGCTGCCGTTCTCTTCGCTCTATAAATGGCGATGGAGAGGGAACTATCATAGGGAGTGGCATGATGCCTGGCGTGCTATAAATTTGATACCCAAATGGTGTGGGAGCGGCTCTCGAAGGAGCAGCTTCTGGAGATTAAGCCACTATAATACAATATCAGGTGCTACCGTACAGCTTGACGTCGCTTAATTGGACATTATACTATGCATCGTAGTTAGTAGTGTGACTGGAGAATTGAGGGCAATTGAGTGTACCATGTGTGATGGTGTAAATCGCTTGCGCAACCTGTTTACCGGATCGTAAGGCGCGCATGAAATTGATATGCAAAAAGGACAAGCGCTGGGGATATCTCTTATGTAGACAACAATTTAATAGCAAATATTCAGCTGATGAGTTTACTCCGCTCATCGTGGCTGCTTGTATCCATGCTCATGTTGAGTCGTTTGATGATTATGCATGATGGATTTCACGTCTCACACCTTTTTCTTCACGCCTAGGTGTTGTAAATTTGATTTCAATTGACGAGAGATCGATAGTCATTTCGAGGGGGCTTTGTCTTTATCTGTATGCAGTTCGCTCATGACCTTGGCCATGGTGATGCGCTGGTGTGGGTTCGGTGTCAACATCTGCAATACGAGAAACTCGATCTTGTCGCGGGTGTTCAAATGACCTTTAGCTTCGTTGACCTCGCTCAGCCATTGCTGCATCTGGGAGACAGCAGAGGGGGTTGTGCGATTTGAAGCGTGCGCGTGCGCGTGCTTGCGATTGAGATCCGCGATCATCCAGTATAGTTGCTTGGGATGGCCTCGAACTCCACGTGCGTCGGGGAAACTGATCTTGCGTAGCACGTATAGCATGGTGACACCGAGAGCGAAGACGTCCGAGGCTGGGCCACGCAGTTTCTGTCCAATAAATTCTGGAGGCACATAGTATGGCGTGCCGCCATTAGTAGCAGGGTCGACAGTACGAGTTGACAGGCCGAAGTCGCAAAGAACGGCCCCCCTTTCTCTAGAGTACAGAATATTGGCAGGCTTGATATCGTTATGGATGCGCTTCTTCTGGTGGATATAGTGCAAAGCCCCCGCAATGTCCTTGAGGATGCGTAGGGCGTCGGTGCGACCGCCGACGAACTTGTCTGTTGTAGTGTCACGCCATACATTGCGAGCGGCTAGGTCCTTCCCGTCGACGTGTTCCATATAAAGCGACAAGTAGCGCGCATCGCCGCCGTATAGCTTGACGATGGACTCGTGCTTGAGGTCTTCTTGGCTTTGATATTCGCGCAGCCAAACATCGGCTTGGCGTATAACGTTGCGATGCGTGACATCGGGAGGACGGGTGTCTGCATGAGGTACCTGAGTTTTGAGGACTTTCACGGTAATAACACCGTCGGCAACCTGGGAGTGCTCTGCTGTGAACACGGACGAAGCCCCTGTGGTGGCGATCTGATCGCGTTTCGTCAACTGGTATTCGTCAAGCTCGCCGCCGCCGCTGCCGGGAATCGCGACTGTCTCGTCCTTCTGCACCTCGAGGAGTGCGTGGCCATTGGGAATGGCAATCTCCTTAGTTTTGGCTGCATTGGGCAACGGGAAAACCAGACGCTCGTCTTTCGGCCCCAGAAAGATAATGACGCCGTCCTTATCTTGGCTGGGGTCATCGGCGCGAAGCTTCTTCTCGAGTCTTTCGTTATCATCTGTGAAATCATCTGAGAAGGATCTTTTGCCCAGCGAACTGCGAACGTCTTGGCTACGGGAGGGCGATGACTCGAAGCTGTCTGAAGGGACGTGTAGGGTGGCAGGTTGTTTTTCTAAGATTCGAAAGTCTAGAACGGGAATGCCAACACTGATCCTCCATGAACCCGGCGACACTTCTCGGGTGGCACCCGGTAGTATCTCCTGGTTGAAGGTAGCACCGGTGCGGTCCGAGATGGTTACCCTGGTGAGAATGATAGGGATATCCGACTTGTTCCACAAGATTAAGCTATCACTACCGGGGTCATAGTAAAGTTCACACCATAGTGGGGGGCGATCTTCGCCCTCGGCCTGGGGAATCCTGATAGAGAAGTTGATATCCTTTGAGGTTTGGGTCACAGCTAGGACCTTGGATTTCGGTTGGTTGGAGTTGCCCACCACTGCCCGCAACGCAAGCCACTGACAATTGTCATTGCCGGGGCTAACAGAGCGACTTCTCGTCAGCGGCCGCACCAGTATACGCAGGCCTTTCTTATGGTGGTCCTCGTCGATCACCAACTGGTCTAAAGGGACATGGTCAAGATGAGCATCGACGAGATCATCGACCTTGATGCTTTTGCCCAATCGTAATTGGAGCTCTTCGGGGGTAAACGGTTCCGTTTTCTCCTCGGAAGGGTAAACCTCAGCAGCCATGGCGCAGCGGAGTGTAGGGGTGTGCAAGAGGTATATGTGACATAGATGACAGTAGCTTTATGGAACAGCAAGACGATCAGGCCATATAAAAACTGGTTTTCGACAAGAAAAGATAAACTTTGATAAGATTTAAAAGAGCGAAACTCACACCCGAAGACTTTCGGGGGGATTTGACAGATTGATCAACTTAATCAGTTCCGAGGGCTATAGTACAGCAGGAATGACCAGGCGGAGATGTTACTATCAGATGAGCTGCCCTTGAGACCTTCAGCAGTGTCCTCGGTGGGCTCGAGGGCCGGCAGAGAGAGTCATCGAAGGGGTCAGAAGCGCGGAAACAGAAAGGGCGTGAGATGGGTGTTGTGCGGCTGATCCCGCAACTGGCTCTGCTTGGCCGTTTCCCTGTCTCTGCTTCAAATGGCCTGCTGGGCAATGGGCAATGGGCAATGCAAGTATAAATAGAGGTCCCACTGGGCGCGGCTTATTAGTCAGTCTGGAGCATCGCCTGAGTTGCCTCATGAGGACTGGGCTATGCTACCGAACCCTACGACACCTACCTGAGCACACTGATCTTGTCGGATCCTCCATCCTCAGCGCTGGACATTTCGGTCGTCTGAATGAGATATCAGAGCTGCCTATCTGTCTAAGGAATTGGATTGTCGAAATGAGATAACGAAGCGGCGAGTGTCGACTGTTTTTGAATAACGGTAACACGGCTCGTGTAAGCAGACTAGTCTGTCTGCTCAAGCTACGCCACATGTGTCTGGGATTTTCGTCACACGACAAGAAACAGCAGGCAGACGTGCTGGAATAGTGTAGGTGTGTCCCTCTAAGGTCAGAAAAGCTGACGCTGACTGGACAGACTGGTTCAGGTGAGCGGGTCGGCATCCTCCTGAGTCCTGGCTAAACACCTCGTGGCCCAGAAGCCCTCTTGGCCAACGATAACCACTGGCGCCGCCGGAGAGATACGATGGTGCTCTGGTTTTTAGGAATGCCGACGTCATCGAACATCTCGAGGACTTGCCTCGAAGCTCGAAGAAGATCCTCACGAGCCCTCAGACTCGATGCGACGAGTGCAAATCATATAATAGCTGGCTCGGCTGGGCAGCACAGACGAAACCCACGGCGCTAACCTGCAACTCTGGATGGCATTCAGCCCAGAGATATGTAAGGTAGGCCATAACAACAAGAAGCAAGCAGAGTTTGTCGGCTGGTGCCACTTGGATCACCGAAGGCCGAAGGAACAAAAACCCTTACTTGTTTGTTGCACTGCCTCAACAGTCTTGCATGCATCGGGTGCAAAACAGCAACTATAACACGGTTGGATACTCCAGTTGACTACTGAGACCAACCCGTTGCAGGCTCAAGCCCATTAAGCACATGTTCTCACGATATCTGCAAATGTTCGACATATTGGGTAAGTAGAGGGAAGCCATGAGTATATGCGAAGATGCTTGCTAGCACACGAGGCATCGTAGAACTGTGAGACTCTCGAGACTTTCGCCCGGGCCAGGCGTTGGATGTGATTGGGGATTGATCATGTATGGTTGCGGATGATGATGTGATGGCACGAACTGTGGTAGAACTGCCACCCTCCACAGGCGAGAACAGGTGCTGGGCTTGCCTGGCCGAATGCCTGACGCTCACCTGGCGAAGCTGCTCGGCTGGCGAGGGCTGGCTTGCTTGATGATGTGCGTACCGGTGGCGGGCGACAGGGCCATTCCGTCAGTGCCATTGGCTGCCGAGCATTCCAGACTGGTCCGTAAGCCCGCTTTTGTCTCACTACGGGATCCAATGATTGGATGCACCTTGCAAGGGAGGGTAGCAGCGCCACTCCGGTCCATGTCCTGCCTAATCGATACCGGCACTATATATACTGCACTACGTACGAGACTAAGCTCGTTCAAGCTAAGGTTGTTCAACAAAGTCGATGAAAAGGGATTAGCCTCGCTGAGTGTAGCCGGGAAAACCAACTTGTGATCAAACACGCCAACACAACGAGATGGAATTGCCTGACGAGGGGGCCGGGCTTGGCACGCCTCAGGGCCTCTGGCCATCCCCCCGACATATGGATACTCGCCTCTGCCCATCCACCTCGTCGCCGCTGTTCACTTTCCCAGCATTGGAAGAATCGAGCCATCATCAGCACAACCAGCACAAAAACCAGCCCTGCGCGTCTGATCCGGCTTCGATTGAACCAAAAACACCCTAAACCCCTAAAATAAATGATTTTCCTATCATCATAACCAAAAGTTCAATATCAAGATCAAAATGGCTGCCAGTAGTGTCTAAATGGTAAAAGCAACAACAATCACGAGACCCAGACGAAACCGAAAAGAACAAAGGCCACCCGCCTCCTACAAACAACGCCAGAAACCCACCCCGGGCGACTCGCGTGCTGTATTAATCCGCCGTAACTACCACGACCGTCCACCCTAAGTAACGAACGCCCTGCGCGCATCGAAGCTACATCCAGTAAACAACAGGACGCGAGCCCGGTGCCCCTGAGGCCCAGTGCACCCCCAGTACCGACAGCGAGCACCACGGACGGTCGAAGCCCTTTCTGCGTGAAAGCCCACTTCGTCACGCCTACCCTACATAGTAGAATGGATGAACCCGATGGCGGATGTTCCTGGCAAGCATGGAAGTTTGGTATGAAGAGGGATGACCTCTATACCAAACTTCAAGATCAGTACAACACCGTTACCCTGTCCATCCAGGACCCTGACGCCTTCCATCATGACGTCTGCGAGATTTCGAAGGTGGCCGTCGACTCGGACGAGTTCCATCGCATGCTCGAGCAGCGAAAGCAGTTCCGCCTCGATCAGCTCAACGAGAGTCTCCAGTCGGCTTCCGTCGAGATCATCGCCAACCCCAAGCTCATCGGTACCGACCAGTGGCAGCATGCGATCCAGCTCTTTCGAACCCGCTCCTTCGACTCTCTCGTCCGATACTTCTCATCCTACCTGCCCGAGGATTACCATTGGAGTAGTTTCTCCCAAGACTCTACTCACAATGCCTTCTTTGATGAGGTAGATGAGCCTACCCCTATCATGACACATGAACCCTTGTCATTCTATGGCAGTGGCTCAACGAACATGATTCCAGCAAGTCACCTTCCTCCTTCTCCTCGATCCCTGACTATGTGCTCGGATTCGTCCAGCGCATCGACCCCGGCCAGAACGCTTTCGTTCTCCGAGCCCGAGTCGGATGTTTTGCTGCTATCCACCACCCTCACTGTGGAGTATGACGACGAAACATCCCAATGGGACGACCCAGAGTCGCCAACGACGCCAATGTCTGAGCTTTCAGACATAAACCTGTTGGAATACCCCATGAAGCACAAAGATGACAAGTATCGCGATACTCACAGAGCAATCAACCCATCTGCACCACTGCCCACTAGTGAAATAGAGGACAGTGCGCAAGAATCCACGACACCAACACCTCACGAAACCACCACAGGTTCGTATCTATCGCAAGTAAGGTCGAGCAGCCCTTCAAAAGCGATACAACCACCATTGAAATATACCCCATTAGAGCGCAGAGTCCGTGAAGGTAGTCCAGGGTCGCTACGAGCACGACGGAGGAGTCCTGAGATAGGACGCATACAGAAACCTTCCCCTGATCACATCCGCACAAGACCGAGGAGTCTTAAATCATAGCTGGCCCGCGACGGCCAAGGCGGCCTTGTATATATGTCCAAAAGTTGTAGATATAATGACGCGATGTCCATTTTACCTATTCTTCTGGTGTCTTGAAAAGTGTTGCTTGGTGTTCGCTCCTCTTGCCTACGGAATATTCACTGCTTCTGATATCTACTTCTACTAAGTAAGTACTTCCTTGGCAACCTTGGAACTGAGAGGTACGATTGCGCACTGACTGCTCAAGATTTACGAGATAACATCGTAGTTTAAGTTTCGTGATCGCATGCAAGACAGCTATAACATGGCTATCCAAGCAAAAACTCCGCGCCTTCGCAATGAATGAAGCTAAACCTACCTGCTGTTTAACATCGTGGATGATGGCCTTCAGTGTTGGTACCTAGGTCCTGGATTATCCCACAGCCAGTGGTCGTCACAGGCCCCTTTCAACGCTAAACCCCCGCGCTCTAGCGCATCTGTCGCAAGGTGCGCTTCGGCGGGCCTACAGGTAAGGTACCTAAGCCCCCTAGGGTCACTGTCCTCGGGCAGTGTGTGCTAAAAGTAACCCCCAAGACTTAATCCACTGCATCAGGTACCATCCGTTTCCGTTCATGAAGTCATCGATTACCAGCACAAGTCGAGGTTTAGCATGTGAAACATGAAGTCATGTAAGTTACTTAGAATGTTAGAAAGAAAGAAGTAATCTGAAGTGGTCGAGAGCCTTGAGCTTTAAATGTTTGACGATCTATCTGCTGTGTTTTTTCACATATACTTAATTGATATCAGCGGCCGATCTTACAAACCGCGCTTCCTCAGTCCAATACCAACATATCAAGGTCCTTGTGGATATTTAGGATATCTGGTCATTGACTGAAACTCTTTCAAAATGCCCGAAACACTCCGCGAGAAAGCTATGAAAAAGGTGGACGGCCCGAACGCCAACCCGAGCCAGCTCGGCGACCCCATCAGCATGAAGGCCGAAACCAGCGACTACGCGCCGACTGATGAAGAAGATGGCATTCGCTCGTCCTCATCTAGATCATTGTCGTCTCCCTCCTCTACTTCGGGAAGAAAAGCAGGCGGAGAGGAGACCTTGAGAGAAAAAGCGGCTAAGAAACTGAATGGTCCGGACGCGAACCCGAGCCAGCTGGGCGATCCTATCAGCATGAAGAACGAGACGACTGCCGGGGTCCCGACGGATAGCGAGCGCGGCGCGGATAGTGATGAAACGGTCACCAAGAGGGATTCGAAGCTGTGAGGTGCAGGGTTCGTGGTCTTGTAAAGAATAGGGAGGGCATGTTGTGAAGTATAGGGAGCTGAGAGGTCACTTGTTTCAAGGGCTCGTAAACGTCAAGACGTCTACGAGCACTGCAATTTCGTCTGTATCTTTGCCATGTACCTCATATTTCATAAATGCAAATGTAACAAGATGGCATGTCGAGTCATGATATCAACTCGTCGCGACGCAGCTCAATTGGGATATCGTAACAATCATATCCAGCACCACTCGTTGATATATGATTACTTCCAGGGTGGTCCTTTCTACTAATTTGTCGTGAACAACGGACTGTGGCTACGGTGGCTAGGCGAGCTAGTGTGTCTAAGCAACAATGATGATACCAAAAAGATTACTCTACTATGTCATTTTACTTACTGCTGGTATTGAATTTGGCTTGCTGGTGAAATGGGTAGACGCAGCCTTTTGACATATAGATCCATATTGACCACTAGATAAGCAGTTCCCATGATACGAGGTCGGGGACTCAAATATGTAGCGGTTATGAATTATATCCGGCTTTCATACAAACTACATAGGTGTGCGAGGCGAGTGTGCCATGTTGTAAGCTTGCGTACCTAAGGACTCAGGCAGTCCAATGCTGCCGTAGCTAAATGAGCTTGTCTACAATTGACCCTCGCGAAAGAAAGATCATCAGGTATGCTCGAAACCATGTACAACCCGAGAATCAGAGCACTGCGCCATCCTTGCCACTCAAATCAAGCCCCCGCAGGAGAGTTGAGGAATGCTTCGAACATACGGCGCAGGATATCTCTCACGACTGGTTCTTTGCGGTAGGTGTATTCCATAGTTCCCTCGTTCGCCGCGAGGCTGAGGCTGGCGGCCTCTCGCTTGCTTTCCGCATACAGCTGGCGGTCATCCTCGTGTTCCCGCAACCAGTCGCGAAACATCCTGTGCCGTGCGGCTTCGGGGCAGCCAGGGCCGAAGACGTGCAGATTGGTGTAGGGGTCCTCGAGGTGGAAAAAGCGGTGGTTATACCATTTGGGCTCACGAAACAAAAGTTGAAAACCGGCCGTCTTCAGGTCGGGTACGTAGGAGTCTTCGTCCGCTGGGTCCGCGACCTCGAGGTCGATGTCGATGATGTCTTTGGCGGCGAGGCCGGGAACGCTGGTGGAGCCGACGTGTTGTAGTAGAACGACGCGGTTACCGAGGGCGCCTCGAATGATGCTCTCGACATCTGCGAACTTGGCTGGCCATTCTTTGTTATATTCCACAATCTCGAGAGGCTTCTGCGGTCTCCTGGCGACGCGTTCGGCGTCTTTCGGGTCGAACTCCAGGATGGTAACTATCTCTTGCGCAGTAGCCATCTTGGTGAATCGTGGATGGTGGTATATGCACTCAGTGTGGGATCAAAAGATGACTTCTGCCGTGTGTAAGTAGTCTTGAACCTTTGTCAGATCCAAATGACTCATACCGACTTGACGTGGGGCAAACTCGAAAACAGAAGAGTCCTTCAGGGGTGGCCAGGCAGCACTAATGTCTTGAATATTCGAGGTATCTTGCCAGTCAGTTCCTAGTCCGGGTCATGCAGGTGAGACAGGTCGGTATGGTTACACTACTTACACTACTGCAGTAGCTGACGAGAGGGGAATCTACTATGAGTATTTAACACCACTAATCAGACTTCATTCCCTGACCGCCATTAGTTTGTCGCGCATTTCATTCTCAACGAATATAACTTGAAGCAGGAACCCAGAGAGCTTTGGAGAAGACGTTCGGGTCTCCGGAATTGCGACATGGCGAGAGAGCTTTGGATATAGTAGAACGCGCTACATATGAATAACCAGCGTGACCGTGAAGCACCGACCTATACATAAAGCTTTCGCTCCCACCCTCCCTCGTGCTCGAACACGAGCTCGACCTCCTTGGAGACGGCAAGCAAGTGTCTGTCATGGTATCGTGGCGCTACCAATGAGAGCCCTATTGGCATGTCATGGGCACCTTTGAAACCTGGTATATTTACGACTGGCGTATGTAAGGCCTGGTAGCAAAATACAGTCAGCAGCCCGACTCCTCGTGTGATCACTATTCATGCCAAACATACCGTCCACATGCTGTTGAAAATCGGATTTCCCGTGCTTTCGTGCCCTACTGGAGCCTCGTCAACCACGCTTGGGGTGAGGATGGCCGCATAATTCCTCGCTATCTCATCCATCTTCGGTCGTAGCGCTGCTAAGCCGTCGTACGCTTCCAGCTGTTCTGCCCGGGATATCTTGTTCACATTTTGGACGTGCCCGACAAGGAACGGCGAGAGGTGAGTCCTGGCGATCGTATACTCAGGGAGGAAAGCGGCTCGGCCTTCGCTGTGAAGCAATATGCTAGCCCACTCATGCGCTCTATGAAATTCCGATGGAAGTTCAATCTCGTCGACTTCCGCCCCCTGGTTTCTCAGGAGCTGCGCGCCCTTCGCCAAAGCTGACATGGTTCCTGGGCCAGCCTCTGGCCACACTGCGGTCCTGATTACGGCGAACTTGGCCCCTCTTAACTCAAACTTCTTCCCACTTGGAGCTTGGTCATCCTCAAGCCCGAACACATCAGCAAGTATTTCCAGGTCCTCGACGCTACGCGCGAAAAAGCCAATAGTGTCTAAAGTGAGTGCATACGTCTTCAGCCCCTCGCGAGTAATTGCATTCCAGGTCGGCTTCAGCGCGCAGATGCCGTTGAATGAAGCAGGGCGGATCGTAGAGCCACCGGTCTGTGAGCCCAGTGCAATCGGTGCCTGGAAATCGCCCACGGCTGCAGCAGATCCGGACGATGAACCCCCGGGCGTCCTTGAAGGATCATGCGGATTACGAGTATTAGGCCGACCCCTCGGAGATGCGAATTCAGTGGTTGTCGTTTTCCCTGATCATGTGTTTAGTGTCTAGGGTGACAATATGCTATTGTTATATAGCTCACCAAGAATCAGGGCACCAGCCCGGCGCAGTATCATGATTGTTCCCGCGTCAATTTCCGGGGCATCTCCATAGTATATGGGGGAGTTATGTTGTGTAGGCATGTCTTCATAACATGAGCAGATATTCTGTTTGGTGCCGATGGAAACTACCTTTAGTGTATATGATATCTTTCACAGCTATTGGCAGACCGTGCAGTGGTCCTCGCTCGCGATGAGGCGTCAAGTCCAGTCTCTTGGCCTCCCTGATGACATATTCCGGATCGAGATGTTGCCATGCCTGTACTGCCTGATCGCGGCTTTCGATACGTTCAAGGAGGGATCGAACATACTCTTCTACAGTGAGCAGTCCGTCGCTAATCATTGACAGCGCTAGAGTGGCTGTATACGTGTATCTTTGAGATGTCATGATCTTAGCAGCTCATAAACGAGTTATACACGAGTGGATCCAGTTATGTATATCGAAATAGGGATACAACTTATAGTACAGGTTCGTTCCACGTTCGAGGTTGTCACTGTCCAGGTTGCAACGACTCACGAGCGTCAACCTCGCTTGAGTACCGTAATCGGACGCCTCCACCCCGGCTGTCGGCAGGCAAGCGATCACTGCGTTGGACACCGAATCAGGTATCGGTAAATATCCCGTCTCGGACTCTGTCACCTGAACAGTTGTCCGAAGCCCCAGTTCTTCTCAACTACCTGATGTAAGGGTGATTTCACAGTTGATCAGCAAAGCCCATGGGCCACGACCAGGTGCATACGCGAACATACGCAGCCTGCTGAGCTCAGTCAATATGTGTTTGGTTCTTCTATGTTACCGAATGTCGCTGAGGTTGCCATCAAAGCAGCGTGGGCGGTTCATAGGTTCGTGTCAAGCAGTTCCTAGCCAGCATTATTCCAGCCGTAAGAGTCTAACATCAGGTCGCGATAACAACACCAACAAAGGCAGGGTAAATTAGCAGGCATCGTATCCATACTGGGCCAAAGCGCATCTTAGCGCGACATTTTCACATCGCTGGCGCTTGCGCTATGTGATATAGCTTCAAGAGACAGGTTGATCAGCCAACTGCGCTGATCCAGCCCGCAACTCGGAAATGCACTAGGCGAATTGGACAGAACGGTAGTGGAAATCGTGGTCGGGATCGAACCATACCGACACCAAAGATGGGTTAGGCAATGCTTTCGCAGGACTCAAGTCCCGACCGCGGACTAAAGCGAAGCGTGCCCTCCCCACATTAGCACGATACCGAGATGTATACTAGAAAGCGTTGCTAGATAACAGTACTATGCTCCCTAGCCTTACCGTTGACTACATATACGTCGATACTTCCCGAACACTTGGCTTGTCTATGCCTCTGTGGCCGTGGGAAAGAAAACATGTCGACCTTATTCAAGCCGCTCCGGGTTGGCTCCATGGCGCTCGGCCATCGAGTGGCGATGGCGCCATTAACGCGATATCGCATGGACGATGACCGAGTCCCTCTTCCGATGGTCACAGGTAGGATCAGCAGTACCCTGTCCCTATGCTCTCTTGCATACTAACCAAGCTAGATAGAGTATTATGAGCAAAGAGCAACAGTACCGGGGACTCTTCTGATCTCGGAGGCAACCTACATCTCGAGATCGTCAGCCTGCCGAAAAAACGTACCTGGTCTCTACAAAGAAGCCCAGATTGCGAGATGGAGAGAAATAACAGACGCAGTGCACAAGAAGGGGTCCTATATCTACTGTCAGATCTGGCACATGGGCCGAGCTGGCTGGCCAGCAACCCCGGATGAGAAGTTCGGCAGGCTCAAATCTTCCAGCGCCGTGCGCATGGACGAGTCGAGCGAGTTGCCATTTGAAATGACGGAGGAGGAGATATGGGAGGTAATAGGCGATTACGCCGAAGCCGCCAAGAACGCAGTGGCAGCGGGCTTCGATGGCGTTGAGCTTCACGGCGCCAATGGTTATTTGATCGATCAGTTCACACAGGATGTCTGCAATAGGCGAACCGATGCCTGGGGCGGCAGTGTTGAGAACCGTGCGAGATTTGCCATTGAAGCCACCAAGGCTGTTACCAAAGCCATTGGGGCCGATAAAACTGCCATACGACTCAGTCCATTCAGCGACTTTCAAAATATGGGAATGAAAGACCCATACCCTCAGTTCGAGTACCTCGTCAAGCAGCTGAAGGCTTTGGATCTGTCGTATCTTCATCTTGTCGAGCCGCGCATATCAGGAAACATTGAAGGCGACTGTGGCAAAGGCGACAGTCTAGAGTCCCTGGTCAAGCTGTGGGACAACCAGAGTCCCATTGTTCTAGCAGGCGGATACACGCCAGAGTCAGCCATCCGAGCCGCCGAGGAGACTTGGAAGGACTATGATGTAGTCGTTGCCTTTGGAAGGTACTTCATTTCGAATCCTGATCTGGTTTACAGATTGCAGGAAGGTATAGAGCTCGCGAAGTATGACAGGTCGACATTTTACACGCCGAAGAAAGCCGAGGGATATATCGACTTTCCTATCAGCGAGCAATACAGGGCCGTCGTTAACCAATCCTGATGTGCTGTAGAAGTACCAGACATCAGATGCATAAGGCCACAACCACGGCAGCGATATCCCGATATTTGACGCGCAAAACATACTAGACCACGATATTAGATTGCTAGATCAGACGAATGAGTTAGAGACATAGAGTGACAACCGCCAATGAACTCGGAGTTCCTTACCTGAATAAATGACATTCAAATACCAGTTATGCGCACGAGCAGTCAAAGCCGTGACCGAGATGGTGTTAAGTAGCCATGAGCGCCATCACCGGCTCGTTCTTTAGCTACATCTTAACCAGTAATACATTCTAGCCAACCGAGTGTCTGTCAATCTGTGCTTGATTGCGGGTGCTACTAGGAAGCTCCCGGGATAATAGGTTCCAAAAAGAAGTTTGGTAAGTTGTCATTATGAAAGGCCAAATTGGCCGGGCTAGCGCATGGCGTTTGCGTACATAAGTAGCGTTGACTTGGAGGATTTGGATTCCTTGATTTTCGTGAAGCTAAGCCCTACTAAAGGGCGATTTTTGACAGGTCTCGCTCGAATTGATGATTAGTTGACGACCTAAGCCGGAGGTAGGCAGGCAATAAAACCGCATCATTTGGAGAAGGACGATATATACGTAGGTCCATTCACTCAATGCACATGTTTAAAGTATTGTACATTTCCTAGATAAACTCGAAAGATGTAGAATTAATTCGTATAATCGTATTCTACAGAAACTCGTAACAATGTAAGTGGCTCCAAGTCCTGACAATAGGTAATCCGTGCATTGCTTGATGGTTAAGCTCCTTAAGCATGAACGCTAGACAGGCGAGGTTTATAGGTGCATCTCTACTGTCCGTGGGCCAGCTGTGGGGATGACAAATCCACCCACCTCTGAAGGTTGGGTAACAAATAGGGACTAAACAGGTACCTAATGAGTGAGTGAGACCCCAAAAATCAAAGGGAGGACGAGACAACCACATCAAATATTTTATAGAGTGCGATTTTCGATGATACACATAAAGTGCCCCGCCAAAGGCCTCAACCAGGGCACTACAAACCTCCAACAAGGCTCACCTCTTAGTCGACGCGTGAGGGTCTCCGGTTAGATAGATGACTTGCTCGGGATGAACGGACCCAAGCTCCGGAGCTCACAAGGTATGTTTTGCCCACTCTAAACCTCACTCATTGTTCACATTCTGCCACATTATACAACACATCGTTGACGCGCGACAACAGGCTGTTGGACATGTAGGCTGCGGCGAAAGAAATGTGACGAGGCGCGCCCCGTCTGCGTGGCCGTATGTATATCTTATCATTCAGTTTCTTCCGTCACCGCATAGAGCAGAAACCGCCGGCAAGCTTCTGAGATGGCAATAAGTAACCCCCTGTCTTCTTCTAGTGCGGGGGGCTGGAAATCGACTGCCATTACAGCGACGCCAAACCCGAATGGATGGACGGTGGCGTGCGGGAGAAGCAGATGGCCGACGAGGTCAAGGTCATGGTCAGGCGAAAGGCGACCGAGAGACGAGAGAAGAAATGGGGACTGCTGCCGACCGTATCTGACCTCTCCCCTCACGCGCAAGCGCAGGCGCAACCGCGTGGAGAGAGCCAGTCTGCAGATCACCCGATGGGCGGTGCTGGAGGCCCATCGCCGAGCGTGGACGGATCTGGAGATCTGAACCCTCTCAGCACAGGCACAGCAACGAGCGCGGCATCACCATCCCTCGCCGGGACGAGCACTGCATCATCACCGCCGTCGTTGGACGGTAGTCTAGTCCGTCCCACCACCGACTCCTTTCCGGAGAACAAGTCCGAGATCGAAGTCACCTTCACCATGATCTACCTCGATTACGTCGTGCCGTTCCTCTTCCCCTTCTACCGCCCCTGCTTGCTAGAATCGAGTCGCGGCTGGATGCTTCTCCTGCTGATGAAGAACCGCGCTCTTTTCCACACGGCCCTGTCGCTCGCCAACTGGCTGTATTCCGTGATTCTCGACAGCATGGACGGGGCACACGGGTCTTGCAAGCAGGCGAACTGGTCGGAGCTGCAGGCGCACCAGGAGATCGCCATCCAGGCGTTGCAGGAGGACATACAGGCGCTCAACGAGCGCGGCGTTGCCAATGCGTTCCGGGAATGCATCAGCTGCATGCAGAGCGTGATCCAGCTGCTCGAGTTCGAGATCGCCAACCAAGCCAGCACGTCCAACTGGCAAGTCCACCACGACGCTGCTGTCGTTCTATTTGACCAGGTCTTAACAAATCATGTCACGACTGCAGACGGCAGTGTCCAAATCAAAACGGACACCCCATGGATGCACATCATGGAGCGCATCGGATATCCCTTCCAGCGGATCCCCATCGGCGCAGATAAGAGGGTGTTGACATCCGACCAATCCGCCTGGCGGTTCTACACAGCATACCTCGTCTGGGTCGACATCATCGCCGCAACCGCCACCGGCGACGTCCCACGACTGAGGAAATACCACGCCGAGCTCCTCCACGGCGAGAAGCCCAGGATCTCCCTAGCCGAGTACGTCGGCTGCCACAGCTGGGCGATGCTCGAGCTCACCGAGGTCGCCGGCCTCGCGGCGTGGAAGCGTGCACAGCAGTCCAGCGGGTCTTTGTCGATGATGGATCTCGTGCGGAGGGCGTGCGCCATCGATACGCGGCTGCGGCAGAAGATGGAGACGCTGGACTTGTCCCACGGCGACCGCGCCAGCAACATCTACGACCCCTCAGCGCACCATCCCGTGACACCGTACGCCGGCTTCGTCGAAATGGGTGGCGGGGCTATGCCCGGGTTCAACGGTATGCAGCAGAGCCCGGCCGCGGACCTGCACACGCGCATCTGGGCGCAGGCCACCATCACGTACCTGCATGTGATCGCGTTGGGCCTGCAGCCCACGCTGCCCGAGATCCGCGTGAGCGTGGAGGCGACGATCGAGCTTCTGCGCGCGCTGGCCTCGCCCCTGGCCGTGCGCACGCTGGTCTGGCCGTTCGCCGTGACGGGCTGTCTGGCCCTACCGGAGCAGGAGCCTTTCTTCGTCGAGCTCGTCACCAGCATGGGCGCCTTCCAGGTCTTCGGCACGGTTAAGGAAGCGCTGAACATCATGCAGAATGTCTGGCAGCATAGGAATACCGGGTGCATCGACCCGCAGATGTGGGACTTGGCGACGTGCTTTAGCCTTTTGGGCCACTGCTCGTTGCTGGTCTGATACTTGCTACTAGGGACTACAGGTACGAGATGGTGCCCTACTACCATATGAGCTTATTCACATGCGTTGATAGATAAACTTAATGTTTTGACAACGAGAAACCGCCCGAAGATTCAAACTACCAATATACCCTTTGAAGCTGTAGGGTCAACAATCGAATCTGAAGGTTGAGGTCTTAGACTAGCAATAGGTTACCATGCCCAGCTAGAGGCCTGCTTTGCACATCGTGTGCGAAAGGGGCGGATCTTTCAGTCATTACATATGTCATATGAGATAATTTTTATTAGCCGATTAAATAATGCTGCACATGATCTTGATGAACAACTCTGAAAATGCCCGGCTGTATCTTTGCAAAGCCGCGAAAAAGCCGGAACTTGTTGGAAATCCATGAGAAGTTTGGCTAAACACCGACGAATAGTTCATGCCAATTGCCTGTAAACGCCCTGTTCCGCCCATAGTCCCTAGAATGCTCATCGCCCGCCAACTCGGATAACGCCGGCTGCCATCAACTTCTGAACGTTGCTTGCCACAGCAGGGTTCCGCATATGCTCCTGGAGCGCGGCGGGGTCGGACTGAGCCTGCTGAAGAATAGACTGCATGACAGGATCCTGCATGATGCTCATGATCTAGTCGGTAGATATCAGTACCGTGGTCAGATATATCATGTGGATTATTCTTTACTTACCTCTGGGTCCTTTAGCAAACGCTCTCGTGTCTGCTCCTCGCTCTCGTTTTCACGTGCGGCGTACATGGCATCCAGAGCCTTCTGCTGTTGCTGGTTGATCTCGCGAGCGTTGGCGCCGTTGTGGTGGGTGTTATCGATCCCAGTAGCTTCGGCGCAAGCGTCGATGCAATCAGAGTACTTGCGCATGCCGAAGAAGATCTGTGCCTTTCGGATGTAAGCACGGATGAACTTGGGGTCCTGCTTGATGGCCGTGTTGCAGTCATCGAGTGCACTGGGGAATTCGAAAAGCTTGACAAAGGCCGCAGCACGGTTGCTGTAACCGCGAGGGTCTTGCGGGGCACGCTTGGTCATCTCGGTGTATGCAGCGACGGCGGCGGGGAAATCTTGCTCCTTGAACTTCTTGTTGCCTTCTTCACGAGCTTCTTCGGCCTTGGCCGGGTCGATGTATGCCTGCTTGTCGCCTTCGATCTTCTTGCGCTCAGCGGCGCGAAGCTTGTTTACTGTGTCAGGAGTCCTGTGCTCTGTCAGGGACTTCTGGTAGTTCTCGACAGCCAACTGTAGGTCGCCCTGCTTCTCGTAGGCAGTGCCTATGCGAGCGTAGGACTTCGCGATCATCTTGAAGTCGGCGTAGATTAAGCGGCCTTCCTCGATGGCCTTCGTACACGCTTCGATGCATGCCTGGTAATCGCCCTTCTCGAACTGAGCTGCACCAAGGTTGTTCAGGTACGTGATGTCTTTGTGCAGTTCCCAAGCCTTGTTGTAATGCGCAATGGCCTCGTCGAAGTTTCGCTTTTTGTAGTTCTCCGTGCCCAGTGCCTTCTCCTTGTCAGCCTCTTCCTTAGCTTTCTTCTTGGCTACGGCCTCCTCGTCCTCCGGCTCGGGTTCCGGTTCAGGCGCCTTAGCCGGCGTACGCGTGGAGGTGGACTGCGTTGGTTTTAAGTCAGGCATCGGAACATCCTCCTCTGCCTCCCGGGCGCCCGAAGATGATGCACCGGGAGCCTCATCGGGCATCCGCATATCCATGTCCACGCCCATGGCCACGCCCAAGACTTGAATCATTCGGGGATCGCTGAAGAGGTCTTGGGTATTTGAGGGGTTCTGCTGCAGCGCTTGGACCTTGGAGATGAAGGAGGGGTCGGCGAAGTAGCCGCTCGTCTTCGGGTTGCTCATGAGCTTTTGGAGTAGGTTGGGATCGCTGAACATCTTGCCCAGTCCCGCCATCGGATCGCCGCCAGCGCCGCCAGCGTCTAATCATACCATGTCAGTACAAACGCAATTACCACAGGTCCCGGGAGGTTCACGTACCAAGCTCTTCCTGTTCTATAGTACGCTTGACGGACGCCAGAGAAGTCTTCAAACCAGCGTTATTGGGGTCAAGCTTCAGGCCCTCCTCGTAGGCGTCTACAGCACCGACTAGGTCGCCGGAACCGTGAAGAGCGGCTCCCTTGCGGCCCCAGCCTCGTGGCCAGTCAGGCTTGACTTGTGTGGTCTTCTCGGCATCTTGTAGGGCGCCGGTCCAGTTCTTTTGGGAGGCGTAGGCAGCAGAGCGATTGCTGTAAAGGACGTGGTTCTCGGGGGTGAGCTCGATGGCTTTAGTGAAGGCATCTCTGGTAGAGAGAGTGTCAGGTTAAGCTCGAGGGCTACATCATGGAAACAGAGTGGCAGGACTCACATGGCCTCGTCGAAATTCTTGGCAGCCATGGCAGCATTGCCCTGCGCCTTCAGGTCGTCGGCGGACGACATGTTGCCTGGTGTGGGGGGAAGGGAACGGGCAAGTTTATGTGTAAGACGAGCGAATGCGTTGTGGTTGTTGTTGTTGTTGTTGTTGTTGATGATGTTTGTTGCAGAATCGCAAACTCGATAATGTTTGCAACTGAAGGAAGAGTAATGGGACAGACGGACAAGTGAAGGTTCCTTGGGCTTCTGAGAGATACGGGTTTGGAATAGGCGAATTTAGCAGGGCTGAACGAAGTTCTACAACTTTCTATGCAGGGCCGCCGCCGCTTCTCTCTCCTGCCCCGCATAGAGCGCTGCCAGGTGCTTTTGGCAGAGAGCGTGGGCGCTACCTAGGTACTTGCTAAGGAGGTACCTAGGCCGCCTAAGTCTGCGATAGTGAACTGCTTTCGGCAGTACCTTTTGCTTAGCGGGGAGACAGGCCTGCATGGCGCGCGCGCGCATTGGGGATTCGGGCACGATAAAAGCTCCTAGCCAGGATGGCGATAAGCGTTGAAGGTGGCCCCGATAAGATCTCCTCGGTATCGCGGGGCAACTTTTTATATTATATACCTAATGCTTGCTATTGTACCTACCTACCTGCCTAAACCATCATGCACTCACTCAACACTCAGTAGTTCAAGGCATGATTGAAATCGACCATTCGCCCTTACCAAGGTTCACCCCAAGGTTTCGTGCTTTTTATGTAGCATGACATGGGAGTCTTGCACAAAAGCTAGTTGCGCAATTGGGTTCTCTCGCGATTCGGCGTTTTCCTCTCATCTACTTACACTGCTACCTCTCACCAACCACCCCGGCGCGTTGGCGTGTTGGCGCGTGACTCACAACCTCACCTCGAAGACGACACATAGCACCCGCCAAGATGGACGAAAAACCAGAAGACCTCAAGGCGAAGCTGTACGCAGCCTGCGGGGACGCTTGCAGCAGCGATCCCGATCGCCTCTTCACCCAGGAAGATCTCACAGCTCTCGATGTCGTCCCGCCCAAAGACATCAAGAAGCTGTTACAGCTCATTCAGTCCCTGACCAACGAGAAGCTCTTCGCCCCGGTACATCTTCAAAGCGGCCTAGCATGGCGTCTGCGTCCCGAGGCTGAGGCTGCCAAGTGAGTTGCCCGCCCCATTGTGCTCAGCGACCATGCAAAGATATCTTTCCATCGACCGTTGTCGAGCTGCGCTGACTGACCAACACTCCATCGCAGATACAAGCTCCTCACCAGCCACGATCAAATGCTCGTGTACGAGATCATCGACTCTGCCGGCGCCGAGGGTGCCTGGCAGCAAGACATCAAGCGAAAACTGAATGTCCAGGACACTGCGCTGCGGAAGGCGCTTAAGGAGCTCGAGGCGAAACGGCTTGTCGCCCAGTTCACAACCGTCGAGAATATCTCCAAGAAGATGTGGATCAAGGCCAACATCAAGCCGTCGGCACGCGCAACCGGCGGCCCCTGGTACACGGACCAGTTCCTCGACGAGGCCTTCATCGAAGCCTTGCAGAGCGTCGTCATGAGTTTCATCAAGAACCGCGGTAGCTACCTGAGCAAGGGCGAGAGGGGGGGTGGCAGCATGAGTCCCGTCCTGCCCAAGAAAGGCGTCATTAACGGCGCCGCCTCCGAAGCGGCCCTCAAGAGCAAGAAGCGGACGGCAGAGGCCATGTCCAAGGACGACGCGCCGGAAGTGGCGCTGCTGCCGGCCAAGATCCGGAAGACCATACGTCTGCCTCTCCCGGCCGGGTACATAGAGTATCCCACCACCGAGGAGATCACGGCTGGTATGCAGGCAGCTGAAGTGGCCAAGGGTCAGCCCCTGAAGCAGGAACATGTCCAGGAACTCATCGATGTCCTGCTATGGGATAATCGCGTGGAAGAAATTCGTACGGGTGATCGAATTGGATATCGGGCCGTCCGGATCGTGAAACAGAATCCCTCGCTCAACTCTAAGCCAGGAGACGAGGATTTCTGGGAGCCACGAAGCAACGGGTTTACGACAGCGCCCTGTGGCAAATGTCCCGTGTTTGATCTATGTTCAGAGGACGGCCCTGTCTGGGCTGGTGGTTGTGAATATTTTGATCAATGGCTGGTTTAGAACCCTCAACATCGGGAGTACAGGGCAACATTGGGCGACTTGTGAAAGTAACTTTAATCATGCATGGCAACGGCGTTCTCGAAAAACTAGGAGGGCCTGGGCGTTGGAAGACAATTCATCTTTTACGTTGTACATGTTGCTTACCACACTATCTCTTCTTATACCACATCTGCGTCGCTGTTACATTCAAGCTTGACTTAGCCGCGCATGGTACAGGATTCAGTGTTCGAAGCAAGAAACGACAACGATGTTTGTTCATTCATAGCTATATGGCTAGAGTCCTCAAGATGCCTCCATTATCATTTTGTATGGATCCAGGTCCATCTACCAACAGTAGAAGAGTAAACCATCGTGGCAAGAAGCGCTAACTCGAGATGTTACAGGCGGTCGATTACAAGACAGCTGACATTGTCCATTTATAGGACACCGCTGTCGGTGATGGTAGGGCGCTTGCCGTACTTGACAGCGCCACTCTGGGAGCCAGTGGCCTCAATAGCCTTCACGATGTCCATACCGTTACCGGAAACCTCGCCGAAGACGACGTGGCGGCTGTCCAACCAGGGGGTCTTGACAGTGGTGATGAAGAACTGCGATCCGTTGCTGAATAATCAAGTCAGTCATTCATCCGTCATCTCCACATGCGCCGAGAACAACATCCGTGTTGGTTCAAGACAGGGCATATGATTAACACTGGGATCCGACTTACGTGTTAGGGCCAGCGTTAGCCATGGACAAGATACCAGGGACAGTGTGCTTTAGCTGGAAGTTCTCATCGGCGAACTTCTCACCGTAGATGGACTTGCCACCAGTGCCCTAGACAACGGTCAACAACTAAGACCTCGTAGCCGTCCAGTTTCAGGGTGCACCTACGTTGCCACGGGTGAAGTCACCACCCTGGAGCATGAAGTCGGGGATGATACGGTGGAACGACGAGCCCTTGTAACCGAAGCCCTTCTCGCCGGTGCAGAGAGCACGGAAGTTCTCGGCGGTCTTAGGAACAACCTTGTCGTAGAGTAGGAATTCGATGCGACCCTCCTGGTCTACCAAGTCAAGGAGTGTAAGCTTCGCGGCATTTAAGAGATGCAAGAGCCAGGGTTCGAGAAGGTCAGAAGACAAGGGGGAGGGGGCTACGCCGGGTAGAGCGGGCAGTGATGTAAAAGTAATGTTCGTGCAAGAGGCAATATACGACGGGTACACGCGAGGCGACACGTTGGTTCATATCCGCGTGTGTCAAGGAATACCGAGGCTGACTTACCCTTGATGGTAGCAGTAGGGCGGCCGTTCTCCATGACAGGTCCCTGCCAGGCGAGGTCGAAGAAGACCCGGATGGTTCCGTGTTGGCTCATGGTGGCGGATGTTGCGGAAAAAAAGCGAGCAGAGAATTGGTTTGAGGCGGTTGCTGGCTTCGTGTTGACAAACTGAGGCCTGAAGGTTGTTGTTTTGGTAAAGGAGAGGGGAGAAGAAACGCCGCCGCGGGGCAGAACTTTGAAGAAAAGGGATCTGCTCATCTAGAAGGAGGGGTTAGCTACCTAGCTTTTCTGGCCAATGATATCATACAGCGTGCTATGCTGGGTCGCAGGGAGGCTTCAGGAGGGCGGAGAGGCGTGGTGCCAGCAGGAGTACAGGAGGGGTAGGTGGGTAAGGGAGGGTACCGAGGGGTCGGTGGTGAAAGGCGTGCGGGACGGGGTACAGCTGGGGAGACGGGTGCCGGCAGGTACTTGGGGTGGGGGCAAGCCGGGCGCAAGCAAGCTGGTTGCAGAGCAAGCACAACCAGCAGAACCACTGAGAGGAAGGAGCAAGCAGGGCAAGCAGGGCAAGCAGAGCCGGCAGCAGGCCGAGCGAGGTACAAAGGGCGCAGTGCCGCAGTGCCCAGGTGCAGATCGGACGAAGCTTGAAGCCCATCCGACCTGTCGACCATTCGACCTATGGCAACTGCGACAGGTACCTGGCGAGCCTGGGTCAGCACGCCGCACAACATGCCGGCGGCTGACAGGCTTGCAGGCTTGCAGGAACATGCAGCAACAATTGGAATAGGAACAGCCGATCAAGTGGCTTAGTCCCGACGCTGCTTGGGATCCCGCCATTTGCGTCCATGTTCCATTCGTCCTGCAGAGCTGTCATCATCGCTCATCGCCCTCCAAATCCCCCAGGCATGAGGCATGCCAGGTTGCGGTCCACTACTGGAGGACACGGACAATGAGTGGGCATAGACTACTACTAAGTAGGATGATCCAGCACTGGGCGGTGCTGCTTGGGCGTCAGAGCCGTCGGACAAGCTGCAACATAGCTCCTTTCCATGTCCGACTGATTCTGCAAACTCGCAAAATTGGCAGTGGTGGGAGAATCGCTCGATGCTCCGGGGGTTGTTCAGATATTCACTTGACGTATCTCTCTCTCTCTTTCGACAATCCCCACCAAGACATTAGATATCTTGAACCAGCAAGCCTCTACTCAAAGTAGAGCTGGAGAGAACAAAGCTGGGACGAGCTAGCTGAACACCCATATTGTAGGTTGAAGTGTTATGGCTGGTGTTGTTCCAAATTGGTGAATTGAATCTAGAGCAACCAAGTGTGTTCGTTTATGAATCATGACGATGACGTGAACAGCCACATTCTGATAAGAGATGAGCTTTACATACCTTGATGGTACAATTGTTGAGTCGAAGCAGTACACAATCGAATTCCGATCCAACGGATGCTGTAATGTACAATGCAAGGGGGTTTCTTGGTCCCGAGAAGATATATACTGTTCAGTTTGGACAGTCCGAAATTTTTCGCGAGACTGACTGAGATGGATGGCCTGAATGCGTGGAAGGGCACACAGGCGAGACAGGCAGGCTTGGGCCCCCGGACCCACTGAAGGTCCAGTGCTGGCGGGGGGAGGTCGCGGCGGACAGCTCCAGGGCTGGGCACCTGCCGCCTGTGACCTACATAGTACATAACCCCCCCAAGTGCAGTCTATCGGAGGGATGCACGTATCGATTAGGTACCTCCTTTCACGTGACTCCACTGCAGGCGCATCGGCGTCGCTGTCTTCCCAGGTTACCTTAGCACCCGAGCACTCTGGCCCCTATGCCGGCCCAGCCAATCCTCCATCAGCCAGCGGAACAACGCAACCAGCTCAACGCAGCTGCACGGAACGAGTCTCGAAGACCTCGTATCTCAGTTCGGGTCGGCGCCCAGCTCTGTTTACCCTGCCACCACTACTATATACTAGGTTTTGTGACACACCCACACAGCATCACGGCGCCTTGCCACGATGGATCTAAACAGCATCAAGGACCAAGTGTCCAACCTAACGCTGTACGACCTCAAAGCAGGCGTGCGCAAAGTACAGAATGGTGAGCAAGGCCCGAGCCTCTCCCATTGCCCCCCCCTTTCCCGGTCTGTAGGCAGAGGTACTGATGCGCCTGGACTTCCAGCCGTCATGAACTTCACCGAAATGGAGGCAAAGGTTAGTCGATACCATTACTGCTCCGAATTCTCGCGACTCGGCGCGCTGACTGGTTGGTTCGTCTCTAGGTCCGTGAGGCGACGAATAACGAACCTTGGGGGGCGTCTTCAACCCTGATGCAGGAGATCGCCAATGGAACGTTCAACTAGTATGTCGGACCTCGCTCATTGGCTTGTTCGCCTTGTCTACGACGCGATTGCTCACGTATTCCAGCCAAACCCTGAACGAGATCATGCCCATGATCTACCGGCGTTTCACAGAGAAAACCGCCGAGGAATGGCGGCAGATCTACAAGTCTTTGCAGTTGCTGGAGTTTCTCATCAAACATGGTTCCGAACGGGTGATAGACGATGCGAGAGGCCACATAACACTCCTCAAGATGCTCCGGCAATTCCACTATATCGATCCGAATGGCAAGGACCAGGGCATTAACGTCAGGAATCGTGCGAAGGAACTGGCAGAGTTGCTTGGCGATGTCGAGCGCATTAGGTCCGAGAGGAAAAAGGCAAGGGTGAACAAAGCCAAATACACTGGAGTCGAAGGAGGCTCGGGCGGTTTCTCTAGTAGCAGCAGCAGTGGCCGGTACGGCGGTTTCGGCAGCGAATCTGCTGGCTACGGGGGCTCGTCGGCGGGCTACGGCGGGTACTCGGGTGGTGTCTACGGAGATGGAGGCGGGTTTGGAGGGCAGACGGACGATTGGAGAGATGCCAGTGGCGGCAACCGCGCAGATAAGTTCGAGGAGTACGATGAATACGACGAGGGGACAGCTACAGCTACGTCAAGTTCCTCTCGTGCCAAGCCGGCCGAACGACGAGAGAGAATGGGGGTCAAGAAGACAACCCCATCCCAACCACCTCCTAAGAAAGAGCCCGAAGTCGATCTCTTTTCTTTCGACGACCCTGCGCCAACTCCTGCGGCTTCGTCCGCAGGCGCTACACTAGCACCATCCACCAGCTCTGGCTTGGCAGATCTGTCCAGCTCAGCGGGCGATGACGATGATTTCGATGACTTTCAGTCTGCTACGCCGGCTGCGGCATCCGCACCCTCCTCCAACTTCGCCATTCAACCACCGTTGATGACATCAAGCGCTCAGTCAACGACCCAATTCGTTGCTCCCAAGCCTGTGTCTGCGCCCCAGCAAGCAAGCCTGTCAGGGATCATGTCAACAATATCGCCGCCTACAAGCACTACTGCTACACCTGTTGCTAACTACTCTTCATTCAATCCGCCTGCGTCTCTTGGTGTATCGAGCCCTCCTAAGCCAAGTGGGTATTCGGCAGCAGCCCCGAACTACTTCCAATCAGTGCAGGTACCTCAATCAACCGGGCCGTCTGGCTCGAAGATGGGATCAATGTCCTCGGCCAGTTCAACGCCGTCGGGCATGTCGGCGCTGAATAAACCTGCTGCTCCGGCAGTGTCCAAACCCAGTTCTGGCGCTGATCCATTCGCCAACCTGTGGGGACAGGCCGGCTCAGGTCTCAAGAAGTCCAGCACGCCCACGGCGGGACCTAAGTTGGGCGATCTTGCCAAAGAGAAGACCAGTGCGTCACTCTGGGGAGCTCCTGCGGCAAGCACGCCGAAGCCCACAGGCAATACAAACACCGGTGGTGGTAACGGGCTAGATGATTTACTGGGTTAGATCATTTGCATGAACGTTGACGCTGATTGTAGCCCGTATATATTGCCTAGGGCGTAGGATATTGACACCTCAGGATAGTGGCTGGCTTTCTATGCACCACTGGTGATGGATCGACGAAGGGTCCAGTAGCGATCTCAACGGGAACCGACTCGCAGGAGTAGTGGTGTGCTGGTTTCTACGAATATATCGATTGGCGTCATGTGCTGCAAAAGGTGTCCTCAGTCTATGATGTACAGAGTTTGTTGTTCCTTCACCATACATGCTTACCTACTCTCCCTGCCATAGACTCGTTGTTTCCAAGTCATGAGTTTTCATGTTGTTGGTGAACAAGCAACCTTGAATTAGTACCTAGGTTGGTGACTACTAGGTACACACCTGCAAGGTTGTGCAGTTTTACGAACACTGATGAAGTTCAAAACGAACACGGCATGCCGGCGTGTAATACCAAGCACCCAAGGTCATAGAAGGTGGACTTTTGGTCTTACCCACACCTGAACTTGTCGAGATGAGCATCTAGATCTAAGACTCCGGCGGGTCCGGGTACCTGAACAAGCCCCACCATAGCTCGATTGGTTCATACGAACTGTTAGTTCAAGATTGCGACTCGATGTTGACAACAACGCCCAGTGATGCAGGCCGCCTGGGTAGGCCTTGGTTTGGGCTGAGCCTCAACCCTTCATATCGCTTTTTCTTGCAGCTAAAGCAATAGGGGAGCTGAAAGCCACGAGAGTGGCCTGGCTAATCAAGCTTACGTACCTAGGTAGGTCTTGGTCGCCCTTGACTGTGCTCGTGAAACATTGCATCGTCTGCGTGTGCCAGCATCGCGGCGCTTACAAGCTGTTCTTGGCCGTCCACGACTCCACATGCCACCCTGGTGGGCTTCAAGGTACACTAACCGCGGCCTGCGCTTAGCGAAGCTCCACTGCCCCACCACGACTTCTTCTTGCCAGACGTGCCAGAGGCCAGAGCTCAAGAGCATCTGCAAGAACCAGGTACCTAGCTGTAGGTAGCTTCAGCCAATCAGGTGCCCCGGCTGCTGCCCCGGCCAGGGGCCTCTCCCGTAGCGTCCACGCACTAACCCTATCTAGCGCGGGTACCTGCCGTGGTCCCCAACTCGGGCCCAGCTCAACATCCACTCTCACCACCACGAACGACTCTCGATCCACACTCGATATGCAAACATGATCGGCGCCTTGTCATTGGGTGCGCCAGCGCGTTGTGATGCGGCCAAACGCTTCAACTGCCGCGGGCGGCTGAGCAAAAATAGCACTTTTACCTGGAATATGCGCGCACCTGGTCGGGACTAACTGAAAACATGTGTGTCGTGGCAGACAGCGTCAACAAGCTGGCTTCGAGTCTTGAGATGGACGTCTGTACTTAAACATGTGCTCTCGACCCAGATAGAGGCTCTTGTTTTTCCCTTCACTTCCATCCCACAGCATCTGCAACCACAATCACAACCTTTTCCTTTAGGTCGTTTCTTGTTTCCTTATTTCCTTGATCTCTCATCTCCTTGAGTCTTCTCTCTTTTCCGGGATACTTTCATTGGAACAGCGGTCTTCAGGTTAAGGTCCACTTTCACTTACACGATAACGTCTCGATCGCACGATTTCCTTTACACGACGTCGGAAGCCAGTAACCAATACGCTCTTCCCAACTTTCGCTTCATCACGATTCATACTCTGGGTTTTTAAAGCTGTTCAGGCTCCGGCATTCACATTTCGGCATATTTGAGGTTGGGTACTGAGTTCGGTACCTCACAATCGTTCACCATTTCTCCCTCAACTCCCACAGCATCTATTCCATTCCCACGGCCGCGTCTTCCAACGCGCACCGTATCTGGAAAGATTCGCCCGAGACTCTCGCTTATCACCGATTCCAAGGCTGGGATTCCTTTGAAGATGCGCTTCCAATCGCCTCAGCTCGGCGCCTTAGGCGTTACCTTCACTGCTCTTCGTGCGCTTCAGTTTCTGTCACTCGTGACCGTGGTTGGCTTGACTGCGAACTTCATCAATGAGTTTGCTTCTTCACAGCGCCAGGTTCCGGATGTCTTGGTGGGAACAGTAACAGTGGTATGTATCTTTTGGCCTTTCTCGCCTTTCTCCCCTGACACCCAACCCCGCTCACATTTTTCCAGACCAGTATCTCGACGCTCTATGTAGCTATCTCCTACATTCTTTACTACGATGGGATGCTTCCCCTCCTCGTCGCGAGTGGGCTCGACTCGGCTCTTCTTATTGCATTGATTGTCGTTGCTGCTACAATCGGCAAGCCGCTTTCCATGTTGCAGTGTGAGCTGCTGCCCGAGCCTGTCTCGGAGACAGCGTCCTTCGTTACCACAATCACTGGCCGCAGCTTCTTGGGCGCTGCTTCCCGGTACAATAACTACCTGGCCCTGATCACGACTGATCAACCTCACTGCTACGAAATCAAGGCAGTCTGGGGACTGGGCATTGCGCTCGCTGTTCTTTTCTCGTTTTCCGCGCTCGTCTGCGTGGGCCTCTGGCACCGCATCCGACGCGCCAACGGGGGCGGTGCTCCCCCCAAAGACGTCGAAAGCTTTTAGGGGTACGCGGGCGTGCGTGGTAATTTCGGGGCGGCTTCGGTCCAGCAGATGTCGGAGCCAACATCACTCGGGACGCAAATCCTCAGCCCGGGAGTTGGCTCGCGATTTCCGCCTCCGTATTCGCTGCCCCAAGCGTCGTATCGCCGACCTGTTCACAGCAACATCGGCGATGGTGACGCCTGCCACGTGCCAACGCCCCCCCTCATGGTTAATTCTAATAATGCCGGCCCGGCTCCTACGAGCCGTTCTCTCGCGGTTTCGATCCCCCCTCCTGCTCCTGCGCACCTGGCGCTGCCGCCAGTTCCGAGCCCGGGTGGCTCCTCTGTATCCGCACAAGAGGACTACATCCCCATCCTCCACCAGCCCGCTCCCAAGTTCGGCACCACGTCGGCCAAAACCCCGACTCTGGTCATCGTGCCCCCTCCCTCGCCTAGCGACGACGGATTCACCCCCGTCACGCCGAGCCCGTCGCCGAGGACGAAGTCCTTCAAACGCATCCGTGCATCCCAGCTGCCGCGGGACGCGCTAGGTATCGCGACGGCAGGGTTCACGAGGAAGAAGAGCCAGCGGGCTGTCGATGAGTACGAAGACACGGCGCCGCTGAGCCCGCCTTATGAAAATGCGAGGACGATGAGTGCGCAGCTGGCCGTCAAGGCTAAGCCCAAGCGCAAGACAATCCTTGGTGTGCTGGAGGGGTGGTGGGATCTTGGTTTGTTGGAAAGGGGTAAAAGTCTGAGGCGCAAATGATGATAATGCGATGTAAGGCAGTGCAATGCAATGCAAGGATGCATGCATATGAAGTTGGGACTAATGTGGTAATTCATGTTGAAAATGTTGGCATATTGGCTGCTTTGGGTTTGCTTTAATGGGGTGTTTTCGGGTTATACAAACTTACACGGGCGATTTCAACTTTCGTCCCAGGTAGCGTAGACATTCAGATTGATCACTCAAAATGTCAACTATTGGTTATTATCCAATTTTCATTTTTCCTCTTTTCGAGAGTCGAGGGCAACTTGTAAGCAGCCATGGGCAGTGATCAGTTTGCACTACAATCAACGTGTATCTTGACCAAAGCACCATGACATGAGCGACGTATCATGCCAGTCTCCAGTACACGAGAAATGACAAATGCCTCCCTTCGCCACTATGATCCGCAAGCGTGTGACTTGAGCTGGCCGTGATACTTAAAGCGTCACTGATACTAATGCACATTAGCACATGTCCAAGTAATGTCGATTTATCATGATCATTATCATATACGCCAGAGGATATAATTAGTCCGTCGTTGTGGTTACAAAGGTCACCAATCAGGTATCGTCCGTCGGGTAATTCGTGTATGTAAGGAGCCTCTGGGTTAAAAGAACGGGCGGTGCCGTTGGCGCAGCTGGCCCCTTCAGTAACCTCGTATCTGCAATCGCACTAGCTGGAGCTGAACCGAGGAAAGATTTCGCATCATCTCAGCAAGGGGAGTATGACGACTCACTACTTGGTGTTTTGAGCATGCTGGAATGTACCGGCTCACATGCATGCGGACATGTGCTT
The DNA here is from genome assembly GCA_022453515.1 of Astrocystis sublimbata. Taxonomy (NCBI): domain Eukaryota; kingdom Fungi; phylum Ascomycota; class Sordariomycetes; order Xylariales; family Xylariaceae; genus Astrocystis; species Astrocystis sublimbata. The sequence goes on along the minus strand of JAJNNY010000010.1, from coordinate 321,035 downwards.
AACGATACATAGTATGGCTGAGTTGCCTTGACTCCAAGAACATCCTTTGCATATGGCATTGTATTCCTGTATATAGAAACATCGTCACCGCTCGTGGGACTGAATAGTTGAAATTTCTCATCATCGCACTCATGCATACCTGCAAATAGGCGAAGTACAACTACAAGTACATGCGACGGCGCTTAGGATTGTCGAGCTAAACATTGGCGCCAAGCTGTCAGTCATGGCAGTGTAGAGCAATACGATTGTTAAGTGGTTGCCTATTTTCTCGTATTACACAGTAGAGCGTTAGCCTCTGTATTCGTAGACAATTGAATCGTCAATTATCATACCTACTAAGGAGCCTAAGACCGAACCGGACCGAGGCGTACCAGACCCTAGGCAGCACCCATGAGATAATGTCACTGAAGCTTCAAGTCAGTGGTCGCAACTTAGTGCATTGCTCTTGGCTCTTGATTTTTATGCGCAAGCAACAACATGGCATGTTCGCTTAATACCTAATATCAAATACACTCAGTACCTGGATAGACCAACCATGTGGAGTATACGGTATTCATTTATTCATTAATATCTAGCTAGGTAGCGGATGTTTCCATCCCTAGCTCACCCATCCACGTGCCGCTGTGTTCCGGTTGACATTTTGCATACAGGTATACGTTGCTGACTCGAAGCAGGCTTAAAAGTATTGGTTAGTGTTGCGATCCCAGTACGCTACGCCAGTCGTTGTTGACGAAATGAATAGCGGCGTCAACGACCTGCCGATGTCGATATGCGCTGCTTAGCAACTTGGATCGAATCTTCATGGCCAGTCAACGTTGCATGAGTCGCGATCAATGACCAACCTACCTTGAATACCTACCTTGAATACCTACATCGAAAGGTATTCACAAGGCTCGAAACCTGATTGCATCCTCAATCTAATGGGCTTTGTTGTCTCTGTCACGCCCACCTTCATTAATTCGCGCGGCGGAGATTAACACGGGAACCTCACTTGCGCCTTGATTCTCGACTTTGTAAATCTAGAATCCTACGAATACTCTTCGGCAGCAGACGAGTCCAGTATTCTTCTTCTTCTTCTTCCTCTTCTCTGCTAGATCCCCCACCCGGCCCCAAGCCTAGGTAATGTTAGTGCGTTTCACGAGTCGTGAAATTGATCGGCGGTACTGCGTAGCAAGATATAGTCGATAGTATGGTCTTGGCATGTGCATACTGCCACCTCAATTCTTGCTGGGTGGTTTCTTTTGATCACTAGATCGGACCTCTATATTGAAAGAGGTGGTCCTCTTTGTGTGCATGTTTGATTGCAGTATGCATCCTCATTTCTCTCCAAAGCAGCCACTCATTTACTTTTACGTAGGTCAAAGCAGGTTCTTCCAATTTAGCGCACACCCTTACGCAGGGGATGAAGCAACCAGATTGTTTATCACCAAGTTTGTTCTTCGATACTAACGTGCGTTACATGAAGGTATCACGACAGCTGCAAGTTTCCACTCAAACTGCAGGGAGAGATTGAGATCGTTGCTCGCCTTCGTCAACGTCAAACGCTAGAGGGCCGTAAATTACGATAGGTCAGATATCGTGCTAACCCAGATCTTCAGGGATTTGCGGAGATCATATCATGTAGGAAGGTAGCTACCGTAGCATTTGGGACACATCGGACCGCTACCGAATACCCGGATGCTTTGACGTACGTCATGCCACCTACCTACGCAGCAATTTGAACCGGTTTCCGCATCGCAGAGCGCTGAGCCGATCGACGGGGCATTTTCACACACATCTAAGTATGTAGTTGTATGATAGTGGCCAAACTACTAACAGTAGGAGCTGAATGGGGGAGTGGAAGACTGGCTCCCTACCTAACCATTGGTAGATACGTAATCATAGCTGGGCTGGGCATTTAAATATGAATACGAGCCATGGGTAAGAAGTAAGTAAGTCTTACGCATGGCTTAGTGTACGTGCAAGTGCACACCAACCACGACCACTACCCGTCGAGCCCGCGAGGCCTGTCAGCGTCAGCTCAGCTCGCCGGAAGGGAACAGGAACAAGGCAAGGCGATGGGGCGTTTGTGTTCATCGCACATAGCCCCTTCATCAAACAGGGTATCCAGGACGCTGGGCGCTTATAGCTGAGTGGTCCGACCAGCTGATGCGCTAATGCAAGTGTCGATGATCCGCCCGTGGGGTTGGACGATGGTTCGCGTTTCCGCCCTCAATGAAACGGTCTAGGACTATCTAGACGATAGCGCCAGTTCTGCGCCAGGTACACTCGTACAAACAACAAAGGACCCGAAGGCCTAGAAGCCAATGCCTTTGGCCCCCTATCCACCTTGGGTCAGATGGCGGGACCTGGCATGGCTGGGGTGCCTGGTAAGATGAAAGAAGGGGACAAGGTCAGCAGCGGCAAGGGTATATCATCATGGCTGATCCCTTTTTGGCCCTCGCCCTCGACATGGAGAGCTGAGAATCGCCTCATTTGGTTTTTCTGTCCTTCGTTTTTCTTCATTCTTATTCTAACAGCCCGACCCGGTTTCGAGGCACTTATACGCATTCATTCAACGACGTTCCACTCGTTGACCTACTCTCCGCCGCCAGCACAGGCAGGATAAACTCTCGTTTCAGTACCTGTAACACAACAAACTGTCGTTGAACGATAGTTACCAAAAAATGAAATCCCAACTTTTGACCCTCGTGGCTCTCAGCCCACTGGCTGCCTACGCTTTACCAAAGCATGCTCGGAATCAACGCAAGTGCGGCGGTAAGCCGCCAGTATCAGCCACAACCACCATAACCACGGGCATACCGCTATCCAGCATATCTACCTTCTCCGTGGTCCCTATCGAAAGCCTCACGTTTGATGCCACAACCTATTCAACCGACTACATGACGCAAACCCCAACAACAACCGTTACAACAGGCCTGCCGTTGAGCGAGGTACCCAGCTTCACTGATGTTCCCGCCAACAGTATCCCAAAGGTTTCAACCTATTCGACCTACTACCTCACAGTTTCTCCCACAACAACCGTAACCACGGGCTTACCACTCTCGGAAGTCCCCAGCTTTACCGAAGTGCCAAACCAAGATCTACCTACTTCCACTTTTGCAACCTATACCATTACCGCACCCGTAGAAAGCCCAAGCGCTTCAGCTACCCAAGTGACCGATGGAACATATCCCGTAGCAACACCGATGGCCTACAAGGTGCAGCCAACAGAGCAGTGTGGCAACGATGATCGGTTAATCCTGCCGGGCATGCCATGGACCGTGGCCAACTCGATGTACAACGCCGACGAGATGGTGGGCAAGCAGTGCACCAACTTTGACGGCATTCTCGAGAATACAGAAGGCACGAAGGAAGTCAAGTACACCAGTGTTACCGATGTCAAGTTGATCGATGATACGAAGGATGTCTGCAAGGGTTACACGAATGTCGGCATTGGTGTCAACCTGAACAAGAAGCTGAAGGATATCAAGTCGATCCCGGCCTACTACAAATGGGACCGCAAGATCACCAGCGACTTCAGGGGTAAGTTCCCACGTCATCGGCTGAGCTACAGAGGTATACGTAGACACAAGTGCTAACGTAATCACAATGCAGGGAGCAACCTTTTCGACTTCGTCACGGCGCCCACTCCCCATGACTTCACGTCGACAGCGACCTCGGAGTTCATGCTATGGATCAGAAACTGGGGCAACCAGGTCCCCATCGGCTATTCTCGTGGACCCGTCGCCACTCTCGACATGTTCGGTGCGAGTTGGAAGCTGTATGAGGGCAAGAACCCTGCCAGCGGCGTCACTGTGCGGAGCATGCTTGTCGACGAGAACTACGAGGGCGAGTTCCGAGGCGATCTCAAGGAATGGCTCGACTACATGGTCAAGAAGGGCTACATCTCAGACAACGACTACGTAAACGTCGGCAATGCGGGAACTGAGATCTTCTACGGAAAGTCGACCATGGACGCTACTGTTGCCTTGAACATTGAGATATAGTAGACAGCGCGCAGCCTGTTTGGGTCGTAGCCATTCCAGGTACAATGAAAGCATGAACAAAACACGACTCGCAAATCACTGTATACTAAGACGATGACGCCATGTGCTCGACGGCGTGTCGCCATGACATGGCAACTCTTGAGTCATGCCGTCGTTGACGCTGCGCTCCCCTGAATTGCATAAACCATCACCATCCTTTGGTTTATAGCTATCTCCTTTCATAAAGTCAATGAGGCCGTTTTTGAAATTTGTGGGTACACTTCTTATAAACCAACAAGCAAATGTTTCGAAACGCAGGCTTGTAAGTAGGCTTTCTCATCGAGCAAACTTACGCAGGGCAGTCTTTCGGCTGCTAGAAATGTTTCGTGCAGTTGGCGAGTTTTCGAAAATGTTGCTGATGCCGACTTGTGTTTGTTCCTCTTTGAGGGTGGAGAGGGAAACATTAAAGGTAGTCAGTCAGTCATTGAGGGATATCTTCTTCTGCTTGAGAGAAAAACTTTCTCCATCCTGGCCCTCTGTTCTGTAGAGCATCTCTTAAGTTGTATTGGGCAGAATTGTTTCATATTGAGAAAATTTCCTACTTTTCCATATGAGGGGAGGATCAGGGTACTCACTCAGTTATATGTTCGGAGAGAATCGAAGATTTTACCTTGATATAAGTTGGCTATGCATCGGTCGGTGAATTTCTGTGGTCCGTGGTACCGGTAGCTGACGCAACACAACGGCGACGGGTTAAGAGGTGCCCGGATCTGCAGTGCCTGCTTCGTGGATGCTGTGCTTCTTGAATGTACATGCAAACCTTGATATGTGACTCCTTCTCTTTTCTGCACGAAGGGTTACGCATGCAACTGTTGGATCAAGCTTGTTTCAATCCTACTATCGAATGTCACCGAGGCATATCTGATGCAGTCATGGGCAGCAAAGCGAGGGTGTCGCCTTGGACATATAGCAAATTAAGCCAATTTTTTCTCGGTTCACATGGTCCTGTCGGCACTGGATAAAAGCTTATCGAACCAAAGGATATTACCTAGGTACTGTAGTCACTTATAAACATGACCTTGGTAATCAAAAGGTTGAGCCGCGCTCCTTTAACAGCATGACTCTGAATTAAGCGTCAGTTGTATTTTATCGGTTTCTCGGGGCTTATAATTAACCTACAGCTGCGGTATGTTCAAAGTAAAACATTATAGCAAGTAGCACTTAAGTAACGAAACACCATCATCATTCTAAGCACAAATGGCCCGTCGTCTCCTTCTTCGTCTACGATACCTGCTGCCTTTCCCTCTTTCCTTCCGCCTCGCAGCCTATCTGCCCAGGTCCATCCGATCCCTCCTCCCTCGGCCCCATGGCGCAGCATCAACTCCACCAGGTAGCAGGCTACACGCGACGTCGTACCTTGATGGACTTCGTGGTCTCGCGGCTCTAATTGTCTGTATATGCCACTACACGGAAGAGAACCACCCGCATTTGACATCGTGGTACGGCGTGTTTCCCAGCCCTGCCTTGGCTCTCGAACCCTCGTGGATACAGCTCCCTTTTATCCGAGTAGTCTTTTCAGGACGACCTATGGTCCATATCTTCTTCGTCATCTCGGGCTTTGCCCTGTCTGTGAAGGCGTTGACGGCAGTCCGGGCGAGGGACTTTGAAAGATGTCACGCTATCCTGGCGTCCTCGGCGTTTCGCCGTCCGATAAGGCTGGCGGGACCGCCTGCTGTCTCGATGCTATTTATCGCCATGTTCCTCCGCGCGGGATGGATATGGGGTGTGTTGCCGACGCTGAGGCAGCAGCTTGTGGATTGGGTTGCCGCTGTGTATTATCAGTGAGTATTCTCGGGTATTATCCCCATGCTCTTGGCAGAAACTACTCCTTGACACATGTACAATGTGCCAAATATGTCCCCAAAACAATTCGTGGTTGACCCAAGAGTTTTGCTACGCAAGATACTCATGATCCTGAATCTCTTGCAGCGTTATCTGGCCTTGGAGCTGGGACGACCACCTCTCGCCCCCTTACAACGTCAACTTATGGACCATCTCGATCGAGCTCTGCCATTCTATGCTGTTATTCCTGGTAGTCCTCGCCTTCTCGCGAATGCGCACATCCTTTCGGATTGTCTCAGCCGTCTCCTTCGTCGTATATTGCCTCCACTGCGGCAAATGGGCAGCCGCCGAGTTCGTTGGCGGCATGTTGCTCGCAGAGACACACCTGGTCAGCGCGGCACGGCAAGAATATCAAGAGAGTCTACCCCTCGTCAATCCATCTGTCTACCCGGGCAACCCCTGGGATAAAGAGGCGGAGATCTCCCGACCAGAGGAACGCAAATCAACAATGAGCATGATGGAGACTACACTGCATGCCCTTATCCTCACCACTGCGCTGTACATCGCGGGATGGCCAAATGTGGATTCATCGCGCACCCCAGGTATCCGTCATTTGGTGAAATTTGTTCCTGACGAGTTCCGCGCGCGCGACCCTCAGAAGTTCTGGTTCGCACTCGCCGCCATAGGAATCGTGTGGTCTTGTGGGCGCCTCCCGTTTTTGCAAAAGAAGATACTGGAATCTCGCTTCGCCCAGTTTGCCGGACGCATCAGTTTTGCGGTCTATATTGTTCACGGACCTAGTAAGCGACCTACAACCCAAGCATATCGTTCACTATATGGCATTAATACTGACACCCTCTTCAGTCTTCAGTATGTTTCAGGATGCCGTTCTCGGGGTATCTGCACGACCAGATAGATGGGTCGAGCGCGAAGGGAGCGGGCTTCGAGGTTGGATTGGTATCGACACGGCTTTTCACCGTACACTATGCTGGGCGGTTGGACTCGCTTTGTTGTTCCCACTTGTGCTGGTTGTTGCACAATTATTTCGCAAATTTGTAGACGAGCCTTTCATGCGGCTGGCGAGAAAGGTCGAGGATTGGGCGGTGTCATATTCAGAAGAGGAATCGGAGCGGGGATGAGAAGTTCCGAACCGGAACGCGACATCTACTAGATGGCCTATTCCTATATTGTGGAGCTGTGTATTTTTCCATAATGTATTTCGTCAGGGGTACAACTGGGCGAGAATTTAGGGCATTTAAGAGTGTGATATACGAGGGGATGAGGATCTGATTCAGGCATATGTTTGTTTAGTTTACCGAAGGTTTATTTATACTACTCCGAAAGTATTATCGAGGCCTCTGCACGAAGGTTGCCCACGAGTGACCCCTTTCCTCGTAGCCCGCTTGCGGTCCAACATGCATGCCCTTCCAGCAGCGAGCACAATATACGTTGTCGCCGTCTTCGCAGCCGAGACATCGGACAGTACCATCTTCAAGACATACAACACACCAGTTCTTCTGGTCATCGTCAGTAAGACCTGTACGCTTGGCAATGCCTGGTACTGGGCGGTCACTAGGAGCGAAGGTAGGGGCTTGAGGGAGGCCGAGTGAATCAACCGCATCCGCGGGGGCTGATGGAAGTTCTCGTGTGCCGGAAAGTTTCAGTGCCGCCATGCGAGATTCTATGGATGCTGCGAAGTCAACATCCGATTGATTTTGGGTAGATGGTGTGGGTAGGCCTGGTTGGTCTTGGAGCTCAGAGGGAACTGTGGGAAGGTCGAAGGGGTCATCGTCAGGGGTTTTGTGAGCCATATCTGATGAGATTTGTTTTGCGCCTTCTGGCTGGGGCCGTGGAGAGGGGTCCTTGTTGGCTTCCTCCCATTCAACCTCGTCCAGAGTCTTCGCAAGCACAGAGCCTGCCTCCGCTTCTGTCTCTGCGATATCTTCTGACTCGTCATCACTGCTGTCTTCCCTGTTTACCTGAGAGTTATCATGGTCGCTGTTTGACCCGTCGGCTTTCTCACCTTCGGTAGAGGGCTTGCTTAACTCAGCCAAAAGCGCTGTTACTCGCTGATGTTCTTCCTCCTCGGCGGCTACACCATCTAGCCAACTCTCGTCTGACCTCAGATCAGCCAGAAGCTCTTCGAGAGTCTGGTCGTCTGTGTAGAGTAGTGAATCAACCTCGTCAGTTGCCTCAATGGGCTTAGAGGCCTGTGGTACGCCTGACCCCTCCTTCACGGACCCGTCATCTTGGGTAGCCGGGGTTTGTGTGGGCTCTTTAGCACCGTGTTCCCGGCTAGTGCCTGTGGAACTAAGAGATTCACCACCTTGATTTCGGAGGCTCTTCAACCGAGCTGTCAGAGCATCTTCTTTTGACGGCGTTTTGGCCCGGTCAATGGTGGATGCAGCATCGGGCCTGCACATATAAGCATTAATCATAATCATCCAGTTGTCCACACCATAGTTGGGAGTTAAAAGTTGTGCAATAAAGTCGGAAAGAGGATGAGTACATGGCCACGGGGCTATGCGAAGGAGAAATAACGAAGGGGGGTATAATCTTACTTTGATGTATGTGGGTTTGCGAGACTAACAGAGCTGGGCTTCAGAGCGTTCAGCCGCTCCAGCAGGGACTGGTCTGACGCAGGGGGGTTGTCCATATTCGTAACTCGACTTCTGGAGTTGCGGGTTTACTCGCAGAGTCGACAGTGGCAGTTGGGAAGGACTCGGGTGCAAATGCTGGAGCCACATCTAGCGAATCAATGAATGGTGAGTTCTAGTTTCGGGCTATGTTGTCATGGTGTGTTGCGGGTGCATGTCTGATCATGATCTCTCGGTAACATGCCTGGCATCTGGTAGTCAAGGGCGACACAGGGGGACAGGTCCGCAGCTTGCCACAGAAGTGATGGGATAAGATGCGGTAAGATAAGCCCTAGGGACTGACCGTAGGTAGTTCATGATAGTCATGACCTACATGTATCTCTAGGCATCGTCGATCCTCCGCAGCGAGTGGAGTTGGTGAGGCAAGGCTGAATTGAGGTTGAGGTATACCATCAACGGCACGATAGCAGCGAACGAGCAACAAACACTGGAGGAGCTGACACAATATCGGTTTTGCCGTGAGGAGAAAATGCTCATCCAGCTGCGGCGAATAGTCCTCTCTTCAATAGGTGCTGCTGCCCAGGTGTAAAACAACAGGATTCGAGAGACATCAGGTACGAGGACGAGTGTATCCCAGCTGTTTGGGGCTTGGCTCACGCTTTGTCTTGGCATGGCTAGAATAGGTTAAAGCTTACATAGTAGAGAGAGGTGGCTGAGAGGAGTGGCTCGAGTGGCTAGTTTGAACCAGCCACGACCAACCGCCATGTGCCAGCCCCAGGTATGCCAGGGCCCCCAGGGCCATGTCGGCAGCCTCGGTACCTAGCAAGACCAGAATTCATTCTCCTTGACGAGGTATTTGTCAATTATCAAATTTGGACTACCTACTCGACTGAGAAACATACCTACTCCGGAGTCCGTCTGCCATCGATTTACCGATGCTCAAACCGCATACTCGTACGAGTAACAAGAACAACATCGAGCACCCTCAAAACCAGATTGGCATTTCCTGCTACCCCGGAATGAGAAATACCCGAGACAGGTACAAGTACCCCAGACGAACCGAACATGGCCGACTACGCCTAAAGAAACAAAATTATTCGTAAGTAGCCTCGGACCGTACTTTTTAGCATACCTACTAAAAGAGTCAACAATGACATCTTCTCCATCGTGTACCTCGCCAGGCGCGATCAAGTACGATGACGGAATGCGGATTGATGCACCAAATCACGCGACGCCTCTCCAAAGAGTCTGAGATTGCCACCACAATTAAGACGAGTAAGACTAACTGCATCTCTCGCTAGGGCCCTCCAGCTTCTGCGCAGTGGGCAGACTAGCTATTCATCGCCTCTTGGCTTTTGTCTTGGCAACTCCAGTCACAACTGTCAGTCAATGACGGACCCTGCACTTTGGGGCGGTGCCATGGCTTCATTACTGTATTGTGCATTTCCGTTGCGACATCGAGTAATAGGCTAATGATGACCTTCCTAGTATGTCGACAGTATGTTCACCTAGAGACACCCGACTGGTGAGACTGCGACTGCATGTCAGACAATACCAGCAGTGCAGCACCAGAGTTGAACTTGAAAATGCTGTGCCAACAACAACATGGCAGGGGCTCTGGCTCTCATGAGTCGTAAGAGATGCTGGCTGTACTTGGGTAACCAGTGTGACTTGAAACCTTGCTGCAAGCGTCATAGGTAATTGCAGATCTGCGACCCTTGTACCAACGGCCAGGTCAGCAGGCTCGGCAGGCGAAGCAGGTACCCATGCAGAGATGAACTAAATCTCATTCATTAAGATTCGCATGACAAAGTATTTGAGCGTTGGCCTCCCTCCCCCCTGCTTCCTGAAACCCTTGACACTGTTTTAATCGCTTTCTCTTTCTCCCTTGGTACATACACAGACTTGACCTGATCCTACCTACCTACGAACCATATTCTCGGCGTGCCTAGTTCATTCGACGCGCGATACGAATAAACATTTAAACCATTAACAATCAACAATCGACAATCAACGATCCCATATCTACTCATAGACGAGCGAATCGCAAATGAAGTTCTCCAACGCTCTCGTCGGCTTGGCCGCATTGACCCACAGCATCAATGCTGTTGCAGTTCCCGAAGCCAAAGTTTCCGGTCTAGACACCCGGACACCACATCCTGAATCCGAGACACACCCCGAGCGCTCGGCCAACGAAGAGTTATGGAAGCGTAAGGGTGGCGGCGGCGGCGGTGGTCGCGGAGGAGGCGGTGGTAGCAGCGGAGGAGGCAACAGCGGCAGCGGCAGCGGCAGCGGCGGCAGCACTGGAGGGAGTGGTGGCAGCACTGGAGGCGGTCGCGGAGGTACTGGTGGTACTGGCGGTGGTCGCGGGTACGTGCAAATCCATGGCCATGTCCATCTCGTCTGCTTGCTTTCAACGGTTGTCTTTTGTTCAACATTAAGCTAACCCGTCACTTTTTCAGCACTCCCAATTCAGGAGGAGTATCAGGCCAGGGAAACCCCCGATTCGGCGGAGCCTACGCCGGAGGTGCCGCACAGCCTTATAACCCTCGAAGAAACCCAAGAAGTCCCAGTGGTCTCGTCCCTGGCCTCCTCGCAGGCGCCGCGCTCGGCAGTCTGGCATTCATCGGCTTCTCCTACCTCCACAATTCCCGCGAAGTGTACGTTTACCCGTACAAGAACGAATACAACTACTTCAACGCTACGGTCGGCCACAACGAGACGAAGCCCGTAAGCTGCGTGTGCGACCCCGACAAACCATGCGGCTGTGACGAGAAGCCCGGTGACCGGTCCTTCTTTGATAGCGTCATTGGCAACGGTTCCTACGAAGGTCTTAACCACTCAATCGTTGACGTCGCCCCGAACGAGACTACCAAGAAGTTGACCATCTTCATCAACGGCATAGAGGAGGGCGAGAACTCCGACGAGAATGCCGGTAACAGCATGATGGACCTGGCCAAGGCCGCCGGCTGGTGGCCCGCCGCTACGATGGCTATGGCTCTTGCCTTCATCATGTAATCGATGCGACCTGCTTCATAGAAAAAGCGAGGATTTCGAGGATTTCCTCGCCAATATTCATGTATTAATGCTACCACGCCAGACCGCAAAGAATACGTTAGGCGAGATTGCATGTTTTTTTTTGGCTCAAGATGTTTTCCATGCTCGAGCTGCTTACCTACTACTACACTTGTTGGCGTTTTGGGAGTTTTCAATTACAGTATGTGATTGATCACTGCGAAACAGGGAACGGATCGTGTATATATCAAACGGCTTTTTTTAAATGAATACGAACACCTTTATATTTATACTCGACCATTTATCAGCACGAGTAAGCAAGTCTCTTATGGATAATGCGTAGGCCCCCAACACATTCAACCATTTTGATCCACGTTCACTTTCATAGTGAACAGCCCGATAGCCAGGTTGCAAGGACATAAGTTATGACTGCCAGTAAAGATCAGAGCATACAACACGAAGTGATTCAAACGGCAACCAGTATCATTGTAGGAAATGATCAGGTATGGCAAAATATTGTACTATAACCGATTAGTTTCTGGCAGCCAGGGCGACGGAACAGTTTATGCTTCCATCTTCACCTGGTTTGGAGCTCTCTCTTCCCTTCGCTGAACACACCAGTCACCAAGGATTTTCCAAATCCTCTCCTTCTCCTCGGGCCGCAGACTAGCAGCAAGACCACTTGTGCTCGTCGCGACGAAGATTCTGGAGCCTTCCCAGGGGCCATCGTCCACTCCCTCGCAACCATTCTCACCATCACCACCAACATCGACCCCAATTGCTTCATCAATCTCCTCCTTGACCGTCGCCCCCACCCTCGCACCCGCAGAGTCCCGCGCCGGCGGCACCGCACCCATGCGTTCGTCCTGCCAGCCGTAGGCAAACTCGCCCTTGGCCAGGTTCCGGCCCTTCCAGACGCGGAAGACGCTCTCCCAGATGCCCTTGCCGACGACGCAGACGACCTCGGGCCGCCAGCGGCGGCACTTGGCCTCGAGGACGGCGACGCCGGCGTCCATCTCGGCCTTGCTCAGCTCGGCGCCGTTGCGGCTGGGGCGCGCCACGATGTTGGTGTTGCCCAGGCCGAAGCGCGCGGGCAGCGTGCGGTCCTCCTCCGCCTTGCACGGCACGGGGGTGATGCCGGAGGAGTACAGGAGCTTCCAGAAGAGATTCGACGGGTGCGCGTAGGCGTGCCCGGTCCGCGCCGTCTGCACGCCCGGGTTGAGCCCGATGAAGAGGATGAGCAGGTTCGGGGCGATGACGTCGATTAGGGGGGGTAGGTGGGCGTAGGTAGAGGGAGGCGCGTAGGTGGATGCGGTGCGCTTCTTCTTCTTTTGCTGCTGCTGCTGCTTTTTGCGTGGTGATGGGAAGCCGGCTTCTTCTTCTTTTTCTTCTTCTTCCTCCTTGGGGGCCGTGCTCGTTGTTGTTGCTCTTGTGGATGATGAGGGTGAATCGGAGCGAGGTGCGCGACTGAGGGCCTTCCGCTTCTGCGCCGTCCTCTTGGATGTGAGTGATGTGTCTTTTGATCGTGTTATTGGCGCCATCGTGGTGTTAGACCCTGAAGTGAGGCTCGTTGTAGTCAGTGATTGCTGCATCCTTGCGCTGCGACGCGTGACTTGTGGCGATGCTGAGTGATTCGTCCCATTGAACATGAAATCATTTAGGCGGAGGCGGCCGTGGAACGTAGGTTCTTTGGGAATGCATGATTCTGGTTCTGGTTCTGGTTCTGGTATGGTAACGTCATCGTCGTCCCCCTCTTCACTCATACCTATCTCTTCTCACTTTGAGACCAGCCTGGCTTTACTACGTATACCTGTGGTGGCAACTCAGTTAGATTGATCATATAACTGCTGTTCGTTTGAGATCTGACAAGTCCAATATATATACGTCAGAATAATGAGATGTTGCAAGTCACAATGGATCAAATTCGCGACGATATGGTCAAGTTTCCCCAGCAGTTATGCTCATCAAGTTGGAAGAGTTGAGTTGTTGGAAGTTTGGGTTGAGGACTAATACAATGCCCCAGAGGATAATCATTGGCCGAGAACAGCGATGGGTGACTTAGCATTAAGCGCTAGGTAAGATCGGATGCCCACATGGCCTGCCTCCTTGTTGATACAGCCGTGACAGCTTCATAACGCATTCTCTAATTCTCTTGGTAGACACAAACTGACACTATGCGGGTGTTTGTTTACCAGTAACAACTCGCATTTGACCACGGGCCATGTTGTTGTTGTTGTTGTCTCCCGAATTCCTACTTTTCTTTGTTCGCGATTACGAGGTTTCAGTTTCATTGAGGGTCCGGATCGCCCGCAGAGGCTCGTATCGACAAAAGCTAGCAGATGGTCATGTTGTATTGTATCCCAGACAGGGGGGTGTTTGGAACATCTGGTATCTGATATGTGCCCATGCCTATGCCCATGCGAGCCATGCGAACCATGCGAACCATGCAAAGATGAGTCTAGGTAAGTAGGTATTATCACGTTCGAATCCTGTTACGGAACGGGCCGGCGGTGGTCTCGGGTGGCTGCTTGTATGTTGGATTCGAATCTCGAGTCTCACTCAGGCGATCGAAAATTAAAACAGGAAAACCCTCCAACGCTCGGGGGTTTTTCTTTCTCCTTTTTCATTGGCAGTGTTATGTACCCGGACTGCCTGCAGTTCCGATGCAGCAGCTCCAGCTAATGGGAGTCTCCAGTGAGTTGACCCATGAATAAGAGCAGGATCGGGAGAGAACCAATTGCGATATCTGATGTCAAAACGGGGTCTCCAACAACGGGGCGGTGAGATCTAGGCGACCTATCGACCACTAAAAGTACCTACGCTACTGGAACCAAGCCCCTGCAGCTGAGAGCTATCGGGACCTGCCTAGCATGCCTACCCCCTACGTCGCCTAACCACAGCGAGGCAAGTGGTGGTAGCCCCTCCGTGTGCCCCTCCAGCCCACCTTCGATCGACGGTTGCACTGGTGGTTTGGTGATGTGGTGATTCTGCTCACTGCTACGTCATCCATCTACTGTACCAGCTTCTCGTGTTATATATGGCAACGTGGCTGCTTGATCTCTTTTCCCACCTTATATAAAGAGTCTTCTTCCCAACCCAGGTCAGCTTTTGACAGTGTCAGACCACCCCAATTGGCCTTTTAGCCTACCTTTGTTGTACCTTGACCAACACTCACTCATTGTCATTAGATACCCGTTGGTATTATATATTCGAGAGCATTGGCGCTTCTTCTCCCGACAAACACCTAATACTCACATCTTCGCAATTCGAGCTTGACCATGGCCCCTCCGCAAGAATTCTCCGCGGCGAACGTCGCTGCCCTCAAGGCCAAGTTCGAGTCCGCCGGCCAAGGCCACGTCTTCACCTTCTACGACTCCCTCAGCGACACCGAAAAGGAGACCCTCTTCAACCAGCTCCAGAAGATCGACCCCGCCAGGATCAACAAGCTGTGGGAACTTGCCCAGAACCCCCCGAAAGAGCCCGAGAACACCGTCGTCGAGCCCCTGCCCGAGTCCGCCACCGCCAGCGTACTCGACTCGAAGCCCGCAGACCTCGAGAGGTGGTACAACCTCGGTCTGGACCTCATCGCCAAGGGTGAGGTCGCCGTCATCCTCTTGGCCGGTGGCCAGGGAACGCGGCTGGGCAGCAAGGCCCCCAAGGGCGCTTACAACATCAAGCTCAACTCCAAGAAGACCCTGTTCCAGATACAAGCCGAGCGCATTCTGAAGATCCAGCAGCTGGCTGCCGAGAAGGCCAGCGACAAGAGCAAGGCCCAGGTGCCCTGGTACGTCATGACGAGTGGCCCGACCCGGGGCCCGACGGAGAAGTTCTTTAAGAAGGAGAGCCTCGCCGAGCTGTCCGACGAGGAGAACGAGGCGCGCGCCCAGGGCAAGCCGTACTTCGGGCTCGACGCGCAGAACGTCAAGATCTTCGAACAGGGCGTGCTGCCCTGCTACGACTTCAACGGCAAGATCATCCTCGCCGGCAAGGGCGAGGTCGCCGTGGCGCCCGACGGCAACGGTGGCATCTACAAGGCGCTGCAGGACGAGGGCGTGCTCGACGACATGCGCCGCCGTGGCATCAAGCACGTGCACGCCTACTGCGTCGACAACTGCCTCGCCAAGGTCGCCGACCCGGTCTTCATCGGCTTCGCGGCCGAGAAGCAGGTCCAGATCGCCACCAAGGTCGTGCGGAAGCGCAACGCCACCGAGTCCGTCGGTCTCATCTTGTCCAAGAACGGCCGGCCGGACGTCGTCGAGTACTCCGAGATCGACGCCGCCACCGCCGAGGCCGAGGACCCGCGGCAGAAGGGCTTGCTCAAGTTCCGCGCCGCCAACATCGTCAACCACTACTACTCCTTCGCCTACCTCGACGGCATGGGCGACAAGGTCAACTCGCTGCCGCCGCACATCGCCAAGAAGAAGATCCCCTACTTCGACATTGAGAAGGCCGAGGCCGTCAAGGACGTCGCCAAGCCCAACGGCATCAAGCTCGAGCAGTTCGTCTTCGACAACTTCAAGTGGCTCGAGCTCGCCGAGTTCGCCTGCTTCGAGGTCAAGCGCGAGGAGGAGTTCTCGCCTCTCAAGAACGCCGACGCCCCTAACGCTCAGGACTGCCCCACCACGAGCCGCCAGCACATCAAGGACCAGGGCAAGCGCTGGGCCGAGGCCGCTGGCGCGACTCTGAAGAATGGCGATGACGAGGGTCTGGAGGTGTCACCTCTGACGAGTTATGTAAGTCTTTCATCTCTCGAGCTCGTCCTGCATATGCAACGAAATATCGTGTCTAACCTGCTCTCTCCTCCAGGCCGGCGAGGGACTTGATAGCTGGAAGGGTAAGGAGATTACAGAGAGGACGATCTAGGTACTGTGATTGAGTAGTCGTGTGAGCTATGCACGGATGGAACCCACCCTGTCTGTTCATCACGGCCGTCAATGATATCAGATGATGAATGATGTAAACGTAACGGAAAACAAAAGGATAGGATAATAGGATGGGGGGAAAACCAGTGATTGCACATTAATTGATTTTCCGTGATTTTGTTCAGCCATTATAAACAGCTACTGTCTCTATGATACATTGCAGTAGTTGGATACATACATCCCTCTACCATACCTAGTCAAGCTGAATGCACACAATGTTTCGTGATGCCAGCGAAGATGCCACATTAGGGTATAAGGGATCTCTGGCATGGTCCACAGCCAAGCACAAGCTAACTCCGAATCCATTCTTTTCCCCTCCGTCGCTTACCATTGCTGGGCTGCACATTGTTCTCGACCTTCCATTTTCTTTTTTAGCCAGTCTGCTTCTTTCTCTAGCCGGGTTTATATCTCCGTCGCTTGCTCGTTTCCTGGTTCTTCGGATTGAATGGCCCTAGCGAGGTTGAGATCCGGGCAACATGTCAGGAGACAGCTTATCATTATTGTTGGCCACTGGTTGGCTGCTTAGTTGGGGATCAACGAATGATAACGGAACCTGCGGCTGAGCCGGTATGGCAGGATGCCTTGTAGCTCGAGGTGGAACCGAAGCGGGAGCGACCATGGAGCTTGAACCAGGCACAGAGCTCTCATCCTGACGCACTAAACTTTCCATGTTGAAAGTCTCGACGGGATCCTGGTTGGGGTGGGGATAGTTGTGAAGGCGTTCATGCTCCGTGTAGTTGTCTTGGGGGCCTTGCATGCTGCTGACAGTCAACTGCCTCGCAATCTCCGCATCCGAGTGGTCGCCATCCATGTCGTGGTCTTCGTCGCCTTCCTCTATATCTTCTGCTTCCTGGTCGTCAACGCCATAGCTCTGATCCTCATCTCCGTTGCCGTCCTCCATCTCGTCGTCCGATCCCGTAGTGCCGTCACTATCACGTCTGGGGCCTGTCTCCACCCGTGATTTTCTATTCCTGGGCCCATGGTGCACTGGCTCCCCCTCATCGTTCCCCAGAACTCGTCCGAACACGATGTGATTTTGGCGGTGCGCAGCACCACCCTTGGATACTTCAACCATGATGTTCTTTTCTGCGGTCTGAAAATCCGTGAAGGTCAGGAATCTCGGCTTGGGACAATGTGGGATGCGCTGGCGCAGCATCTCGACGGCACTCCGCAACCAGAGCATGGTAGCATCCTTCTTATCGGGCAGAATGGCATAACCTGCGCCGAGGGGAGAATCGAAGACGTTGTTGCCCCTTGTATCGTGAGGCGTGTTCTGTGGGTTCTGTGGGATTTGTTGGCTCTGCATGTTCTGCGTGTTCTGTGCGCCGGGTGTGGTGGGCATGAGGTTAAAGATGAGGTCCTGGTTGTCTTTGGTTTCATTGTTGCTACCATTGCTGTTGGTGTCGGTGTTGGTATTGGTGTCGCTGGCGGTGAGAGCATCTGCTGATGGAGCAGGGGCAGGAGTCGCATTCAGACGAGGAACAAGCTCAGGATCGATGTTAGGATTGATCGGGTCAACCGGTAGAGCGCGAGTTGGTTGCTCCTCTCTGAAACCGGAGTTGAGCACGCTATTCATCTCGAGGATGGGCAACACGGGCCTGTTTGCTATATGCTCAGCCAGCATCACGAGGATGTCTGGGGTTCCATTCGGTCGCATCCAGAGATCCGTGGTCCAGCGCGGGACCCAGAAGGCGCCCTGCAACACCCCTTCTCTCTCCAAGGTGAAGCAGTAAAGGTCCTGGCGCTCGACCAGTCTGTACATGATAGCCTGCACGCCCGTAGCGCCGTCCTTGGCCCTCTTGCGAAAGCGCTGCACAGCATTGTCTACATCTTTGAAAGTGATCAATGTGTCCGGGTAGATCTCCTTCAGCTCGTTCCAGATGACCTTGATGCTCTTGCGCTCGACGGCGCGGCCTTCGACGAGCTGACGCTGCTCGTCGGTCAACTTGCGATGCTGCACATGCTCACCGGGTGTGGAAGGGGGGTGGTTGTGCTCAGCCACCAGAACCCGCAGATAGCAGCCGTCGGGGCGGATGTTGCAGGCGGCGGAAAAAGGGCAGTCTGTCTTCTTGCTGGAGCAGCGCCGCACGCCGATGGTAGCAGATGACTTGAATCTCCCCGACTTGTCGCATCGGATGACATAGCGGCGGTACAAGCCGGAATCTCTGCTCTTGGCCTGGCCCTTCGAGTTTACTGCGTAACCTTCACTGGCTGCATGGCCCTGCACGAAGCGGTAGCAGTCGGCCCACGACGGGAAGCAGGCGCCATCTGGAGGCGGTGCCAGCACCATCTTCGTGGGTTTGATTTGGGATCGCAAAGGGCTAGTTAGTCCTGTCCACTTTTAATGGATGCTTGACGCTCATGCAGGGGTGCAATGGCGCGCGTGCGTGTGCGTGTGAGATTCAACTGTCAACTGTTCGACTGGGCCGTGAAAGAGGTCACGAAGGAAACAGAATGAAAGTCTGAGGGCGTTTCTAGGAGACGGAGACTGGGGCCTGCCTCGAGACTGCAAATGGGAAAAGCAAAAGCCACGTCTCCACTTCTGGCTCTTGATTTCAGCGAATCACAGCCCCCCGCTACCCACCTGAGATACCTAGGTACTTAGTCCCCTAGCACCTGCCCTCTCTCTCCTACACTTTCCACCTTCAATTGTTCCTCAGCCGCAAAGTACCTTAGGTACCTACTCGCTACCTTATGTATTCACTGTCATTGAACAAACACGTCATGATCATTCATTATCAAGTATTCACACAAATTCTATTTTTTGAACCTATCACAAGGTGGGTTCCAAAGTCACAAGTATAGGAACACAATTACTGTCTTGGTACTTAAGTAAATGCCTTTGGAAAGTATCACGATATATAGAAACCAAGTCCCATGAGAGCTCTTATGCTGAGAGAGCTGGAGGTGTCAGGAGGGTTGCGGCTACAGAAGCCCCCACGGGCTACCTACAACGCAAAGGACGCCGCGACCTCGGGGCCGCCGGAAGGTGGTTCCCCCAGGAATGAGCCAAGAGAGCTCTGAGCGCAAAAGCATCCAAGCACCAGGTCATACGGACCAGCAGAGATCGCGGGACCCCTGCCCCGTACTCGAGTCTGAAGCTCATAAAACAAAGAGAGTGTTCGTTGCTGTTACCGTAGCATATATGTTAGGTAGTTTCACCCTCAAGACACTCCAAGTACTGCACGATACGACATCACTAGACAGAGTACCTCCCTCGCCTAGATAGGTACCTCCCTCGCCTCCTACCCTCCGCCAATCGAACAGAGAACCCTGGCGATCTATACTCTCCAGAGCTTTGGGACACCAACACGGCCCCACTTATGATCTCACAGCACGATAGTACCTGAATCTGCACCCTCTCACGGTCCCATTCACTCCTTACTCGCCAAAAAAAAGTAAATCTCTGAGCTTGCTTTTGGCGGTCTATGATCTCCGATAATAATACCTACTCTTGCAAAACCCAATCTCCAGTCCCCTGATTGTAGTCGCCGAGCTTTATTCTCTGCGCTGTCCGCCTGCATCCAGATCAATCATGTTTCGCCTGTAAGAAAGAACCCCGAGCTCATCGTTGCTACCTTAGCCATTCTCTTATCGCCGAGCTTCATTGCTAGCGCGTCATACATAGGAACCCCAGCCTCATCCCATGCGATGAGGTTTGGTGTGCAGCCGGCACCGAAATGCACTAAATTGGATGAGCTTTTGAGTTTTGAAGAATGCATGTGCTAATTGTGTTCCCAGGTACCAACGCAGCCTGACGACACGGCCACTGCTGACGCAGAGTCTGACAACAGCCGTGCTGTTCGCAGTCGGTGACATCACAGCGCAGCAGGTCGTTGAGAAGAAAGGCTGGCAAAAGCATGAGTTAGCCCGCACGGGTCGCATGTTCGCCTACGGTGGTGGTATGTTTTTCTCTACCATATCTTGAATCAACTCAATTCCTTCTCTTCCGTGAAGATATGTTTATTCACACACGAAAAATGAAAAAAAAAAAAAAGCAAATAAAGGTGTGTTTTTGGTATCCATTCACTGACAAAACATTCCTGTCCAGCTGTCTTCGGTCCCGCCGCCACCACCTGGTTCAAGATATTATCGCAGAAGGTGGTGCTGCGGAACAAGAATGCCGAGATCCTGGCCCGCGTGGCGTGCGACCAGCTGATCTTCGCGCCGACTTTCATCGGCATATTCTTGTCCACCATGGCCGTGCTCGAGGGCGGCTCGCCCAAGGAGAAGCTCGACAAGAGTTACTGGCCTGCCCTCTCCACCAACTGGATGGTCTGGCCCTTTGTACAGATGGCCAACTTCAAGTTCGTGCCCCTCCACCACCGCGTCCTCGCCGTCAATGTCGTCTCCATCGGCTGGAACTGCTACTTGAGCATGGTCAACTCGAAGTAGAGAAGTGCGTTCCTGTTTGGTAGAGAAGGGAATCTCGGGGTTGCGAAGCTTTGGCATGCCGAAGCTTGGTAATGGCGGAAGAACGTGAGGGCAAAATAGTACGAAATGGACGACTGGAATTGCGGCTATTCGCCGATGGGCATGATTCTTTCATACAGGTTTCAAGGTCACTCAGAGCTATGTCGGGGACCGACCATGTGGGCGTTTTGCGAAAAAGCGTTGAGGTCAGCTCTTTTGCTCATGTTGCTATGATGCTATAGACTTGAAGACTATTCATATTGATATTTGATGGTTTGGTCATGTTTGCCGCAAAGCTGAACTATGGGAAGGTTCCTCCCTCACTTGTATCGTGAAACTCGGCCGCTATGATATGTAGTATTGTTGTTGCATTAAGCCTGATCCAGCAGGTTGTCTCGTCAGGGTTAAGTTTTAAAGATTTTATGTGATGATTCAGTCGTTTCCAGTAAATTCTCATGATTAGTTTTAGAGTCGTAAATAGTCGTACCAAAGATCGTAGGCTTGTTTTCCAAATTTCATCCGAACTCCGTCGTCATCAGAGGGTTTGCCCACGCCGAAAAAGAATGCATGCAGAATAGGTCATGATAGGCTTATGTATCGTTTCGTTAGCTGAAAAGAAACTCCTTGAGGACAGGAGAGCCCGAGAACTCCGGGTTGAGCATTATGCAGCTATTCATTTGTCAGTTGATGGGCCCATCAGCAGCTTTTCATCTTAAGAGATGCCAATCCAGAATCGTAGGGAACGTACTGTAAGAAATATTGGAGACCAGCTCTTCTCTTCTCCAGGAATTTAGGTCTGAACTTTGCGATTAGACTCTTCGGGGGAAGCTCGGGCACGGCGGCCTCAAAGCCAGGGAACGTCCGCATGAGGCGCCACCGCAAGTCATCGAATTCGGAGTATCGCTTTCGGATGTTCATAGAGCCTCCCTGTACCGTCGCGTAAGCTTTGGTCTCTCACTTATGTCTACTAGGTAGCCGTAGCCGCACGGAAGAGAGTCACTCACACTTAGCATCTCGACGCGTATGTTCCAGACCACAAATGCGCCAATGTTCATAGCGCTGCCATTGACTACGACGAAATCGGTCACCTCGACGCTCTTGGCCCAGCAAGCGCTCCCCCGCTCGTCACTGCTGCTGTTCTCGTTGTCGCGCAACGTTATGCCAAGCCCAGCGGGGTTCAGCGAGTCGACAGAGGCGCTGGAGACGGTGCGACCGTGGCCTGGTGGGTGGTCTTGGCTACTGCGCGCCGTCCAGTACGGCGGAGAGGTGACAGGTGACAGAGTCGGCGACTGGGCATTTCCGCTGTCGGTCTCGGTGCCGGCGATTGTGTCTGCATTTGGTTCCATGACGTTATCTAAGCGCAATGCAGGCACATCACGCATTTGCGCCGAAGTCGGCTGATTGCGCGCTCTCGTTTCGGTCGACTCTGGCGCACCGCTTGGGAGCGGTTGCAAAGGAGTCAAGGGCGACTCTGGTTCATTATCCGTCTCGGTGTCCGTCTCGGTCGCGGGTGGTGACGGCGGAGGGCGCGGTTCCGGCATTTGAGAATCTTTGTTTCGGGCGCTATCGCTCACTATGCGGTCGCTTTTGCGACTGCCTAGTCCTATGGTGTTCGTCGTTGAAGCCATTCATATAGTTATACGTGTAGAGGGGGCCCGTGTGCGGTGGAGGATCGAGATGGCTGGCGACGATGTTTCGCGATGTTTCGCGCCAACTCCAACAAGTCGTAGCGTTTTGCGATAGGGCAAGTAAAAGATGAAGAATTTGATTGGGTCCTCTATTGCAATGCGCAAAGTTGTAGTATCTCGAATTTCGTGGTGAATTGTGCACGGACTGGAATCGTATTCGGTAGGACTGGGTAGGTTGATTTCGAATTTGGATATAAGTGAAACTTGGGGGGATGCGATGTTGAACATGTTTTGCGACGCAATAGACTCAGAACGCAGTACCTAGGCCATGTTTGTCAGCAGTCTACTAGTGGACCCACCCTAGGTGCGCCCTTTGTCCTGGCGGACAGTGGGCTCCAGAATGTATGATTATATTAAAAAGTTAGGATCAGGTAGGGCTATACAATTGGCCTAAATAATCAATTTTCTTACCAAAATCAAGCTTCTAGATTAATATATAACTAATTAACCAAAAATAGTAAAAAGTAGTAGTTAATTATTTTTAAATCTAGTAGTTTATATAATTATACAACTAGTTTTTTTAGAATTATAAAATATTTATTTTAAAAGTTAGTAAAATAATATAAAAATTAAAAATTACACCTAAAAATCAGTATTTTAAACTTAAATAACTCGCTTAATAAAAATCGTAGAAATAATCGGAAAAGTACGTTATATAAAAATTATTCCAATCTAACTATAGTTTTATTTTCAAATTATTCGACTTATTATTTATAGAATTATTTCTAATTAAAGTTTAATATTTTATATAGAAAAACTGTTGATCCAGTGACTAGCAAGCATGCTGCTAACTGATCCTTCGCACGTACGATCAGCGCATCCCTCGTACAGGTGAAACCTGTACGAGCCCTATACTACTGTGCGTAGTATTACGTAGTATTACGTAGGCATACGTACTACTGAATCGTATAGCTGAACATCTCGTTGTACTACCGAACGACGGCATATACTAGTACACGCACAGAGCACCTCCTCCAATACCAGACGGGCCTGGCTCGGCTGAAGGGATTCAAGGAAGTTAGATAGCATATGACGTAGTCACGGGCGAAGGTCTATATATAGACCTTTGTACGACAGTTAGATAGACTTCCTTTCTTTCCCTCGTTAGTTTCGAATATTTACAGAGTTATTACTTGTTGCTCACCCCCCGTTGAAGAAGCCCTTACTTACGTAAGGTGGTGATAGAGCCACCAACAAAAACAGAAAATACACAGGCAACATTTCTATAGTATTTCTATAAAAGCAAACTTAAGATAACTTAATAAATAATAAATCGAATAATTTAAAAATAATACTATAGTTAGATTAAAATAATCTCTATATAACGTACTTTTCGGATTACTTTTGCGACTTTTATTAAGCGAGTTATTAAAGCTTAAAATATTAATTTTTAAGTATAATTTCTAATATTTCTCGAATTTTCTAACTATAGAACTAAGCTTCCTAAATTTATAGGATTTATAATTTAAATAAGTCTATAGTAATAAATTGATAATCTTCTAACCGGTTATTTTTCCGATTTATATTTGATTTATTATAATAATATTTATAGTATTATTTTTAGTATAAAAGCTGACTATTTAGCCCAATTATATAGCCCCACCTGATCCTAACTTTTTGATATAATCACACATTCTGGAGCCCACTGTCCGCCAGGACAGAGGGCTCACCTCCGGTGGGTCCACTAGTACCCCCATAAGATTTACCTACCTAGGTACCTAGGTCGCTAGTCTAGGTGTGTTGGGCGTGCCGAAGGTGGGGGTGTTAGTGCTGGGTGCCCCACATGCCACGCCAGACTGTTCCAAAGCTCAACTGCAACCAATGGAAGCCTTCCCCAGAGGAGCTAAGCTAACCAACCTTATTGCCTCCGGATCAAGACTTGGAGGTAACCCGCGGGCCCGCCACGCTACAGAACCTGGCTCGTCTGCCAGACTTGCCGGACCCCATAAGAAATGCACAGATTACATTTGAGAGGCAATAGCAGGTCGGGTCTTGAAGTATTCCACATGGGATATTTCCCTGTCGTTCCCGTATCGAAAAGGTCCCTCATTTCTGCCTACTTACCTAGATTTGTAGTGATCACTTACATAGGCCCCATGAAGATATGAAAAAAAGGACAATGGTCAAGACTAAAGGGTCAAGAACAGTAGAAGGAATCATAATGAAACAAGAACTACCTAATGTGAGAACTGAAATGGAATCAGCCATCGGTACTTAAATACCTAGGTGTAGTATGTAGGCTAGTATCAGTTGTCCACATGTAGGCAGGTTACCATACATACCTCGTTCTAATTACTCTACTGACATGTTACGCATACGAGTATTCGAAGACGAAATTCAAACTTGTACTTATTAGCTACTGGAGACTAATTAGCAGACCCATGCATTTTCATAAAGTCCACTTGAGCGCATGGGTCAACCTTGGTGGGACACGCCTAAAAGCTTCTCGTGTTTACACAAGAAAGTTATACGAAGCTTGCATATGAGAACTCAACTAGTACGTTGCTATATGACAACAGACTTCATCCATTGTGGGAATCCAGTACTTCGAACCTGCGATGCTGAAGAGTGAACATTATGCAGTTCGGGATTCCCAATTCTTCACTTATGACCATGGCTATGAACATGGGAATAAGTATAGGCAAAGACAAGCTAAAAGTTGATTCAAAAACTTGAGCGTTGGTTCATGATACCCTGTCTGTGCTGAAAAAGGTATGTCCGGCAATACATACTATGCAGGCGATGGTGGACTATGCCTATATTGTCAAGCCCTTACGTGTTCTAGCATTTTTGTTCTGTTATCCACCTACGGCTCTCGCCCCAGGTTGTAAAGTGATACTGTTCTCTCTCTTCTTTTTCTCTCTATGCTTCATAGTTAACGTCTAATTCGATTATTAGTGCAATCCTGCGATTGAAGCCGTGTTGTTGGCTTTTTATTGCGTCTTAGCTGTCTTTAACCGATTGCAACATATCCTTGGCAATCACGCCATCCGCAACTCCGAGATCACCATGGTGGTGGAGACAAAATCTCCAGGCGATGGCCTCAAGATCATCCATGCCAGCTTGTTCCGAAGTTAGTATATGCCTTCAAATTATGTTGAACCTGATTTGGGTTTGGGGATAGATAAGGGACTACAGAAATTCGTCTTCACTCTATTCCATCTGAACTCCTATTAGTCAAATTTTACAATATTCTATGGGATGATGGAGACTAACAGATGATGGCTAGTGGCAACCAAGTCAATGGCGCAGGCTTATACCATACTCGGTTTCAAGGTCAACCATGCCCTCTTGCTAAGCACTATGGAGGTGGATTGGAACGGGATGGAGCGAGCTGCCGAAGCAACTTTTCCAACTGCGCCAGGCGCAACCCCTCGACCACCCTTCAAGAGAGCCGATTGGGATGAGCTCTGGGGAGACAAATACGACGTTATTACCGACATCGCCTCACCCTTCGTGCCTGAGCTGATCAAGGCCTACCCAGACGCAAAAGTCGTCGTCGTGCAGCGGGATTTCGACTCCTGGTGGCGAAGCTTCGACAGAAACGTCATCACCAAGAGCTATGAGTATCCTGCATCTGATATCGTCGCGTTTGTCACGACGCATATTCTGGGAGTCCGGATGGTGCCGTGCATAAGGAAAATGCTCTGCGGGCTGCTCGGTGCCAAGACGCGGGAGGAGATGAACGAAGCTCGGGGCAAGAAGGTTTACGACGCCTACTTTCGCGAGATCCGTAGACTCGTTCCGCCTGATAACCGGTTGGAGTACAAGATTGGGGATGGGTGGGAGCCTCTGTGTGATTTTCTGGACGTGGATGTTCCGGAGGGAGTGCCGTTTCCGCGAAGTAATGACGGTGCTGCACTCGACAAAACCGTCAAGGAGCGATACGTAGAATACTTCACACTCACTGCGCACGCTTTAGGTTCAGGAGTTACCGGGAAATTGCTTGCTGCCTGTGCTTGCGGATGGGTAGCATATCGCTGGATGTCAACTCGATAGAACAACAATCACGCCTTTTAGTACAGTTCTTAGAATGCAAGGGCGATACTCATTTATAGATGTCAAATCCGCGTGGGTTGGTGTTGGCTGCCAACGAAAATTGAGCTTAAAAAACACTGAAGTTATAATAATAATAATGCCGTAGATTGACCTGGTTGATGTGACTGTAATGACAAGTGATCATCAATACGATCGGCATGGGGAGGAAACAAATAACTATTAATTGAAAACTCACCACCGCGTTGACTACCATCTGCCCAGGCCCTTGGGATCAGGCCATCATGGTGTGTTTGACGGAAAGAGGGTCCTGCGATGTTCGAAAACTCAAAGTGTCGATTTCCTGCACAACTAGATGTTTTATGGCACCAACCAAAACTTCGGGGAATGGAGAAAGGCTTTGAGTCACTTTCGCGTGGCTATTACGTGATCAATACCGACAGACTGGTCATATCCTGCTTCGGGGATTATCTCCTTTTGTTCTCGCGGCTTGACTTGTATATTTCCCGATGTCACGTCACCCCTTAAAAAAAGAGTCGCGAGTCCTGTCAGTTTTCTTCTTTTGCTACTTGTCCCTTATTTTTGATGAAGCTCGCCGTTCAGTTGTGAGTCAAAGTAGCCTCTATTGTCTATGTTTGTGGGATGATTATCACAAGGATCTAAGACATTGACTCAACTGGATCGACTTTTTGGCGTTAGGTCATTGGTTGCACCAATGGCCGCATCGCGTGGCTGAGGCAGATCAACCCCGACAAGCTGACGGCCCGAATGTTAGGATTGGTCAGCCATTGAATTACCTGTGGCAGTGGATTTGTATCGATCAATAGAGTATAGTAGGTGGTAATGAGTCTCAACCGAAAATCTTCGGGCTTTACAGAGGCGTGTTGACCGTGGATGATCAAGGGGGAGGCGTGGCATTCCCCTCCATGGCTTCGTTCTGTTTAAGGGGCGTCGGGTGCCTGTGTGTATCTCAGCTTCATTAGGGTCGCCGGATACCATGATCATGGTTCTTATTCGCCGCACAAGTCCCGGTCTCAAACGTACCTGCAGAAATCAGGCGAGAGCGAGTACTCTAATTGATCGAGAAGCTCCCGTCTTAATTGAAAACCCCCCTCCACCGCCCTTTCACTTGTGGCCGTGACGTGTGAATTGTTCATCGCCAACAAGTGGCCCAGAAAACCACGACGAACTACACTGGTTGCCAATGAAGGGGGTGATTGCTGATCAACCTAGAATTGGTACATAGTCGCGATGGGCTTCGAACCCCCGGAACAGGAGCTGAAGTGGCAGCTAGAGCATGGGGATGAGACACAGATCCCGGGGCTCATAGCCGCTTGTGCTTTGACCGCGATTGCCTCTGTCATCATCTTAGGTCTTCGTTTCCTCTCTTTACGATTACTCCACGGTCGAATACACCTAGAAGCGGACGACTGGCTCGTCTTGATCGCATGGTTGTGCTTCATAACTTTGAATATATCCTGGGCCGCCGGTACGAGATACGGGATAGGACGCCATGCAGCGGTGGCCACCAATGTCTCCGTCACTCAGAGCGTAAGTTCAGCTTCAATCTTTCCAAACCGTTGCACACTCCTCGTCGATGTTGCCTGTGGACCTGGCATGCATGTTTCCAGTTGTCTGTGATACGGTGTTGCGATTTATCAGATAGCAAGGACAGAACTAATACGGATGATAGTTGGCTGTCGTTGGTGAAGCGACCTACATCCTCGCCATTGCCTTCATCAAATTCAGTGTCTTGGCGCTGTACCTGAAGACCTTTTCTGCCAAAAGATGCCGCTACTTTATTTGGGCGGTCGGGATAATCGTAATGGGCTGGACTATGTCAGGTGTCGTGGTGGCCATCTTCCAATGCACCTCTGTTAGATATATCTGGCAGCCGGATGTCGAGGGTAATTGTGTCGACTTCGGCCTGAGAAATCTAATTTCTGGGGTCTTGAATGTAATGATCAATATCCTCATCGTGGTAGTAATACCTTTTGCTTGGAGCCTGCATATTACAAAGCAAAAGAAGTGGCTTATACTTGTCACTTTTGTCACTGGAACGAGGTAAGTGACATCATCCATCAACTCCAATTGAAGCTCAAAAAGCTAATTCACGCATTATCTGTGCTGGATAGTGCCTGTATCATAAGCGTTGTACGATTACCCTATTCCATCCAGGTTGGAAACGACGGGCCTTGGGATGCCGTGCCAACTTTCATCATCAGCCTCATTGAGATCGTCATGAGCATGCTGGCCATCTCAATACCGGCATACCGCCCGATTTTTGAGCATGCTTTTGGAGGAGGACGCAGGGACAGCAGGAGTGCTCGTGCCTGTAGGTACAAGGAGACCATGCATATAGGTCTGTCCGGCGAGGATGCACGTACCCACGTGAATGTTACCTCGCCAGGGACGCATAATATGAGATGCGACCACGGCGGGATCAGTGTCACGAAAAACATAGAGCTAGTGAGGCATGCAAAGAAGAGCGGAAATTGGGTTCGGGTGACAGATGACGAAGAGCACCCGTGCAAGTCTCCGGAGCAGGACAAGACAGGAGGGTCGTGAAAACGCACGCCTCCTACAATCATTACGTTATACGTTTCTGACGCTACAGTAAAATATGCGTTAGAAACTCAAAAAGTCAAATGTTAATAAATTGTGCACATTAGAGGGTTATGTAGCGGGAGACTTGTTTCCCTGAGCATCAATGTGAAGTCTTTGTAGTGTTTTGGTTGCAGCATTTCACATAATACCTCTGGCTCGGACGATGCCACAAAATATTTGACTGGATGTATTCCGGAACATGGCTCCAATGATACATGGCCAAGCCTTTGGCAGGAGTCGCAGGGAAGGAACACAAGACACATGTGTTTATCACAGCCCATGATGAGGATATATTATAATTGTAAGCTTACAAGATGTATTTACAAGATGTAAAATGATCTTTGGTCTATTTCTCTAAGTACTACCATTATGTATGCGTCACAGTCATTTTGTGTATCTCAATACCTATTCAGTTCATGATCTCGATGATGTAGGTTGAACTTTGTAAATCCATACTTGAAACTTTAGCACGTAGAGGCACTGTATTTTACAGTTCTCCTGGCGGCCATCCGGCGGGTCTGGGGATGCCTATCAATTGTGTTTTAGCTGGAACGCACTGTGCCTCTTACACCATACTTGAGTGTAGGGAACGCGCTAAACTCCTAATTAACAATGCCAGCTTTTCAATCAGCCAGGGAAATTCTCTATCAGAGAACAGGTTGAACCTTATGAATTTTTGAGTGAGAGAATACCTAGGTAGGGAATGTGTCTTGATTATGCCCGAGGTAGAGGTTGGTGTTCCATGTCTGGATCTGACGGGAGCTTCGAAGTTGCCCGACTGCCTGTCTACATATGGAGTAATTGGCAATTTCCACAAGTCTCATCTATATATGGTATTGCTCCCAATCTTGGATATTTGGGGGCCGAAATACAAGTTTGATACATATATCGGTATGCAATTAGAACAGTCGGCAGATGCAGAGCGGTTGCACTGGGAAGATTAGCACGTGACTGTGACAATGGATGCTTTGAGCGGAGGTTGGGGACGTGAATGGCTCCTAATTCATCCTCAACATCTTAACGCACATCTACGTTTCCAATCACAAGATATCACCCTCACTCATCGAAAATGTCGCTATCTACCATTGCGATATTAGACGACTACCAGGGACTTTCAAGGATTCCCTTCGACAAGCTACAGTCCGCCGGCTATCCGGTGACGATTTTCACTGATACTCTCGCGCCATACAATCACCCCGAGACGCAGCAGGATGAGAGGGACGCCCTCGTCAAGAGACTAGAGCCATTCAATATAATTTGCAAGGCCACACTGCATCCTAAATCAGTGGAGCTCAATGTCTAACTGCCGTTAGGCTCGATGAGAGAACGAACACCGTTTCCAGCAGAGCGTGAGTGATGCACATCGTCGTATTCACCACCTGATTTTTACCAAAAAAAGTGAAGGAGGCGGAAACTTCTTACGCCTACTCAAAGAGGGAGCGCTGATGAATTTGAATGCTGACATAACATTTCCAGTTGTTAACCGGCTTCCGAACCTGAAGCTGTTACTCACAACAGGAGGTCGCAACGCATCCATTGACGTCAATGCTTGCCAGACCCGCGGGATTCCAGTTGCGGGCACGGTCCTGAACTCGGCTCCCACACCTGGCCCAGACAGTACCACACAACACACTGTAGCCCTGATTTTAGCCCTCGCTCGTAACATTCCCCAAGACGATGCTGTCATGAAAGCTGGCGGGTGGCAGACCAGAGACGCTGTGGGATTATCAGGAAAGGTGCTCGGCACGGTTGGTCTCGGAAGGCTCGGTGTTTCTGTTGCGAAAATCATGCACTCGGCTTTTGGAATGAGAGTGATTGCCTGGAGCACAAACCTGACACAGGATGCGGCAGACGAGAAGGCAAAGGCTGCCGGACTCCCAGTAGAGGACGAGAACGGGGCCAAGACCTTCCAGGTTGTTGGTCGAGATGAGCTATTCGCCAACGCAGATGTAGTCAGCATCCATGTGGTGTTATCGGAACGCTCAAGAGGCCTAGTTGGGACGAGCGACTTGGAGAAGATGAAGCGATCGGCATTGTTGGTGAACACATCGCGGGGACCTATCGTCAACGAGAGCGAACTGCTGAGTGCCGGAAAGAAGGGGATCATTCGGGGCATTGCATTAGATGTCTATGGTCTTGAACCTTTGCCCAAGGACAGCGAGTGGCGGACTACCAGATGGGGCGAGTCAGGGAGAAGTGAGGTCGTCTTGACCCCCCATACAGGGTATGTCGAAGGCGATAGCATTCGGGGATGGTATGAGAAGCAAGTCGAGAACATTCTGCGTTGGCAGAATGGGGAGGCGATGGAAACGCTCTACAAGGACAACGGGTACTGACAGCTTTAGGCTGCTGCTAGACCTGCGAGGGATGGAGGTTTCTCTGCATTTGATACACATGCAAATGCACACATCCATATGCCTTTGACGCATGAGACCAGCGTATTCACTTATGCGGTGAACGGCCGGAATGCATGAGGTGCCTAGAAAATGGTCCCGTTCTTACTCTTAGGATGGAGGGCCGTGTTGACTAACACAAGATTATACAGAGACAAACCAGGTATGATACATGGTTATATCGTGTTTAGACGACAATGAAACCAAAACAAGCTTTGCCCTTGAAACGAGATCTAGTAGCTGTTAGCTGTTAGCTGCCTGAAAAGTGCCTTGCTTGTTTGCCCTCTGCAATCAAAGCCCTGGACCTGGAGGTGAGGAAGGAGCAGCCGCAATCAACCAAGCCCTAGGACGGGACCTACTGGATGCTTCCGAGGAACCTGTTCCTTCTCTCTCCTCGCCTTCCTTAAGTTACCTATGCCCAGGTGTGCCCAGGTGTATGGACTTGAGTACTAGGTAATCTTGTCAGACTTACCACTTACCAACCTTGAAGTACCAAGCTGAGGTCCGCTGTATTACCACAGTCAGCATACTCGTTCGTCCATCCCATCTATAGGCACTCTTCTCGCCTACATACTTCGCTTCATTTCTCCTACACAGCAGCCTTCCAGTCTCTGTCCCGCCCGGTTCCCTCATCCTGCTGTTGGCCAAAGCATTGAACAGGAGCTGTCATGGACGCCGCAGAAGGTTTGCCTTGCGGCAGTGTCTCTGGAGGCATTCCCGGCGGCAATGTTGCCGGCGTGAGTGATGATGCAGCTGGTGGCGGAGATGGTAGGTTTTCCAACATCGCGTGAGGTCAGCTCATATCGAGTTGTGCTCCCCATTCCAAGTCTCTTGCCGGCTTAGCTTACACTGCAGTTTCTGTTGCCACGTACCCTGAGCCGATCAATCTTCTCAATCTTCTGTATCTGATCTAACATTGTGGGTTGTGTCTGTCTTTAGGACCTTCCACTTCGTCGAAAGCTTCACACAACCCTCAGGCAACGGTCCCTGGGGGTTTGAACCCTCTCCTGGGCCTCTCGGGAGCCTCCCAACTGCCCCAATCGCTCCAAACGCCCCAGCCATTCCAGCCATCTCAATCTCTTACCGCCCTTCCTGCGTCAACACTCCCGTCTTCGGTTCCTGCTCCTGTCCCTGCTCCCGTCCTTGCTCCCGTCCCTCGGCCTTCGAGCAGGAACTGCAGTCCTTCTCCTTTTCTGCGTGGCCCAGTCCCGCAGAAGGGTTCTGGACAAGACCGCTTTCTGCAGCTGCTGAAGGGAAGCGACCAATCTGGTTTGCCCGACTTTACCTCGATTGCTGTGCCCACCAATCTGGTCCATCGACCCACGGAAGCTCAGACCTATGGTACGCGACCCATACTTTGTTTTCCGTCACCTACTTTGACATGCTAATCCATTTCAACATTGCGTAGCCCTGGCGACACCGGCCGATACCACGGCGAAAACGACGGCGGCTGTTAAGACAGAGCGTAAGGGGGGTTCCTGGTTCTTGCCTAAGCCAGCCATTGGCAACGCCCATGGCCAGGCAGGTCGTCCGACCGCGGGTGGTCCACCCAATGGCCATATACCTCTCGCAACACAGCGCCTCAGTACGCAGTGTCAACTTCGGCACTTTAACCCAAAGTGGTTTGAGAGCCAGGGCCCCACTGGCTTCCTGTGCTCTGTCCAGATAATGAACAAGCTGATCAATGGGGGCACGGTGTATCCGACTGCCTATGAAGCTAAGCAAGCAGTAGCCGAGAAGGCTCTTGTCCACGTTAGGCAGATACCATGTGACGATCCGGCGGAGAAGGCGGAGAAGGCTGCGGCAAGACTCATGTCTGCTGGGAAAACCGACCGTTTCAGCGAGTCAAACCGGCTCGGACGCCCTCAAGTCAAGCGAGAGTCCCCTGCGAAGGCTAATAATGGAAGCTCCCAAAGCCAATATGTCAACGCAGCTCTTGCGGATGCCAACGTAGCGGCTCATGCCTGGAATGCATATTCCCATGCGTACCCCCCTGCGGCTAGTCACGAACAAGGAACTTCTCTCATCGATCGGATCACGTCAGCTTTTGGAGGTGCTGGACCTAGCCCAGCCGTTCTTGCCGATCCATTGGCTGCCCAAGCCTTTTTGCAGGGCTGTAAGTGAACTTTCAACATTCTCGATACTCAGCAGGCAACTACCAGTCTACCACAGTAAAAGTTCTGCTGTTCAGACCCAAGCGATCGATGTCCATCAACAGCATGTAGGACGATGACTGACTGTGATCGTTCTAGTGGCTGTCGGCACCTCGGTCCGAGTAGCTAGTTCCGTGTACGAGCCCTACATCGAGTCACGGAGCCGTCCGCTCCCTGTTGTCCCCGGTGAGACCTACCGCCCTTATGAGGCTCGGGAGCGATCCCCACAGCCCAGCATCAGTCGCAACTATAGGGATCGTTCTCCCCCACGCCAACGACCGACGTACGAGCCAAACACTCGACGATCCGGCTAGAAAACCACTTGAGGTACTCAAGATGTATGCTTCGACGCTTTGTGCGTTTAGAGGGCCGACATCGTCGGGCTATACCCTAGACGCGTAGTAGCCAAATTCGTGTGTACCTGTCGGCGTTGGAAGGGGCAATATCACTAGACCGAGACTAGGCGTTCTCACTTTTAGGTTGACAGCTAGCATAGGCAGGGTACTATGCTGGCACAATACATTAGGCACAGGGTGGAAAGTGCGCAATTTGAGCAGATATGACAGCTTAGAATTCAGATTTTGCTCGGCATCCTTAGCCCGCCGTCCAACCGAATAACAGTTCCGTTAAGCATCGAGTTCTCGATAATCTGTTTGACCAGTTGTGCGAATTCTGCCGGCTTACCAGCCCTGCGGGGAAACTCCATGACGGAAGCCAGTCCTTCCATCAGCTTTTTGGGCATCATAGCAGTCATCCTCGACTCGAAGATGCCTGGTGCGATAGTCATGCAGCGTATACCATAGCGGGCCAGGTCTCTCGTCATACTGGGCATTGAGAGTCAGCGAATAGCCGTATGGTTGGTGACAGGTAAGAGATATAGCATAGCAACCCACGGGAGAGTCATAGAGGCAACTGCCCCTTTACTTGCTGCATAAGCAACCTGCCCCTTCTGCCCATCGAAGGCGGCTACAGATGCCACCATGATGACAATCCCGCGCTCTTGGTCGTCGCCGGCTGCCTGGGTCTTTGCTAGGTGAACAAGGCATTGCCGTACCAAGTCCACAGTGCCACGTAGATTAACATTCACTACGAAATCAAAGCTGTCCAAGCTGAAGGCATCTCCGTTCCTATCTAATATCTGTGTGACCAATCAGTCAATATGCGTGGCAACAGAGCGTGCCCACAAGCAGGTCGAGAGGCTCCAATACCGTTGATGGATTGCCAACTCCGGCAGCTGGTATGACGCCGCCCATCGGCTTTCCCGTCTTCTCGATCCACTCGACGACACCTTTTACGGCGGCGGTGATGCTCTCGGTCTCGAGGACGTCGCAGACGAAGAACTTGGCTGCAGCCTGGGGCAGGGATTTTACCACTTCAGCTCCATTTTCTTCGTTGAGATCTAGAATGGCTACATTGCCTCCGCTGCGGCAGATCTCTTCGACGGCGGCTTGTCCCAAGCCTGATGCGCTGGGTATTGTGGCATCGTCAGTGATGTGAACTCGGTCTTAGTGGCTATCTCTTTTACATGTGATTGATGGCTGCGACTAAGCACTGGCTGGCGCGCGCTGTAGCGGATCGTTAGGGGGTTAGTTGTAGGTAGCTTACCCGCCCGACACCACAAACGTTCTACCTGCGATCTTCATTTTGATTTTGTTATTAGTGAATGGGGACTGGGCATTGGAATCACAGTTGACAAGATGCGAATTGATGAGGGAGGAAGGTTGTCATAGATATATGTTATATGCAAGTTGGAGTTGGGTATTTTTATTTATGTAATTGAACCTCGGCATGGTACTGCTAGTACCTTAGGTAGGTAGGTGCCTACTAGGTATATATGTACCTAAGGGGCCTAGAGGTAGCTAGCCTCTAGGGGTGCCACTAGGTAGAATGTTGGTCCTTCCCAAGCCCCTAAAAATAGGCAGGCTAAGGTTGTCAGGTTACATCATGGTTGGCCCGTCGCACCCCGGACCCCGGCCCCCATGATAAGCCCATGAGACATGTTACCCGCTTGGTCGTCGTTTGGTCGGTCTTGGGGCAGCCTGCTCTTCTGACAAATAAAGTTCAACCTCCAGACTCAAGATTCAACGTCAAGTCCACGTACATCTGCGACCCTTGTCTCACTGAGACGCCCGCCTTTTCTTTCTAATCCCGCGATTCAGCCCATTGCAAACACCGGCGGGAGGGAGCAGAGAAACGGCCAAGATGACACGCCCGCGACGACGCTCGTCGGTCGCAAGCGAGGAGGATGGAAGCACGGGCACGGCGGGAGACCAGGTACGCCGCCCTCCGCTATAGCCCCGGCCGGCAATGAGGGGTCATGTTGACTCAAGACTAGGAATTAGGGAGCATGTACGATTATCTTGCCAAGATAATACTGCTGGGACCGAGCGGCACTGGGAAGTAAGTTCTCTACCAATACACTACATCCGGCTGCCCCGGAATTTCAAGCGCGACGCTGTATCGTTATAGCAATCGCCCCGGAACACCATGGGAAGCCATGGCCGTCGCTGCCAAACCCAAGATTGCCATCTGAATGCGCCACTAACAAGACATCGCGCGCTGTCTCAGGTCCTGTCTGCTGCATCGATTTGTCAAGAACGAATGGCGTGTCGTCTCATCGCAAACGATCGGGGTTGAATTCGCGAGCAAGATCATCAAAGTCGGCACCGGAGCGCGGCGGAAACGGATAAAGTTGCAGGTACCTTTCCCCCGACCCGACACCGACCGACTCACATATGCGCTGTCTGCCCTGAGGGGTGCTCCGTGGTGCAACCGAAGGACTGATTCGATTACAGCTATGGGACACAGCAGGCACAGAACGCTTCCGCTCCGTATCGCGATCGTACTATCGCGGGGCTGCCGGCGCCATCTTGTGCTACGACGTCACATCACACAACTCCTTCCGCGACCTGCAACCATTTCTGAACGATGCGCGCGCACTCGCTTCCCCGGCCCTGACCCTCCTCCTCGTCGGCAACAAGCTCGACCTCGCGAACGACTCCCTCATCGACACGAGTATACCACCGCCCACGCCATCCAGCGTAGGCTCGAACTTCCCCTACGGCACGCCAGCTAGCACGGCAAGCACAGGGCTCGGCGCTCAGCTGCGGGCCACCGTGGCCCCCGAGGGGCGCGAGGTATCCCCGGAGGAGGCCTCGCGGTGGGCCAGTGGCGTCAACGTACCCGTCACGATGGAAGTCTCAGCGTTATCCGGCGAAGGCGTGGACGAGGTGTTCGGGCGGCTGGCACGCATGATATTGACCAAGATAGAGCTTGGCGAGATCGACCCGGACGATCCCATGAGTGGGATACAGTACGGCGATGGCGGCATGTGGCACGCCGGTGCCAGCGACGGCGCTAGTATCAAGAGCGCTATGACAGCAGACGAGATCGGTCTTGGAGGTGCCGGTGTTCGGAGCAGGAGAAGAGGCAAGAGTCGCAATCCAAACTGGGGAATGCGCGAGTGGGAAGAGGTCTTCACGCTAAATCGTGGGCGCGGAAGAGGCAACTGCTGCTAGACTAAACGCAGACTCAGATGATCTCAGCGTGGCACGTGGGTGGGACATGGTTGCAAGAGCTGATAACTGGCTGGTCCGGGGCTTACGAAGGTGTGTTGGGCAGACAGTATGTGACAGATGAGCGTGGGCGAGGTGGCAGCGGAAGCGCGAATGTGAGGACTGATACCTCACGTGGTGGTGCCCCGGAACATAGGAAATACCTACGACTGCAACGACTACACTACATACATCCAGAGCCATACGGCGCACTCGTTTTTCGGCGTTTGGGAGACAGGATACGGGATATACATTGCACAGCCTACGTACGTACAAGGTTTCCCCGATTCAAATGGCGCTTGGCGCTTCCGAGCTGGTTTTAGATTGTCCATAGAGAGCAAGAACAGAGTCGAACGGAGCAGAGCAGAGGAGCGACTCGTCTACATGCATATTAAGGTACCTAATGTCGATATTTCTTATGTACTCGAATATACTCATCTAATTGATAATGCTTATCTGCGCTATCTAGTTGTAGGTACATGGCAATTTGTTTGTGACGAGTGACTGTTAGTTCTGTCTGGCAGACTACGAATGTTTAGCTGGAACCTGAGTTGAATAGACTGCTTCATTTTAATATCTGACTCTTTGTTACGCAGTGCTGCCTGATGTCATGTACATTAGATACATACAAGAAAGTCTCTCGCAACTCAAAGGAATACCTTTCCAGCTCGGTTTTCCAGAAACAGCAACGGAGGACGATGCTCCGTGTTCTGAACTGTCACGAAAACTGGGGTGCAAATGCCAAGATTCTAACCGTAAGGTGTACGACAGTGAGTGCAACTCGCTGATATTGCTATGAATTTAAGTAAATAAGAAAAGATGTTAGCTAGATGCTTCGAGATAGTGCTCGTATTGGTTGTCTCGGTTAGCTGCCTACCTACCTACTCTCATTAGCAGCTGTAAATCTATCTTGTGCGAGCTTGAGGCTTCTTACAGCGGTGGTTGGGGAATCCTTTCCCCCACATACTAGGTACCTAAGCTTCTCAGCCAAGCCCTCCTTTGGAACTTTGCAAAGCTGCTGATCGAAATCGAAGTGTTACCTTGGATGTTACCTTCCTTTGTCGAACCGAACTTGTGATACTTAAGTGCCTGTTCTAAGGCAAGCATTCGCATCCGATGTGCAGGTGTATTTGGAGCCCCGGAGGCTGCAGGTTCAGAGATCGATCTCGGCACGAGGTAGGCCGGTTCCAATGTGGGATTGAGTAACGAATGTAGAAATGGGTTTGTTTTGTCCATGGCCACTGCCTACCTAGACCAAAACCTCTAAAAAAGATGCTTCTGCTGTATGGAAATTCGTTCCATCATTGCTGTATTCTGATCACCATTCCTTCTACTCCTCATTCTGCCCCTGTCGTCAAGTCAGGTTCGGAATAATAAGTACCAACACCCCACCATCATCATCATGGAACCCCGCATCGTCGTCCCCATCGACAAGCACTGGGAGTTCAAACAGGGCGACAAAGGTGACGATACATACTTGCCCGTCGCCCAGTTCCCAACGAATGTGCATCTGGACCTGCTCGCCCACAAGCTCATACCGGACCCCTACATCGGCAAGAATGAGATCGATATACAATGGGTTGGCGAGCAAGTCTGGGTCTACAGGACCAAGTTCGCGTCCCCTCAAACAACGAGACCGCAGACCGTCATTGCATTCGATGGCCTCGATACTTTCGCCACGGTCGTGCTGAACGGCAAGACAATCCTTGAGTCGGAGAACATGTTCCTGCCCGAGCGCGTGGACGTCACAGAGGTGCTGGCCAAAGCGGGCGAGGAGAACGAGTTCGTCATCACCTTCGACAGCGCCTATCTTAGGGGCTGGAAGCTTGTTGAGGAGCACCCCGATCATAAGTGGGGGTGTTGGAATGGAGATAATTCGAGATTGGCGGTTCGGAAGACGCAGTACCATTGGGTAGGTCAAAATTACAATGAGGGCATGGAACATGAAATTGCCAGTGATGCTAAGAATTGGCCGGCTAACACCACCACTTTCAACCATAGGGATGGGATTGGGGCCCGGTCACCTTATCATGCGGACCGTGGCGGCCTATTAATCTCGAGATCTACGAGTCTCGTGTGAGCGATCTCTGGTGCGACATTGATGTCGACAAGTCTCTCAAATCAGCCACTGTCGTCGTCCATGCGCCGATCGAAGGCAAAGCTTCAAAGTTGCGTCTGGACATCTCACTTAACGACTCCCTCGTGGCTAGCCAAGACATCGAAGACAGCACCAGTGCCACGTTTAGGATCTCCGACCCTGAGCTCTGGTACCCGATCCGATACGGTAAGCAGCCATTGTACACTGTCAAGGCGACCGCAGTCCACGACGGCAAAGATGTAGACAGTATCACCAAGAAGATCGGCTTGCGGAGAGCCGAGCTTATACAGAGGCCACTGAAGGGACAGCCGGGCACTTCGTTCTTCTTCGAGGTCAATGGCATCCCTCTCTTCTGCGGCGGTAGTGACTGGATCCCCGCCGACAACTTTATCCCGCGTATTAGCAAGGAACGATATCGTGACTGGGTCAAATTGGTGGCCGACGGTAATCAGTTCATGATCCGGGCCTGGGGAGGCGGCATCTACGAAGAACAGGCCTTCTACGACGCCTGTGACGAGCTAGGTATCTTGGTATGGCAAGACTTCATGTTCGGGTGCGGTAATTACCCGGTGTGGCCCGAGTTGCTAGCCTCCATCAAGCGTGAAGCAGAGGAAAACGTCAAGTTGCTAAGACATCACCCAAGCATCGTGATCTGGGCCGGCAATAACGAGGACTACCAATACGCCGAGGGCGCGAGCTTGGAATGGGACAAGGACAACATGGACGCTGAAAGCTGGCTCAAGACCGACTTTCCCGCGCGCTATATCTATGAAAAGATCCTGCCGGATGCGTGCCACGAGTATTG
This sequence comes from Astrocystis sublimbata, assembly GCA_022453515.1. Taxonomy (NCBI): domain Eukaryota; kingdom Fungi; phylum Ascomycota; class Sordariomycetes; order Xylariales; family Xylariaceae; genus Astrocystis; species Astrocystis sublimbata. Next base: position 280,984 of record JAJNNY010000010.1, on the reverse strand, counting down.
TCCATCGGTGCACTACCACCCCGGCAGCCCATGGGGCGGCGTTGATACTCACGATCCGACAGTGGGTGATATCCACCAGTGGAATGTGTGGCATGGAACGCAGGAAAAATACCAGAACTTCGACAAACTTGTCGGAAGATTCGTGTCCGAGTTTGGCATGGAGGCATTTCCCTCTGTTAAGACGATCGACGCCTTCCTCCCCCTCGGAAAGGCGGACCCGGACCGGTACCCTCAGTCGTCGACAATCGACTTCCACAACAAGGCCGACGGCCACGAGCGGCGCATCGCGCTGTACCTCGTCGAGAATATGCGATACGCACCCGACCCGCTCGAGCAGTTCGTCTACTGCACCCAGCTGATGCAAGCCGAGTGTCTCGCCTCTGCCTACAGGCTATGGAAGCGACAGTGGAAGGGACCGGGGCGCGAGTACTGCGCCGGCGCCCTGGTGTGGCAGATCAACGACTGCTGGCCCGTGACGTCGTGGTCGATCTGCGACTACTACCTGCGGCCCAAGCACGCATACTACACGGTGAAGCGCGAGATGGCGCCCCTGAGCGTCGGCATCACGCGCCGCGAGCACCACCACCCGAACCCCGACAACAAGTACTCCCGCATCGGGGGCACGACGCAGATCCAGGTCGAGATATGGGGCAGCAACCTCACGCTCGAGGATATCGAGATCGACTGCCTCGTGCGCGCGTGGGATGTCGAGACGGGAGAGCAGACGTACGCCGAGATCGTCCGCAAGGAGCTGCGGTTGCTCAAGAACCAGTCTACCGAGATTGTGGCCATGGACGTGCCGGTGCAGAACAAGGGCGACGAGGGTCGCACGGTGGTCGCGGCTTACCTTCTCAGCTCGTCTTCTAGAGACCCTCAGGATGGCACGACGCCTACGCAGATGGGCAAGGAGCAGCTTGCCCGCTACGTGAATTGGCCTGAACCCCTGAAATATCTACATCTCCAGAAGCCGCAGCAACTGAAAGCGGAGCTGAGTGGGGATCATAAGGCGGTGATGCTGAGCGCTGAGGTGCCTGTGAAAGGTGTCGCTGTTGAGTGCGAGGATGACGCTGTTCATTTTGAGGATAATCTCGTGGACATTGTGCCGGGGGAAACGGTCAGGATCCCGGTTCGTGGTGCGAGTGAAGCGACAAAAGTCACGACGAGGTATCTTGGGATGATCTAAGACGCTCGATGAGTTTGTGGAATTATTGTCATTGCTAGCATTGGTAAGCTAACATTGAAAACATATTATTTGGAGGAAGGATGCAAACTTCTATGCAAATACCGAGCGAAGGGTGGGACAGCAGATGAAGATGTCAGATCCATAGTTTAAATTATCGGACAATATGAGTTAATCATGATACTTGAACTCTGCTTGAGCCACTAGATAACCTATAGGAGGATATATTCTTGTGCTCTTTGACAATCTGTATCCTTCGACATCCTGTCTGCGATTTGCTATGCTGAGCTGACTGTTTACCACCACCCTCAAGACTCTGGTAAAAAAAAACTCCAATCCCGCCAGAAGAACGCCTCATCGCCTCGCCAACTTCAGCAACGGCAACGACAACCTATCAAAGCTTTTACGCCACTTGCTCATTAGGACCTCCAATCAAGATCTTGATGACCTCACCCTGCTTCACTTTTTCAAAAGCCTTCTCGGCATTCTTGAACTCGACAACCTCGCTGATCAACTTCTTGACCTCCACCTTGCCGCTGGCTACGAGCTGAATGGCGAGGGTATAGTCCCCGCTACCGTACCGGAAGCTTCCCTTGGCCGTGACCTCTTTCAAGCACATAGCCATGATAGGAAACGTGATGTTATCCTTGCCCATTCCGCCCTGGACATACGTGCCGCCATTGCGCACCGTGTGCAGACACGTCTGGATGCTCGGCTCGGCGCCACTCGCATCAATGACGACGTCGGCACCGTTCGGCAAGCCCGCGAGCTTCCTGATGTTGGCCGCGTTCTCCTCGGCCGGGACGCGCTGACTGACGTAGGTATGCGAGGAGCAGAAGGCCTTGGCGAAGTCGAGCTTGGACTCGACGATGTCGACGGAGACGACGGTGGTGGCGCCGAAGGCACGCGCGACGGCCGCGCACAGCAGGCCCACGGGGCCGGCGCCCATGACGACGACGGACTGCCCCGGCGCCACGGCGGCCTGGCGCACGATGTGCACGGCGACGGCCAGCGGCTCGATCAGCGCGCCCTCCTGCAGCGACACGCCGTCGGGCAGCTTGTAGCAGAAGTCGGCGGGCGCGGTCCAGAAGCCCGTCAGCGTGCCGTCGTACGGCGGCGTCGCCGCGAACCGCATCTCCGGGCACAGGTTGTACTTGCCGCCCAGGCAAGGGCCGCACCGGCGGCAGGGGTAGCCGGGCTCGAGGGCGATGCGGTCGCCCGCCGCCAGGCCGGTGACGGCCGAGCCGACCTGCACCACGGTCCCGGCGGACTCGTGCCCGAGGATCATGGGGTCCTTGACCACGTAGTGCCCGATCGCGCCGTGCTGCCAGTAGTGCACGTCGGAGCCGCAGATGCCCGTGTAGTTGACGGCGACGAGGACATCGTGCTCGCTCTGGAGGGTCGGCGCGGGCCGGTCGACGAAGCCTACGTCGAGGGGCTTGTTGAGGACGAAAGAGAGGTTCTGGAAGGGGGTTGGGATGGTGGTTAGTTTGTTGTTGCTAATTATTTGCTATTTGCGACGCCGAAGGAGGGACGGGACTGGACTGGACTGGACGCGGACGCTACGTACGCTGGCGGTCTTGGGATCGATTGCCATTGTCATCGATATTTACCCTGACAAGATTTTGAAGAAAGTGAAATAACGGTTAATATTGGGGTTCTGCTTCTTGTTGCTGCAATACTCTTTTTTTTTCGTTTTTCTCAAAATAATCGCCAAGACATCGAGGACAATGACGATGACGATGAGGGTTTCACACCAAGAGAAGACTTGCAATTCTGGGGACGATGTTTTTATGGCTTATTCAAATGTTACACTCTTGTCTTCACTAAGGGGGGCGAGCTTTGAGGTCTTTTGCTCTGTCCCGATGAGCTTCGCCTTTACTTCAGTGACTTATCTTTTCCCTCCAATTAGAGCGGCTTTGGAGTTCATTCTCTTCATGGTCACTTGCTCAGATGATAAGATATTACTTACACGATGGCGGGGCAAGCGACAGCAGAGAATGTCGTAATAGCTACCCATCTGTGTTAGTTTACACTGCAGCTCCCGATTAATATGGGGAGGGGAAAGGTTTGAATGTGGGGGTTGGTGGGTTGGCATGTTGAATAAGAAGTCGAGGAATCCCAAGACATTTCTGCGAGTGCTACTGTATGCGTAGCTCATGTGGGTTGAATGTTTTAGCCGCTTGTTTTATCCGCACCAATCGACGAGCATGTTTGCTATCTAGTTAGAAGCTGCTCGATAATTGCTTACCTCGTCAGCTAGGATGCTAGGTTGAGGCAGGCAATGAGCGATCCAGAAGTTGTCATCATCGTGAGATGGCATCAACCTTTGGTGAGTCTGTCAGATGCTGGTATGCAGCAGCAACAAAGTGAGCTGCAATTTCAAGCTTTAGTGGAATTGCTTTGGTCCCTACATGGTGCCGTGCCGTCTACTGTAATTTAGCAATTGCTTACTTGAACGGGAAACATTGGTTCCCCTCATTTACCCCCATTGCCCCCCAACTACCTGCCCCCCAACTACCTGCCCCCCAACTACCTACCCCTCATCAGCGCGACAGCAATAGGGCAACAAGACTTGAGCTACATGCTCACATGCGTGGCTAAGTAGTTAAGAATGAATCCATGGAGTGAAAAGATCAAGGGAGTAATAAGCATGACAGATATAATTCGTTAAGCTTTAGATGCTAACGACACATGAAAGTTGCACATGCTTCGTACCGGACCCTTACTATCCCCTCAATTGCCCCACTTACACACAGGATGTGCTACTGGGGACTCAGTCTAAGTAGTTGTCGTGTGGTATGACCACGTTAATTGATATTCTCCGTCCAAGGCTTCAATGCCTCAAGGAACCTCAGGTGTAGATCGGGGTCCCCGAACGCTTTCAGCAACGGCTGCCAGATGTCTTCGCCCAGGGCGCGGAACATGATGAGGAACCCGGCATGGGTGAAGTCGACGTAACTGACCTTGTCGCCAAAGAAGAATATGCCCTTGTCGTTCTCCTTCAGCATTTCCGTGATCTTCTGCAGATGCGGGGCGGCGTTTTCCCAGACGTGAGGGCCGCTGTTCTCCTCCACGTACTTCTCCAGCGGCATGCCTACCGCCTCCGACCGCGTCCGTAGCCAGTACTCCATGTTGACCTCCTTGAGCAACCGCTTGGGCACGGCAAGGATATACAGAGGGCGGATGGCCTCGAAGGCGTCTCGGAGAGCGTCGATGTACTTCAGCCGGTAGGGCTCGTCGAGGTGCAGGGATGGCTCCGGGTGCTGCTTCTCAAGCTCGTTGGCGATCACCAAGGAGTCCATCATGTATGTGCCATCGGGCTGGATTATCGTAGGGACAGTGAAGTCTTTCTTGTCGGGAAAACTAGTGGATTGTTTGATTCTGGTAAGCCAACGACGGCCTCGTGGGAGGGGGTGGGTGATGTATATGTGTGACAAATATAAAGTGAATCTCACTGAGGTCTAAGCCTGGGAGCGATTTCCGGATATTCGACCTGTGAGATGTTAGCCAAGGTCATGCAGCCGGTGCCGGGGCCGTTTCATGGCATCATGGAACTTGCCCATTCGGTCTTGTAGTCCAGTCCTTTATAGTTCAGGACCATGCGAGCTGCATTCGTTGGTGGGTTTGCATCACATTAAATTTGAGAGTGTATGCTCACTTTTCCAAGTGTTCAGGGACCATGGATAGTTTGGGTCCTTTGATGGAATGTCAAAGAGCACAATTTGGGAGTCTGCCATTTTGGATCAATAGCTGTGATGGTCGAAGGTTGTGAGGATGTTGATGTTAGGGATGCAAAGAATGTAGTACTTGGTCGAGGACGTTCAATTGATGCTGAAGCTAATTATAAGTAGATGGATGGGCTTTCTTTTCTCACATCCGAAAGATAGACCTCGAACACCGAATGTCCAAAGGATGTGATTTGTAATCTGCAAGGGCGTATGTTGACCCATATGCTTAGCAACAATGAAAACCAGGTACCCAAAATGGTCTGTGAGTGTGAGCTGTCAGCTTATACCTAGTATACCTAACATACCTAGTTTTCACCGTTGGGTTATAATTATATATCTACCTGGGTATGAGCTTGAACCTGCCTGGGCTAGATACTGACCCGAAATCGTGTTCCGGGTGGTAAAGTGTCAATGCCGATGTGATGATTGGCCATACCTAATGCTGACAGATATGGAAAGTGAGATGGTTAGGTACCTTAGGTACCTAGGTATAGTCCTACCTTGCGTGGGCGTTATTTGCATATTTATGATAATCCTACCATCATAAAGTCCTGAATGATAGGTTTCTCTCGATGGATTGCTTCCAATGTTGATAGCTCCTTATCTACCCCAGGTACTTAGTAGGTAGCTGCGTTACCTCATTTGGAATGCACAGAAACCACAGGCTGTCATACAGGCGGAGGCGGGACAGGACAGAGTGGTGTATCTATCAGCTGGAACAAGCTCGTTGAGCGTGATTCTGGCGCAACGTGAGGTGCACTAGTCTGGAAATGTGAGAAAGCCATTCACAATTAAAAAACGCATTCACGATAAGGATATATGAGGCAGGTACGTACGTCATCGTGATACAGCGGCAAGGGCTTGAGCGGTGGTGCTACTAGAGGTATCGAAGAAACGACCACCGGGGGGTGTGGAGGGCTACAGCACCTTGGGGTATCTGCCTGCCTACCCTACCTAAGCTAAGCTCCCCCACCATGTCATTGGAGAGAGTAGCTCCAGCCATCACAGCTCATCCATCAACTTGCCTTGCCGTCCCTCTCTCCATACCTTGCCCTTCCCGTGTATCTCCCTGCCTCCATCCTCCTAAGCTGTCGGCAACAAACTTCCCATCACCCTACTTCTCAGTGAGAGTACAGGGCTGGTGTTTGCTGATCCATGCCCAGTGCTCTTATCTACCAAATCTACCCCCCATCTTGCCCATCTACCTAGCTTCAGCATACTCCACCCACCGCACCGCGATACCCGCCGCCGCATCGCCAACTGCCTATTGTCTCCATAGTTGTGCTGCCGAGCCCCCGGGATCCTACTGTACAGTACTTTAGGTACCGACTGTGCCTACTGTGCAAGCTGTGCAAGCTGAACCCTGACGACTGAGCTCAGCTCCCTGCCTGCGCACGCGATATTGCGACACGGCGGTACCGCGACACCGACTCCGCCAACCCGATCCCGCCCTCCGACTAGGAATAGCCGCCGTCACTGGCCGTTTTATCCTACATACAGTACCTACTTGCTCTAGAGTCTACTACCCGCCTAGTACAGTACTGACTGCTGCAGTGCAAACATACGCACAACTCCACCCCTCCACCCGCAGCACCACCTCCACCTCCGCATCACCACCTCCCCTGCTCCTCCTGCTCCTCCCAGCCCGCCATCATGGCCACCGCTGCCATCTTCCGCTCCACGAGAGCCTCTCTTCCCCGACACCTCCTGCAGACTTCAAAGTTCCCCAAGATGGATGTCCGCCGCAACCTCTCGTCCTATCTCGTCACCCCCAAGGAGCTGGCCGACGCCCTCCAGAAGAGCCCGCCCTCCGTCATCAGCACCGACCCCCGCGTCGTTCCCCTCTGCGCCTCCTGGTTCATGCCCAATGACTCGCGCACCGGCATTGAGGCCTTCCACGAGAAGCGCATACCCAAGGCCCGCTTCTTCGATCTCGACAAAGTCAAGGACAAGCACTCGCCCTATCCCCACATGCTGCCCAGCCCCAAGAAGTTCGCCGAGGCCATGAGCTCCCTCGGCATCCGCAAGGACGACACCGTTGTTGTCTACGACCACCACGACGTCGGCATATTCAGTGCGCCCCGTGTGGGCTGGACCCTGAAAGTCCTCGGCCACTCCAAGGTCCACGTCCTCAACAACTTCAAGCTGTGGGTCGACGAGGGCTACCCGACCGAGTCCGGCAATCTCTTCACCGTCGAGTGCAACCCCTACCCAATCCCCCAGCTCGACGAGACCAAGGTCGCCAGCTTCGAAGAGGTGCGCGAGGTCGCCGAGGACTGCAACAAGGAGGGCGCCGAGGGCATCCAAATCCTTGACGCACGGCCCAACGCCAGATTCACCGGCGAGGCCCCGGAGCCGAGACCAGGTCTGTCCTCAGGCCACATGCCAGGCGCCATCAGCCTTCCCTTCAGCGAGGTGCTAGACCCCACCACCAAGACGCTGCTGCCCAAGGACCAGCTGCGGAAGCTCTTCGAGAAGAAGGGCATCGATCCCTCCAAGCCCATCATCTCAAGCTGTGGTACCGGTGTGACGGCCGTCGTCATCGACGCAGCCCTGGAACATGCAGGGTATGGCTCGCCTGAGACCCGCAAGGTGTACGACGGGAGTTGGACGTAAGTTTTTTCTTTGCCTTTCTTTATAGCACGATCGATCAGGGGTAGAATGATTGACCATCTTTCCCATCTTTCCCATCTTTCCCACCTACTCTCCTATCCTCCCACTCCCTCATTCGTCAGTGAATGCTAATGAGACTATGCAATCAGTGAGTGGGCACAGCGTGTAGAGCCCTCAGATAACCTCATCATCAAAGACACCCCCAAAGAAACGTAATTGGAGCTAAAGAAGAAGGAAAAGGGGATGAGCCTTCATCAACATAACATAACATCATCATCCTTAACTCAAAAGTCTCTCCAAATCTCACTCACCACCTGAATCCCCCAAGCCTTACTACTCCCTCTCCCTTTCCCTCTCCCTCTCGCCCACTTCCCTCGCCTACCTCCCTTCTCCCCTCTAAGCCTTTTTAATCGGACCCTGAAACGGATGAATGAACGACTTTTGTGAGATACCCGCAGTGACTTAATTCGTCGTGGCTTTGTCTCCTTGCTTGCTCTTAATGGTGGACGGAACGGAATCATGTAAAATTGTGTACTATAATCAGGGGGTGGCAACTGTTCCTGAATTCTTTTTCCTCTCTCCCTCCCTTGGTACTGCATCGTTACGTTGGTCGCCTGTGCATTGTATTATCATCGTGTGGCGTTGATATGTAAAAACATGGGCGGTAGGCGTTATTGATCCTCCCCTCTCCTTTACATCCCATCGGTCTGCGTCGGGTTTACAAAAACGGATTTGGGGCGAGACTAGGTATCAAGTGACATAGCCAATCGATCAATCAATCAAGAATGCAATTAATTTCATGGGTACCTTGTGTAGAAGTGGCTGAAATTCCCTCTACAAGTACCTAGGCAGCTGGCTAGCTTATCCGCCCCCTACTTCCAAAAACCCGAAAGATGCACAAATGGGAATCTCAACAACCCAATGCCCGAGCGCCTGCTTATTGCGATACATAGGTAGATAACCCCTTCAGTATCAAAACTTCCAGTCCAAGAAAAAACGTGTGACCCCTTTATACCCTTACTTCTGCATTGTCTTTCTCTTCATGCGTAAATGATTAGTCTGATAACTCATCTCATATCTTTAATTCACCCACAACCAATGTTAGTTTTCCCTGTCTTTTCCGACACCCATTTACCACACATAAACGGGACGAATACGTTGCCATCGCAGATCGCTAGGCTTCGAAGCCGTCGTTGGCGTGGGCACCTCTACGCTGTTCCACTCTGGTGACTCCTTTGGCGGATCGAGTTCCTCGCGCAGTGCCGCCGTGTGCAACATGGTTGGAGCCCCCAACGCCCCGTCGGGTTCTCGCCAGGCTAACATACCTGGAGACGCCATGGTCCTCATGGATGGCGAGGGGCCCCCGCCATAAGGAACAACACCAGGCGGATAAGTGTACGATGTCGCTGGTCCAGTGGAGTCGGTAATTGGGACTTCGCTTCCCTCTTGGTTGGGGTTGGTGCCCGTGTAAGAGGCTGTCGGTTGTCCTGGGCTGCCAGGTGGAGGATTGGGCGAAGATGGGCTGGGGTTTGTTTCGGTAGGCGTGATACTACCAGTCGGTCCTGGAGAGGTGTTGGAATTAGTTCCAGGAACTTGGGTGTTGCTCTGGCTAGGTTGAGTGCTTGGATTCTGTTGACCAGGAGCCACGCCACCGCCTCCGTTTGGTGGTGAGGTTGAGCTTGGCCCCAGCGACGGCAATGATTCAGAATTTGTACTTGATCCGGGTGGCACCGATGAGGTCTCGCCCGTCAGGGTCATACTCCCGCTTGCATTCGTCGTGGAGGGCATGCCGGGACCTGACATGCTTGGACCAGTGCTTCCGCGACTGCTACTTGCCGTCGGAACTGAGGCTGTGAAACTCGTTGTAGGCGTTGTTCCTTGACTAGGCATCCCAGGACTCGGGCTGCCATTATGGCCTGGTCCAGAACAGGTCGGGTCTGTCGACCCCGGCGGGCATGTATTTGACGGAACTCCGGGCCCGCCTGTCGGATTCGTTGGGTTCATAGAGCTGGTCGAGCCGGATGGCGGACTAGAGCTTGGTGATGGATTTCCCCCACCACTGGATGAGATACAAGCAGGATCTGTAGACCCGGCTGTACAAGTGCTGGGAATGCCACTTGATGTAGACGATGACGGATGCTGTTGCCCTGGCGCTACGGCTCCTCCGCCCACCGGTGAAGTGCAGGCTGGATCATTTGATCCTGGTGGGCAGGTGGAAGATCCGGCGCTCGGTGAAATTGTACTAGGCTGGCTCTGGCTGGGTGGTACATCTTCGCTAGAACTTGACAAGATACAACTTGGATCGCTCGATCCTGGTACGCAAGTGGGAGAACCAGTGCCCGGCGAGTTTGTACTTGGCTGGCTCTGGCTGGGTGGTACATCTTCGCTAGAACTTGACAAGACACAACTTGGATCGCTCGATCCTGGTACGCAAGTGGGCGAGCTGGCACCGGGCGGGCGTGTACTAGGCTGACTCTGACTAGGTGGTATATCCTCATCGGAAGTAGATGAGATACAATTTGAATCGCTTGATCCCGGCGTGCAGGTCATAGAATTACCACTCGGGGATGGAGTCGTTGGGGGTGGCACTTGTCCCGGAGGTATACCGCTTCCGCCGGATGGAGGAGATGATGAGGGACCGGTAGTTGTGCCTCCAGTAGTAGGTTGCGACGTTGAACTAGGGCTAGGGTTTCCATTGCTGTTACTCGGTCCAGGTGGGCAGTTGACCCCTATGCCTGGAATGCATAATGCTGAGTTGCTAGAGGTAGCTGTAGGGCTACAATTCGCATCGATGCCAGGCACGCATGAGCTTGGCCCGTTCGTTGTTGAGCTTGGAGGAGGTCCATGGCCAGGTGTACTCATGAGAGGCGGCGTGGTACCACTAATCAACGTTGTAGGCGGTGTCACTTGGCCTGGAGCCACACCGCCACCTCCGAAAGGGGGTTCTGACGCCGAAGGTGAGATGGGAGACGAAAAGAAGGTGAGATCCCGGGGCAGTTGACCTAGGGGCTGGCTTGTGGTTTTGCCATACACGCTGATGTAGCTCTCCAGGTCTGCAGTTTCAGGGGGGAAAATGATCAACGGTGTTATGATCTCAGTCTCAGCAACACCACCGAAGTCCAACTCCAGCACTTCTGGTGGTGGGATAGTAGGTGCTCGTAGTTGGGGCCCAGCGCTAGCCCAACCATAAGGCAGTCCATCTGGACTGTAGCAACTGAGGGCATCTAAACCACCGCACATCTGCGTGGGATCCCCGGCACATGGAATCGAGCACACTCTCTCATCCATCTGTTGCGTTCCGTTTAGGAAATTTCCACAGAGGCATAAGTTGCCCTTCTCGGTACCTGCTGTAAGAAAGCCCCTAACCATACAATGTTGGATGCAGTCTTCGTTCGTAAGGAGGGCCTTATTGAAGACTTCAGAGTCAAGTGCTCTCTGATTTGGGTCATCTGCCCAGCAGCCACAGTAACTCCAGCCCAATACTTTTTCAGGGGGCGGAGGGCTTGGCTGGCCGGGCGCAGGAGACGAAAACGAGGTGCTTGGGAAGGCGGTAGTACCCGGGGAAACGGCAGTGGGCGTAATAGAGCCGATACATGGACCTGGGGTTTGAAGAGGAGCACAAAACCAGCCACCTTCACAATGAGCACATGGCCAACCGAAACCACAAGGAGCAAGCTGTGCCGGGGTCTGAGATGGTGGGCAGAACCAGCCGTCAAGGCAGTCGTCGCACGTAAACCCATTTCCCGGGCAGGGGCCCTTTGCGCCGTTCCCTCCAGGAGGTGTAGGATTAGAATTGGGGCAGTTGCAGGCTGCTGGGGATGCAGTACATTGTGATGTAGCACAAGGTGCGAAGACCGTCACAACTGTTGTCTGCCTGTTCATGTGTGTGTGTCAGCAGCTTGATGGTGAGCAAGGTTGAGATCAGCCAATGGAAAATCACTTACACAGCAGGAGCTGGTATCACACCGGAAGTGCATGGTTGGAAAACAGTGTAGTAATCGGTGACAGTGATATATCCGATCACTTTGATTGATAATTAGTTTCAGTGTAGACAATTGGAATGGAGTCATCAAACTCACAGCCAGTGGTAGGTGTGACTATTGTCCCGGCTTGTCCGGGCTGTACTGAGCCGGCCACTGGTGTAGAGGGAATTCCACCTGTTGCCCCGGGCATCGAAGCACCGGTAGGTGACGATATCGACAAAGGTGTTGATGTACTTCCGCCAACTGATACTGATATTGGAGAAACAACCACTGAAAGGGTGGATGTGGGTGTAGGTGATATCCCACCGGTAGTGCCCAGGGTTGAGGCAACCGTTGATGGTTGCGGTTGTGGTATTTGGGAATTTGTGGGAGAAGTTGCGGGACTAGCCACCGGAGTGGATTGTTGAGTGGGAGGGGAAGAAGTCGAGCCGTTTTCAGTCGAAGCTAGACTAGGACCACCGGCACTGTTGCTCGCGGTAGGGGTTATCCCAGTGGTTCCTTGACCCTGGGTTGCTGGAGGCGATGAGGTCGACGAAGGGATGATGGGTGGAACACCCGCTATAGTTGGCGATATTGGAGATACAGTGACCTGGGAAACATCGCCAGTCAATGTTACGTCCTGGTTAGTCAGAGGAGCTGTTGCCAACTCAGATGATACTTGGGCGACGGCTGATGGTATATCCCCACAGAGACCAGCGACAGTGGCGAGAATACCATCAACATCAGTGATAGCCCCGCAAAGATTCTGTTCTACCAGATTAGCGACCAGAGATAATGGACCATCGGTAGCCCCAACAATGTCTCCAAGCCCGCTGCTGATGACCTGGCCAAGATTCTGCAAAACGGATAGAGGTAGTTCAGCAGCTAGATTGGATGTCACGCCGCTGGCGATGTCATTGATCTTTGAGTCGAGTGAGCCGAGAAGCCCCCCTATCTGACCTAGGGCATCTGGAGCTTGAATCTGATTGTTGGAAATCTGATTGCCCAAAGAGACAACGTCTGTTGCTAAGGCTTCTACTGAGGCAACGACGCCATGAGCCTGCTCCGTTATTTCTGCAATGATTCCAGATGCTGCCCCGGGCGCGGCACTGTTGAGAAGACCGGCAAGCTGGTCAGCAAGTCCACCCAGCTGTGCCCCTGTGGGTATCGGTTGGGCCGTGAGAGGGATTGCAGCTTGTCCGCCTGTTACAAGAGGCACACCGTCGGGTAACTGGGCGCTGGGATTATCAAGAAGGGGTAGCAGGGTGTTGACCTCGGCCGTGACTTGAGCCACCAACGAGCTGACAATGCCTCCTGGAACAAGATTGCCAAGTAGACTAGGCACAATCCCGACCACGCCGCCCATCCCCAGCAGTCGTTTTTCCAGAGCAGGTTCAGGTTGCTCGTCTCTGAGAGGTGACTCTTGTTCCTGGGGTGGGCGAGCGGCGTGGGCGTCAGCTAGAGAGACCGTAGCTAGGAAGCCGAGAACGAAGAATAGGGCGACTATAATGCATCTTGCTAACGGCGAAGAGTGAGATGACGACGGCATTGATCACAGCCGGAACGCAAGGGGTCCGACGGGGAAAACCCTCTTTAAGTGGACGAGGGGAAATGGTGTTTGGAGCTTTAAGACGGTGGGTGATGACGGATCGTTCAAAATTGAGCCAAAATTGAAGTCCAAAAACACCAAAGAGACGCAGATGGGGATATGGATTGGAGAAGAGCGAGTCCAAAAGCACGGAAGTGTTGCGAAGGATAAAATACAGATAGGACACCTGATCGCTGTCTGTATTTGAAATGTGCCCGACGTTCCTGCCCTTCAGATACTACCGGTCTTGTTCTTTCCTCTCATGCCTGTTACCCATGGAGGAGTTGCAACCTGTGTCGAAGCCATGTGTGAAATGCAAGAAATATATAACAGGAGCTACCTGCCCTACATTGCAAACTGTATGCACTTGGGCAAATCATCATGATTCATGGTGTAACCAGAAACGACGGGGCCAGGATACCACTGGGAAAGGTGGTGCTTGCTATGTCGAGTGCGGTGCATTGGCAAGTTCTCCGTCATCGATACTAGGTACGGTGTGAGCCGCAGAATCAGTAGATATGCCAATGCATCGATAGCATACATAAAGTCACCCAAGCCAGTTCAATATGTAGGTAAATACTATGTAGTAATCAACTGATGGTGCTTCTAGAATATATTCTCCTGAAGCATTCCACCGATGAGGGTGGGTTTATTCATTAGCAGTGGCATCGTTGTAGAACCGTGGCTTACGATCGTTGAACAACTAGAACGCACTCATTTTCTCTCGGCCGGCAAGGTAAAGTGGTTGGTACACAGACCTCAGTACTCGTCCAATAAGCAATGAAGCCTGTCGTCTCTCGACCACTGTGCAGTGCATGTCACAGATTATTATGCTGTTGTTGCCAGCCCTCGACATCCAAGGCGATGCCGATAATATCCCTGGAAATGAATCTCACAAATACCTAAGAACATGTCAAACGTGTGCATACTGCAGAAAAACATCTCAAGATTGAATCGAATGTTCAGAAAGGTGCTATTTTTTTTTTGCTACCTGGACCCGATGCCTGCCCACCCGGCACCGATGCTAATTAACAAAGCCCGAAAAGGAATCCACGCCGTTTAACCGAAAAGTTTTCTTTCTAGTACTTCTTGTTCTCTCGGAGAGAGTCGGCGTATTCCTCGAGGGGACTGCGGATGAGCTTGGTCTCCTTCCACAGTTCAGGGGTCAAGAAGCCGTAGCAGTTGGAGATGGCAGCGAAGGTAGCCTTCAGAGTGTTCTCGAGGGTCTTGGTCGATCCGGAGGAGGAGGTGTAGGCATCCTCGATACCGGCGAGTTGGAGGAGACGCTTAACAGCGGGGGAGGCGACGATCTGGGTACCACGAGGGGCCGGGATCAACTGGGCGCAGGTTAGTACCGTGTCGCGATGGAACGGGGTATAGCCATAAGTTGGCGCTACGTACTCGGACTGTGACGGAGCCACACTTTCCACTCTCCTTGACGGGGAGGGAGTGAGGCAGACCAAGGTTGGTACCCCAGTAACCACGTCGGACGGGGATGACGCTCAACTTGGCAATGATGATGGCGGCGCGGATGGCAGTGGCAACTTCCTTGGAGGTCTTGATACCGAGACCGACGTGGCCCTCCGAGTCACCAATAATGACGATGGCCTTGAATCGGGTTCGCTGACCGGCACGGGTCTGCTTCTGGACGGGCTTGATCTGTAGCGGGGAACAACCGTCAGCACGCAACTTAGGATTTCGGAGAATAGGCCTCGGCAACAATCAACCGCTCGGTCGCGTAGCGCTTGTCGCCGTATCGCCGTATCGCCGGGTTCGTCGTACCTTCATGACCTCGTCCTTGAGCTTGGGCAGGAAGTGGTCGACGATCTGGTACTCCTTGATAGGGAGAGAGTGCAGGTAGATCTCCTCCATGCTCTTGATCTTGCCGGCCTTCACAAGACGTCCGAGCTTGGTGACGGGCATCCATTCCTTGTCCTCCTTGGGACCTCCACGGCGCCCACGGCCACGTCCACGGCCACGGCCTCTGTCGCCGCCACGGTCACCACGGGATCCGAAGCCTCCACGGGCACCGCCTCGCTCGCCGCCGCCTCGGTCAGCCATATTATCGCTCGAAATGAGGTCGGGGAGTGGTGAAGAATTGGCTGACGAGTAGTATGTTTGGGGGGCTGTTGGGGGGAGCTGTGAGGTTAGTGCCGACTGTTTTGAAGGTCGCAGAATTCCGAGGTGGAGGGGGGCATCTCGTACATTTTTCCAGCATTTCGCTCGTGCACCTAGGTTTGTGGGATACGGACCCACTGTGGGAAGGGTGGTCAGTGCGCCCGTCGCCCATTTAGCGCCTTTCTGGCATCTGGATGTCTGGGTCGCATTTAGGTGGCATCCTACATAGGTACCTAGGTAGGTTTTGGGAATTCACAGCGCCCAGGCACAGTCTAAGCGCTGGGTTCTTGAGCACCAGCACTGTCCATTGGCCTCCCAAGCCCCGCTCTTAACCGCAGGCTTAATTAATCTCTCCTACCCCTTGCTCAGACCTGAGACTTCAACATTCCAATTGACACCAGTGCTGCCCAATTCTGCCACGACAGGAGAAGGCATCATGCTAGGAACCCATCCCGCCAGGAAAACCGAAAAGTTGATCATGAGTATGCTGCTTCACTTGGTTACGGAGGAGGGCTTACACATTTCACAAAGGCAACAAGATCTTCTGGGTTTGAGTGATTTGATTGATTGATGAATTTATGTGCAGTGGGTGGCGCAACTACGTATACGAAGTGACCTGCAACAATTGCCACATGGGCAGTCGTTGTCAGAAAATCCCCGTACGCAAGCTTCGACACCAAGAACGAATTATTTCCCCTCGTGGGGAAGGGCGATCGATGCAGACGCCCGCGCGATCATGGTCGGGCGATAGTTAAGGTAGAGGGGCTCCAAGGCTTGCCAATATCTACCGCTCGCGTGGAGTGTTCGTATATCAGCAGCCTAGGAAATGCCCCTTTTGCCTACCGTCGCCACTCGCATGCGTTGACACCGGTCCCAGATTATCTTGCGTAGTACGCTATGCTCTTCTCAGGAAACCCGCATGGCTGCGGGTTACTACTCCTCCATTTTTATTTCCGCTGCTCCCTATATCATCCCGGTGTGCAAATTTGCTCGCGCACGACTTCTTCTGGTCCCTGCAATCTGGGCGTAACTGTAAAAGGGAAATGCTGGTGGACGCCTGAACGCGCAAAGTTTCAAAAACATTTTTTTGGTGAGGGCAATGGTTCGTTGCTTGGGAGCAAGATGACTCGCGTAGTGGGTATGGTGACAGAAAAGAAAAGAAACTGAACTCGAATCAAGTCGCTGATGCCATGGAGATATCCTTAACCGTCAAGTGTATGCAACAATCTTTTTCTCTTCCAATAGTACAGGTCATACGGTGAAATGGCATTGAATGCCGAGGGTAGGGTCGAGGCAGTGAGAACTGGGGTCGACTGAGCGGCTCCAGAGACCGGGAAGGGTCCAGCAAACCAGAGGTACGACTCCTAAGCCACCATCTGGTTGGTGTATTCGGCGTATGGGTACGTCGCAAATTGTTGTGGCTGGTGGCGTTGTGAGTATCCCGTTGTGCTGGGGATTTGAGGAGTGGGGGTGACAGGACATCGAGGTGGAACGTATTTGTTTAGAGGGTCCGCCGCGGCAGTAAAGCACATTCCGTCGGGAGTGATCGGAGGCGTCATGTAGCCATCTGCAGGACCCGCAACGGTTCCGGAGCCCTTTTGAGGGGTGTTGTAGATGGCGGAGTGGGTTGAAGCCAACGTCGGTTCGGCAGGAGGAGAAGGCGGTGCTTGCTGTGCTCTCCTGGACATGGCAGCCTGGTGCGCCAGGAACTCGGATAGGCGCGCAGAGACACGAGACAGGTGGGGCGAGGAGTACTTTCTGGACAGAGTAGGAGAGGGCTGATGCAGATGTTGCGAAAGCGTGATGACCGTGAGATGCTCGACATTATCCCATGCTCCGTCGTTGACTTCAGGCCGTCCTAGTATGGCGCGCGCGAGGGCTAGAGAAGCCCGTGCCATGATCGATGGCTTTGTTGAAACAAAGTCGCGGTGATACAACGCAATTTCGCAAAGATAAGCTGCCATATGCTCCACTTCCTGGTCGTCGGCTTCCTCGGCCACAATCAACTGAGTGAAGAAGTCCACAGTTGGGTGACCGATAGTCCAGTCCAGTGTGTTGAGCACGTGCATCTCCATTTGGGTAAACATGCCCGAATCATAGAGACCACAGCACATGTTGTTCAGTTCGTTTATTTGAGGTACCCGATCCTTCTTGTCTCCGTACTTAGCAGCGATCAGGAGTGCTGCGCATCCAACGAGCTGATAGTGCTGCTTGTACACTACTCGCTTTGAGCAGTAGCGATCCAACAGGTTGATTGTCAAGAACAAGGTCTCAGGTAGGAGAGCGAACGCCGCGTGAGCCTCAATCAGGAAATCGATTAGGTAAGGTCTCATAAACCATTGAATTTCTCGTTGCATATCGATCAAGTTGGCGTCAGGTAACGTTTCGTCCTTTTGGCCCCTTGTTAGCTTCCTTGTACATCGCAAGCGCTTACTCAAGAACCACTGCTAATTCTGGTAAAATGTGCCAGGAGATATGGATATCAATGGTCACTCACCTCCATGTGTCTCGTATGCTGCATGATATCCTCCAGGTACTCCTCTCCGGCGAGCCGCGAAAGTTCATTCGCGATCATCTCTTGCCGGTTTCGAGCCAGTATCTTAGCGGCATCCTTCATGTTAATGCGTCGTGGCTCGTCGGATTCAACGAAGAATCCGGAGTTGTGGGGGGCGTACGCCATGGTGATGAATGGTACGTTTCGTTTTATCGGGTGAAGTTGAGAATCGAGTATCAGACAGGAATCGTAGTGGAAAGAGTGAGGGTCAGGTTCGCCAGGAATCTTGTTTCTTGAGTGAGAGTATTAGGCTGGTCGTCGCAGGTTGGCAGAAATGAGCGTATTATGTCAGATGGACAGACCGAATCAACATTAGAGTATTAAAGAGCGTGGTAGATAGTATCTTAAAAAAACAGAAAAGAAAATGAATGACGAGTGGTTGCCGCGAAATTGTGGTGTTCGAGGTAACCAGGGCCGGGAGTGAGCCGTTTAAAAGTCGAGTTGATCGCTCTATAATAATTAGGTCAGCCCTAGATTCAGGGACAATGCGATTGACTAGATTGCTGGGACAGAAGTGGACACCGATTGAGGGCGCCCCAATTAGACACAATGACACCGAAGATGAATCGATAAAAAGTCTGTGCGGGGAGTACATCTGGCACGCGCCGCAGAAATTGTCTCTGAACGTGTCAAATAGAATTGGGTAGGGGAAGGGGGATTTATGACGTCTGTACACAGGGTTGAATATGGGTTGAAAAGAAGTATCCCTTACAGCCACAATCGGTTTCCAGGAAATTAGACGATTCCTGGAGATCGGGGTGGGAACAGCGAGTTAACGAGTCCCACGAGGCAAGCTTATCTTCTCGACGCGAAGACGAAGATGAAGAAGCGCTTGTAAAAGAGGATACCGCAGGAACACTGGGAACCTATCGGCATGCCACTACCAAATAAAACGATCAGACCATCTACCGTTACAACCCGTTGCTCGAATCTCGAATCTCGTGTGTCCGCGACGTACCTGGGCACAAACGAATCTCCTATCTTGAGATAGTCGTGAAAGTGACTGGGCTCATGTAGGGCTCTCAAGCAGGATGCTCCAGTCAGAATCAGACTCTAGTGTAGAGTCCGAGACTGGAAATCTGGAGTAGATTGATCCACTTTACTATGATGGTCAAAGTTAGATTCCAGGACCGCTGGCATGAATGACAAGCCGAAATATCTTGTCGGGGAGGGAGGTCGAGTGAGGAATGAGCACGAGGATTCAGCCAATGGTCTTGGGGACGACCAAATGGGGTGAGTTGTTGTAGAGTGAATGTGGGGGCTGGAACGAGTCGAAGGGAGGGAGTGTGGTGATTGATAAATTCCTCTTCGAGACGACCGAGATTATCGATTGAGAGGAATTCCAGCGTGGAGAGGGAGGACTATGCGCGACGGGAGACTCGTGGAAGAATGAGTTGACTGTCTAATAAAGCTGATAGGGTGACTATCTGCTTTACAATCTCGTTTTCTGACCTTCTAAGCTCACGTTCTGTCCTATGTGCAACAAAGCACACTCAAGTTTAGACCTCGATTACTTTTCGACTAGTGGCGGGCCCCAAGGGTGAATCTCTCCTCCTTCCCTCTCCTTAACATCGGACAAGGAGACTATCGTGGGAAGATGTGTCGTGAGGAAAGGAATGAATGGCTCGGATGGAGGTGAGGAGGCGAGGAAGGGGAGGATAGGAGAGACGGCCTCGAGTTGGAGGAGGGTATGTAGGAGATTGAAAAGGATTGGAACAGATTAGCTGCTAGGAGAGAGGTACCTTTAAGACGCCGGCGGGCACAGCGGGCACGGTAGAAAACCCACAGATACAATGTACCTGCAGCAACGGTGGGCGTATCGACCTGTGGGATGAGGGAGGTACCTGTCGGGCCTGTGTAAGGGGAGGTAAGTGGTAGGTCAGGTCCTAAGGACTGGTAGGGGACGCAGGTGGAGGGATATGGCCCATGGATGGTTGGGCGAGAGGGTGGGTGGATGGATGGATGGATCATGGATAGAAGGTAAAATAAGTGCGCTACAGGGGGGGGGGGGGGGGGGGGGGGGGGGGGGGGTAGCCTGAGGGAGTAAGGGCGCTCGGGGCGTAGGGGCGTAAGGGAGTACCTAGGTACATACTTTACCTAGACAGGAGCAGGAGAGAGAGAGAAAAGGCACGGACTTGGCTCGACTGGGTGAGGGACCGAACGAGAGAGAGAACCGCTGCGCTGCACTGGCGCTGCAGGGCACCGCGCACCGCGCACCGCACGCCTGCAGCACCAACTGCAGCACCAAGACTCCATGTGCCAGGATGGGCCCAGCACCAGCCAGCAGTAGCGGCAGGGGCTGGCATCGAAGCGCGACACGGACCGGCCTGTAAGATGCGAGAGATCAATGATGGCTGAGATGCGGGTCAGAAATAGCTAGGTCCTCTCAGCTCCATCCATTCAACCCGCCCGTCCTCTTATTGTCCTGCACACGCACCCACTTAGTGTACAGTGTCTACGCGTCACGCCTGAGTGCACGGTAGCAGAACCAGCAGACCATTGTATGGACGAGGGTGACGATCTACCATCACTGTGTACACACTGTCACAGCAACCTACCACTTGCGATAATCGAACCCATGGAGAAACTTCTGTAGTTTGTAACTAACTCACTTCCAACCCTAACATTGTCATTCATCATAGCAGCTCTTAGTAGGTACTCACTCGTATGCACATGCACATAATACAAACGAATGTGCGGCGCAATATCTCTGTTTGTCCTCCCAAAGCCCTGAGCAGTGCGCACCCCGGTCATGTACGTGATTGCTCTCCCGAGGCAAACGATGGCAGCATTCGTGGATGATACTATAATCAGGTACTACCCATGTTAGCCAAGAAAAGCGGTATCGAGAGGGTAAGAAATCCTGCTTTCAGGCATTTCCCAGCCTCACCACCTGCTCAGTACTAGTAGAATGCGCACCTACGCAGTAGCTCGGCTCACTACTGCTGCAACCAGACAGAAAATAGTAGGTGGCCGAGCTGGCTGACCAAAAGGTAACACTAGAGCAGGTCGGCTTCAACCCTTCCACAAAGTCTACAGCATCATAGAAGCGGACAAATACAGTGCGTATGCAGCCAGTGATAATCTGAGATCGCAATGTGACGGACTGGGAGAACCCTACCTGCAGTACAGTTGTGGAAGTTAGCAATGTGGTAACATTAGCTAGGCGAGGTAGGTAATATCGTGAGTTGCATCTCTGTTGTTCTGTCCACATAGGCGGTGTGGAAAAAAGTCTGTCTCGGCCCCATTATATCATCGAAGGCTTTCGGACTGACTCGTTTTCCTACGGCGGGACAATGTGGCTATTTGCATGAATTACACAGGTACGTGCTCCATACGATGCATATGGCATGTCCGCCGAGCAACCGTGGATTGAAATTTTAACAAAATTTTGCATTGGTAAGCATTTCCGAGCATCAAACCTTCACCTGTTGCCTGGTTTCACACCGACATAGAATCTCACAGACACAACGCGACAGGTTCAATCCAGCAGTAGCATTGGTGGCTCAAATTGTCAATATCAGAGACTTCAGGAGAATCATCTGTTGATAATTTCACTGTGAGAGCACTGTAAAAAGCTACGAATTCATCCCTAAAAGGGGAAAGCCCCTAACTCAAGGTAACTCGTTCACAGTGCCAGCAACAAGTGCAAATGCATCGTGACTTCTTGAGCAAACCGAACTTATTTAGCTTCTGCACGCACTGTTTCTTCAACTGTTAATACTTACTGCCAAGCCCAGCCGACATGTCGTTCTGCTTTTTTTTTTTGTTCCCTTAGGGGCAGCAGCATTAGCCAGTATGAAACACATTGCTCGCTCTCTGGCGAAGCACCTACGAGATGCGTTGCAAATAGTAACAAAATTCGGCCGGCGGCTCGGGCGGTTGCATTGTACCTGTATGATCAATGAAGAAAACCAATAGGGTGCACAATTGTTTGTTTGTTTGTTTGTTTGGCTTGTTAGCTGGCCTCGGCTGGTCTGACAAGGGTCACCTCTGTTTAGGCCAGCTCAAGGCCAACATACTTGTCTGGACACATAGATCAACCACCTAGAGTTGGTTGGTCCTTACCTAGGCAGGCGAGGCAGGCTGAGTATACCACCTGATCTAGTAGCTAAGTCTGTAGGGATAGGACTTGGAGTTGGCTCGGTTGGGTGGTTGGTTAAGATGTGCATGTAATATTGCACAATTCAAAGTCCTAAGATAGGTCTATCATAATGTAGATAGTCCCGGTACCATAGCCGCTATTTTCGCTCTCAGTAGGCAATGAACGACACCACTGACCTGAACTCTCACCATGTTGATATTCAATTCGTCCTAGATTTGGGCGTGAAAACAACCAGAATAACGATGGGTATGTGACATCGAAGTATGCAGCACACAATTCCCGCGGCCGGGCACCGGCCATTGCAGGCCAGGAAGAGGCCTCTTCAGAATCGCGCCTCCCCACCTTGGTCTGATTGGTATGAAAGTCCAAAGCCGGCCATCTGACGGTCAGTCAAAGACTCCGCCGTGCCTTGCCAGTTGAAAGGAGGAATCAAAAGCGTTGAAGCAGGGCGCGTCCTGGAATACCTTTTGTACGTCAACCAAGTCACGGTGCCGTACCCTCACGGTGTCCTAGGTATACCAGACAATTAATCCATCCACGTACTATTACATAGTACAGGTGCTCGTTCGTACGCCAGCGAACCGACCGAGGTGGTGACAGGCAATGTCGTAAGGATTTGATGTTGAACCACTCAGGTGCCAGTCTTGGGGGATCTACTCCAACGTGAGATCCAAGGAGGAACACGGGAGACAAGATGGCAGCTGAGACTCAACGCTCACTGCCGTAGGCTCACGAGTCACAACGGCCTTGGATGCTTAGGCGAGCTTAGGTCCGCCAGTGGAGGATCCTTAGGAGAACTGCTCTCTCTCTCTCTCTCTATCTGGTGTGGGGATCCCGAAGACCAATCGCATCCAGGTGGCTTGGTGAGATCTACCAGTGGGCATCGCGTACGGCATCGCGCACAGCGCAGAGACGGCGTGCCGGTAACGATGGTATGACGATGATTTGACGAAGGTGCAGTGTAGATCATTGGATGCTTATCATGTACCGCGGCGGTTGTTCGCGTGATGGTGAGATGGTTAGGCCAGGTCTCAATAGACCCAGGCGTTTTTGTAATAGTAGGAATGGCCTAATGCACACCAGCAGCGCCTCAGGTGTCCTAACCGAGTAGACGGGCTTCGAGCCATCCCAGTCGAGCCAGGCGAGCCAGGCGACAGGGCCCAGTACGCAACGCTCGGATCCGCGTCCGCTGGGCACAGTATCACAGGCACCCAGGCCGTAATTTCAGGTCCCACGCCAATCGCCCATACCGAAACATGCTACTACGAGTACTCGTTACGTGCCCGAGCCACTTAACGCGCTTTTCCACTCGACCAGCGCGTGCTGGCAAGGATATCGCACCTTACCTCCTCCTTACCTCCTTACTTACCCTGCCTCCTCCTTTCCAGAGTCATGGACGAGAAGGGTTCGCTCCTTTCTGACTTTCTGACCGTGTTGCTTCCGCCTCTACGTACATATGTACTAAACAGGAGTCATTCGCATGATGAGAACCCACATGAATGTACTCGTACTTCATGCAGGGCAGTTGGCGACCGTTCTCGCGTCAGGTCGGCCTCGTCCCAGCAGCTATAATCCAATCACCGCACTCACAGTAATTGCACGACTTAATCATGAATTTGGCGTGTGTCAATATCCGTGTATGTACGCAATCCGTCTCCGCTGCAGGCCTTGTGCAGCAATGCTCTATAGGGACCTACCTATATGTACGAGTAGCATTCGCTGACAAGTGCATCGCGTGTGTCTGGCTGCCAACGTGTAAGTTGTACTTGAGTAAGCAGATGGGTGTAGTTAATCTCATCACAGCCTGGTCAGACTCATAGCGATCTCTACTGTACTTACCTCTTACTGAAGCCTGAATAAAGCACCCGAAGTGGGACCTACCTACAGCGAGCTGATACCTCCTATTACCGACTACCTACTTTAGGTACCTAAGTACCTACCTGGCCAGATCGCCTACCCCGTCGTTGGGCTAGAGAAACACCCTCGCTCAGACGGCCAGATAGATTAGACATCTGCCTTTTCCGAGACCGTACTCGTACATACAATCATTGCCGATCAACTATCTTAAATTAAGTGTGGCTTGCAAATGCATATGCAGCTACCAGTCACCTTTCAAGTCCGCTATATCATGATGCCTGCTATCATATGTGTGGACAAAACCACAGGTACGATTGTTGGTTGTAATGGTGAGCCTTCACTTTTGATTGGCCTCACTTACACGGTTGCAGTTCGATGGGCAGAAAAAGAAAAACACAACCTCCAGAGTAAGAAGTGCGCGCATTGTGGCGCTGATTCGTCGTCAAATTCTGTCAAATCAATGCACAAACTACGTAGTAGATCTGGTTATTTTATTTGCCTTGCTCGATGGCCAAGCCGAATACACCCAAACTTCTACCATTTGCACCCCAATATGGCAACGACATTGAGTTGTCAGTAGCATCTCCTCCCACAGTCTAGCTTCGCGCCATGCCAACGCACTGTATGATAACCTAGGTCTGTCGCATCTCGGATCTTTGTTTATTTTCTATTCCGCGAAGTAAAACATACAGCACGGCAACTCTTGGCTCCATTTTGCAACATTGGAGAGACTCAGCCCGGCGGACTGCACTGTCATATGAGGAAGCCTTTGCTAATATTATTCGCCCATGCGGTTGCATCTTGCTTTAGGAGAAACAAACAGCTCGGGCCCCGCGTAGTCTTGGGTAGCAAGTTCGTCCGAAACCATACCTACAACCCGTTTATCCGGGTCACTCATTACTACCTCCACGATTCGAGCCAAGCGTCCGTTGCAGAGAGCTACGGCACGTGAAAAACGAAACACTGGGTGTACTGCATGCACGTTACCCCAGGAGTTGTTGCTGCATGGTAAATCGACGTAGTCGAGGTAGTGTCGGTAACGGAGATTTTCAAACATCGAAGGCACCACATTGGGCGAGCACTTTAGCAAACCTGATCTCCTCGGGTAGGGATATATTAGACACGCCTTAGTCAATCAACCCCGCTCTTTCTCGCGTGCTCGCTTTAGATATCTCCTCCTGGCATTTGACTTGGAAAGCGACTATGCGAGTAAACATGGACTTATAGCTTGTGATGTTTATTGAGACGGAGTCCAGCTCACGACTAATCTGACGTCTGATTTGCCAGCCACGCTAATTGTCCGTCAAAACAAACCTGTCCAGGTAAAGATCTAGGGAGTCTGTGTACTATACTAGTCTTCACAGAAACACGATCCACTGAAACCAATGCACTTCCCGTAGACTCTTATATTTGGTGTTTCGCAGAGTCCTCAGGCCATGACGTATCGAACTCGCGTGGTGGACCTCTTCGTGGGGTATGGAGCACAACTATGTCGGACTGAGCTTAGCAATTCCGCATGATATCTCCGATAGGCAAATTTTGTGAATTGAACGCCTGGTTATCTACGAAGTTGTTGGTTGGCAGCGAGCCCTACTGGTTGACTAGTGCTAGCTCGGTGGGGGAATATGTAAGCGAGGTGGTGATCAAAAAAAAACTAGACACTCCCTCTTGGCAGGCCCACTATAGTGACCTCCGTCGCCACCTTAGATTAATATAGAAGCATACTTAATGAAAAGAACAATCCTAAGCATGCTTAGCTATTCGCTACCTCTAGGCACGGGTAGAATATATAAAGTATTAAAAGCCATTTTATAGTATTAAAACAGCTTGAATAGGATTATAAAGGTTAAAATAGCTTCAAAAGTAGCCAAATTAGGAAATCAACGGAATAAAGTTTTCGAGCTCCAGATGTACTGGTGGGTCTAGTCTGCCGATCAGGTGTCTAGTTTTTTTTGATCACCACCTCGGTAAGTAAGGCCACCGATCCTTGCTCGCCTGGTTCATGCAATGCTCGAATGGCATTGCATCAATGGGATTTGGACTTCTCGGTGTCGCTTGATCGCCAGCTGATCCTAGATGCCTGTTCAAACTGACTGTTGGTTAACGAATGGCATTCCTCTAATTTCAGTCCGCCAAATGATGTGCTTCCACGTTCGTGTCATGGACAAACATAGAGCCTGGGCTACATAAGCTTGTACTCCACAACTTATAAGTGCTAATTAGAGGGCTGTCAGTGCTCGGCGATTGCAAGACCCTGACTACATAGGTCGTTGTGGCAGTTGAATCCTCGTCGATGGTGGTTATGTCTGTGTTGTCCCACAAAGCCCAGGTGTTGGCGATAAGTGCCCAGTGTTCACACGAATATAGTGCCTTGTGGTATATCACAACCACCTCATTTATCCATTTCTAAGCTTAGGTAGGAGGAACTTAGGCCGAGACTTCTCAGCCACTGATACCTTGTGCGTAATATTCCCTACTGAGACATGCATCCGGTCACCTGGTCGACTACACCGCCTCTACCTTACAAGTTGTAGACCATTAGACTTGGAAGCGTTGTTTGTTGGAAAGAACACGGTAATTTGAAATTGAATGAACCACACTAAACCTTCTTCTCTCTCCCCGGCACTATCAGAGGCTAAGCCGAGAAGCTGGGAAAGCTGTTTTCTTCTTCTTTTTGTTACGTCGGTGTTCGGCTTCTTTTTCGCCCATCGGTGATCAGATGAGGAGGGACGATAATTTCGTAAATGTAGCCTCGCAAACATCGACGCTTATGTTGGAGCTGGCTGTTAGAACATCGAGGGGTGTCGTCGAGAGGTGGGGGATCTTTACAGCCATTCCATGGCAATTCTACGTATACTATCTGGCTCACGCGTCCCGGCCGCCTGGAACCACATAAACTGCTCTAATGCAACCTTCCCGCTTACTTTACTTGGATGCGTACGCGGTATATGGCATCCGCGAAAGCGAGCTAACCTGAAATGCAGCCGTGTGCTCAACGGGGGCGATGCCCTAGACAGATCGGTTAACTCTGATCATCGGTCGTCGATGCTACTCCACGATACGCGAACTACCTATGCGGAAGTTGGAATCATTCGGCCAAACAGTGCGGGCTTTGCAGTCGTCAGCCTAGGTAAGCCACACTGGCCTCTTACATGTACTTGCTAACAGGGTTCTGGCGAGGTCGGGTGCTGGTTGAAAACGATTAAGCTGAGGTGATGATGCATGGCCTGAAGCGATACTCGATTTGCCCAAGTTCCAAAGGGGTTTTCATGAAACTCAAGAACGGTACAGGCGATGACTGTAGTGGTACGACATGGATGCATTTGGGGACTTGATGCTCATGTATATGGTTCGATGCGGCCGGGGACAGTGCCGTCTTCGAAACACATATCCAATCCTACGGTGCCCTACTAATTACGAAGCCGTCTCTAAGTACTTCCCCGCCCCACCAATTGTAGATATTACATAGTAGATATTGTGCAAAAGCCCCACGCCGATGCTCTCCCGTTCATGACGAACGAGCCGCCCGAACCGACTGTTGCATCAGGCGTCCAGGCTGTTTGTGAGCCGTTTTACGCTCAGATGTTGATGTGGCATGCATGCGACTGGACTACGCTTGGTGATGCTGAGGCATCGTCTAGCAGCGTCTTGGCGCTGTCGTTATCCCAGTTGCTCGTTGGCTGAAACGGCATCTCTCGTCAGCGCCGTCGAGAAAGGCGTTACGGCCCCGCTCGACACGAAATCCCGACGCGTTGGCTACGCGACGCGAATAGACCTGTGGGCTATTCCGGAGGACCACCCGGGCTCCTTTTGAAATGTCTTCTTATACTCGTACTGTAGTCTGTAGCTAGCCGACCCAGCCTGCCTTGACAAGCCCGGAAAATCGCGTCCAGCTAAAACACCACGCGTAGCGTACCGTATGCCTAACTCACCTCACGCAACGCGAACCTCATGGTTGCCCATCTAGCTGCGTATCCGCTCACTACTGAGCGGGGTTGCCTTAGTCCCCTGGCTTACATCAAGTACTGCTAGGTAGTCATTAAGGTAGATTCTTAGTGCCGTCCCATGGGAATAATACACAAGTACACGGTTAGTAGTGTTGCAAAGCGAACAATATTGCAGATGTTGTAATTGTATTGTTCTTTCTCTCGCGTCGTACGCAGGTGCCCTGACGCACTCTTGATCCAGAAACTGTCTTAGGAGCATTCTCCACAGCCCCCTCGGCATTGATAAAACGAGGTACATGGAGCTTCTAGACGTTTCTAGTTCCAAGGCTAGCTACATTGCAAAGTGTCTGTTCAGTACGCGGGCGGATCTGCTCAGACGTCACCGCCATGCATGAGCGGGGTGTTTCAAAAATAGATGGGAAAATAACGTCGCCAATCGTGAGCTTGTTGCTAGCCTTGACTCGACATCAAACCAGACTGTCCAGACACTGCTAGAGCCTCGAGCCATTACGGTTTTGCTGACACAGTCTGATAGTCTCGATATGTCCTATGAATCCATCAGAATAAACGAATACATGCCTGCTAACTCGGTGGATGGTGGAACTATGCACATGCAGACCTACATACATAGTAGTACAGTTACAGTGTATTACAAGAAGTAGAGTTTGCCAATAGCTGCACGTGATGATACCCAATGCTGAGGTAATGATGCGCAATTATGACCAAGTCTATTGGTCTGTTGGTTGCGTAGAGTTTAACTGATTGCATGGGGTGAGTTGTGTCATTCTTCAAATTATTCGAGTCCCTTGTAGTCACCAGCTGACTTCATCTATCTCCTAGTGTTGCCGACGGAAGGTTGGACCTCTCCGAATTGGCATATAACCCCGTGAGTACTACCAGAACGAGGATGTTGAGCCATGACTGCTGGAGGTTTACCGCATGCCGGTCGAGTATTTACCGAGTATATACTCGTACCTCGACTAGACACGATGAAAATCCTGAACGCCATTATAGTGCATGACGAACTACTGCGGTTGAGGGAATCTACGGCCTACGATTCGTCGTGATTGGGTCCCCGACATAGTTTGAAGCCGTCAGCGTCTACAGTGGCAATTGGTATGAAGAGGGCTTTGTCGGTAAGTGACGGGCTCGTGAGAACGGGCTCGAGGTGGAGTTTGACTCCAAGTCGAGAGGCGGCGGTCCATGCATGAGATTGAGATTTGCAGGTGGGTGAGCGGTGAGCGACGAGAGCAATCCATGATGGACTGTTTACTATAAACTCATACACACCTACGAGTAATAGAATGATGGGTTGTATACAGTGTCTCCATGCTATATTCGGCACCACCCGCTGCCCCCCACCCCTCACCCACTTCTAAGTTCTGCGTGACACTGTGGGCGACAATTGTTCATTAGCTTCCCCTCCAACGATGGCCTGAGGTACTACCTAAATATTCAAACATAAAGCTGACCGTACTGTGTTCTCTTTAGCCAATCACAACTTGTGAGGCCACGTACGGAGTAGCTGGGCTGTTGACTTTGCTGTAAAAATTCAACGACGAGATAGTCCTAATAGCGCCCCCGTACAGTGAACAACGCCAATTGCTTCGTTCCCGCCCGGATACGTAAACAATAGAATCTTCCTGGTTTTTTTTCTCGGGGAACTTTAAGCGGGAAAGGAAAACATAAAAATTTTCTTCTGTCTCCATTGCTTGCGCTGGACCATTGCTTCTGTTGCTCGGGTAACATTATGAAATCCCCGCCCACATAACTAGAAAGGAAAAAAAAAACGAGCGCAAATGCATCCATGGCCAGCACGAAAATGCATGAGTCGAGTCAGCGGCCAACTAGGAAATACTACAACCTATCTCAATGGTACATGGAAAGGACAGTGTTGCTCTAACTACTTCATGCTCTCCGAGCTTCATCGTGAGCCTCTCTATTTATCTTCGTTCTGTTCTCGTATCTGGCGATTGACGAAGCTTGTGTAGATTATTCTGACCTGAAAAACTGGAAGTTGTAGGCCAAACGCCAATAGAATATTTTAATCGTGGTTTTCTATTTACGTATTGAAAGTTGAAACTCTTCATGTCATAAGTTACTGCTCCTTGCTCAACGGGTAATAAATGCATCTCTCAGCTAACCACCTCGTTGTCTTGAATGCATGCATGTTGGCACCGCACTCGACGCAACTATGCTATGTTGGTCAAATACTTGAGCCAGTTTTTCGGCGTTTTGACTCCTCGGCTTTTATCCATGCTCGAGGATCATCTTGAGGCACGATCTTGACGCCGCCCTTCCGTGGCTCGATCCGAACAACCTGCTGCGGTGAGGCCTTTGAGGGCAATGTCTTTCCATCACGATCCACTTCCGTTCCCAAATGCCCAACAGCAATTTCACTTTTTCCCCGTCCTCGACAATCGCTATCCATGAGAACAGCACCGTGGTTCTGCGGAGATTCGTGCACGAATACGACACGGTCAGGGGTTTGCGCGCCTCGTCGAAGATCTTCAATTTCTTCCGGATACTCGATGATGAACCTTTTATCGGAATCAAACCGCATATGAGCAGGAAAACGACTTGTGCCTAAGACGTCTCTTCGATCCTCCCCGAGCCAGACTTGTCTCATGCTCGGTGCTGAGGAGATGTAGCAAGCTTCAAATGCTACCATGCCACTGAGACGCTCTGGGGTTGCTTTCTGGGGCGGGTCTTTCTGTATCAGAACTGGGTAGAACCCGCCCAATGTCCGTGGTTCTCCAGGCCAGACTGCTTTCTTCCCGTCGCCAACTAATGACGTTCCTTCGTCAAAACATACTGACACATACATCTCAAAGTACCTGCACATTTCGTTGCCCCCCACAGTGCTAATGTTTTGCACCCCTTGAGCTGGGTATCGCTTTAAGTCCATGTTCAACCGTGCCAGATCAGACTTGTGTATGATCGGAAATGTTGCACCACTGTCCAGAAGAGTTAACAACTGGATTTCGGCGTCATGCCGGCGCTGCGACCCCCACGGCGACATTTTCGCTGTTTTACTGCCCACTGTCAGGCTCGTCTGGGGGTACACCGGCTTTCCTGGTCTTCCAACTTTGTTGCGTGATATCGCAAACTCCTGGCTGACCCAATAGTTGCCCACACCATACGAAGCTGGAGTACTTTCGCGTTCGAGACACAGGCCTTTCTTGCCCCGTACACGGGTTCCAGGGCCAGCCAGAGGAGGCTCTTGCCAAAGCCAACCAGGCCCGTGTTCTTCAAAGTAACGGTCTAGCCTCTCACTTCTATCGGCGCAAAAAGAGCCATAAGTTGGACACCTATCAACAATGTGACCCCCATATATCAGGGTGAAGTCAAGGGAGAACGGGATATCTCCAGATGCGTATCCTTGAATCGCCGCCATGATGTTGACCCTCTCATCATCACACTGGCTACTCTCAAGCGCCCATTGCAAAACTTCCAGGCGGTCAGATATGCGCTCCTCTTTTTCTCTCTGATCTCTATCACAATCGCTGTTAGCTCAACAGTCGTCCTTGCAGGTTGCACGGTTTGACATACTGGGGCATGTTGTTCTCCTCATTGTCCTCCATTCCAGCCCTTTCCGAGATGAGTTTGTCTAGAATCCGTTTGTTATGCTCTACCTGATCTGGTGAATTGCTTTCATGGTAGTGCACGATATACCTCTGTTGCTCAATCTCTCGGTTCATTCGCTCAATGTGACTGAGATTCTCGCCCACATTGCCAACCACAAGGGACTCCCAGGGCTTCTTGTCTTGATCAGCAGCTTGGACAGCTGGTGGTTGCAATGGCGCAGACGCCGCTGCCTCCTCCACAGTGTCTGCGTGGCCTCCTTGGGACACCTTGTTGTCCCCGACCGCCTCTCCCTCGCCATCTCCTTCGCCCCATTGGCGTCTAAGAGCCTGGAAACGAATGCGGCGTCGTTCTCTAGATGCCCATTCAACATCTGTCATCCCGAGCGCTCTAGTACTGCGTCTTCCCCGCCCTCTCGGGCTATTGCCTCCTTCATCACCTTTTGAAAATTCGTCTCGAGACCTTTTCTCTGCCATGACTAGTTCTTGGGGGGTGTGGTTGCGACTGTATTGCACAAAGGTGTGGGATGATACGCTGCCAGTGTTCAATAGCCTGTCAAAACTATTTGGCCGCAATAATCGGATTGCAAACAAAGCCAACTGGGCTTCTTGTGCAGGAAAACCTGCAAACGGCAAAAGAAAGTGCAAAGATTGTCACATTTGTAGCTATGATCCCAAGTCAAAAATTCTTTGTTTCGTTTGAATTTCAGAACTGCATAGAACGGTCCGGGACAGCTGCTGCCTTTGGA
This sequence comes from Astrocystis sublimbata, assembly GCA_022453515.1. Lineage (NCBI taxonomy): Eukaryota > Fungi > Ascomycota > Sordariomycetes > Xylariales > Xylariaceae > Astrocystis > Astrocystis sublimbata. The sequence continues at coordinate 248,996 of JAJNNY010000010.1, read as the reverse complement.
ATGTTCGCATCCAACCCCTGGTACCTGTTGAGATTTCCCGTGAGTGGAGACTAATCACATCGCTTCTCGCAATACGCACATGCACATATATCATCTTTTATTTTCCATGCATACTTAGTTGGGGCTTGGGCAGCACACTACATCTGTAACCAATTCCCTACCTGTACGGCACATTCCGACAAGCAGTTCTAGTCACAATTTGATGGCGCCAATGGACGACCCAATCAGGGGAGATCGCGTGAAGGCGATGTTTCGAAGGCTTGAAGAACTCTACGAAGATGGGCTTCGTGGGACCGATGATGACGGGGACGGAGCCATGCGCACAACCAATACCGGTGGCATGCGGAATATGCTGCTGGGCCCAAAAGGCTCAAACCCAAGCATCGTAATTCCCAGCATCATCAACTACCTCAGGGACAATGACTCGGATCAGGATGTCAACTGGGGCACGAACTTCAAACTTATAAGAGGGTATCTTGCAGATGCCCATCGGCGGATGGTGACTGGTGACTTGGGATTCGGTGATTACAACTTACGCGCTGCCTTGGAAGATGCGCGTGTGATGGTCAGGGTGCATTTGAATTCACAAGAGCGCGCTCATGAGAAAACAAAATGGACCGATAGCATCCTTCGCGGCCAGAGTACACAAGAGCGGCTCTTGACTTATCCAGGGGTATTTCCACTACCGGAGCCCGACCGCTCCAAGTCTCAGTATCGACCTATGAACCCCACGCCACGCCCACATGACAGCTCAGCTCTCTGGAACACAACGCTTAAGATCAAGAACGCGACCCAAGGAACATCAGTCTTGTCCGAGGTCAATAATTATGTTGGCGACGAGAACGAGTTCTTCCGACTGACTCGAAAACTTAACAAGATCGGCGACAACATTGGTGAGCACACATGGGGAGAAAATAGGTTTGCCATCGAAAACAGGGCGTATGAAGAGTATATGAGCCATGGTGTAGCTGCAACCTGCGCTAGTCCACCCCGTTCACCTGATGATGGACCTCGCAATATTGGAACCACGGACACAAATTTCTATCGCAGACGTGGTTGGCAAAGGGCTGCACTTCAACAGTGCCTCAACCTATTCACCAGTCATGAGAATCGTGACATCAACACTCCGTGGCGTCGGCCTGTCTTACCTTATGACCCTCCTGTGCCCCTGCCCAGAGAAATTGCGTATGCACCACGAGTCCCTGATCCTCAAGAGGTGAAAGATGAATTACAAAAAGACCCATTCTCGTGGCTTCACTGGTCTTCTCAGTACACGGGCATGGTGGACTATCTGGCATACGCCCAACGTCGAACTTATGACACTAAGGCATGGAACGACTCATCTGCCTCTGCCTTACCCGCAAATTACCGGGGACCTCATCTCTATAGTGGTTTGAGTGTTCACGATCAACACTGGCTGCAGATTGGCAGCAATCTTGAGAAACTGGAACACATGATCTACAGTGCATGGAGTGCGGCGCCTCGCCCTCTGTTGAGAGCGATATTGCGAGACATTGATGCCGGAAAACATGATAATACAGGAGGCCTTGGCATGGACAACAGCCTAGAACTTCCAATCCAAGATGATGACGATGCTATTGACAGAAAACGTTATTGGCGCCGAGATATCAAACGTATATTGGGCATCGATAATGAAGGAGCAAATACTGACGACAAGAACTACAACCTTGTAGACGACGTCGACGCTGCATGGCTCAGATACCTGTGCGAGCCATCACGCACACTAGAGATGTGCAATCCATCGAAGCAGCCACCGAATAATCTTGCTATCATTTTCGATGCGAAGCTCCAGTCGTATTTGAATGAATTGGAGGTATCGGGCTACCCCGACAGCAAGACACTTGACATCTGGACAGAGAATCAATTTGATTTACAAAGTTTCAGAAATAGCTACAAAATGAGCACGCTTCGTGCAGCAGTCGCATATATCAACGGCTGCGAAGATTCAGAATTGATGAGCAGCGGAGAGAGGGATTCCAACCCCGAACATCCCAACGGATGTTACCAATTCTCACTCGATGAAGCAGAGTTTCTGTGTATGGAGCTGCAAAACCTGAGAAGGTGCTTGTAAGTTGGTGTGAATAGTGAACCGAAGGTATATGAACGCTAATAGGTCCTAGATATTCTCCAGAGTACGGCAGCGAGCCTGCGAGGGTCGGTCGGCCAAGCTACAATGTGCACCCTGAAGATCGTGTGAGGTGGCGCTACCCCGGCCCCGAGCAGTTCCACGAGCTTAACGAGAAGTACCTAAACAAAATGGTAGACCACTATGATAATGCTTACGGCAAGTGGTCAATGTACCTTGGAAATAGACTTAGGTACTCTCGTGAGCTGGAATTCATGCTGGACCACACCGGATCAGAACTTCACTCCGAATTGCAGCGAGTCGAAACAGAGGAGAAACAGCCAGATTCCGAAGCCTCTTTGCAAAAAAGACGGGAGTTCATCAAAGACTATCTTGCTCCCGAAGGCTTGCCTCGAGTTCATAATATAGCATCAGACAATGTTGAGAACGAACGAGCTGCGCCTCATCGGGAGGACTTGGCCTCCTGGGAAGCAGCTGGGGCATACATGGCACAATATCAAGAGAATCACAAGGACAAGCACGACCGCATGAGGCACTATTACCCGCGCGACATGCACCACACACAAACCCCTGAGAGAACGGTTCAGTTCTTCAGGAATCTGGCTTATCGTGCGGGTCGGACGATGAGATACGCGGATCAGATCAAAAACGGATTACAGTATCTGGAAAAAGCTACCGCGGCAGTGTCACTCAAGAAACCTCTAGACCTTTCGGTGGAACTCAAAGAGCCACGCCCCGAGAACGTTACCAGCGCAAATGCTGCCCCAACTACTGCTGTGGTGGTCGAAAAGTGGCGGCAGCCCGTTACGGTCAAGGACTACAACAACGCCATCGAACAATGGCATACAACGATACAAAAGGGGGATGGAGAGGTGGCGCTTGCACTTCCGCATATCAGGCAGATCCTGACGAAGGCAGACCCGGCATTGTTCAAGCCGGGGACCAATCTCAATGAAGATTTTGACGCTTTCAAAACCATCCGCGAGGGGATCATTGAAAACTGTTTTCAGAATCGGCCCACGATGTACCCCGGCCGGCTTAGTGGTTTCAAAGACCAAGCCGACAAAGAGTACCAAGGTCTTGAAAGACCGAATCTCTTTGAGTGGGCAACAAAGGACCAGAGAAGGTACCAGGCACCACATACACGACAACACTTCTTTAACATGCAACGATGGCCACTCTCCCGCATGCTCCCACATAGACATGAGGCCGTCCGAGCACGCAAAGACGAGATATCCAGAAAAGACCCATCCAAGTCTGGCCAGGCCTATGGTATCTTGACCACCCGAGTACCTGTAGGAAAGGAGAAGCCGGTGTACGCACGTCCTCTCAACATACACCACGGCCCTGCACCGAACAATTGGCATAATACGGGCGGTATCTCGGACTTTGACAGTCGAAGGTTCAACCCATTTCGTCCGCGCAGACCGACAATGGACAACCCTGAGAAGAAAAAACAAAGCCGCGGCGACAAAGAAAACAATCTTCCCGCCATCGCAGATGATCCGGACTTTTATGACACCGAGCCTGTCGACACCAATATGGGCAGATCTGACACTAAAGACTTCCAGTCCAATGCCCGTAATACTAGGACAGCCCAAAACATGAAGATCCCAACAGGGCGACAAGGTTCGAGGATGAGAAGGGGGCGGAATGGACGAGCAAGAATGTCAGGTTTCGTCCCTTACGGACGAAGTGATGAGAAGTTCGCACCTGGTCCGGCTGTGTTCCCCATGGGTGACACATTGCTTCAAAAGGTACTCATCAGCAACGAGTTGGGCAATGGTAAGTGAGAAGTAGCAAAATCAGAGCTGTGCGTGTGTATAGAATGCTAACTTACCCTCACCAGCGCTCTATCCGCAGAGACCGTTCTATCGAAACCGATTCTTAGGCCTCTCCAGGATATGGGGGAGAATTACCCGTCCTCACGTGCCACTGGTCCCGTTGGTGCCGCCGACGGCCAGGTCAAACATTCCTCGCAGCAACCCCCGGAAGCGCAAGATGCCCATTGAGTTTTTGAATGGCTCGTCAACCACCAAGAAATTTCGCAGTGATCAATCCGCACCCTTACAGCAGGGCGGCAACGGCGGCCAGTTTGGTGCAGCTACGGGCGCCAACATGGCAGACACCAGTGGTGGCAAAGATGACGCGGACACTGACATCGACGATTCTTTGAGGCCACCAATCTATGAGAATACCCGACCAACCTGGAAAAAGACAACTGCGACAGAGCGTGAAGAGAGTACCTCGGGGTTCCACGAGTTACGTGTATACCCGGACCCTTCTCGTTCCTCAGCAGTACGACAGTTCGCCAGTCAATTCCGGGGTGGTGTTAACTGGACTTTTGCTGTGGAAGATTGCCAATTCTTGGCCACTAACGCCATCTTGGTACTGTTGAAGTCGATCAACTCTCAAGTGGCTAATACGAAGGTACACGCGGCCTCCAACTACGATTTCGTACAGTTTCTCCAGACGGAAGCTTGCGAAGCGCTCGTGCCATATATTCTAACCAAAGATAACGAGAGCTTCGACATGTTTTGCGTGGCATACCTGCTAGAGGCATGGGGCAATAAACATGGGGAGAAACTACAACTTGGTATCCTCCAGGAAGATGTCAACAGTTCCCGGCGCGCGCAGATAAAAGTAAATGATGTGCAATCAACGCTCAGGGCTCCCTTGACTGCGTCCCTCGTCGGGTCTAGGCACAATAAGGATCCGAACAAGACTGTTGTTTGGATTCACCTGTGGCTCAATCCTAAGTTCGATAGGCGCCTGGTCAACCCTTTTAATAAGGTGGAGTATAACGCGTATGAGCCGATCGTATTCCTAGACTCCTAGGAGAGAAATACTTTAGCCGCCTCGACATAGACACTAGACATTGGGTCGTTATCGACACAGTGTGCCTGGATGTCAGTAGCCCAATAGCCTCAACACATCAGGCTCTAGACTGCTATTCCTAGGATATTGTGATGGCACATTGACCGTTGTACTTAGCATGTCTCTTTTCGGCAGCCGCAATTTCATTTTGCTATTTCCTGCAGTCAAGATATTTTTCGACGGAGCTACTCTAAGCTATTTCGTCTTTTGTGTACTTAACATTTCGAATGCAATTCGGCGTTTGTAGAGAGGAGAGTGGTTTCGGATCTGAAGTGGTTGCTGTATTATCATGTAACTGTTTAGCCCATGGTAATAACTAACTTTCCTATTCCGCCTGTGCCTCGGTACACTTGCTCGCATCCCTCCCTGACTGCTTGAATGTCCTCGAGGGCTACCACCCGCTTGACAGGTTTGACCTTGCCTCTTGCAATGATTTCGCCTGTTTGCTCCATCTGCTCCCGCACCGCAAAATTTCCCGAAACTTCAAGGTTATGGGTCAGTTCGTACTTGTGAAGGCATAGGCTCTCATGACCAGTTGCTTGGAGAAGGGAGGTAAATGAGGTGATGTTTGAAGGAGACGGTCCACTCACCAAACATATATCGAATGTTTGTGCCGCGCAGCTGGAATGCGTAATACCACTGTGCGATAGCCAATACCCAGAAAAGCCAAAATGGGGCAGTAGGTAACATCTCGCGCATCAGACTAGGATGTGGCGCACTGCTGATGGAAACGACAACGCCCTTTTTCGGGTTTACCAAAGGGAAGGTATTCACGAGGTCCCACTGGGTGTTCAAGACGAAATCCACGCTACCAGGCTGGACGACATCTGTGAGGCGTTTCGTGGTTTTGTAATCAATCAGTTGATCCACGAGGTCTGGCAAGTACTGCTCAACGAACGGGAGCTTCTCTGTCGAGACGGTTGAGATCACGCGTCCAACGTTATAGTGATTTTTCAGCAGCTGAATGGCGACCGAGCCTGTAGCGCTGAGTGCCCCTGGTACAAACACCGTCTTGCCTGCCAGGCCATCCGCGACACCGTTTTCACGCATAAGCCGCAGAGCCGTTTCAGCACACTGATAAGCTGTCTGTGTGAACGCAAGCAACGAAGCTGCATCTTCGTGTGCGAGACTCGCTGGCTTGGGAAGCACGCAGGATTGCGGTACCACGGCGTACTCCGATAAGAAACCGACTTCGGCGAAGAGATCCATGGGTCGTCCTGGCCAGGCGACGGCATATACTTCATCACCAGGCCTGAATTTGGTCACAGCCGAGCCGACGGCTACTACCATGCCAGACTAGCAAATGTGGTCAGCGAAATGTGGCTCAACGGCGACGGGTGACACGCACGCCTTCCATCCCTAACTTCATTGGAAATTCCATCTTTCCTGGAAGCATCCTTGTCGCGCCATAAGCACGCTGTGTGTCGCCGGTTTGTAGACCACCAGCATATACTCTGATAAGGACATCTTCCGGCTTCTTGATGGTTGGTAGTGGCATATCAATAACTTCGTACTCAGTGGGAGTGCAGAATTTTGGCGCTACAAGCGATCGCATAGTCGCAGGTAGTTTGGGTGACATCGTAGCTCTTGAAATTATCTCCGGGCAATTACTGTAGAAGTGTGAATGTTGAAATTACTCTTTGGTATATACTCATGAGAGAAATGGACGTCGAGTAATGGGTGAATATATATCAGACTGCATAGGTCTCATAACACACAAGCTCCTCAACACATTCTTGTCTGATTGAGTTGTTCGGTCATGAATTCGGCGATGACCTCCGAAGGGTGGATACAAAACCGCCGAGTCCCCACCGAACACCTACCGTGAGAGCTTCCGGCTCAATGTAACTGTTGCTGACGTACGGAAGGTTACCATTATCATATTTCAATGGCTGGAGCATACAAACAAAATTGATGGCTGAAGTGGCACACGCATCATCCAAGTTCTTTAGTCAACTGGTTCAAATACCTGAGTTACATGTACACTCCTGTTGGTTTCCTATCCCCACCAGAATTACTAGTAGTTTCAATACCTGATATTTACATTGATACCATATTATACGAAGAAAAGCTACAAGAAAGATAATTAGTAGGTCTTGTTATTTAGGCATTAAACCTTCGAATATCTTTTTCCTTTTTTTCTCCCGACCAGTTTGGGTATTTTTTATCAATTAGTAAAGGTGGTGAGTTTTGGTGCTAAAATGGGATTTGACGCATATCAATCCGACCCGATAGTAGGCTGAAGAGCCCACAACGATGTTCTAGCTTCCCTTTCAAGCTACTTCAATTATATATTATCTTTTGTTCAATCTTGTTTGTCATGACCGTGTAGATATATGTTACATATATCATACCTGATTCTTTATTTTTTAATACTTATTCTCTTTGAGGCATGTGAATCTTCAGACAAGCACTATGCCAAGTACTCTCTGCGATAGAGTCTCAGAAGAAGATAAAAAGCACGAGTATTTTTCTGACCCCACCATATTTGCACTGATTACGTACCATGCTATGTAACTCGTAGCTAGCTGTATCTCATGTTCGATGCTTGTTGATATCCAGATGATGCTTGGTGGCGCGGTCAGTCTTTCCGGGTACCTATGCATTTTCCATCCGGCGGATGGCAAAGGCTGGACCTGGACGCCAAGAGCAATCTGCCACGACCACCAAAGGGCGCATTTGGGACTGTAATTTACTATGTAGATGCAATCGTAACAAGTCGTGGCGAGGGAGAAGCGCAGTGGAACCTTCAAGTTGAGGGCACAGGCGGGATATTTATTTGCGTCAAGGGCATGATGCAGACAGACAGGCTTGAGAGGCCGCAGAGCTAGGACTAGCTCAATAACAGGATCGCCCTTGTCGATTTTGGCCGCCCTGCTCTGTGGCGCTGTCAGAATAGGCTGGTGGCATGTAGTTGCTTGGAACCTCCCATATGATCAGAACCGTAAAAGGCAGAAGTGTCTGTGGCAAGCCACTGCCATGCGGGGTCTGGTTGTATCCCTATTATGTACTGTGTGTGTAAGTAGGTAGGTATGAAGTTGTAGCGCCAAGTGCCTGCTTATGGAAATGAGTAGACATCGGCAACCAATGCTAATCACTAGGTAGTCGGTTCTAATTACTCAGGAGAACAAACAACAGCCTTGGATTGAGTGTGCCCTCGCCTTAACAGGCATGTTAATTGGTAGAAATTCTGCCTTACATATTCTGAATGTTACCTGGAACTTCGAAGCGCCCTGTTTCTCAAGATCGATCGTGTTGGGGGGCGGGCGAGACGCTGGCGATGCTCAAGCATATAGTAAGTAGTAGTAGGTAATAGTACTCGTAGCAGTAGCCAAGGCGCATGCTCCCGACGACCCTCGACGACCTACCATTTTCAATGTCATCGTCCGTCTAGCTAAGCCCCCATGTCCCTTGGCAAGGCAACTCCACATTCCAAGGGCTATTTGGCCCCTGACTAGAGCTGCGTTAGCCCGACCAGGAATAGCATGAAACGACGCATGGCCAAGGGCTGCAGGAACGTGGCTCCATTACGCCCCCAAAATCGGATCCTCACAGGCATTCTTATTGGCGCCTTAGTCGCCAGCCAACCGCCCAACTTCCTCTTTGTCGTTGAGAAACACCAGGTACGCACCAGGCACACCAGGCACACCAGGCGACATGTGAAAGGGATGGGGGAAGGGGTCTAGGGATCGACAAGCGGCGTCAGCCGTGGCGCGCATGACTGGTCACTTGTCAGCTCGTATATGTCGTGAATGGTCTGGTGTAGGACACCTCGGTCACCTCCCTTTGATCCTGTGCCGCTCAGTGGGTAAAGTGCTTTGTCAATCGTAGATGCGCAGGGGGGTCCGGCAGCCCGGACCAACAAACAGTTGTTTCCTTCAAAAAGAGCCCTATGGCCACCTTCATGGGGACCATTATGGAGCGTAATCGTTCGTTCAGTCTCTAAGCCTTCATTCTCTTCGATTTCCTCTGTACTCTGACTTTTCTATTCTTGGTCGTGTACGTTTATCAGTGTTATTTATTCCTTACAGAGACCACAAAAATGAAGACGTCCTCATCGAGTGTCGCCATCGCGGCGGTTGCCTTTGCCCATGCTGGCATGGGCTTACAGCTCAATGCGAAGGATAGCAACTCGGTCAAGGAGGCCGCCAAAACGGTCGCCAAGGGACTTTACGTCTTTCACAACGAGGAGGCGACGACGGGGCAGTTCAACCAGCCACAGCCATGGTTTTGGTGGCTATCGGGATCCGGCTGGACCGGATTGATGGACTATACCGTTTATACGAAGGATAACACATACAAGGCGGATCTGTTATCGGCTCTGGGGAAGAATGTGGGCCCCAATTTCGACTTCATGCCTCCAGAACAGGCGAGCTGGGAAGCAAACGATGACCAGGTAAGTGAGACGCTCATCGACACAAGCTCCGAATAGGGCTCGACGAACGCTGTGTGACACTTTGTCTAACACGAATCTCTAGGCCTATTGGCTATACAGCGCCCTCACAGCCATGGAGTATGACTTCGACACGTTGCCCGGCGCCCCGAGCTGGGACAAAATTGCAGCCAATACTTTCGATCTCTTTGCATCCAGATGGAACGACGACAGTGATACCTGCGGTGGCGGGCTCAAATGGCAGTTCGACCGCAATGCGAACGGCTGGACCGTAAGTTGAAGCTCATTTATTCTTCATCGGATCCTTAAGCCCCCAATAATCCAAGTCATTTTCATAGAGTGCATCTCTAACGCTGACATGCTTATAGTACAAGAACTCCGTGACCAACGGCGCGTTCTTCCAGACCTCGGCACGGCTGGCACGATACACCGGCGAACAAAAGTACGCAGACTGGGCGATAAAGATTTGGGACTGGTCGCGCAGCGTCGGGCTCGTGAGCGATGACTACCACGTGTACGACGGCACTTCAGACGAGGATGGCGCCAACTGCACCAAGGTCAACCCAGACCAATGGTCGTACAACATCGCTACGTACCTACACGGCGCCGCGCACATGTACAACTTCACCGGAGATGCCACGTGGGAGGAGCGTGTGCAGGGTTTCGTTGACACTGCGGCCAAAACGTACTTCACGCCGGCCAAGACGGGCGTCATGTACGAGCAAAAGTGCGAGCCTGGCCACGGCTGCACGACAGACCAGACCTCCTTCAAAGCCTCGCTGTCGCGGTGGTTGGGAAAGACGGCTGTCCTCGTGCCAAGTGTCAAGACCCAAGTCATGGACATGCTAGAGCGCAGCGCCCAAGGCGCGGCGCAGAGTTGCGTTGGGCACGGCAACTCGACCTGTGGCGTAACGTGGTCGGCTAAAGGTTTCGATGGTCAATCTGATTTCGGTGTCGAGCTCAGTGCGTTGGAGACTATTCAGAGCTTGCTTGTTTTCGAAGCGCCTCCTTTTGCCGTCGCCCACGCCGGGAACGAGACCGACACGACCACTGAAACGCCCCCTGCTCAGACAAGCGTTGTCCCATCGTCTTCCCATACCGCCACGACAACCAAGCTTTCCGCGACGAGCGTGGCCACTACTCTTGCTCAAAGCACTACAGTTCCTGCAACAAGCACCACCGTTGATGCGACGAGCAGCGTAGCTGCCTCGCCTTCAGAGACTACCACAGCCCCTGTGAAGAGTGTCGACAACCCGCCTACCCACACCAAGTGTGGCGCGAGGAAACATAAGCGAAGAGTTCACTCTTAGATAAAAGAGAAACTATGAGGAGGGGAAGGGGCAGATATTCAATTCTCTGAACATATAAATAGCATAATGTTGCACGTACATACCTAAAAGGCGCAAGGTTTCTATCTCGGGGCGTCATCTAGACTTGTCGTAGATCATAGTTGAAAATTAAAATTTCAATCTCGACTGTTTGACTTCACGGTAGATGCGTCATAGACAGCTCATCTAGGGGTCCATTGGTTGTGGCAGAAGACAAAAGTAGTCGAAAGCCGTTATGGGTGTTCCGTAGACTAAACCCTCGCAAGAGAAGCCAAGTGAAATTGCGAGTAGAAAATACCACGAAAGGAAAAACTAAACGGACAAGGTTCGCTTGTAAGTAAGCAATGTTTTCAGCTGTGATGGTCATTACAATACTTATTGAATCGGTCAAATAAATTTATCCCCTAATGCAGCCCCTGCCGTTCCGTCGTTATGCACTGCCGAGAGACTCATGATCGATTGGCAACGAACGCTTCGCATATCACCAAAAGCGCCATACCACCCACCACATGATGCAAAAATACAAAGCAACGAATACCATCCAACACCAATGTTATCCACCTAACAGAATTTGAACAATGCATGCAATGTAAGCCGTACCCATGACACCTGGTATCACCCATTCCACCATATCATATATAAAAGGCCCCTCCCAACCGTCCATATCCCGAACCTATTTCGTTGAACCCCTTCTGCCTGACATGGAGAACTCGTACAAGCAAGAACTACGGACTTACTGCGTCCGGTAGAACTTCCTGTACAGAAGATGCAGTAGAAGGTTGACGTTAACCCTCAAGTTGCCCTCAAAGACATCCATGAACTGACGTGCTTCGAATTGAGCTTGGAGGACGTCTTCAATTGGTATGACGGCGTTGGCCCCGGGCATCTGGATATGACCGCGGCTTCCCTCGACGTTAAATATTCCGACTTGATCGCACGCTATCGTCAAGTTGATGTTGCCCCAATCGCGTTCTGGTACGCCTTGCCACGAGACAATAACACCCTTGCCGAATAAAGCGCGGACGCTATACTTGTATGAGCCGAATTTCGGTACCCGCCCCGATCGCTCGAGCTCTCGTTGATGGTTGTACTGTTTCGTGAACGGGAAGAAGTGACGTTTTCTACAGTGCAGTGGTTAGTCATGATCGTACTTGGAAGGTGAGGAAGCTTACCCTTTGTGCTTCTGGAGCGTCGCCATGGCCTGTTCGATATAGTCGTCGTAGCTCTTCCTTTGCTGTTCAAGGTACTTGGCTTTCTGGTGGAGATTGTTGAGCGTCAGGCGCACGCCTTCAAGCTCCCGTTGTCGCTGGACACGGCGCCGACTCTTCGTTCGGATATCTAGCGCAATTGCATTCAGGACGTCTTGGTAGTAGTTATGCTTTGTGACACGTCCCATTTGCTCCAGACGCATGATGTTTTCTAGTGCATTCCGTTTCATATCATAGTATGACATGCGAGTCACATCGACCATGTTGACGTCTGAGTAGGCACCCTTCGTGTTGCTTCCCGAGGCAAAGTCTTCTCGTAGAAGCGATTGCCACTTCTGCTCGTCCTCTTGGGTGGGTGGGCGGACAAGAATCTCCAACAAGTTGGCACCTGACTGAACCCGAATGATGTACAAGATACACCTTTTCGTTTCCATGAAAAGAGACTTGACATCTGCCTCAGGGTCGTTAACGTCATGAAGCTTGGGTGTCAGGAACATCTGGATGTCGGACGAGCCAGCAGCATGCATCTCGCTTTCATTGCTCTTTGCGCTACCGAGATCTTGTAGGATCTCGATAAGAACGTCATTTCGACCGGGGCAAATGCTGGCAAGTTCTTGTGTCACTAGACTGTGAATTGCAAATATGTCACTCATCTTGATGTAAAGTGTTGGCCGATTTTTGGCATATAAATCGTTGAACTCGTCCACTCCAAAAGTGTGTTCGGCGTCAGCGACTGAGATCAGCCCTTGGGTGATATGAGCAAGTCGCTCAATTGACTCGCCCACAAATGCATTGAGGGGCTGGAGGTAAATATTATCACCACCAAATGGGCGACCGGAGGCGACTTGGCTCAGCACCTTTGCGACTTCACCGAGATTCCGTTTTTGTAGTGGGCTAAGCACCTTTTCGACGACACCCACCTGCTCTGGGTTGATGACAGCTGGCTGGAAATAAAATCGCCAGACCCAGTTGCTGACGAGCTGGAGTATATGGTGTTGAGGCTCGCGCTTGAACCGATCACATAGCGCTTCAAATATCTGCTGAGAGATGAATCGCAATCCGTATGGTATCCTCGGAAGTAGGTCTTCTAGGGCGACGAGAAATTGATCGCATATTTCTCGCAGATCTCGAAGGTGGTCGATGAATAGCTCACGGGTTTCTGGATCCTTGATGGCAAGGTCACGCGGTATATCCAGAGGGCGTCTGCTAGGCTGACCGGTGCTTAGCTCCTCATCATTGACAGCCGACCTGTAGATTTGCAAAGGATCACTCTCTAGATCCAATGCAGGATCCTCGATGATGTTGTCTCGTATTAATGGACCAAGAAGATCTCTGAGGTATTTCCTGTCACGAGGGGAGCGACTGTAATTGTTGAGAAGCTTCGTCCAGAAGAAGTTACCCCTGAAATAGTCTTGTGGAGAGTTGCAGCAGTCAACCTCTTCGCGTATTGACCTGCTAATAAGTTTCAGGAGATAGTATTCTTCTCTGGTTTTCTGGGCGTAGCCAAATAGCCCCATAATCAACAGTTCGATACGCTTATATTCCTTTTCGGCAGTGCCTTGCTCTCGGAGTCGTTTGAAAAGGCGGGTAAGATACTGTGGCTGCGTTTGGAGGTTGAAAAAGAGCTGCTGGTATGAGTCGAGCTTTTTCCTTGAGCTCTTGTTGAGGGCCTTCAGATCGAACTGATTTCCAGATGAGATGGAGGAGTTCGCAAGCAGGCTAGTGGCATGGCCACCGTAGTTGCTCTGGTGTTTGATAACCTCATCTAGAGTAATCTTGTTCTTCACTAACAGAGCGATCTTGATGTCTAGCTGATCGATATATTGTTCAAGCATCTCGTTTTGTCGGACCTGATGGACCACAGTCTTTCGTACGCGTTCGAATTCTATTTCCTCGTTGAAGTCAAAGTCGCTGTCATTCAGCAAGTGGACAAAGTTCTTCACTGCACCGACTGGAGGACTTTTTCCACCTGTGAGACTCTTGTAGGCTTCTCCCTGTAGCTTGGCTCGAACGAAGCTCTGAATCTTGACCACCTTCTGCATATTCTCGTTGAAGTGTTTTTGCTTGGCAGCAAATTGACGTCGCACAATGAACCCTTGCGCTAGCGATTGCAGTTCGGCGATCTCGTCTTCGTGTTCCTCGAGCTCATTGAGGACTTCTCCAATGTTGCATCGTAAGAGCATAGCTCTCGCTAGAGCTTGAAGTTCAGTAATTTCTTGCTCATGTGAATCAAGTTCTTCTAACAGGGAGCAATGATATTTCCTAGACAAGAAACCACGCGCGTGAGCTTGAAGATCAGTGATGGTTTCGGAATGCTCATCTAGGGAGTCTAGTATCGTTGCAATGCGTTGACGGGACATCATGCCACGTGCAAGCGTCTGCAAATCGAGTATTGAAGTTTCGTGATCTTGTAGATCTTCTATTTTTTGAGAAATTTCGCGGCGAACCGCTGCGGCCCGCACGTGTGCTTGCAATTCGAGGATCGAGGTTTCCTGGCTGTGCAAAGCTTCGAGTTTATGCGAGATCTCTCGACGCGCCGCTGCAGCTCGTGCAAAGGCTTGCATGTCGAGGATTGATGCTTCGTGGCCGTGTAGAGCTTCAACTGTCTGTGACATCTCTCGGCGAACAGCTGCAGCCCGTACGTGAGCCTGGAGCATACCGATGTCTGAATCATGCCGCTTGAGCTCGGACTTTGTGGCTGCAACATCTTGCCGGAGTAAGCGACCACGGCTTGCCGCTTGGATGGCTGCCCATCCAGGACCGGAGCTACGCAAAGCTTCCTTTTGCAGGTTTATCTGGCGTCTTGTCAGCGTCGCCCTGGCAATGGCTTGTAAGCCTGCAACAGTTTGAGCCTGATCCTCCAAGGAAACTAGAATATGTTCCACCTTCTCCCGTGCTATCATTCCACGGATCGCAGCTTGTAGTTGCAGCACTGGACCGGCCATACTACTAGTTGCTTTCTGTTGCGCATGAACCCGCCTCCGTGCAAGATAACCCCTAGCGAAAGCTTGAATGCTGCGCACAGGTCCACTAGCCACTGCCAATTGAGATTTTATATCTCGTACCTTGTTGCGAGCCTTGGCGGCCCTCATCAAGCTCTGGAGCTTGACAATATCTTTTTCAGCAGCCTTCCAGACATGCTCTCGGTTCATCATGTGGCGGCGAACAAGAAATCCACGGGCAGCGCTCTGGAGATTGATGGCGAACATGCGCATTTGAAGCCGATAGTCGATGATTTGACGCGTCCACTCTCCCCGTATCCGTGACTGGAGGTCTATGAGACATTCCTCCGAATCCCACAATTGGCTCATGACGTGGCCGAGCTGTATTCGGAGTGTGGCGCCACGGATCTGAGCTTGGAGGTCAATGATAGCTTCTTCGTTCTCGGCTAATTCTCGATCAACACGCTCTTCCTCCGTCTCTTCCGGTTCTGGCGGAGGCAGTTCCACGCCAAAGTCGGCGCCCATGTTTCCAAAGCTAGGCATACTAACACCGAGCTTATCGAGGCCCTTCTGCGTAGCTTCCAATTCGTGCTGCTCAAACTCCAGCTGACCCACCAGGTTTCCTATCCTGAAGTCGACAACGCCCTTTCGAAACAGCAGCCAGCTGAGAGCATGGACGCAGTAGATGGCCTTGGGTATGTTCTTTTTCTCGTACAGGTCTGTGAGTTCAAAGCGGAACAGATCGGGCATTTCCATTTCGTCGAGGTAGCGGAAGAAGGTTGCGATGTTGTCCCAGTGTCTGGCTTGGAGACGTGGCGATCGAAAGATGCGGTATCTTCGATCGGGGTTTAAAGCTTCGACAATCTCGGCGAGGGTCACGCCGTCTCTGAGGGCTTCCTCCAGCTCAACAATGGGGGGAATAGGGCGGTGGATGACATCTTCAATCCATTCCTTGGCTTCTCCGATGTGGCACAGATATTCGTAAGCTTGCAGGAACTGGCGCTGTTTGTCCATCCAGTTGCGCCCTTCAAATCCGTAGCGATCGCTGCGCTGGCCATTTCTCGCGTCGCCCGCTGTCCCCATGCGCTGTAGTCTGCGCCGACCCCTCAAGCCTACGACTTCTTGTGCTGGGGAAGTGATGGCGAATTCCACGGGCGAGCCATCCTCTGCCAATTTAGACAAGGTGCGTAGCTGGCTCGTCGAAGAGCGTCCCAGTTGCTGCAGATCCGGGCGGGCGAGAGGCGAGTGCACGACAGCTTGATGGGGGTTTGCGTTGCTTTTGACGGGATCGGGGCGTATTGAGTCGGAGCGTGTGAGAAGCATAGATGTTGGACGCGCGTTGGCATGGCGCGAGAGAGAGGTGGGCGACGGTGTCGGTGACTTCTGGCCATCGTAGAGGGACAGTTTGCCAATGTCTATACTCTGCCCCCGTTCATGGGGCTCGTGGCGACGGGGAGGCGTGTGAGGCGGCGGAGGCGGAGGCGAAGGCGAGCGGGAGGCGGGGGCCTGAGCGAGAGGCCTCAGCGATTGCCTGGCCATGCTGTACATCTTCTCGGGGCTCTTGGGGGGCTCGTCCGGTTTCTCAAAGGTGGCAGCGCGGTGTCGGATGGCGGCCTCGCTTTTGCCTCGCTTGTGGCCGAGAGTCGACGGCCGATGCCCATTAGAAGCAACGGACGAAGCTGTGCTGGCGTGACTGGGGTTGTAGGTGTCAGAACTGAGCGAAGCGTGCGAGTAGCCCGACGAGGCCGTTGACGTTGTCGACGGCTGGCGATTCACGGCTGGCGGGTCGACCGTGTACGACTGGCGGAGAGGGTGTGGCCGGTACGACATATCGTTGACTCGCACCAGCAGTCCGGCAAGTGGTGTACCTCAGAAGGCGAATATACGAGAGATGCGATGAATGGTGCGGGTGTTCTGTCAATGGCTGGCGTTCTGCATAGCAGCGAGTATGAGGAGTACAATGTGAGGGCGTGACTGTCAAGGAGAGATTCGCCTGGAAGGTGTCCTCGCCGAGTGCAAGGTTGTAGTTGATGATCGAGGTCCAGCACAGCTGTCTAGAGCGTTGGTTGTGTTGGCGCTGGTGCCGTTGCAGACAGACAGACAGCTGGAGGCGATAAACAAGCGTTGATGTTAAATATGGTTGTACCTAGCGTATCACAATTCGATTCTAGGAGGGGAAAACACCGTCATTCGACGTTGATTCCTACTTTGATGCGCGCCTCTAGCGCACCCATGAGATGAAGAGGCTGCTAACCAACTATGCAAAGGCTGTCGCATAGGAATGTTGTTGAATGGCGAGCGGTGAGCGTCTTGATGGTGTGTGAGTGAGTGTGTGAGTTGAGAGCTGTGTAAATGGGGTGACAATTGAATGGGCACACGGTTGGTTACCAGCACGAACAACCCTGGTTGATGGTGAATGGAATCGAAGTGCAGCGCAAATTGGGAAACAGGGTAGACGACGAGGCGAGACAGGGAAGGCGGCATTTGGGCATCATGCTGTCCCGAATTGGCAATTTGTTTATTTGTTTTCCTGGGAAAGCGCAAGAGCAACCGGTCCGGCCACTAGCGGTACTAAGCCCGGTAGGTAGGTACTAGCCCCAACACTAGCCACGGCAGCTCGGGCAGCCGCCACCAGCCACACACACATGCCCCTCACTTGGCACTTGGAGGGCTGCAACGCATCAGCCACAGCGATGAAGCCCAAAGCCGAGGATAGCCTGTGCCGCTCATGCTTACCTACCCATAGTAGTCATTACCTACACAGGTATCGAGAGCAGGGTTATCGATAAAGAGAACTTGGAATTTTCTGCTGTTGAAGCCTTGAAGGGTCTAAGGATCCACAGAGCTGCCCCGCGCTATTGGCCTATTGGCGCGACCACCCCCGTCAGGCTTTAATAAAATTCTGGTGCGACTCGGCCGCCAGGTTCTCCTTCTTCCTTTTTTTTTCTCTTGGGAAGAAGATCAAGCTCAAGCGCGCCGACCTGGTCACTCGACTCACCTCGCCTTGCTGCCAGTCTTCGACCTCGCTGCTATCTCAGCTTCTAGTTCTTCATTCTACACCATGCCTTCCACGAACGGTCAGTCTGCCGTCAACGGCAAGTCGGACTTCCTCGACCACGCCAAGGCCATCGAGCTTCTCAAGGAATACCCGTCCTTCGATGGCCTGTCCATCGAAGAGCTGATGGACACCAAGACCCGTGGTGGCCTGACCTACAATGACTTCCTCATCCTGCCCGGCTACATCGGCTTCCCTGCCTCCGAGGTCGTCCTTGACTCTCCCATCACCAGGAACATCACTCTCAAGACCCCCTTCGTCTCCTCCCCCATGGACACAGTCACCGAGCACGAGATGGCCATCCACATGGCCCTGCAGGGCGGCTTGGGTGTCATCCACCACAACTGCTCCCCAGATGCCCAGGCACAGATGGTCCGGAATGTCAAGCGCTACGAGAACGGCTTCATCAACGACCCTATCGTCATGAGCCCCACCTCCACCGTCGCCGAGGCCAAAGCCCTCAAGGAGAAATGGGGCTTTGGTGGTTTCCCTGTCACAGGTAAGCCCTATCCCATCCCATGATCTCGAGTCCTGCAAAGTCTCTCCCGCCGCCTGCGCATCTTATGATTACAAACCCAAACTCAATAACTTTCGTTCCACCGTATCGACAGCAATGTCATGGGGAGAAAATTTATGCTCTTTATGATGATGCCTCCCGCACCACACTCGTTACGTCTCCGATAATGATCCTATGGCTAACGCGCTACTAGCTGACGGCACGCTCGGTTCCAAGCTTCTCGGCATCGTCACGAACCGTGACCTTCAGTTTGAGGATGACCTAAGCCGCACTGTCGACAAAGTCATGGTCACCGACCTCGTCACTGCCCAGTCTGGTGTCACGCTCCTAGAGGCCAACAAGATTCTTGCCCAGTCCAAGAAGGGCAAGCTTCCCATCGTCGACCAAGACTTCAACCTTGTGTCGATGATCTCGCGGTCTGATTTGACCAAAAACCTACATTTCCCGCTGGCCTCGAAGCTACCTGATTCTAAGCAACTCATCTGCGCTGCATCCATCGGAACCCGGCCGGAGGACAAGATACGTCTGCAGAAGCTTGTAGACGCTGGCTTGGACATCATCATCCTCGACAGCAGCCAGGGCAACAGCATGTTCCAGGTTGAGATGATCAAGTGGATCAAACAAGAATACCCCAAGCTAGATGTCATTGGCGGTAACGTTGTTACCCGCGAGCAAGCTGCTACCTTGATTGCCGCGGGCGTCGATGGCCTGCGTATTGGAATGGGCAGTGGAAGCGCCTGTATCACCCAAGAGGTCATGGCCGTTGGCCGACCCCAGGCCGCTGCCGTCTTCTCGGTCTGTAGCTTTGCCGCCCGCTTCGGCGTTCCATGCATTGCCGACGGTGGTGTGCAGAATGTGGGCCACATCGTGAAAGGTCTGGCTCTCGGTGCCTCGACCATCATGATGGGTGGTCTACTCGCCGGTACAACCGAGTCTCCCGGCACATCGTTCGTTTCGCGAGAAGGTAGGCTTGTCAAGGCCTACCGTGGCATGGGAAGTATCGATGCTATGCAAGACAAGAAGGCTGGCGCCGGTAACAAGGATAGCCAAGCTAGTAATGCTGGCACTGCTCGATACTTCAGCGAAGGTGACAGCGTTCTCGTTGCTCAGGGCGTGTCTGGAGCTGTCGCCCATCGCGGGTCCGTCAACACATTCGTACCTTATCTAGCTGCTGGTGTCAAGCACTCGATGCAAGACTGTGGCCAGAAGAGCTTGACAGAGCTACACCAGAGCGCCACCAAGGGCTCTCTGCGATTCGAAATCCGAACCACCAGCGCTCAGCTTGAGGGCAACGTCAACATGGAGAGCTACGAGAAAAAGCTTTATGCTTAAAGTCTCGCTTACACGATTGACATAATCACTGAAAACTCAAGCTCGTGCGGCTATGAAAATTTTAGTCCGTAGTCGAGTGGAGTATACGGAGAGTAACATCTTCACATGCATGACTTGATGGCTGATGACGAGGAGTCGTGTTATTGGATGGCGTTCAGGATGGGCTACTGGGTTTTGAGCGGGGTGAGGGTAGGAAAAGTCTTTCTGGTTTGGTAGGATGTCGGTATGTCTATCGTCAAATAATGAGCAGCACAAGTAGTTTAAAACCTGCTGAACTCAAATGATTGAACTAAATTGGTATCTACACATCTCTTGATGGTTATGCCCCCAAATGAACTGTTCTCTGTGCATGCGTCAGATTTATAAATCAATTTAGTGAACATAAAAGTAATTACAAAATATACCAAGTATTTGGAGCTGAAATTCCGAATACTGAAGTCACCAAGGTCAAGCAGAGGTCGACTAATATTTCGTATCAAGATTCTCCACGGTACTCAAGCTCTGTATGACATGGGAGATGGCAAAACTAAAGCAATAACCTGATTTTCTAGTCCGTAACGCCGTGCTATGTGTAAGAGCTCCATAATGTTATACCCAAGGTGTGAATGTCAACCCGTCTCATTCATATCTTCAAGGCTTTCGAGCCAAATACTTTGTGTGCCATCCATTATCCTCATTTTTCAAACGTCAGATAGTTCCATAACCGGTGCTGCGCGTTTCTTCGCTAGCTTTGTGAACTGAGCCTTGCCGCCCACAGTCGTTTCCCCCATGTGAAGCTCCAGGGCCACCAGGCAAGGCACCTGCGTCTTCATCTTCCTCCTCGAACTCGAGCGCATCCTCGGTATCCTCGGCGTCACTCAATTGCCCGTTCCCCGCACTCGGGCCCTCGCCCTCGACGATCATCCACACAGGCAGGGCTCCTACAGCCGCAATCGCGCACAGGATCCACCAGGGGATGCCGATCATGTTATGTTTCACGCCCCACGAGAACGCGACGCCCGTGAGAGCAGGCCCACTGGCTCGCCCCAGCCCGCTGAAGGCTGTCGCGAAGCCGTTCAGAGTGCCCAGAATGCTCAAGGACGCCGCGCTATTGGTCAGCAGGATGGTGGAGCACGGGAAGCCGATAATGACGCAGAAAGCCTTAGTCACCATAGCAGCCATCAGCGCTGCGTAGCGCAGCCTGACATCCGCGATGAGCACGGTGAAGGGCAGTAGCAGGTACACGAACGGAAAAGTCAGAGCGCACGCGCGGAAGCAGTTGAGCACGCCGAAACGCGCGCACAGCGGCGGGAACAGCACGAATTGGATCGCGCCGCTGACGATGCCGTATAACGTGAAAATGGTCCCGATGCGCCCCGAGGTCAGGCCGAAGCCGCCGGAGAAGTAGAGCGGCGGGAAGGTGTTCTCTGGCGTATGCTCGAGCTCCGGGTAGTTCAAGAATACGGGCAGAACCTGGTCGAAGGCGACGGAGTGTAGCGCGAGGAACGTGTATGCGACCAGGCTGATGACGGTTTGCCGCGTGAAGACGGCCGACATGCTGGGTGCCATGGGCTTCTCGATACGCGCATCATGGCCAGCGGCGGCTTTCGGGGTGGTCCCGTCGGGGTGGAGGAGTGGCGCGGAGGCCTCGGCGTCTTGAAGAGAGTAGCGGCGCAGCTTCTGCTGGCGGCGGAGAGGATGCTCTTTGAAGGCCTCGGTGATGCGCTGGCCTAAGATGAGACCCCAGTCGCGAGAATGCTGCTTGCTCTGCAGCGTTTCTTTGAGGAACAGCGCTGCCGTCGACAGAGACACGAGAAATACAATTCCACCCAGGAAATTGGGCAAGGCGAAGGGGAACTTCGTGAAGAAGTGGCTATTGCCGAAAAGATCGGGAAACTGCTCGGCAGGTTTGGCGAAGAGCCCTCCAAATGCGGGACCGAAGACCGAACCGACACTCCATACTAAAGGCATGATGGAAAATGCCTTGGGTTGGAGTTCTCGGTCTTGAACCATTTCTGCTACCATTGTCCTTATAATGCCAACTGGATTTTCGTGTCAGAGAGTAAAGTGGCCGGTATGGTTCAGTAAGTACGTACCATTTCCATTACAGGCCCCCTGGATTCCACGAACGACAATTGCCATTGCGAGACTCGTCGACATTCCCCAGGCTATAAACAGGACCATCGTACAGAATAGTCCCGTGATGATAGCTGGTTTCCTTCCGAATCTGTCAGAAGCTCGGCCCCATGGCACGGCTGTCAAGCTCTGCGTAAGTGAAAACACGGAACTAGTAGCGCCGGCCCATTTTGCAACATCCTTCTGCGGGACGCCGAAGCTCGCTATCATTTCTGGTAGGTATGGGTACACAGATGTCATGGCCAGCGGCTCGGCAAATCGTGCAACGGCTGAGTCGGTATGTTAGCTGCTAGCGTTCATGCGAGGGAGGGAGATTCCTGGAATTTGTGCCGCTTTGTTAGGCCATAACCATCAATGCTGCCCCATCTGTTTCGTCCTGCCTACGTAGAAGAAAGCCTGCTTGAAGTTTGGCAAGGCGACTTCGACGCACCAATATCAACAAGTCACAAAACACAAGCAACTATTCAGGGGACATCATCTGCTTTTCCTTTGAGTTGGTATCTTGGCGACATATTGGAACAACAAAAATCTCCCAAGCCCAGCTTTCCTTCAAAAGTTCTGGACGCCCAGTCGCGAATTCCCTTGGTAGACCAGCCATTCAAATGAGTAGGCGTTGTGAGGTGATTCATAGTTTAAGCAAGAAAGAAAACTCATGTATGCTTACCCAGAATGGCCAGCTGCTGAGCGGGCAGCTTCGGCCGTTGAGCTGTCGTCGCCATGATGCTTGCGAGCCTGTATCTGTATCGGAAACGATAGTCGATGACTAAGAAGAGCAACAAGAAGCGGCAGTTCGCCCAAGGCGAGAGAGGAATGACGAAATAAAATATTGGAACAAAGAGCGTTTTCCCTCACAGCGTCGTTGTTTAAAAAGCAAAAAGATGCCTTACATCCGCACCCCACCAGGTGCCCGTCTCCACCCACATCTAACCTCAGCAATGTCTTGTGGTCGATTTGAACATGCCTAATTCAGACCAGAGTTGAACTTTGGATGGATCTGCCGCACAGGACTAGGCCGATGACAGCTTAGATCAGGCGCATAGCTGCAGAGGCGAGGCTCCCCATGCCGGCGGTTCGAGGACTATGATTTGCTGCTTCGCAACCCCCGATGGCGATGGAGACGCAGGTAGGTAGTAGCAAAGATTTACATTGAAAATCCAAGATCCCTAGACGATTGCGTGCTTCCGGTAGCTTTGCAATTTTTGATTTTCTTAATTTGGATTCGAGTCTGCCGCATGTACACCATGTACCTACTTCATACCTACAAATCGACATGGGCGTCGGCGTCGGCATCGGCATCGGCTCCTCAGACAAGCAAGACAGATACCTGACGTCTGTCAGATAGGCCCACATGTTGGACTGGACATTGTCCGCTGTCGGAGGTGTGTAAGTAGGACTTGACTGTAATAGTATGTTGGAGGCAATGGTTGACCGCGTCGCAGAGATTGGTCACAAGGCCAACTTCGAGGCGTGCATATTGCATGCAATGCAACCTTGAGGGGCACAGGGAGGTAACATGCGGTCTTCAGATCCCAGACTTCTGACCCTGAAGTTCTGCTCTTGACTTCTGAACACTGGCCGAGCTCGCCGGGCTCGCCGCCCCCACCGGTTGCCTAGACTCTGCCTGAGGAGGGGTCCCCCCCCCAACCAGCCACTGATAACGCAGGCGTTGCATGCAGCTGCCCCATTGAACGTGTCCAGGCAGCCAGACCCCCACCTAATCTAGCCCCACTAGATGTCCTGCGTCTTTACTCCCAGCTTCTGCCGGTACCTACCAGCCTGAGATCGCCAACCTCCTACTGTTGCCGGATGACCAAATTCGGTCACTCAAGGACTCAAGGCTGGGATGCAACCATAAATTATACTTCCTGCTGCAGTGGTGAACGATAAAGTTTTTATTCAGCATTTGTTACTATCATGATGTACAGCCGTTGTGATACACGAAACAAAACGTCACCAGTAAAACCACACTACCTTAGGTACTATTCTATCATCTCATTAACATAACGGCATGTTATCGATCCAGAGTGCGCAATTGGCAACGTGATGAGTCTGAATCTGAGTCTCAACCTAGAGCTACCTAATCTCATGATTGTTTCCCGCCTTTGTTGGCGAGTTCAATCACCACAGCAACATGGAAATCGAGCATTGAGCCCTTTCCACGCGCAGTACCATATTCCTTGTCTCTAGGCCTGAATTTCGCATTTTCTGGGCACTCAAGCGCAAATAAATGTCGCCAGGGCACTCACACCCGGAGCGCCACAAAGCTTCAGTAGCGTTGAGAAAGTACACTCTGCATACTTACTTCGTGTCGCGCTTCCGATAGCGTTGGAAAATCCAAGGTGAGACTGGGAAGTTGCAATATATGCAAATGCAAGCTGCCTCTCTTCGCGCGTAGCTCACCCCCGAGATGACATCACGAAGCGTCGTCCCATCAATATGATCTCACTAGGCCGAACCCACAGACATCCTGCCAGCCGCATGACGTACACTAGGTAGTAGAACGACCGGAACCACCGGACTGCAGGCCAAAAGCAATGAACCATCATGACATGATGGGAGTCCCGACAGCATAAACAACACTTCACTGTTTAGATTTCTCGAGTCAAATCGTCGAATGCGGTGCGTTGCCTTGGGATCAAGTAAACACGATGCAGTACAACAGTCATCCAGGCAAACGCAGCACCGAAGACCCGGTAGAATATGAATCCTCCGTTTACCAGAAGGGCTTGAAGTACCAGCGCCCACCTTTCACCTTCAAACCGCTGGAATGGGAGAGCCTGGCAGCAGAGCGCATGTCGGCTGACAGCAAGGGCTATGTTGTTGGCTCAGCCGGCACAGGAGAGACAGCGAGCAAGAACCGCGCTGCTTTCGGAAGATGGTCCATTATTCCGCGACGCCTCGTGAAAACGGAGGGTCTGCCAAATCTCTCGGTCGATGTCCTGGGCAAGAAGCTGCCCTTCCCTATCGCGTGTGCGCCCGTTGGCGTGCAAAGAATATTCAACCCGGATGGAGAAATGGCTGCTGCCGCGGCCGCCGCAAAGCAGAACGTCCCTTACATAATGAGCACAGCGAGCAGCACGAGCATTGAAGATGTTGCTAAAGCGAATGGAGATGGGGATCGCTGGTTCCAGCTGTACTGGCCACCAAACGAACAGAATGATATCACTGTATCGATGCTTAAACGTGCTGAGAAGGCCGGATTCTCAGCTCTGTTCGTCACTCTAGATACATACATTCTAGGGTGGCGTCCAAGCGATATGGACAACGGGTAAGACAATGTATTCCTTCTTGTTTCATGAGAACACCCCTGAACTGACTTGGTCACGAGCTATAACCCCTTTTTGCGGTCCGATCAGATCGGTGTGGCTATTGGTCTGACTGACCCTGTTTTTCGCGAGCACTTCAAGAAGAAGCATGGGAAAGCAGTTGACGAAGATATGGGTGCAGCGGTATCTGAGTGGACACACACCGTCTTCCCCGGGCTTAGTCACTCGTTCGAAGATGTCAAGTTCCTCCAAGAACATTGGAAAGGCCCTATCGTTCTCAAGGGCATCCAGTCCGTAGAGGACGCCAAGAGATGCGTGGAGATTGGTGTACAGGGAATTGTAGTGAGCAACCATGGTGGCAGACAGTCGGATGGTGGTGTTAGCTCTCTTGGTGTTCTCCCACGGATTGTTGATGCTGTTGGTGACAAGATCGACGTTCTCTTCGACTCAGGCATCCGGTGTGGCGCTGACATCGCCAAGGCTCTCGCTCTGGGCGCGAAAATGTGCCTGATCGGAAGACCCTACATATATGGTCTGGCTCTAGGTGGCGAGGATGGCGTATCGCACGTTTTGAAGTCGCTACTGGGAGATCTGGAGCTAACACTGCACCTTGCTGGGATTCCATCATCATCTCCAGAACATCTCAATCGGTCTGTACTCGTGAAAGAGGATGACCTATTTTAATAGCTCGAGAACAATAATCATTAATGGTAATAAGAGTTTCGCTTTCGATCAATCTGGAGTCTTGACTTCCCCTCCATTGGCCTATGGCATACACTTGTTACATACTTTGCCGGCTCAGTGGTGGTGTCGAATACTCTCCAGTTGCTATCGATCGCAAGTGATCTGTTTGAAACCTGGTTTCGAAACTAGACGTCATCAACGACCTAACATACGGAATTAATGCTTGAGAAGAGAGTCCACTGTATATTCCGACCTCTGAATGCTTGGTACTACTAGGTATTGATGTTATAAAATTTCCCACAGCATAAGCATCTTGTGGTTTAGAGAGAGAGAGGAGCGAGAGGGGCCCGAACTAAAGCGGCATCTCCCGATACCTACCGTAGCCGGGGTTAACCTCCAGCGCTAAACCCGGTCAATACCCGGCGCACCAGCCACAAATGACGTGCGAAACCCAAGTGGTGGCGCATCTTGACCAAAGGAGGCAGGCAACGCTCTTATCAATGTTGTTGTGATTGCCCATATTCTATAATCATACATATCATACGCATCCAAGTCTCGATGGTCTCTCACGAATTCAACTCTACCTGGACTGATTGATCAGATCGTGCGCCCTCGATTCCTTTGCTGATGGGCAACAAAGACACAATGGCGAGCGAGCATACGCCGCTAATAACTACCGTAGCCGTTGGCGCCCCCCGTCCACGTTACCCTCACTCTACTTTACGCCGTTTCTGTAGCATCGCCCTAGGCTCGTCTTTAGTGGTTCTGCTATTCACGTTTCTTCTGACCGATTTCTCTACGCCGCCCCATGGCCACCCTCATCCAGGGCCAGGGGGAAAACATGTCTCTTACGAAAAGCTTCAAGCTCTGTTATTAGACACCCCTAGCGCCGAAAAGGCCTCTGAATGGAGCAATTACTACACCTCTGGCCCTCATTTGGCCGGCCAAAACCTCTCACAAGTAAGATTTGGCTCATCTGGCTCCGTTGAGGCTGATGCCGCTCAGAATGTTTGGGACTTACCGTTTGACTATGTAGGCCGAATGGACACGAGACCGTTGGGAGGAGTGGGGTGTTAAATCCAATATTGTCGCTTATGACACATATCTGAACTATCCCCTTGACCGTCGATTGGCACTCCTTGAGAGAAAATCGGATGGCACTGGCGAGAAGTCCGACCAGTGGCGGGTAGCTTTCGAGGCCACCTTGACTGAAGACGTACTGGAGGAGGACCCAACCACTCAACTCGACAATGGCATCCCTACCTTTCACGGTTACTCTGCGAGTGGAAATGTCACCGGCTCTTTTGTCTACGTCAACTACGGCACCTTTTGGGATTTCCAAGATCTCATCCATGCCAATATCAGCTTAGAAGGCAAAATCGCCATTGCCCGCTATGGTGGCATTTTCCGCGGTCTCAAGCTGAAAAGAGCTGAGGAATTGGGCATGATCGGCTGTATTCTGTACAGTGACCCAGGTGATTAACGTATTACGCGACGAATATCCCTACGCATACGGCTAATGAAGACCATCCAGGCGATGACATGAACATGACGGAAGAGAACGGATATGAAACCTACCCGAAAGGCCCTGCTCGCAACCCCAGCAGCGTGCAGCGTGGCAGCGTAGAATATTTGAGCATGGGACCTGGTGACCCGACCACACCTGGCTATCCGAGCAAACCTGGTGTTCCACGACAGCCAGTCGACGGCATCATCCCTAAAATACCATCGTTGCCCATTTCTTATGCCGAAGCGATACCCCTTCTAACAGCACTGAACGGTCACGGACCTTCAGCAAAAGATATCAATGAATACTGGACCAGAAACACAGGGCTTGCGTACAAGGGGGTCGATTATAATATCGGACCCTCTCCCGACAACCTTGTCCTGAACCTAGCAAATCATCAGAACTACACCGTCACTCCAATGTGGGATGTCATTGGCATCATCAACGGCACTATTCCAGATGAAGTTATTGTAGTCGGCAACCATCGTGATGCATGGATAGTGGGTGGTGCAGGCGATCCCAACAGTGGCTCTGCGGTGTTGAATGAGGCTATTCGTAGCTTTGGTCAAGCACTTGACCAAGGCTGGAAGCCCCTGCGAACTATTGTCTTTGCCAGTTGGGATGGGGAAGAGTACGGTCTGGTTGGCAGTACTGAATGGGTCGAGGAATATCTACCATGGATCTCAGCCGCGAACGTGGCTTACATCAATGTGGATGTTGGTGTTTCAGGACAGATTTTCTCGGCTTCAGCTGCGCCATTGCTCCATAACCTTCTCCACGAAGTGACGGCACTTGTGCCATCGCCCAACCAAACCGTTCAGGGTCAGACCGTGCGAGATGTGTGGGATAAACAAATCTCAACCCTGGGCAGTGGAAGTGACTACACTGCTTTTCAAGACTATGCGGGTGTTCCATCTCTGGATATGGGCTTTAGCGGGTCTGCTAAGAAACAAGCAATCTACCAGTATGTGATTTTTAGTCGTCAAGTTTGCAGCATCTTAGCAAGCTTGACCCCTATACGCTATATCTCCTTGCATGTTCCGGATCCCCCCTCCATCTCTCGTTCAAATCGCCCAACGCGGGTTTGTACAGACATCCGTTCGCTAACTCTTAACTGCGCAAATGTAGTTACCATAGTAACTATGACAGCTATTGGTGGCAGAGCACATATGGTGACCCAGGATTTATCTACCACAGAGCAATGGCACAAGTGCTGGGACTCACCATCGCCAAGATTGCTGACACACCGCTTCTTGCCTTGAATGCCACAACATATGCTGTATCACTGGGCGAATACGCCGAGAAGATCGAGTCGAAACTTACGAGTTCGGAAGTCAAGCCATCGAGTGAAATCGAGATCTTTGAATTTAGGACACGAGGTGTTGGAGCCGAGGTGAAGGGTGACCGGGAGGCTTTCGTGCACTCTCTGAAGCGGTTACACAAGTCTATTCGGGACATGAAATCTGCAGCTGTTAAGCTTGATGCCAAGGCCGCGAAATTGGCAAAGCAGGCAAACGAACATATCCCTTGGTGGCATTGGATCAAGAAATTTAAGCTACTCCATCACATCAGCGATACCAACTCAAAATACAAGAAAATCGAGCGCGCCTTCTTGTATCCTGGCGGTCTTGACGGTCGATCGTGGTTCAAACACGTCGTCTTCGCGCCAGGTATTTGGACCGGATATGCGGGCGGTATGTTACCCTGAGCTTCTTGTTGCGTGGCGAATAGTACTAACAACAACATAGCTGTTTTCCCAGGTCTAGTCGAGAGCATCGACAACAAGGACTTTACCAATGCGATGAAATGGGTCGATATCATCGAGAGCTGCATCAAAACGGCCACCAAAACGATGAAGTGAGGTCATGTGTGCAACCCGACACCCACGCTAACAGACCATGCGGGAATGAAAGCAGTCCACTGCCTATAATCCGCCAAGTAAGTAAGCACGAGGAAATCGGGTCCAATGGGAGCATAGGCCTATGAAATACATATTAGAAAGATCATAACACCATATGAGACTACCATATGAGCTACAGCCTCACGCTGGAACAATTGGGTTTGATGTATTGTTACCTGTCATTGCCGAGAATCACCAATCAGTAATGTCACACATTTGACGCCAACATCTTCTTGTTTGTAGTGAGATCGTCTCCTGCAAAGTCAAGTGACTCAACGTCTAGTATCTATAACGTGCATTATGCATCATGCAAGCCTGCCAGGCAACAGCAGCAGGCAGCAGAGACAGGCAACAGAGACAGTGGGTCATCATCATCATTTCAACCAACCACCAAGCTTTGGAGACTAGCAGAAATATGATCAAAGTCAACTCGATATGTCCCTAACCAACCATGAAAGCCATGTCTCCCAACTTGAAAGATTGGCGGATGGGGTGAAACTAGTCCTGCATAAGCGCAGCAATCAACTAGGTAAACGGCAACAAGTTAGTTCGCGTCCCGCAACGCGTACCAACCAACCAACCTGCAGCCTCATCATACTCAGATTGCCCAATCTTGGGGAAACGTCTTACAGATCGGAGCACAGGAAGTTCATTGTTCGTGTTCGCCATCTATAAATATACAGTAGTTTTCGTACACAACATGAAATAAACATGACCCCCCAAACTATCACTCCCAACAACTAGCCATCTTCTGTGCATTTCCCCTCTACGAAGTTGACAACAAATTTACGATTTGCATACACTGTATCGCAATGGAGGACGATAATAACTCGTTTGCCAGTTTCGAGGACATCGTTGACCGCACCCGAGACGTTTCCCAAGATGACCCTACCATGATGGGAACAGAAGCCTCATCGTCGGCAGACAACGGCGAAGACGATGTTCCCGATGTCTGCTACGTTCTTCAGCGTTATGAGATTGGAAAGGGCCTGATTGAAGGTTAGCCGTTTGATGTTATATCCCCCTCATCAATTTGTCTTACTGCCGTTAGACTTGCAAATCATGTTCAATTTCACCTGTCCCCCTTCTATAGAGCCACCTCGATGATTCGTCAGTCGATCTAATGTCCACTAGTTTGTCGCGGGGCCGAACCTATTGACCCTGAAATGGGTGAGCCTCTGAATAGCAAAGGCCAAAAGGCAAAGAAACCTGTCTTGGAGATTGTCACGGAAGTGGCTAGTATCCCCGTCAGCGGCAGACACCCGCCCACCCGCCGTGCAAGGTACAGACGCTCAGACTATAGAGCTCGCTCGCCCGACTCAATCGATTATTCTGAGGATGAAGCCGAAACCCAGTATACTGAGGCCCGAAGCACTAGCATGGTGATTCACTCTCGCCATCTTATCAATGCCCTTGCAGCGGTCGTTACTTACGACCCCAGCACCTCTTTCACCGGTGATAAAGTCGAAATCGAGGCGCCTTACTATGTCTTAGTACATCACCGAGCGGCCCTGGCTCGGTACAAGTACTCGCAGCCTGAAACTCATGACGACGAGTATGCCAATACCACTGTGGACCACATCGAAATTCTCTTGGGCTTCCTCGAACAGACTTACGGCCAGATGATTCAGGATGAAGAAGATAGGAATGATCGTAAAATACCAGCGGCGACCTGGGATTGGCTTTGGCTCCTACTACGGCCAGGGGATGTCATCTACACCAAACGCGATGATATATGGTCCCCTTTTGCAATCTCGCGCGTCTCTACGAGATCACCTGACATCGTGGATGCACTCTCAAGCTACAATGGTGAGTTAGGGCCAACCTGCTGTGTACCAGCGGGGACAAGACCTTCGCGGTTTTATTCACAAGCTTGGGGCTACTAGCTTGAAGCCGACAGCCTAGATTAATTCGTTACTGATTCCACGTTTCACAGTTGATTGCTGGAACTACGTGTACAGCTCCGGACGACTGCGCCGTGAAATGCACAGATTTGAAATCCGTCAATTCGCAGGCGAAGAAGCAATCCTCAACCTCCCAGTCATCCCGGCCCGGTTCTTCATGGGCGAGGCCAGGAACATGTTGCCCTCAGAAGTAACCGCGAAACAAATCCAGTTGGGAAAGCTGGTCTGGGAGCTTCATAGGAAGCCGAGCTACAAATCTTATGACGGCCAGCTTGTGAAGAAATCGCCTCGTCAAACCCAGAACAACGCGACGTGCGCATCCGGCAACATGGATGGTCGCGTCATCGTCGATAGCGAGGGTTTCGAGCAACACCGACGCCGTCACTACCCGTATGATGGAGTGGTGCCTCCTCCCCCTCCTCCTTTTATACGCCAGATAGCCCATGATCAGCTACCTTACTTTGCATCATGTTGCAGATGTCTCGAATGCACTAAAGGCGAGAACAAAGACAAGTTGAGCCGGTTTGCTGAATTTCGGGACCTTGACCCCAAGACCGACAACATGCCAGAGGACGACTTGTATCTGATTGTTCTCTCTAAAATCATCGCGGGATTCCTGCTAGACAAGCGCCAGTGGGGCCACTTCCACGTCGAAAAGCTCAGCGACATCAACTTCGACAAGGAGGCCTTCAAGTACTTGGTGCTCGAGGACGAGATCAAGACTACCGTCAAAGCCCTCATCGGGAAGTTCGCTAGTGCCGATGGTCAAGTGTCCGCATGGCCGAGCGATTTTGTGAAGAACAAGGGCCAGGGCCGCATTTTCTTGCTCCACGGCTCACCAGGTGTCGGTAAGATGCCCATCGACCTTGATACGTTCACTGGTCCTTTAAAACTAACCTATCGCGTTTTTCCCAGGTAAAACTTGCACGGCAGAGTGCGTGGCCGAGCTCACACGGCGCCCACTCCTTTGCCTCACGAGTGGTGACCTGGGCACGCTTACGGACGATGTCGAGAAGAGCCTCGAGTACTTCCTCAATCTAGGCGAGAGATTCGGAGCCATCGTCCTGCTCGACGAGGCTGACGTATATCTTGAGAAGCGCCGGGACCGGGACCTCGAGCGCAATGGGCTTGTCAGCGTGTTCTTGCGTGCCCTCGAGTACTATCGGGGGGTGCTCTTCCTCACAACGAACCGGGTGCGAACGTTCGACTCCGCATTCACCTCGCGCATCCACGTCGCATTGCACTATGGCGCCCTGAAGGACTCCGACCGTGAGCGTATTTGGCTGAACGGCTTTGAACGTGTTGAGCGCGAGGCCGGCGGGCGTGTCCACGTCACGGTCGTGGCACGAGAGTATGTCTGGGGCAGCGACGACGTACGCGCTCTACAGTGGAACGGGCGTGAGATCCGCAACGCATTGCAAACCGCGGTGGGGCTTGCCGAGAGCGAAGCTTCCGAGGAGGGACTCGATACAGCCTTGATCACGGAGAAACATTTGCGGAGCATTGTGGTCTTGAGCAAGAACTTCATGCACTACATGCAAGGCTGCCAGCTGCAGGAGGATGAAAGCTAGACGTAAGACGAGCCCCTGCCAGTGATAACAGAACCAACCATTGATACCTTCGTTGAAGAGATAAATCCACTCGTTATACAGCTGAGCGCTGTGCCTCTCGGTGGAGTGGCGATTTTGGAAGAGACATTTCCCCCTGTTACTGAGGCTGCGAGTCTTCCACTTGATTGCCCATCCACGATCGTTGAGATAGATAGTTGAGAGCTTG
This sequence comes from Astrocystis sublimbata, assembly GCA_022453515.1. Lineage (NCBI taxonomy): Eukaryota > Fungi > Ascomycota > Sordariomycetes > Xylariales > Xylariaceae > Astrocystis > Astrocystis sublimbata. The sequence goes on along the minus strand of JAJNNY010000010.1, from coordinate 216,085 downwards.
ATCTACACCTGCGTTCCTTTCACAACAATGTGACCTGGATCATATGTGAACCATGCCACGAGCTTGCCCATGCATAATCGCTACAAACGTAGGTGCTCAAGATGATGATACTGTCGAATACCAAAGGCCCATCGCTTCACTAATACGAGTACAGCAACAATGGCCGCTTTCGACTTCGAGCCATGTTTGTGCCCTAAACCCATGGTATTACTATTCTTCGTCTTATCAATTAGTGGTCTGTGAGAGCAACGCTGTACCTATATTAGTATTTTTTGGTGAACATCACTCTGACTGTTGGTTCCTCAAGTTGAGTATGGGGTCATTTGCTGGACGGTTAACGGCACCAGACTTTTCGGGTAGACGTCGCGGCGCACCCTCGAAATGAGAACCAGAGATTGCATGCCAGCTCCCAGCACTCTGGTAGGGTGCCGAGTCTCCCAGTCAGCAAAACAACTATGCGTCTTAACCAACAAGCTGGGTCCACGAAACCCTGGCATCTGGCACCCTGTAAATTGGGTGAATCATATTCCGGGGGGGGGGGGGGGGGGGGGCCGGGGGAGAACCCAGCAGGTTCCAGACCGGGCCAGGCGGCCAGGATATAATTATTCACACATCTTTGTGATGTTAGATGTGAGTTGGGCCAGGCTTTCTTAAGCGTGCTGCATGCCGCACGACGATGGCTCCGTTTGATATGAATCGTAGGACATAGATGGGCGAGGTGACATTGCATGGCAGATGTAGCAAACGCTCGGTCGCGATAAAGTGAGGTTGCATCCCTCAGCTATCCATCGTTGGCTGACGGTGCCAACGTTCCAGAGGCTGCATGACGGTGAGCAAATTTCACGGATACGCGACCATCATCGCGTCAGTTTTCCTTTTGCCCGCTTTTTTGTTCTCATATTATCATTCTTTGTTGTCGATAGGATCTCAAACCCAACCATAAATGCTGCACATATAAGAGAAACCAACGACCTCCCTCGGAGGAAGGGAAGCGACCCTTTGTGTGGGGTCGTTCTCGTGCTTAAAAACGTAATACTCTCCGAGTCAGAGAATGGCCTAGATGTTAGCTTGGGGGCATCTCGTGATGCACTCTCTCTCTCTCTCGCTTTGCGCTAGAACTCTGCTAGGAGACGTCCCTTGGCCGGTCTTGGGTGTTCTTGGTGGCGGGCTTGGGGTTCTCGAAAACATGGGGAAACGAGGCGAGCTGCGGACAGGAATGCGGGGAAGACAGAATAGGTAAGATCCCTGGGCTGATTCCATCGGATCTATCACCGTTTACAGTCATGATTGATTGTGCAAGTTTAATGTCGTCAGTTGCCAAGCATAGGCGCCAGCTCGCCAGCTCGCCTCTGCTGGCCTGGCGAGCTGGGGAAAAAGGGGAATGAACCCAGAAGTCTGACCCGACCCTCCGGGCTGTTGGCTCCGCATCCTCCACCCAGCCCCATCAGGTGATGGGCGATCTGTGTCCATGATGATGATGGCGCTGATGCCAGTTAGTATGCCCTGGAGCATGCCGGCGAGAATGCCGACCACGATGCTAACGATGATGAGACGCCACTAAGTCAACATCGAGAGGGCGGCGGGGAGAGTGAAACGTTCGAATGCAATGCGCCTTTCCTTCGATTTCCGGTGGGTGGGAGCTACTGTATGTATATTAGATGCAGTAGGCTGGGGAAGGATATGTAGAATCTTGCCCAAAGTTGTATGAATCAACGACTATCTCATGCACAGAGTCAACAATCGATCTGGAATCTCTCCTAGACAGCCACACTTCCAATTCGCTTTGACCCGCGAGAATGAACTCAAGCGAGGCATGTTCTTAAGCACGGGCCTGGTGCTTCGACAGCACCGGCTCACTTCCATCGCCTGGACAGTGGACTGGTGGCTGCATGTTTAGACGCAAGCACCAACTGCACGTACATCCTTTGCCAATGTGATGCTGACACCGTCCAAGCATTCGAGGGCCTACGATTGGTGCACATCACGGCCACGCACTTCCCAAAGATAGCAATGTACACAAGTATGCAGTTGAGTAGTATTGTACTCGTAGAGACCCTATAGTGCTCACTAGTCGAGCTGCGTATGTAGCTACTCGCTAGCTAAGGGGACAAATTTGCATCGGGGCCAATATCGAAAGAGTGTGGAAATGCATACGCTATATAGGTGATTGGCCAGTACCGATTTCGCATCACCAACTTGCCCCGAACTCTGGCCGACACTAACCTACTAACTGGTAGGCATGCGATGCCCTACATCGAAAGAAGACCAAAGGATTAGAGCTCATCGCAATTCGGAGATAGTGATACCACTAGCACTCCGAATCTGCTTCTCACCGCAGAGCTATTACGTACCTAGGTGCTGTAGCTTACTGCTACATGACATGAAGGACTGCAAGAAAGGTGACAGACCCCAATAGTTACTTCGACTGCCTACCTAGGCGATGTGTACCATTTATCTAGGCCACCAGGGGCCTCGACACCCAGTCCCCCAGTCGAGCCAGTCTAGAAGTGTATGTACGACAGTTACTCGTACTCAGGTTATAGATATGCCGGCCACAATACCGGGCTTGTCAACGCCCAGGCACGCTACAAATAAGGATAGCAGGTTAAAGCCACTTAGCGAAGATTGACTATTGAGCTTACTGCAATGGAATATAGTCACGGTAGTTTGTGCTAGTGAAAACGCCCATTCCAGTAAGTGTAACAGCTAAGGGGACCACCGTATGTAGGTAAATAAGGCTTCACGGCAAGCTACCTAGGTATTAGTAAGGTATTTACTGCGCACGCTATGCATAGGTCACGGCAGTGGCCCCGAGTCCGCGTGGAAAGGGAGCTTTTTGCGTGTACTCGAGTCGAGAATCTTTCCGCGCCTCCAATGTGGAGGGCGGAAATAGTGATGATCAGCTGTCCAAGTCAAGTATACAGGTAGACGTCATAGTTACAGGGCCATGAATGTTACTGTCACGATGGGCCCTGAGGCTCTGCGCGCGTGTCGCCAAGCTATACTCATTACTACTTCATCTACACGAGAGACAGAGAGATTAGAACCAACTACTCCAGAGCGTATATGGTTCGAAGAAGACTCGCAAAAGTGTCGGGGCCATTGGTTCAGTACGAGTAGATGATACTCTAGGGAATACCAGCAGGGCACAAGTGAGGAAATCCTATTTTTCCTGGGGCGTCTTCCCACCTTTCCTAAACAATCCTCTCCGCTTACAAGATGACATGGGTGAGATGAGCTGATGTAACCTCGACCCCGGCTCCTCAATGATTTGAGTCGTTGAGGCTAGCTGGGCATGCTGGGGTAGCTAAGGACCCCAGACGGACGACCAAAGGAACTTCGGGAACCCCTCAGACTTACATTACCTGCCTACACCCTCGCCTATCACACACTACGGCCGCACAACACCGTACTGTGATACGGGCAAAAGAGGCGTGAGACTAGAACAGAGAAGGAAAAAGAGAAGCAAGGGCCTTCTCCACGTGCCAAGATGTGCTCAATATCCACCGGCTAGCTACCTAGTATTGTATACTAATTCAGTAACACCAACGATCACCATAATACCGCCATAGGCAATAGACACTCATAAATACCCTTACCCCCCCTTCACACTTCTCCGACCATGCCGCTCTCTTTCTTTGTTTCGTTAATCATACGCCGCGACTCGCTTTGTATCAAGCCGGTTAGAAGCGATCCCAACTAGCCAAGCTACCGACACAAAGCAGCACCGACTTCCTGTTCCGGCTTGGACAACAGCTTATATACCTAAGTATATATATACATACGCACATACAGCATTGCCCTTTGCCGCGATCAGCGTCTGACCCAACAATTCGCACGCCCGGGCATTTCCCGTCAGTAGAGCGTATATACCAGCCAAAATGGCGACAACAGAACATCAGCCCACGATGGAAAAGGAGACGAGCCACCACGTCCCCGGCGCCACCGGCGCCAACGTCAACGGCTCTCACAACCCGGCAACCCAGCGCTACGACTACGGCGGCAACCCCCTCTACCACGCGCACACGGGCGACGATACGCGGCTCGCGGCCTTCGGTGGTGAATTCCAGCCCGGTCTGTACAAATCCACCGAGCACAGGAAGTTCGCCAACCCGGCGCCTCTCGGTCTCTCCGCTTTCGCCCTCACCACTTTCGTGCTGTCGCTCGTCAACCTAAAGACCCGCGGCGTCGCCGAGCCCAACATCGCCCTCTCGCTCGCCTATGGCTACGGCGGTCTCGTCCAGCTCCTGGCTGGTATGTGGTAAGTAATTGGATGACCAACCACACTTGCGCCCAACGCGCGCTGCACTCAATTGGCGTAGCAAGAAGCTTTTAATGCTAACCCACAATCTCTTTATAGGGAAATGGCAGTAGGCAACACCTTCGGAGCCACGGCGCTCTCGTCGTACGGCGGCTTCTGGATCTCGTACGCCATCATCCTGACGCCCGCCTTCAACGTGCTGGGGTCCTACAGCGAGTCTGAGGCGGACACGGCGTCGGTGCTCGGCTTCTTTCTGACCGGCTGGTTTATCTTCACCTTCATGCTGCTGCTCCTGACGCTGCGCTCGACCATCATGTTCTGCCTGCTCTTCTTCACCCTCGACCTGGCCTTCCTGTTCCTGGCCACGTCCGAGTTCGCCAACAGCAACGGCAACGCCACCGCCGGCGCGGGGCTCCAGAAGGCCGGCGGCGTCTTCGGTCTATTCGCTGCCTTCCTGGCGTGGTACAACGCCTTTGCGGGTATCGCGGATACTAGGTAAGTCTGATTAACACTACTTACTCACCATCCTTGCTTATAAGCAGTGATCGGCTAACATGCTTGATAGCAACTCGTTCTTTATTCCCCACGTCTTCCACTTCCCATGGTCGGAGAAGGGTCGCGAGGCTCGCGCGAAGACTGCTCGTGAGACTGTCTAAGGATGTGCGTGTGCAGCACATTAATTCGAGCATGAAGCGTGCTTAAACCAAAAAATTCAATAAAAACACTCGGAACGCGCCTCCTGGGTTTTACCATTAAGTATGAAATACAATTCGACATGAGCAATAGCCTATGGGGATAATAACCCTTGTTGTCTGCCGATATTTCTTCACGGTTACAATGCCAAGTTAGTCAGTTTTGGCGTCTCAACTGGATTGAGGATGTGAGAGAGGGCATTATACTCGGATGAGAAGCTTAGCTTCTAAGAAGCCTTTGCCATTAGACGGGACGGGATATGATGCCATGGGGATAATTTATGATACCACAATCTACCTACTTTACCTAATACCAGAAGTTGTTGATCAAGTACTAGTACATTGATTTTCACTACATACTACAAGTGCCTAGGTATGGATTTGAATTGCGTAGTCAAGCGACCCGTGGAAAGTTAATCTCTACCTAGACTGGACGGCAGCTATCACCACTCTAGGTAAGCTCTAAGCTACCTGTTAGGCGGGTAGGGTCCTGAGGATAGCGGAGCCAAGAGCAGCTAGGTGACGACCAGTTTTTGACGGTTCCACCGCCATTGCTGTCAAATCCATTGACTAGATCGCATAGAGCTAAGTTGCCGAACGGCTCTCATCGTTACTCAAATTAAGCATGTAAAATCTTGTCCCGCTAGCGCGTATGAGCCCCAACATTTTAATCAGCCGAAAAGTGGTGAGGGAAAGTCGCAGTCCGGGTACTGTTTTGAGATACCTATGGAAGACTCACTGTGTCACAACATTTGTCACTCGTGGCTGAGTTTAATTTGCTTTACTTTCTTTCTTTTGCCTCAGGATATGTACAACCTGAAGTATATTGACTGTGATTCGTGGCGCATTTCATACGTATGTTCCGACTAGGATCCTTTTGCAAAGCCTTCCGTGATGAACCGTTCCCCCCTTTTACTAGAACGACGCGAACGCCACCCACCAGTGAACACGAAGTCTTGCAACAGATAAAACAAATGGGAGTGTATGCATAACATGAGTTTAAGACAGCCAAAACAGCACAAACCAACCCAGAGCAGAGTCAGTCGCAGCCTGCAAAGAGAGAAACGCGTAGGAATCTCTAGTCCGCCATTGTGACATCGCCTCCATCTCCTCCACCGGAATACCCCTCGTTGAGGTCCGGCATCCAGCCCTTAGGCCGCTCTTCGCCACGCACCGTGACACCGTAACCCAGACGCTCGACCTTGCGCACCTGCTCGATCATGATGTCGAGCTTCTTCGCGTAGACGTTATACCGACCCACGGTGGGGCAAATCTGCAGCATCGAACTCACGTCCTGCATGTCCGACAAGATAGTTCTCTTCTCCTGAGCGCCGGCCTGTGCCTGTGCGTCTGCGTCTGCCTCGCCCTTCCCTAACGGAGTCTCGCCTGTTGGTATGCTCCCCGTCAGCGCTGTGACTGCAGTGGCGAAGCGCATCATCTCCCCAGTGAGGTCGAAAACGCCGAAGACATAGTCGGGTGCTGTCAGCTCAATGTCGGCAGGCAGTGCTTCTTGAGCCTCGGCTGCGGTCATCAGGGTCTGGTGGCGGAGGTAGTGGGCGAATGTCACGGCCTCAACGAATTCCTCGAGACAAATCAGCGGGTACCGATAGCGATTCATGCCTTGCACGTCAGGCTGGATTGTCTCTAGCAGCTCAGCGATTTCCTTCAGGCGTCCGTCGATCTCGCTTTGGATGCGCTCTGGGATGGGCTGTGATAACTTCCGGACACTTAGGTATGTGGCGTTAGTGCATGTATATAGATAGATACTGTGCGATACGTTCAATGTTGAAAGACAGCATTGGAAATCTCATCAAGAAGGCGCGACTGCGGAAACCTCACACGATAATAAACAGAAAATCCTACCGTTGCAGTGAGAATATACTAGATAGAAAAAACAAGAATTAGTTAGCACAAGTACTTCTCAAACAAACCATGACTTCACCCATGCACCTCGCGTGTAAGCGAAGCACATGAACTGCCAAGCATAGGCAGACAGTGTTGCTGCATACATCTTCTTACTCATGGCCGTGACATCCCGCGACACCTTGCCAATCCTCATGCGACGGTCATGGTGCTCGTCGAGCTCGTCGCGGAAAGACTCGAACATGGAGGTGTATGCATTGCGCGGGTGATCAGCTGCGGCTGGTGCTGCTGCCCCTGCTGCTGCCCCTGCTGCTGCTCCGTTCCTCTTGCCCTTCTCCTTGCCTTGGTAGTCTCTCTTAATACCGGCTCCCATGGCGCCGCCGTCTCTCTTCTTGGGAACAATGACTTCGGACATCTGGACTTCTGTTTGCACAACTGAAATTTGAGCAGTTCGAAGTTGCACGGTCCGTGCTTCGGTCAGGAACTTATATACGTGAATGTGATTTGGATAAAGGGTTGTGTAACTGGTTGTAAGAGCGTGACAATGCGCTGGGTTCTGGTGGGGCGCACCAGCTGGCTGCAGTTGGGGCCTATTCACTATTTACAGTGCCGAGCGCCTACCTACAGTCACCCGCATTTCAATCAGTAACAGCTCAGCACATCTGTGGGGCTACTAGTGTTACCAGGTAGGTACGGATTCAATTGGTTTATAGGTGTACCTAGATAGACCCCTAGGTACCTCCTAACGTGTGTGGCGTGGAGGCAAGATGCTCTTCGAAAAACGAAACACAATACAGACGAAACAATGCTGCTCTTATTTTGCCTTGCTCACAATATCACAAGTGCTTGCAGAATGAGATGATTTCATATGAGAAGTATGTCTGCACTCAAACAGACAGACAACTTTCCAGAGAACCATTGACTGAATCTCAATTAGCCATTCCATGATAGCCATCCTGATTTGTTGACACCTATTGCTTAGGGACATCGAGCCCCTATATAGATGGACACGAGATACAGATCTACGAAACAACAACACATGGCAACTGAATAGATCTCATACAAAATGGCTGCCATCACCGCCCTCATATCGCGGCCCTTCCCGCTCTTCACCTCAGCAGCGCTCCTCCGCCTCGGCATGCTGCTCTACGGGCTCTGGCAAGACGCCAACTCGCCCCTGAAGTACACAGACATCGACTACCTCGTCTTCACCGACGCAGCGCGTTTCACATTCTCCTCCTCATCGTCGTCTTCATCGCCCTACGAGCGAGAGACCTACCGCTACACGCCTCTCCTAGCCTGGCTGCTGTACCCCACCACCCTCCCCGGGCCCATCTTCTTCTCCTCGGGCAAAGTCATCTTCGCAGCCGCGGACCTGCTGGCAGGGTACTTTATCATCCAAATCCTCAGACAGCATGGGAGCATGTCGATGGCGCGCGCGTGCCGCTTCGCGAGCATCTGGCTGCTGAACCCCATGGTCGCGACCATCAGCACGCGCGGCAGCTCCGAGGGCCTGTTGGGCGTCCTCGTGACAGCGCTCTTATGGGCTGTGCTGGGGCGACGGGTGTTGCTATCAGGGATCCTGTTGGGTATGGGGGTGCACTTCAAGATATATCCGTTTATCTACGCGCCCGCTGTTGTCTGGTGGATGGATGACGCGCACATGATGTCTGGTACTAGTACGGGCACGAAGGAAGAGGGCAAACGGACGGAGAAAAAGCAAGGGAGAGTCGCCCTGGATAAAAGCCCCGCCACTCTGGGAGAGAAGGTGATGGCCTTCGTCACGCCAGCCCGGATCCAGCTCACCCTCGTGAGCCTCGCGACCTTTGGACTGTTCAACGCGGCCATGTACGCGCTGTACGGGATGCCCTTCGTCACCCACACGTTTCTGCACCATGTGACGCGGATCGACCACCGGCACAACTTCAGCCCCTACAACGTGCTGTTGTACCTCGCATCTTCATCCTCCTTGCCTTCGGACCAGTCCGCCACAGGGAGTGTAGGGATTGAATCGGTCGCCTTCTTGCCGCAGCTCTTGCTGTCTACGATCCTGATCCCTCTCGTCGGCGCCAAGAAGGATCTCGCGACGACCATGATGGCGCAGACATTTGCTTTCGTGGCTTTTAATAAAGTTTGCACGAGCCAGGTATGTTGGACCCCATCTCCAGCTATTTATTCCCCATAGCATCATAGACACACATGTACGCATACACATTGCCATCGATTGTCTTCACAACTTTTTCCTCCGTGACTTAAAACTGGCGACTAACACACCTCTCATTATAGTATTTTCTCTGGTACATGGTCTTCCTCCCTCTTTACCTCCCTAAGTCTTCCCTTCTCAAAAAGCCCTCCCTAGGCGTAACCTCACTCGTACTCTGGGTGCTCACGCAAGGTCTGTGGCTGCAGCAGGGCTACAACCTTGAATTCCTGGGCCTGAGCACATTCATGCCCGGCCTCTGGCTATCGTCCCTCGCCTTCTTCGGCGTCAACAGCTTCATATTAGGGGTCATCATAGACGACCTCGGGGCCGTCTCCCATACGTGACACAAAATGTATATACACATAGGCATTTACTCCACGTCATCATCGCATTATGGATGGATGTATGCGGCAGAAACATCATCCACATATATACATCAGTCATCCACATTATATACAGTAGATCAATACGAGATGGCATGCTTTGTCGTATCTTGTACGTTGAAGCTGGAGCTTATCAAGAATTTGTCTATTCATTTAAATTTCATTTTTACTTATTTCTTTGACGGCGATCTGATCTGTATAGGGGTCTCGAGAAGTTCACCCTCTAATGGAAGACGAACGTAGAATGCCTCACGCTTGGGGAATTTGCCCCTTTTCCCTTTCAATATGCCTGCCCATTGTAGGTAGATATCTGGACCTAACGCATGAACCCCGCAACCCCAGACACCCTTTTGTGGAAGAAAAAGAAACGACGCCTCCGAAATTAAAAATCGAGTTGGGTATTATGTGCGCGAGAGAAATGCAGAAGAATAAAACCACTTCTCGACCAATGTCGCAGAGGCTCCCCCAATGCAAAAGCCAGATTGTTCCAAACTGCTCCACTCGGCTCTGGTATCTGGATATGCTTGAGCTGAAAATGCGCCATGTTTGACTTGGGGTTGCAATTCGAAATGCGGGAGAACTTTAGGTGAAATTTGGGTTGTTGGATGATTCTAATCACTTGATCAGGCATCTATTTCAGGGGTGGCGCTCGTCGCTGAGATACGCAGGTAGAAACCCTAATTGGATGGATAAGTTGCTGCCTCTTGTAGACCGTATCAACGAGGTATCACGGCATTTCGTCATGTGAATATGCCCAGACCACCTTTGACACTCACAGAATGGCGATGGCCCCCCCAGCAAGCATGGCGTAGTTTGCTAATTTGAGTGATAGCACATGCGATTTTGGAAAGTCAGGATTGATGACCAGGCGTCCTTCCTTGTTATAGCCGACTTCACCAAAACTATCGACAATCTCGTTGAACTGAATTTGGGGCCGTACGCGCTGAAGTTCCTCGAGAATTTGATCACTCCACACTCCGGAACACCATCCATCTCGTATCAGAAAGTAGGGATTCAAGGGTGGCACAGGCGAATCTGTTGTTGGAGAATCAGTACACAAGCCAGAAATACAGGGAACGTGGAGAGCTACTACATACCGAGATCAACAAAACGAATCCGCAACAGGTTCACCGTTTTGAGCCGCTCCAAAGCGCGAATACCGCTCAGAACAAGCTGCTCAAAAGCACCAATGAAATGCATATCGGTGATACCTGAGCCGGATTCGTTCCACTGAGCATTTTGCCTGCAGCAATTCTTGACTGTGATATCAATGGTCTCGAGCCTGGTGGTTCGTGGGTCTGTGTATCGGGCTAGGATATCGAAAAAGCCATGACAAACACGGCCGGTGTATGAGAGGTGTTCGAGGTGACTCGCGGCCCTTGCCAGCTTCTCACACCAGTGAAGCTGTTCGCAAACCTTGAGGTAATGGGATGGACATGTAATTTCTCTTCGGTAATCACCCTCGAGACAAAGATTGAGTTTGGTAATTTTAGGATCTAGAGCTTCCAGTGTGGGGGCCATGCTCAGATAGCTTTTGGATTTGGGCTTCGCATATGTGCCATGCCACTCCTCGAGACTCGGTAGTGCTTTTGATATTGTCTCCCAGTCCTTTTGGTGACGAATGATGTTCCACTGGCCCTTGACAATAAGGGTGCGGATAGTGGGGATCTGCGGCAGATCGTCGCTCTCAAGGGTAGGATCCGACCCTGGAGCATGGTAGCGCACCCTTGGAGCCTTCTTCCTCTCCCCGCCCTCAAGGGTCATGACCCGCGCCTCCGGAAACGTGAGACGCACAAGCGAGAAGACTTCTTCCATGGTGGCGTTGTTGGTAGGCAAGGCATAAGTGGCACTAGCGATGCCCTCGGGGGAGACCGTGGGTAACGCCAGTGATCCCAGCTCCATGATGGGGAGGGGATACTTGGGCTGGAAGACGGGGAACCAGATCTCGACATGCTTGACATAGCCACTCAGGTGAGGGTGTTGCAAGAAGAAAGCCATGACATCGTGAGCAGCCTCAACGGTAGCCTTGAGCTTGATGTGCCTATACAGTCGTTCCTGAATCAAGTCCCGCCAAAGTGGATTGACCAAAGCAAGTATGGACAACTCCTTTCTTCTCGAGTGGCGCAGAGCCGTGCTCCAACTCCGGGCGTTGACGCTTGGTATACTCAAGGAGCTCGGGGAGGTGGTGGAGACGCGGTAGCCAAAGATGTGATCCAATATACACTCATGGATTTCGGCGGGAAGCTGGTTGAGGGTCAAGACAGGATGCTCATCGATGGGTGCGGCAGTAAAATGATCGTGTGGCAGACGCGCATCGGAGTCGGGACAGGCGGGCTGGCAGGTCAAGCAGCGAATTTCAGACGGGCCCTGTTGGGCATTAGGAAACGGCGTGCTGCTGGGCCGCGTAGGCGGGATGAAATCGGCCGATTTGGGGGGCTCGAGTGGGGGACTGGAAGGGCCTGGGGTGACGGGTGTGGAGGTAGCGGTCATGATAGCAGCCAGCTCGACAGAGGCAGTACCTTCGTCGTCCTGATCGTCATCGTCGTCATCGTCGTCGTCGTCCTGAGTAGCATCGCGGGTTCTACTGATGGATACCTCCCGGGGGCGGTAGACATCTCTGGTAAAGGAAGAGTCGAAGGCATCACGAGCGGTGACATCCTCAGCTGGGAAAGTGGCCATCACGGCAGAAGGACTCTCGACGACCGTAGCCATAGCGTCAGGAGGTCGGTAAATTGTATGCGGTGTTAGAAAGCCCTATGGGCATGACCGGCGGTCTCGCGGCAGACGACAGTAGCCAGCCGGCGGTGGCTCGCGGCGCCCGTTGTCCCGTTGTCCCGATGTCCTGTAGTCTTGCGCGCGTGCTGGCCTAGGGGCACAGGAGGGGTGCCAGGCGATTTTATCTGTACAGGGGCGCAGATGATGTTTCGCAAATGAGCGGAGAGCGATTTAATCGGACCGGGACCGGGGGTGATGATGGTGTGTGATAGTGGTGGTGTTGTCGACGACGAAGACGACGGGGGAGAAGAGGAGAGGCCTGGCAATCGATAAGGTTGGGCTGTTGTTAGGTTTGGTGCCTCGGCGGCGGCAATGGGGAGGGACGGCGACGAGGGATGCAGTGCTGTCGCGTGGTCTGCAATACGGCAACACTACAATACTGCGGGATGGCACACAGACGATGGGGGCAGACACAGGCTCGCCAGAGTGGCTCGGGAGTCGGGTGGGAAGGGAGAAAAGTGGGCGAGCGCAATGATGTGATGCGCGATGCCAATACCTGTGCTTGCCGGGAACAGTACAGCGGCAAGGTGGCTCGGGGTGGTACGTTGGTAGGCTGGTGCAGCGAGGGAGAGAGAGCCTGGAAGTCGGGGAGTCGGGGAGTGGTGCGTTGATGCGTTAAAGATGCGTTGATGCGTTGGTTGGCGGCGGTGGAGGCCGCGATGGCCCGGTTGTTGCTGGTTGTGCTGGTTGCGCTGGTTCTGGTGTGGTCTGGCGGCAAGTCTAGGCCGGTATATCTGATCGACCTACCTACCTAGGCTGGAAGGGCATCAGGCAGTTCAGGGTATGAGGGTACCTCTGCTGCATCTCAGATCTGACCGTGGTCAGTAGTGGTCAGTGGCTACTGGTCACTGGTCACTGGTCGCTGGTGGAGGGAGGGCCGGCTTGGCTGGCGATGCCGGAGTCGTCTGGCTCGTCGGGATTAGCTATTCAGAAGCTTTCAGAGTTTTCAGGTTAGCCCTCACGGCGTCGTCGCCGCTCAGCGAGTAAGGGACAGCAGCGGCATCGTGTCATGGAAGTGTTCAAGCAGCAGGCCAACTGGGAATGCGCTTGGAGTGCAGGAAATTGACCGGTCCTGATCATGCTCTGGGCTGCTACCTGATTTGCTAGGCACTGGTACTTGGGTATCTAGATAGGTACTTATCAAGACTGGGTCCGTTTCTCTGTACAGGCCATAAGCCCAGGTAGGTTGGTGTACTGTATGGCTACACACATGTACTACCTTTAGGTAAATGCTTAGCACCTGCCGGCTCACCTACTAACGTGCATATGCTTCGTGCTAACTTCTCCGGGTAGCGAGCGGGTGGCTCTTGGACTTCTCCAGGGCTGTCCTAGGGCTACCTTAGGTACCTAGGCCTCTCTGGTTGTTGGGCTATCTGGTGCGGGGGAAAATACCTTGCTGAGTTTGTTCCTCCCCTAGTATTGGCTACTATTGGATGTACTTATCTACCGCACTATCTAGCCACATCCATGGACGTACCTAATTTCATGTTGGAGAGAAAACCTCGACATTCTCGAAGCACCCAGATGATACTTGACGATGCCCACCTCCAGGGTTGGCATACAATAGGCAACAACCGTACATACTACCAGACATATGCATATCTAGATATCTAACAGTGCAGCCAGGTAATCAAAGATATTCCTGGACCCTGACCTTTGTCTAGTGACCCTTGGGCATTGTAGTTTAAGTTTAAATCCTTAGTGCACACGCAGCTTGTTCGTAGCGAGTGGAGTTGTCAGAATGGGTAATCAGATTGCGATCCCATCCTTGCCAACATTGAATGTCTTCCTCCCCAGATAAGGAATGTGTGGGCAGATAACTCATTTCTCGAGTAGATGCTAGTACTAAATACCACCAAGATGGCATTCAAAGGGTCCAAATCCGCCACTGCAAGCAGAAAATCCTAAATCTGTCGATATACACACACAGATGTCAAAACAGCAGTCACCCATTTCTTTGCCAAGTTTTCCCTGCATGGCAAACTTCAATCTCGTGGCCTAACGTTAGCTACATATGTAGGTATGACGAATGTAGGTTCAAGATTTGCAGAGACCGACCGCATGCTCGCCTTGGAACCTCGGCCCATAATTGCTCGTGATTATTTGTCTATGCAACCCGTCGCATGTAAAGCGGTCAACGTTCTAGCCCTTCGGCGCCATTCAGCGCCACCACAACAATTAACGCGCGGCTATGGCTATGGCTATGGCTATGGCTACCCGATTCACTCATGGTCATCTCTAAAGTCCATCGGTCTTCGAGTAGCCTCGCCTCTTCTCGCAAGGTTCGCAACTTAAGTCAGACTTGATCCTCCTCATCCAGATCTCATCTAGATTTCAGCAACTTCGTTCCGGCAGATCAACTGCACCCCGCCACTACTGGTTGCCAACAGCTAACACTAGCCTGGGTGTCGCCGCTTCGGAGTTGAGACGATGTCGTAGGGGAAAAGGTCTAAGCGGAAATGATGAGCAAGAAGAGAGGAATCAGGAACCGGAAAACAGCAACAGCCTTCTTTCCGTCTTGGTATCTACATGCAAATAGGTCTTGTCGGATGCAGCAGCTAATCATGTGATGTAGTGAGCTATTCACTCGTAGGACACGAGTGAGCTAAACCCCTTCACTGTACCAAGCGAAGAGAAGCTGCGATTGTGAAAAAGTGAGCTGAAGCTCAAGGTCGGCTCTAATATCAATGGGAAACAGTAGCCTTGAAGCAATGCGATGAAGACATTCAGGCCGTGCATTCTCTCCGATGCGATGCCTCGAAGTTATATATTTGATGCGGCAGGCTAGGTTGGATGCTGTCAAATTCATGCCCTTCAAATGTCCAGGTCCTTTCATAAAACGAATGCCGCCGCACGCACTGACACATACGTAATAAGTATGCGTTGGAACTTGACGACGCCAAGTGTAGTAGGAATTGGTGTCGACTGGAATCGTGTCCTAAACGTGGCTTATACATTGATGTGGTGAGCAAGTTGATCGTCCTCCACCGCCTCCTGCCCGTTTTCATAGCGTCATGATGCATCGCACATGGTGTTGTTGTCGACATACCAGCGCCATGCTTGCCAAGTTCTAACAGACTAAGCGTTTAGTCTTCTTGATCGGACATCTATCCAATTCATCGGCGAGGGAACATTGAGAGAATCGCCTCACTACCATGCGTCGTAAGATGTTCTCTGAGGTATATAGGATTATGCTATCATACCAACTGTTTTTGTAGGAAATCGAGCTTTGGCGAATGCGGGACAAGTGTGTTCTTTAGTACGTATATGGGAATAGCCAAGAGTGGAGTTGGCTGATGTCGTGAATCAACTACCGGTAGGCGCATGATTTTCCCCCGACTGGGAACATGTCACCTATCGTGAGGTCGGTAAGTGGAATATGTTAGTATGGTGGCAACATGCCGCAACAGCTGGCCCTTGACATTTTCAAATCCCCGATGGTTGCAAAAGTATCACCAAAGCAAAAAGAAACACCCGTTTCCAGACTAATGTTGCCAACCACCCTAACACGAGCCATGTTTGTCGTTCGGGCCTTTCCAAATCTCGCCTAAACCAAACCCCCAGATTGCCCAGACTTCTGCCCAGAGATGGAAGAGAAGAGGATCGAGAAGGGGGCGAGGGGGGTACTCGGTAGGGACTAATTATGGCAGGTAGGCGAACGAAAACATACATTTGTTGACGGTTTCCTCTGAACTCCCTGACAAGACTGTAACATGTTTCCCGACCTAGCGCAATGCTAGCCCCGTTTTCAGGAAGCCTACTCGTAGTAGCAACTCTATCCCCCCGTATAACCACTCACCCAAGATATCCTTCGTCTCCTTCCTCAAACCTCTCAGGCAATTCGGCAGTAAACTCAGATGAGCTGGTTGAGACGGGAGACTGACATGACGTAACGATATGCCGAGGCTGCAAATCGAAGCAAGCAAGCGCGCGAAAATCCCGATTATGCGCCCTCAGATCCCGCATTGCGCCGCATTGCATAGGCAGCTGAGCGATCCATGTGAGGCTTGCTCCCCAGTGTATGATTAAATCCGAGACGTGCGGACAGCTTGGCACAGAACTGATCGTTTGAGATCGCTCCTGGGGTTCGTTAACCTCTTGTTTCGTTTTCACCGCCCACTAATGCAAGCCACGCTCTGCTCACCAAGTCGATAAGCTTTGTGGTGTATCACGTTGATGCCCGTGACTGGCAAGTGCCGTTGTCGAGGTGGCTGAAATGAGGTTTCTCCGAATCAATTATGTAATGCGTGAACATTGACACGATATGGAAACTCCATCATGATATGTGACGCCGGCGAGGCCGACAATGTATCATAGAGGTTGTGAGAAGATGAACATACTATTGTTCTACTATTCAATGCTCTACAGTAGTAGCTCTGCATTATATTATATCTGAGATGTTGCTATCATTTGAGGCTCAGTGAGTCTTTAGCTGAGAAGTGCAGCTGATGCGGTGCGCCAACTATGTACCGGCAAGGGCCGCAAGGTGCCAGGCATATACCTCGGCCTCATTATAGGTTCAGTAACTCCTGAATCCAAACAAGAATTGATATCTTCTGTTCTCGTCACTGTGGCTCGGATTCCATCTACCAAATTAGACGCTCAAACGGTGCAATCTTACCTGCATGGAACCTGGTGGCAGCACCCGCCGTATGCTAAGTACCACAGCTCTTTGGCGTTTCGGGCTGCAAGATGTCGTGTTCCTGTAACGATAACAGGATTTGACAATTTATGATGACAGCCGCCGGTGACATTCCACAGTACCTACTACTCGGTTCACAGGCACAATACTTGGTGAGGTTCGTCTGCTGTAAATAGATGGTCGGATAAGCATTGCTTCCGATGCAGGTAAGGGAAGTTCCGTTACCCGTGTTAACCGCCCGGATGAGATGCAAGTCGAAATGTAGGATGAAGCCTATTATTAAAAACAAAAACAACAGCAATAATCAAAACAACATGCGGCTGTCGGCTGAACAATCTCATCAACGCAATTACAGTAGACCTCAGTCGCCGTGTAACTGGAGTAAGCATGCATGTTTGTTACCCAACAGTTCGGCTTGGCTTCCCGACAGGGCTGCACCAAGCATTTCGCGGACCATTGTCCAAGGTCCAGGGCGCGGAGCAAGGCATCACCTCGCTCATTGTTTAGCTGTCCAGGGGAATGTCGCGAGATGTCCCCTGTGATTTCCCCAGTTGGCCTGTCGCAGCTCTTTGTGATGCCAAGTGACTACTGCAAGTGTATTCATAGCGATTTGCACCTATTGGCGGGACAGGATCTACGCGACATTGGAACGGGATATCGCAGGCGAGTTGGTAGGGTAGGTAGAACAAAGAGCACAGACAGTGCCCAGAGAGCATAGGCCCAGGGGAGCGACACAGGCTCGACAGGGCGAGAGGGAATAGGAGAAACGGGACTTGGCTGGATTAGTTGGGGGCAGGGGTCCCTTATGAACCAATCGTTTGACTTGGCGGCAAAGCTCTTGCAACCTCAGCCCACACATACGCGCTCTGCGACATGAGCCTCCGACGACTGGGCCCGCCGACTTGGGTTGTACGCCCTCGACGCCCTCGACGCCCCCCTCAGAAGAGAACGGGGGAAAACAAGCTATGCCTGCATTCGTCCTCTTCAAACAGTGCGCCCCATGTTTGCCCGCTCCCTGCCTCGTCGCTCGCCCAAAATAGGCGGGATTCGAGGCGGCCCAAGCAGAACCAGCTGTGCTACGCAAGGTGACTACCGTGGTCGCAGATTGTGCGCACGAATATGCGAGGGTCGCGGTTGTGGATGATGTATACAGGCTGTATCTTAAGGTGCTGGGCACCTGGGTAGGCTGGCTACGAGTAGTGGTCGTGATGTGGATGTGGTTTGCAGATGACCCCGAAGCCAAGACCGGCCTCAAACTGCCTACTGCCAGTCCACCACTGGCAGCTCGTCTGTTAATAAAGACCACTGCCGTTCTGTACTTAATTGCTTGATCTTCCATATTCATTCTTCTCTTGCTATCCCATCCCCTCACCCACGTTTATCCCTCTTTCTTCATTTCTATCCCGTCCTTTGTTTGAAACAGCTCGGAGCGTCTTTGATAGACAACACGGGGTCATTGAGTGCTTGGAATAGTGCAACAACCTCTTCTCCCTCGCCATCACTCACTTGATTCGATTCTTGATACAGTATTATTATATACTCAAACAACCCGTCTCGAAACCGACCATTACGATCTTTCAGAGTTCGAACGGATCTAATTCTTCGACATTCTCGTTTAAGGCCTTTTTATTTTTTGAGCCTTGCATATCCCCAAACTTGTCCGTGACAAGCTTCAAGATATAATTTTTTTTGAACAAACAATCCAGACAAAATGGCGCCTAAATTCTCCACCCTTCTCGCAGGTCTCCTGTCCCTCGCCCCCTTGGGCACACTGGCCAGCCCCGTCGTCGGCTTGTCGACTGGCCCCAAGGTCCAGGCTACCTCGCAAGTGAGCGCCTTCGTCAGCAACCCCGAGGCGAAGAACATCGTGCCCAACTCGTACATCGTTGTTTACAACAGCACATTCGGCGCTGAGGACATCAACGCCCAGGAGGCCTCCATCCGGACGGCCATCCAGAAGCGCAACCTCAACAAGCGCGGCATCAGCGGCCAGCTGCTGTCGACCCGCGTCCGCTCCGTCTCCATGGCCAACGGCTTCCGCGCCACCGCCATGGAAAGTGACGAGGCCATGGCCGCCGAGATCCACGCCATGGACATGGTCTCCTACATCGAGGCCAACCAGTACGTCAAGGCTGCCGCCCTTGTCGCCCAGGCCAATGCTCCCCCTGGACTTGTCCGTCTCAGCCACGCCCAAGCCGGCGAGGACAGCTACGTCTTCGATGACTCGGCTGGTGAGGGCATCACTGCCTACGTTGTCGACACTGGTATCCGGACTACCCACGAGGAATTCCAGGGACGTGCCACTCTCGAGTTCAACGCCATTGAGGGCTCTGAGGTATGTCTAGCCAACTTTCGCCCAACCCCAATTTTGTTAAGGGCGACAACATATGAAATATAGAGACTTACACACAATAACAGGACACTGATGAGAACGGACACGGCTCTCACGTCTCCGGCACCATCGGTGGTGCCACCTTCGGTGTCGCCAAGAACGTCAAGCTAGTCGGTGTCAAGGTTCTCGGCGCCGATGGCGGTGGCACCAATGCCGACGTCCTCGACGGTCTCAACTTCGTCGAGAGCGATGTCCGCCAGAAGCAACGCTCCGGCAAGGCTGTTATGAACATGTCTCTCGGAGGTGGCCAGTCGCGCGCCATCAACAACGCCATCGAGGCCATTGCTGCTGCCGGTGTTGTGCCTGTCGTCGCCGCCGGTAACGAGGCCCAGGACGCCGCCAACACCAGCCCCGCCAGTGCCCCCAGCGCCATCACCGTCGGTGCCATCGACGCCCTGACTGACGCCCGTGCCGACTTCAGCAACTTCGGCAGTGTCGTTGACATCTACGGCCCTGGTGTCGACGTCCTGTCCGTCGGTATCACCAGCGACACCGCCACTGACACCCTCAGCGGTACCTCCATGGGTAAGTTTGGCCGAAACCACAAGCCTTATATATTCATCATTGTGCTAACATGTTTCTTCACAGCCTCTCCCCACGTCGCTGGTATGGCTGCCTACCTGATGGCTCTTGAGGGTCTCGACAGCGCCGATGCTGTCTCGGACCGCATGAAGGAGCTCGCCGGCCAGACCGGTGCTACCGTCAAGCAGAACGTCCGCGGCACCACCAATGCCATCGCCAACAACGGCAACTTGTAAACTCAATAATATCCATGCATACATACAAACATACATAGCTAGCAAGTAGCCATGCCAAGCTCAAACGCAGCGAGAAGAATATGATTTTTTGCCCTTTTTCACAAGCACGGAAACAAAGTATATGGGAACACGAAGCAACTAGGATCATGATAAGGTCCTGGTACCGATGCAGAGCGATAGATACGGATTCTACCAAACGATGTGCGACTCAGCTTCACCAGTACATCCGACCCGTTTTGATGCTTGGAGAACTCGACTGGCTTGCTGCTTTTAGGGACATGTCAGGAAACTTAGCGATAGCATGCCCAAACTAACAGCTACCCATCCCACATGTATATTTCGGGTAGTGGTGGTAATTCATAGTACATAAAGACATAATGTGCCCAACACATACTTGGAAGTTTGTTCAACTGATTGTGCATATGTCGTATTCGTCTTAGTAGAGGTATGAGACTGACCTGGGTCCAAACGTAATCGGTTTCAAATTCATTGGTGTAGTATGATCCAAATGTTGGAGAAATCTGGATGTAACATAAATCTATCTGGGGTAAGACGAATCGTGGACGGCGAACCAAGCGACATGACATGTATACATAGGTACTTTCTTTGTCTTGTCATACCTGTTAGTGCTCGCACAGCCAGGGAGTGTACTGACTTCTTCTACGGACTCGGATTACTGGCAGTTTACCTATTGGCTTATGTGATAACTTAATCGTGTTCGCATCATTAGTAGTATGGATCTGACATGATGTCTACTCATGTCACGCGAACCACGTAATCTGATTAGCGAGAGGGAGGAGGGTGGCGCAATGCTATCCCTCAACCGCCAAAGCCGAGAATGATAAGCAGCAAGCGAACCACAAACACAAATACCTAGGTGGGAGAAAAGATGGAAGATGTTCGCGATCCTCAATGGTAAATCCCGCCTATTACAGCAAAGAGTGGGAGTATACCATCGAGTGCCTACGAGCCGGCATTGGGCCCGGTACTCCTCGCCATGGTGTTCAATATCAGCACTTCTCGGCACAGCCATAGTCATTGAGATAGACAGAGCTGTAATTTGACATCCGTGCATTGTGGCTTCCAGCGATTGCGGTCTTCTAACATCCATACTTGTGATGGTGCTCTCGCGGCAGTGAGAGCATGAGTAATGCGGAGGGGATGGCAAAGGCCGGGAAAATTGGCAATATTAATAATTAATGAATACTGCTGTAAGGTTGTCTAGGTAATAAGCAGTCGCCCTTATGAGATATTGAACAGACCTTTTTCTCATCCTGGTGGTCTGTGTCCTGACCCCAAGACCACATCATGTTGCGATGTCGTGAGCAACAGCGCCCTTACCGATTTCCTATGCTGTCATACAGGAATTACTTCGTCATTTCATGAAAAGAGGGCTAGCTCAGCCCTGTTGTGTGCATCACCACACGGGTGAAAGCGGCTATAACTCGCCATGTGCTATCTTGGCTGTTATCTTGGCTGCCTCTTCAATCTTCGAAGCAGCGCCAGGGCTCAGCATTTGGTCCCACCGAGCTCCCATCACGAAGGCGGCACCGACCTGGTCGCATTGTCAGCGCAGATCCAATTCGGGCAATGAGATAGGAAGTTGTGTACATACCATAAGACCGGAAACTATTAATAAGCAGCAAATGACAGCGGCTACGAGTATCAGAGTCTCCCAGAACTCGCCCATGGAGGCCGAGTTCCCGTTCTTCTCGGCGTGCAACGCCTTCACGTGTTTTACATTTTGTGTTGGGAAGAGTGTCTCGATAAATTGTTCGAGCTGTGTCAAATTTATCAGCAAGGCATGTCCCACAGTGGGGTTGAAAAAGAGGGCCGACTAACCTTGCCCAGCGCCATGCTAATTTCCAGATAGTGGGGGTCTCTCGGGTCGTTCCTCTGCGCTATGCGCCTCGCGTATTTCCGGAAGACCTCGCACACTACTCTGAGGTTTTGGGTCGATTGTGACATCAAGTGACAGGCGTCCCCCTTTGTGATCTTGAGGTGGCTGTTAAATATCTTGGGGTTCTGGAAAACGAGGTCCAGGGTAGCAATGGCCATTGCCTGGGGGATGGCGACGAAGTTGAAGACACTTTGTTCCTTGATGCCGGCCATGTAGAACAGGCACTCGTCGGCGTGCTTGAGCGCGTTGAGGACCATTTCGGAACTGCAGTGCAGGGCCTGGGTCTTGTACTTGGGGTCGAAGAGGTCCTCCCACTTCTCGACGTACTTGCCCCAGATGTCTTGGGGCCAGAAACGACGGTTGTCTTCGAAATCCTCGTGCACATCACGGATGATGTTCACCTTCTGCAAGAACTGACCCATGCTCTCGGTGAGCTCCATGCGCTCGAGAAGGGCGGGGTTCGCGTAACCTCCTTCGACAAAGAGACGCGTCAGACCCTCGCCGACGAGACCAGCGACGTAGTGGCAGTATTCTTCGTATTCGGCGACAGTGACGACGCCGGCCAAGAACTCGGCGTTGATGGCATAGTCGGCCATGCCATTGCCCATCTTCTTGGTTATGTCCTCGATGATGTCGTAGTAGTTCTTCTGGAGCTTCTTCATCTCAACCACGACGTCGTCGAAGTGGACGAGCAGCTCGCGGTCCTTCTCGTCGGGGCCGTTGCCGTCGAAGTTCCAGCCGTCGGCGTTCAGGTTCTTGTAGAAGTCGCGGAGCATGGGCTCCTTGACGGTAGCGGAAATGGTCATGTCATCTTCGATGGTGTCGAGACCGCGTAGGACGAGGTAGAAGAGGGCGATGGGGACGAGCATCTCGTGGTTTAGTTCTTGGATGACGGCGGAGAAACTACGGCTCGTCATGTTGAGGAACTTGAAGCATGACTGGAGGGTTGGCGCCTCCTTGGAGGGATCACGTTGGTGGACGGGCTCGTGCCATACTTTCCTGTGAATCCGCGATTAGGATAGAGTACGCTTGAGGCGCAACACACATGCGATGCGCCAGGGCCAGGGCCAGGCTTCCTTGGTCGCAAGTGTGCAATGCAGTATGCGATGCGCTAGGGGCTCAGCGCAAGGAAGATTCAACATACCACTGAATGATGGAGCGAAGCTGGTTGGGGTGGAAGGCGAAATAGACAGCTTCTTTGAGTACACCCATCTTTTTTTTTTGGAGACAGGTTGGAGGAGCTTGGGCCGGTGACCGCCGAGTTGAGTACGAGTATAGAGTGGCCGATGCAACTCGCAAACTGAGATGTTGAAGCTCAATTCGTCTAGCGAGCGTGTTTCTCCCAGTAAAGATGCGATTGATGCTCGAGAAGTGGTATTATAGGTCGCGTACCTACTAAGTAAGTAGGTAGGTAGGTAAAGTAGGTAGGTAGGTAAAGTAGGAATGTTGCGATGTGCTAAGGCTGTGTCTGTGCGAAGGTTGTACTCGTGCGCAGTCGATGATGGACGGTGCGCTCCTCAACTCGTCAAGTATTAAGTTAAGTAAGTTATCAAATTATCAACAAGCTAGATAGATGGTCTGGGTTGGCCCGGGCACGTTGGGATATTTGAAGATTTGAAGCTCGAGGTGAACCCGTCGAGTGTGTCCAGGATATTATCCCATCCGCATCCCACGCTCTTATGGGCTGGCTTGGCTTATTGCACTGCATGCTACCTTGGACTACTAAGCCCACTACTAATGAGCGGGAGGGAGCACGCCGCTGCACGCACACCTGCGCCCCTATCTGGCCTGGCTGGCTGGCTGGCTGGCTGGCGTGTTCGGTGTTCCATGGGGCAGGATCGAGGTCGCGTTCTGGGCGTGGTCATATGTACCTTAGGTACTTCCTAGGTACTACAAAGCCATGCGGTAACTCGAGGGGTCCTCTCCATCCAACTGCCCACTGCTCAGCCAGGTCCAGCACGAATCTGAGCAGGAAGGAGCTGCTGCAAATATAATGTATGCACGGCGGTAATGACTGCGAGCCGAAAATGGCATAAAGATTGCAAATTGCCCACCTCGCCGTCCGCGCCCGCCACGGTGCGCTGATACGAATACGAATAACGTTGAACTGGCACGGCACACTAGCCCGTCCCATGCGAGCCATGTACCTAAGGTACTTTAGCACGCGAGGCACCCACCAATGAATGGCCGTCATCTCCCACTTCTGGGTACACAGGCCTCGTTCACCCCCAAAATCTTGCATCACGTAAGGATCTTCATTGACGTAGGTAAGTCATCGATGCCCCCTTATGTCTTCCCATATGAACTGACATTCGACACCTACGAGTACATTGCTGAGCTCGGGAACTCACGCGAGCACATCGATTGGTCCCGCTCCCACTGGGTTGAAACCTCTATCAACAGGTCACACAGCATCACATCGTGTTGCCATTTTCCCAGTTGATAGGGACTTTCAACAAACGTCCGGGACCACTACGAGTACACTTCTTTCAATGGAGCGATGGGGCTTAAGTAGACCAAAAGATACCCGGCGCGCCTGCCAGCTAGTATAAGTAAGCTAAACCAAACAGGCGCGCAACTAGAAATTTCAAATTTCCCTGGGTGGGCCGTTTCCGGGGGTCGCTATCTCAGAGAACAAATACTCGATACCTTGGGTGGGGAGAGAGAGATCCGTCCTGATCAGCTTGTACAAATCGGCGGGACCCTGAAATTCCTGACAGTCCTTCCGTCGTCCCCCGCCAATCGCGCCCAGCAGACTGCAGGCCAATGCCACGTCTCATCGTGAGATGTCTGCATACATACAACTCTATCTATCGTGGAAGCCACTGACCGCATCGGTCTGCATGAAGCATATAATGCACATCAAATATATGGGGTTGAGCGGGTGCATGATGCCTCAAGGTTAAGTAAGCAGCTTGATGCTTTGCCGTACGCCGGACAACATAACAAAGCAACCTTGAAGCCACAGCCAGTGCTCTTACTGGGTGGATGGATTGGTGATTACCAGCTAACACACTGTTCCAAATCATCATTGCACCACGTACGACAAATCCTTAGATCAATGCTCGAACCATTATATATATTTTGTTCTCAGGCCGTCGTCGGTATTCTAAATCCCTTCGGGGGCCGAGTATCGGCTCAGGAAAGTATCTATTCCTCAGCCTGCATCCTACATTCAAGTCCCACCAAAACCTGGTCATGATTCAAGGTGTTTGTTTACACATGTACTCTTGTTGTTTGCTTGAGTATCACACCAGAGCAAAATGACCGAACTCTAGCGACTTTGGTCTTGTTCATCCAACACAATATCTTCCATTTGCGTGGCGAGGTCGGCGTTTGATTTGGGGCCATACATGTTACGTTTTGGTGAGAAATTGGCTAGTGTACGGGCTCATTTGCGGCTAGGTGTAATGCTCAGCAAAATTCGCAAATCGCTAGCCCTCAACCGCTATCTCCCCGTTCATAGTGTCATGTTTCCTTAGTCTTGCCTGCGGAGTTCCATGGTCTCAGTTGTCAAAGATGTGTCAAAAAAGATCCCACCGCGCCGAATAGCAAAATGCAAGTCGTCGGCAATCTAGCGGATGGTTTCGAGGTACTTGTCGAATTCTTCCACGAGCCTGTTGCGCGAGGATACATCGTCGTGTATTTCCCGAGTCCATAACTCAGTGCTCACGTATAGAAGACTTTGGCAGTATGTTTATGAGACCCAGAGATACTGAAAAGCTAAAGTAAGTCTAATTGATGGGATTATAACGCGGAAGCTCAATCGAGTTAGAATCCAGAGAAACGGTCGCGATAGAAGCTCGCAGTTTGAAGCGGCATGCAGTATCTATTGCTATCGCCAGCTTGGCATGTGAAGTAGGAAAGATATGACCCTTCCCTTCAACTACTATCCGTATGCATTGAAGCCACGGTTCTCATACGGGCTGAAAGGTGTGCTCCGGGCGACTCTTCAGTAAGCTCAGTGTCGTGTCCTTGGTAACATTAGGTACGTATTGAGGGTTAGATAAGAGGTGTATTCCTCTTCGACTTTAAGACTGTCATGGCGGGGAACATACAAACTCATCTTCAACAGGCCCAAACACCAAGAGTATTTGATCCAGGCCGGTTCCGACTACCGTCTCAACTTCAGACAATGTTTCGGATGACGAAATAACAGAGTTGAATCCCAACCTTCTTAATAGTGTGCCGTTACCCGAATGTGGGACCCGGAACCTGACCGTTAGGTCCGTCGCCGTTGTACAGTATGTCATTCGGATTCTGATAAGAGGACAACGGTCGGCCTACCAACTTATATGTACCAAAGGTCGGTCAAAATCGGCCTTCGCAATTTATTCGAGCCGACAGCAACGGGTAATTTGCAGACAATTGCAGGTGCATTAGTAAATTGAGGAAAGGAGTAGAGTAAACCGGCCACCGCTCTTGTATCCAGCGGCGGCATATAGAACAGCTTATCGCCGTTGCACCCCTCACAGCCCTGAGGTTTAACTTCATGCGGTACAAACGCTATTACCAGGTAGCCGTGCAACTTGAGTGGGCAAACATCTCAACACAGAACGAGCTCGCAATAGGGGCACAAGTAAAGGGGAAGTTTACTGAGGTAATTAGAATTCGCCGGTGCACTGTTCCAGCTGTTCGATACTGGGTTTTTGCTGGTTTGTGCCCCTCCATATGGGTCAGTCATCAGCGACGCCTCGTCACTGCTTCAGTGCCACTCGTACTATCACTCAGAGGAACGACTTATACAATTCCGAGGTCCTTGACTACAGCATTCAATGGTTTTTAGGCACGTACCTAGGTAGGTATCATATGTGCGCACCTTCCTTGCATTTATGTCGACCACCTTGCTGCTGTCCTTGCCCTTTCCATCTTCCCACCTGTCAATTGTCATTGTCATTGTCAGTGTCAGTGTCATTTGAACGGGCCTCGTAGCAGTTAACCTGACACTCTTGGCCTACCCCACCACAACTGATACCGCCAGATTCACCATCGCCACTTACTTGCTTGCTAGATGCGAAATCGCCCTCACCATCACTACCATATTGCAATCCTGCTGCCAGACGTCGTCATTGACCATGGCTACTAACCGCTTCCTGATCTGGGGAGGCAAGGGCTGGGTGGCCGGCCATCTCGAAGCCCTGCTGAAGAGTCAGGGAAAGGAGGTGCACACGACGACGGTGCGCATGGAAGATCGCGAAGCCGTCCAGGCCGAGCTGGACAAGATCAAGCCCACGCACGTCCTGAACTGCGCCGGCTGCACCGGCCGGCCCAACGTCGACTGGTGCGAGGACCACAAGGAGCAGACGCTGCGGTCCAATGTCGTCGGCACCCTCAACCTGACCGACTGCTGTTCCCTCGCCGGCGTCCACTGCACCGTCTTCGCCACCGGCTGCATCTACCACTACGACGAGGCCCACCCGATTGGCGGTCCGGCCTACACCGAGACGGACCCGGCCAATTTTACCGGCAGCTTTTACTCCCGGTCCAAGGGCCATGTAGAAGAGGTGAGCTCAGAACCAATATTAAAAAAAAGAAAAAAAAGAAGATACCCATTGTCATGTATCATGCCCCAGATCACTAGACTAAGCCTTGGCAGCTCATGAAGTTCTACACCAACTGTCTGATCCTGCGTCTGCGCATGCCCGTCTCCGACGACCTGCACCCGCGCAACTTCGTCACAAAGATCAGCAAATATGAGCGGGTAGTCGACATCCCCAACAGCAACACCATCTTAACCGATCTCCTCCCGGCCTCGATCCTGATGGCAGAGCATGCCGACACGGGCATCTACAACTTCACCAACCCTGGCGCCATCAGCCACAACGAGGTGCTGTCTCTCTTCAGAGACATTGTCCGCCCCGATTTCACCTGGCGCAACTTCACCGTCGAGGAGCAAGCCAAGGTTATCAAGGCCGGGCGCAGCAATTGCGAGCTCGATACGACGAAGCTGGAGAACAAGCTCAAGGAGTATGGATACGTAGTGCCTGAGATTCACGAGGCCTACAGAGTGTGTTTTGAGCGCATGAAGGCTGCGGGGGTAAACTAAAGAAAGGTGTCAGCAGACAGACCTAGCAATATCACGACACATTTGGCCGGTAGCGATGCAGCTACGACAATAGGTGAAGGTGTACGAATTAGTTTTCAACGGGTACTAGATGGTTGATTGGCAGGGCACAGCCGGTGGCTACTTAATAAACGGTCTCACTTATGTAGATAGGTGGTGCTGCTGGAGGCGGTCTCCTAAGGTTAAACAAAAGATTATATCGGGGACACAGACGCGCTTAGATAAAAGAGGAAAAGAAACATGATGCACATAACTAACACTTATCTCGCGTTGACTGTGAGCATTGAGATGAGACCCTCATTTGACGACTCTTTCCATGCACATGCGGGTGGGAACACGGCTTGCGGTAGAGGTAGCACGGTTTAGAGGATATGTCCAATGAGACACTTATCACCACTACCTCGTGCGAGTCCGAGTACTATGTATTGGAATAAAGCGTGATGAAGTGTAATCGAATGTGACCTGCATTTATTGATTACCCCTCTATCAGCCGAAGTCCGACAACATGACGAGGATGTGTACACTCAAAAGGCGGTCTCACATGGACCGAGTTTTAGTTATTGGCACATCTTCAGCGACCAAGGTCATACAGCATATCCACGGACATGCCCTGAATAATAAACTCACTGACACGGTAAACTCGCGCCATAACATCTGCCCAGGCACGGAAGAGCCTCTGTGGGATTGTCCAGTATCGGGGGAAGATGAAGAGATTGTCAAAACAGTCACGTAACTTGACCAAATGCTTAGCAATGAATGCATGCATGCAAACAAGCGGTTTCTAAGCCTAAGCGCAGCCTTTCCGTTACTTTACATAAGACCTAATTTCAATGCTTCAGCCTTCACTATCCCCCGGATTTCTTGACGTAACGACGGCCCCTTGGGCTGCCAATTGAGCAGCTGCCTGGCGCGCTTCGCACTTGGTCGACTGTTGCAGCCCCAGAGAAACTGGGCTCTGGGCGTAAGCTCCCCTGCTTCGGTTGGTGATATCGACTTGACTAGGTCGGATTCCAAGAAGCCCTGAGCCTTGGCCTCGGTCGCTATCCATTGTGCTGCCTCTCGCCAGACATGTTCGCCGTTCTCCCCAAAGTACAAGCCCTCGGGCCCCCATATCGCTGCTCCTTTATCTGCAGCTTCACTGGCGACCGCTTGGTCGGAACCGGCTGCATGCTCGACCAGCTTTAGATAGATGTCGGACAGGTCCCGAATGTAGATGTGGCGCCAAGCCGCCTTGCCATCATTTACCTGAATACCATTTCCTTTCACCAAGGTAGATCGTGCTAGTTCATGGATTGATACAGAGCGGTAGCTTCGTACACCACGGCCCAAGCCGTAGGCGGTCGACAAGCACACAATCGCCGTGTTGACGTGTGCGCCATACTCGATGCTGGCGCTACGCACTGCTACTTCAGCGCGACGGGTACCGCTGAAGTCGGGCAACGCAATCACATCAGGAAGGCCGTCCAAGTCATTATAAATCTTGTCCGAGCTTTGGCCGTATCTGCCGCTTACCACATCGTCGTATATCAGGATGCCGGCGATTGTTGTATGAATGAGATAGCCAGTTTGTGAGGCATCGCGACGACCCAGGCCTCTCAGAAGAGCGCGGACGGACGGCTCATGGGCTGTGTCGGCAAAGTCTTATACGCGTCAGCGAATCAATCAGACAGACAGGCAGAGGCTGGCAAGACTCACTGCATACAATGTCGGCTTGACTGGCTTCGGCTTCAAGAAGCTCTCCATCGTCAAGGTCACCCCACACGAGTCTGACATTGGGATGCTTCTGAGCCACGGCAGCTTCCTGGTCCTTATCCCGTATGAGACATGACACGTTGAACTCAGGATGTGCTGTCACGATGGCAAACATAGCGTCACCGCCAACATAGCCTGTGACACCAGTGGCGAAGATTTTGGTCATTTTGAGATTGGTTCGGGGGTTCGAGAGAAATGACTCCTAATGTGATTAATTAGCTGTAGCTATATCATTCAAATTGATCATCGCCCATTCGGTGATCAAAAACTGAAGGTCATGAAGTGCCATCGTAGTTATCGGAAGCAATCACGCAAATCCACAATAGGGGATGAATATTCGGTGGCATCATTCGGACACATCTGAATAAGCCGCTTGTATTAACTAGGTTCCCACCGGCAACTTTTGTCATTGGGCGCGCTGATCTTCCACATGCAGGCAGGTACTTTACCTCGGTGGTTTGCGCTATTCTCAGCCAAATTCCCAGCGAAGATCCTGCGAACAAGTCTTGGGCGCAATTCTATGGTTAGAATACTATCTTGGTTGCTCTCTGGAGGGAACTTTATACACGTGCACGAGTTCATTGATTCGACACTCTAAGAGACTACACCTAGTGCAGAGTAGACCATGGACAGTACAACCAACAAATCCCGTTCTCGTGCCATGAGCCACCGCTACTTTCGACCAAGGCCGACGATAGCAAACCCCTTTAGAGCACCAGGCTCTGTGGAGCAAAGGGCCTTCGTCTCTCCAATCATCATCTCTTTGAGCGTGGCCCTTTCTGCGTCCGTGAAATCACTAGTCCGAGCTACTATATGCGGTACCCTCGTCGTCAAAACTTGCACCAGCACATCGTACGTCTGATACGCCACTTCGACCGGGACCTCATGTGTCTCCACGTCTCTGAAGCCAGCCTTCTCGAGTTGCTTCTGGAGAGAGGCTGCCGTATCCCATCCCTCGGGTAGACTGGGGGCTTTGACGTCAGGTCTGAGCTTATTGAGTGGCCGCTGAACTTTGAGCCATTGGATATCGTGCCATGTGGATACTGCCAATACACCTTCTGGCTGGAGAACGCGTTTGCTCTCGGCGAGACATTTTTGAGGATCATTCGTTGAGTAGAAGACCTGATCCGGGTTTTCGAGTTAGTAAATATCCGAGCCCCGCATAGACTACGACGACGACAACTCACCCATCCAGCAGCAACATGGCTCTGCGAGTTTTCCTTGATATCATGCAAGTCCATAGCATCGAGAAGTTTGGCCTCCACGTGGTTCCACTGCGATTCTGGATTCTGCTCTAGAGCAGTCGCCCTAGCCTTTTGCACCTGTTCGATCATGGCGGGTGCCCAATCCGAACAGGTCAAAGTGGCAGAAGGAGAAATGCTGGCGCCATAGTCTTGGATGAGGCGCGACATGATCGTTGCTGGCCCGCTGCCATTGTCCAAGAATCCCGATGCCTTGGTGAAGGGCAGGAGCGCGTTGAGACGTTCGAGGATCACGCCAATGGGCTTCACCGTGGTGCCTTTCGTCAGCTCGGTGTAGGTATTGGCGAATGCCACCCAATCTTCAGCCGTGGCTGTCTCATGATGGGCGTCAGTAAGGGAAACATGTGGGGATTGCAAAGGAAACTTACCTTTGGTTCTGGTAGTCATCGCCACTTTCAGTGTCACTTGGTTGCGCAGTCTCTGTTCAAAGTCCCAGAACCCGTCAAGTTCTTTACCAGGCGCACTCGTCTAGGTGAAGAGCAACTACTAAGCCAATAGACGATGAGTTAGAATATCGATGAAGTAGGTCCCAAGCCCCAGTTCACTACACAACTATCGCCCGCTGTGCAGCAAGCTCGGGAGTATCCAGTTTCGGATACATTTTAACGAACAAAATGTTCGGTATTTTCAAGCGATTTTGGTTCCTGCCCCCCTATTGAGTAGTTCCCTTAGATTTAGCGTTGTGGAATGGCAGCCTGCCATTCCCCAGTCGCTAACAGGAAGTGGCTGTCTAGGATTGGACGCATAGTCTCACGGATGGAGAACACCGAAAATGGCGATTATTCTGTGTTGGCCTGGCTACCTAGGCATGGATATGGATGTCCATTAGGACGTCGTGCAGGGGGGCCGAATTTTCGGTCACTTTGATACTCAACTTCGGCGTACCAGTTTCGCACCTAAAACTCATGATTACGAAAGTATAACCGCTGCCGAAGATGACCAGTGGTGTTCGGCACATTGGATGTGCATCGTCGGTCATTGAACCAGCAGATCGAACTATCTGTCGGCCTTCCGTTTAAGCCAGCTCCCATGCATACACTTCAACCGTATTTCGAGATTACTCTTAGATAGTCGAGTATTTCAAAAATATCCCCATAGTATACCAGACTGTGCATCTACAACGTCCTGTTTCTTACTTGACGTACCCTACGAGATAGTCAAGATGGACTTGCAACGCCCAAGCACGCTGATCTTGGCCACAGGGTTCGCCGCGCTTTTCGGCCTCTACCTCATAGGGCTCTCGATCTATAGGCTCTTCGCCCATCGCATCTCACACCTTCCAGGACCTAAACTAGCAGCTTTGACGTACTACTACCAGTCCTAGTATGACTTCTTCCCGCACCAGGGCCAATTCATTTTCAAGCTAGATGAGCTACACAAGAAGTACGGTCGTATCATCCGCATTGGGCCTGATGAGGTTCATGTCAATGATGCCAAGTTTTACAAGGAGATGTACGGCTCTTCCGTACACAAGCGAGATAAGTCCCCGATCTGGTACTGGATGCATGGCCTGGGCGCTGTAGGTGATCAGAGCATGTTCATCACGCTTGATCACCAGCATCACCGCCTTCGAAAGGCTGGCTTGGGCACTTATTTTAGTAAGCGAAAGGTCCAGGAGCTGGAGCCCAGGGTGAGGGAGAAGGTCTTGCTGCTTCAGCAGAGACTTTTGGAGCGTGCCGGCGGTGCTCCCGTCAACCTCAAGGATGCTTTCGGTGGTATGGCATTAGGTGAGTTCGATACCCTCAAGTCATTCCCGTAGCGGGTCGCTGACCGGGTTTCGAAGATATTATTACCCAGTACTCGTTCAACCGATGCATCGGAGCGCTGGATCGCCCAGACCTCGGCCACGAATGGGACGCGATGATGGGAGTCGGACTAAAAATCAATCCCTTTGCCCGCACGTTCCCCGGGCTCGCGCGCGCCGTTATGCGTCTACCAAAGTGGGCTCTAAGCTGGAGCGGACTTGTATCAACTACTGGACAGTTCCTGGATCTCGCCGACAGACTATCAGCCGACGCCCGAAACGAGGCAATGCGTGATCTAGCGAACGGCAAGCTTTCGCAAGTAGACGACGCGGATTCGCGGACCGTGCTCCACTCGATGATGCGCAGTGACGTCCTGCCGGAGCACGAGAAGAGCGAGAAGCGGCTGCAAGCCGAAGGGATGACGCTGATCGCGGCGGGTTTCGACACGACGAGCCGCAGCCTGACGGTCATCTTCTACCACCTGCTGACCAAGCCGCACATGCGCAGCCGCGTGCTCGCCGAGATCCGCACGCTGATGCCGACGTCGACGTCGCCGCTGCCCTCGGTCGCCCAGCTCGAGCAGCTGCCCTATCTGACGTGCGTCATCCACGAGGGCACGCGCATCTCGCACGGCGTCGCGGGCCGCCTGGTGCGCATCGCGCCCGACGAGGACCTGCACTACCAGAGCCCAGACTCTGACGGCAGACGCGTCTACACGATCCCGCGCGGCACCACGTTCGGCCAGTCATCGTATCTGGTGCACACGGACGAGTCCATCTATCCCAGCCCGGCCGAGTTCGTGCCCGAGAGGTATTGGAGCGACGAAGGGAAGGATACAGACGCTCAGCGGTATTTGGTCCCCTTCGGTAAGGGTACGCGCATGTGCGTCGGAATCAACCTCGCGTTCGCCGAGCTCTATCTTGCCATTGCTGCCATCCTCGGCGGCGTGGATATGCGCATCGCGCCAGTCACCACGGAGCGCGATGTCACGCTCCAGAAGGAGTTGTTCGTCGGGGTCCTGCCCAGCGAGCCGGGTGTGTGTGTTGATGTGCTGGGACGTGCTTGAGCCATTGCACTACCAGGACTTTGCCTTGTGGAAATTTGTAGGAGAAGGGAATGAAGATAAAGGGGATGATTAGACTTCGCCAATTACCTCACGGCGATTGTGATGGAAGGAGTGGGAGGGACTCGAGGGAGTGTGTCGTAGCAAGTAGAGTGAGAGTGAGAATTGAAGAATCATAAGCTGCCAAGAAAAATAGAACTACGGGCGTTGAGCGATAGGGTATCTCTGGTCTGGCTATTAGGTACCTAGTTATAGTGAGCTTAGTGGCCTATGCCACCGTCTATGCCACTATAATTATAGTACCAGCCATGAGCCGCGTCGTAGCGGACCTCCATGCACTCGCAGGGGCTATCCAGCCACTAAAGATACTACTTACCCCAATAGAGATTTAAAGATGAGACAACGAACACGAAAACTAGGATTTTCTGTTCTACATCTACGCAAATCTGAGAGTATTTACGACGAGAGACGGAAGTGAATTGAACCGCTTCACTTCTCAATAATGACGGGCCATGGATTCGATCACAGGCGATTGTTATATAACTACCTAGGTAGGTAGAAAGAAGGAAACCTCTATAAACCAGAATCAACCTCTACAGAGCCAATTCCAAACTTCACAAAGGACGGGGCCCGTTCAAAGCCCGAGGGAAAGTCCACTTCTCCCCCTTCCTGTCTGCAAGGTTGACGCCCTTCATATATTCCACCACTTCCTCAGCCATGCCCGCAATCTTGGCCTGCCCGATCCACTCCGCATCCGGCGTGACGGTGACGTTCTTGCCGAGCTGGTTGCCAAGATACGGAGCCAGCCCATGGACACTGACGGTGCCTTCAGGGCGCCCGTTGTGGTTACGGTACTGGACGAGCGCGGCTTCCGAATCCGCGCCGCGACCGGCGAGGACCGCTGAAAGCAGACCATCTACTACGTCTTCAACTGGTACGAACTGGAAGCTCCCCTCCAGCGCCGACATGGACGGCACGGTCGCCATCTTGCGTGAGTAGTGCAAGATGTTGGACATGACGTCGAGGGGCGGTGCGTTCTCGCCTACGATCGCTGTCGGGCGGTGGATGGTGATCGGGAGGCCGGTCGCTGCGCCAGCGCGCTCGAGGTAGAGCTCGCTGGCCCATTTGGTGAGTACGTAGCCTTCCGGCGAGCTGGCGGGTGGGAATGACCCGATGGGTTCTTCGTAGAGATCGTCGGTCAACATGGTAGCGATACCGGCAGTAGAGATATAATGCACATGTCGCACGTTGCCGTGGTGGAGAGCGAACCTCACGATGTCCTTTGTGGACGTGAGATTGGTAGGTCGGACACTGCCGTATGCTTTGAGGAAGGATACATCAGCACCATTGTGGATGACGGCATGGGATGTCTTGAATACTAATTCGATGGCGGATTCGGTCATGCCAAATTTTGGCTGTGACAAGTCACCCGCATGAATGACAAGTTTCGGGGACGATATCTCGGCCAGTTTCTTGGGGCTGCGCACAGCAAGTGCATGTATCGTCTTGACTTCTGGCAATCGTACTAGGTGCTTGACGAGTTCGAGTCCGAGGAACCCAGAAGCGCCAGTCAAAGCTATAACAAGGCCATTTTTGGGTTGCAGCATTGTTGTAGCCCTCAGGTGAGTCAGGTTAGGTTGTAACTTGATCTCGCTGACCCAGTCGATAGCCGAAGCACCCAAGGCATTGCTTTGATCTTTGTTGTCCAGTAACGAAGCCATCTGTGACAATGTGTTGCGCTGGAAAAGCTGGGTAAGCGGTACATCGAGTCCGTACCGCTTCCTCAACTCGCCCTGGACTCGAATCAAAAGGAGCGAGTTACCACCAATGAGGAAGAAATCGAAATCCCAATCGAGAGAATGGGTATGTACAGAGTCACCAAGAACATGAAGCCAGAGACCTTTCATCTTGCCTTGGCTTGGCGTAGCCAGGGGGATAGAGGCCGCTTTCACGCTTTGTTCCTGGGGTTTCGCGAAGACCTCTGTCAGTGGCAATTGAGCAACCGCCTTCCTGTCGACTTTGCCGTGGTGTGTAAGTGGAAGGGACTCGACGGCAACCATGGCTGCTGGTCGCATATAATCTGGCACACGAAGACCTTTGATAATCTGCACCGTGAAGGCATTGAATTCTGCAGCAGTAGTATAGCGTGAACGCGCCTCGTCAGTCAGTATCACATGCGCTACAAGGAATTCGGAACTCGAGTTGTTCTTTTCTGGTTTCCGAACGTGAGCCACTGCATCGCTAATCTGGCCCTTGGCAGTCGACAGGATATTCGCTTCAATGTCCAGCATGTCAATGCGGAGACCTCGAAGCTTGACTTGGGTGTCGCCGTTGATCCGAGCCTGAAGTATAAATTCGCCATCAGATTCGCGCAGGTAACCTTGGTCACCACTGTGGTGGACCAACTTCCAGCCCTGCCTGGCGAACTGCGGGTCCGCCATTTTGTCTTTCGGGAATCTCTCTGCTGTCAAGGGCTACGGCCAGGAGCCTTGCGAAGGCTATCTCGAAGGGCTACGCGAGGGCCACTCCCAAGGGTCTACAGCCATGAACGAGGGCTACGGCCAAGGGCCAGGCAATGTGGCAAATGATCATCAAGCGAGGCTTGGCCTGCTTACACAGGAAGAACTGACGGCGATGAAGAGTTTGGTTCATATAAAGGTGAGGGAGAAGGAGGAGCGAATCCTGGTGAGGTGGGATGGTAATGATGCGGTAGCTCGATTGACCAACATCATGATTTAAATTATATACTGTGATGGCAAGGCATTGACTACAATGTGTTCCCCAAGCTTGACTCGTGCAAGTAGCTTTTTGCCATGTCTTTTCTGTTGTTACCTAGGGTAGGTAAGAATAGTATCTATTAGAATAGGTTGCATGATAAGATGTTTGGCATGAGCATATATGGGAGTAAAGCTTTGGGTGATAAAGGTAAGTTCTAATCGTATCCCAAGAAAGTGGAATGGGAAAGGAAGAGCAAGGAAAAGCCGAGGAGAAAGAAAAAAGAAGATAAAATATTTTGCCCACTACTGGAGTCGAACCAGTTGCCTCCTCATTACTAGTGAGGCGCTCTACCGGTGAGCCAAGCGGGCGAATTGATGTTGTTCATCTTGCTGTGTTGTCCCATAACAACAGAGTTATATATATCTATTGAATTATCACTGTCCTTATAAACATGTTTCCTCCTAAGTACCTACTTAGTCCCTATAGTATTATATGTTTTTTTTTAAAAAAGTAGGCAAGGTATATTGTTTACTAAATAGAGTGCTACGATTTATTTTCATCTTATAAGAGTATTTTTAATCTTGTAGATATGTAGGTAAAGTTATAGAAGCCCCTCAAGTGTAAATAACTATAGTTTCTATCGCAAACACAATAAAACTTGTCAGCTATATGCACTACCTTAGTATTCAGAAACGCAATCACAGCCAGTGACTGTAAAAATCTAGTTCCACGGCCTGTGTCCCCTTCTCATGGTATTTCCCAACTGTGCGCACCTGTCCACATATCTACAACTGGTAATCAGCACACACAAAACCTCCCCGCGGATCCATAACATCTGCGATCGTGACATTCTCCATGATGCCCGCAGACCAGAGGGTATGGTTCAACGTGGTCAGGTTCCCGCCATCGTTGAAGTAGTTTTCGAAAGCCAAATCCGCTGGGGGCATTCCGAAGCCTCCTCCAGGGAAGCCACCACCACCACCACCACCGAACGGGGGCCCGCCTCCTCCTCCACCACCACCACCAGGGAAAGGGGGGAGACCTGTACCATTACCATTACCAGGTGGGAATGGGGGGAAGCCTCCGCCTGGGAATCCGAACGATGGTGTGTTGTTCCCTGCGATCGCGTTAAGTCGGGTGTCTAGGTCGCCCGTTTGCCACTCCCACCAAAGACGGTCTAGGTATCCGTGATGGAGGTAGAAGACGGGGTCGCCTGGGGACAGGAGAACATTCATCATCTGATTATACCCGTTAGTATGAACCCCATATGAGTCCCCTGATGCCGTATAAAGCGAGCAAGAGGTACTTACCAATCCCAAGACACCGCCGTGGCCCGCCACATGAGGTCGGAACTCGATGCAGTTCCATGCCTGGGCGAATGTCTTTTTGTTCAAGCACTCCTTGGCGTACCCGCGAGCAGCCACCGAGAACGATGCGTCGTTGAGCATGCGCGAGATGCAGTAGTCGGTCGTACTGAGGTCTTCCTTGAAGTGAAGGGTGATGTTGGCGAACGGCCCGTCCGCGATGCAGCTATTTTTCCCGGTACCGTTGCCTCCAAAGCTGGGCTCGCCGCTGAACAACGATGAGCCGGCGATATCGCCGACGTCGGAAGGCTCGTCCCAGTATCTACCGTAATCAGTCATGATTTATAACGAAGGGTAAAGCATCAATCTTACGGCAGAGGCCCTGTGTAGTCACACTCGGTCCTCAACATGTGGTCGTGGACAGTGACGAAGTATCGGTGGAAGGGCAGAAAGGCGCCCTGTGCGTGGTTAGGAACACACAGAGGATCGCAAAAATCAAAGGCAGACGTACCACGCCGTGGACATATCGCGCCTGCGCTGCGTGCGCATACTGCAACTCGTCCCACCGAGATGTGGCCCCCTTGATCCCGCTCTTAGGAGGGATAGTCATAAGACACAGGTCTGCATCGAGATAATCCTTCTTTTCCGTCGCAGTCAAATCTGTCCTGTGCAATCGAATCAGTATCCCAGAGGCTAGTCGGTTCACTGATCTGCTTACCATGATTTACGGACCGACTTGACGGCACATGGTGCTTGCTTCCTCTCGTACGGCGCTTGAGCAGCCTGGGCAACACCGAGCGTCAAGACGCCTAGGGCGAGAGCGAACTTAGCAATCATGTTGGAATGTGCTTCTCACAAATCCAAATCCACTGGTCCTTCAGAGTCCGACATTGCAAAGGACATGATGAATATCTATCTATATTATACTCATCGCACAGCATTTCTCCACGGCATTGGCGGCAGGCACATAGAGTTATTCTTACGTTACATTTCTTTACGCGGTAGTCAGACGAGCGGTCAAACCGTTGGTCTGTCGAAAGGGGCGCCAAGTGTAGTGTGTTTTGTTGGTGGGAGAGGAAAGCAGCGCAGGCCGTAACCCGGGGTTGTTTATCACGGGCCGTCCGATGGTCTGGTACGAGGAGACCTTTGACCATTAAGACGAGGAGACACGAGAAATGCGTCTCAATGCGGCTAAGGTGTGACTGGATTTTCATTACCTGGTGCCAGAGCAATTTATATGCGTGTATGTAACGTCGTTTCGGCTGAATGCACGACCAGCTCCGGAGGGGGGTGACCGTTTTCGGTTCGTTAATCGGCAAACTATAGCCGTATGTACGGAATCGGCGCGCATAATCGTAAAATCGCAGCTGAGTGGTCATTTCAGGTGTTGCCAAACAAATGCGTTGAAATGGTACCTGATGGAAGAAGAGCTTGCTCCTAAATGAGGGTGCAGATAAATTCGAAGTGACTATTATGGAATCTACCATTGTAACAATGGTTTCGCCTTTTGTGACGCCTCAACACCAGACCATGCGGTTTCTGTACATTCAACTCCCCACTAAATGAATTTAATGCCTTTTCTTTGATTTTTTCGCCTTCTTATGTGGCTTCTCCCCAAACTCTTCTTCATAGACCTCGGCGGCTGTGGCGCCGTCAGGCATCTTTCTCTTTACCTTGCTGGACTTCACGCTGACAACTGGGTTGGCTTGACCGCGTTTCGCCGCATTTCGTACTTGCTTCTCAGCTTCATCCCATGCTGGGGTCTCGCCTTCCACGACATACCTTGCACTTGATTAGTTTGTTGTCTCAACAGAAATTTCACAACAGGAATTTAGCAGACTTACTGGTCCAGTGGCAGCGAATCGATCAACTCCCTTTGCTTTTGTCGTATCTCTTTCAAAGCTTCGTCACCACCTTCCTCAAGTTCTTCATCCAGGGACTGTTCAAGGGGATTGAATCGTTTATCTATAACCTCATCGTCGTGAACGCCACTGGCATTAGCGACGCTGACACCGATAGTGTCCTTCGGTAGAGAAGCCTCAACAGCACCCGAGACTAGCCCTTCAAAGTGTACAACAAATTTTTTGACAATCTTCATAAACATCGCCAGAGTCTGAGAAATTGATATCGGCATATCAGTGGCGAAACTCTCCAGGTCTTTCCGTTGTAATGAGACGGCAAGAAGCATAGCTCTTTGTATGCCTGAAAGTCGAATATCGCTTAAGCGTCCCTGAAAGTAAGGCTCTGCCAGGCGAGGCATCAAATCCACTACAACAGTCAGCCATGAACAAGTCCTTGTGCGGTTTATAGTATGGACCCAACCGGATTGGGAGAAGGTCCATTTAAGTGTGATGGATAGGAATCAAGTGCACAGGTACTCACGTATAACATGGTAATCCAGGAGGTTGTTCGCATATGCTGCTAGACGCTTCAAATCGAATGGTGTTAAGATTTGATCTAGAGACTGTTTGGTGAACAGCGCAGGACTGTACGACGGATCAAGTCGAGCGCCAGAGCTAGCGCTTTCGTTGATGCCCAGTGCCGTTGTCGAGTCGAAATTCCGGAATCGGTAGGATAAGAGGGAGAGAAATCGGCTGTGGAAATCATTTGCATATGACCCTAGCCAGGTCTTGTCACTCGACTCCAGTGGCCGCAACATGACGCACGTATGTTCACCAGTCACTTGAATAATTGTTAGGAGCCAACTTTTAACAGGTAGTTTGACTTGATGTCGAACAGGAACGCAGATGGCTAGTTTTGGGGGGTGACTTACGGTCATTTGGCGTTTGTCGGAGGTAGACGGGGGAGAATTGATCTATAAACAATAGCAAGTTAGCATTGTGATTCCAAATGAAAAACCTTGACGATTCAGATGCTCGAAAGGGGAATAAAGTGCATTGCCACAGAGCCTTGTAAGGGAATATAGAAATTGAGGTATAGAACTTACTTCTCCGCCAAAACTTATGCAAAGGCTGTGTGAGACCGTAACTAACGCCTATGTATTCGATAGCGCTAGGTCGGCACTCGGAAAGCTTGGAGAACAGAGGCGGTAGAGTAGCAATATCACGAACACTGATCTCATCCTTCAAAGTACCGTTTTCCAGCTCCGCGTCAGTCACTCGGACCAGCTTGGTTTCTTCAGCGAGCCCCGTCTCGGAGAGACTAGCAAACTTTCCTTCGTAAAACGAGATGAGATCCGAGATAGCCTTGGCGCCATACCCCTTGGACGTGGAATCAGGCGAGGTCGCAATGCGAACAATACGAGCACCGCTCAAGGACGCAAATTCGTCGTCCTGAAACTGTTGGCTCACCAACCAGGGAATCAGGTCGCCTGCAGGTCTAGAACCACGGCTGAGGCTGTTGAGCACACTCTGGCGGGATATCTGTCCTTCGAGCGCTACCTGGATCGCACAAAGAGGTTCAGGGAGGCGGTTCGAGTTAGGATCGAGAGGCGCACATAGAACGTAGAGTTCGTGTGAGGGAGCGTCACTAAGCAATTGCAGATCATCCGGAGTGTTCTTGTAATGGCTCGCAACAAAGAGCTGAACAAGCTTCTGAAGAAACTTCTCTGCGACTGGGTGGAAACTGAAAAGTGTGTCCCGGTTGATCTTCAGAAGATGGCAAGCTTCCGGGTCAGGAAAGCCATGGGAGAGCTTCGAGTTTTGAGGGGCCTCCAAGACCAGGAGATTATTTAGCCATTTTTCGACACCGTCTCCTTTAGAGTACCTGATCGGTTCCTCAAGGGTGATCTCTCGTAGGGACCGTGTGCCAGGGAGTTGGTCGTCTGAGCCCTTGGCGGTCTTTCCTGTTGACCGATCGACTGTCTCGGTGTCGGTTACGACGGCACCTGCCCTTGACTGTTCTCTTAATTGCTTTATGAGCTTCAGCGAGAGAGATCTGCCGGTACCCTCATATCCGTTCACTGTTGAGGCCATGAACACCAAATAGCTGCCGATAAGCTTCTTTACTAATGGCAAGGGTATCGCTGCGGCTTCATCGATGACCAACAGCTCGCATTGGCCCAAAACGTGGGCATCTTCGGGTCTGATGTACTGAATGGTCTGGCGGTGGGTTCTGGTTACGTTGACTCGGACGATGGCTTTTTGGAAATCGGGATTGGTGGATTGGACGATTTGGTAATCTGTATGATCTTGATATTCGAGGGCGTCGAATCCTTTGAAGATAAACTGGAACAGGGTTTTCAGGTTTTCACTTGAGAGGCGCGAAGTTAGCGAAAGGACTTTGTTAGGGTTTCATGAGTAGATAGAGCGTCCAGCTCTTGTCATTGAAGAAAAGGCTGCCAGAAGGGATACTCACGGCGAAGGTGATGTAACGAAGATATTGGAATAGCCGAGTGCTATAGCTGCCGCAATGGCAACTCCGAGACAGGCTGACTTTCCACGACCACGGGCCGCTGTCAACGTAGCTGTTCCCCTTAGCTTCTTCTCCGTAATGGTGTCGATGAACGTCAAAATCGCCTTGGCTTGGTCGACGGTTCGGGTAAGGCCGACGAGCTGACCGACGACTTCGGTTTCGCGCAGGGAGTCCTTGATCGAATCGAGTTCCTTTTGCGCCTCGGTCTTGGGCTCGTCTAGATCTGCAGGAGGCAGCGGCGTTACCCCTTTGGCGCCGCTGATGGGAAGCACATTCAGCTCGTCGTCGATCACCAGACAGTTCTTGCAGCTCCCGAGGGAAAGAAGGAAACGTTCGTTGAAACGGGCGACGACATCTTGGTGCGCTTCGGTTCGGAATCGCGAGTGTACGCTCATAGAGAGCGTGTAAAGTTGTTTGAGGCTCTTAATCCCCCTCAGCAGGAGGATGCATAACCCGCCACCCTGGACGGTCTCAATGGTCCTCGCAAGTACGTTGGGTGTGAGGCCTTCGAAGTCTTGCAGAATCACCATTCCATACGTGTTACCCAGAATCTTGTCGGTCTCCTTGTAGTATGTGTAGCGGATGTCGGTCAACGAGACGAATAGCTCGAAGGGGTCTTCGTTGTTGGCTTCGCGAATGCCTCTTTTAATGTCCTTTTGGATTTTCTTCTCGCGCTTCGCCCGATGGCTCGTGAAGCCTAGACTTCCACGTTAGTGTCGATTATTTGGCGGAATGAGCAGGTTGTTTCTTTACCGATAAGCTTCTTTTGGTACGCCCATAGCACGCTTTTGTTGCTTTTCAGGTTGAGAACCGTTAGGATGTGATATAGCTTGGTTATAACATCTTTACTCTCGTCGCCTACAAGCAGGAAAAGACCGCGCTGGTTCGTCTGGATGCAATTATTTATGAGGGTGGGGATGCGCGAGTCCCTACAACAATAGTTAGATATGCATTAGGCGTAGAAGGTATTATTTGGTGCCAAATGCCTCGACTTACACTTCCTTTTGCGGCATTTTGGGCACTTGGTCTGCTGCCAGATGGTCGCAAACTGCTGGTTTATTTCACAGTCACGGCAATCTGCGACTGAGAAAGCTGAAGCTCGCGCATTGCGCAGCTACTAGCTCGGACCAAAATTTTGGTGGTGAGCGTTTCTGCCGGGCGGTGGGAATGAGCAGTATTCTGTAAGTGGTTAGATACGAGCTTGGCATTGGTGGGGCATGCTGAGGCACCTCTAGGCTCTCGCCTGGGCACCTGGGGTCGAGAGAGTCGGGGGTCTGCATGCGTCAACTCAGCGGCTCAGGTCTGAAACATACGAGTAGGTAGTGGAGGTACCTAGGCTCGCCTAGGCTCGCTAGGTAGTAGCACTTATTCCCCTCCTTCCAGGCCCACAAGACCCGCACTCTCCCCTACAGTACTTAGAAGATAGCTGCATTCTGGTGCAGAAGGACACCATTCTAGCGTCAACCTCTATTGATTCTATTCCCACACAGAGCATGCAGACAACCTTATTGAGTGCTCTGGCCGTATGGCCAATATATACCTAGTGATTTCACATCCCCAAAATATGTGTGAAGACATCAACTACAAAGGTAGTGAGTGTCAGAACATATATCAACTTCACCAGGGCTGAAAGCCTCGACCAGGATTCCAGATTGTACACCATCGTCATATTCAACTGATCTCTGGTTCCTTCCGGGGTAGCCCAGGGAAAGTAGCCTGGTCGCAACCAATCAGCGTCGTCCCATTACCCATCTCGTCCCTCCATTACCCAAGCTCGGGAGACTTATGACGTTATAGTTCTAGGCAGGCAAACCAGTGACACGACACAATGCCGTACAAACCCATACTACATAGTAGGTATATGTAGTGCCCAGCCTTTGAGAGCTTCATTTCGCCGGGCGAGGCTAGTATGTACCTAGATAGTACCATGCTAGCATTTACCCGTCACTCTGCGTACTATGAGCGAAGTAACGGTGAGGGGTAGGTAAGGTAAGGACCTAAGGGCCTTGAGGGATCTCCATTCAGATATGCTGGGACAACGTTCTTTGTCCCATGTCCCAGGTATGTACTTTGGTAGGGCGATTGTCTAACCTCATCACCGGATTAGGTACTACCAGGTACTTATACGGCTGTGTTGCCCTCCCTCATAAAGCCTTGAGGCTGCTGCTCTCCCATTTCCTCTCAGACCAGAACTTTGCACATTCTCCATCAACAGTACAATCACCAACGTGCATCCAAATCCAATATCTACTTGACGCTGAACCAAAACTATCAATCGTGTACGCAACAAATAACAGATACTACCCTCCGTTGCAGAGACCGCAAAGCTACCTATTGTACCCTCCTCTACTTCCAACATCCTCATCTCGTGACCATGGCTGCCGTTCAAGCTTGTCCCGTCGTTGGCACGACCAACAGCACTCTGCCTCCCTCTCATCCCGACGTCGATATGTCCAAGCCAGGCCAGACCTGCCCGGTCGTTGGAGCCAAGTCCGAACACCACGGAAGTCTACACAAGCACCCCAATGCCTCTAGCAACCCTACAACCAATTCCACGGGCTCATCGGACGCACAAGCTTGCCCAGCCCTGAAGAGCGTAATCAACGAGACCAAGAGCAAGGAGATGGACGACAAGATCTGCCCTGTCGTGGGACCCGTCACAAGCGTTCTCCCGCCTGATCACCCCAGCACACAAGGCAAGACAGACGAGGCCGAATGTCCTGTTACCAAGGCCAAGGTTGGTCATCACAAGGATAAGGTGGCCGTGCATCCTTCCATGAACGATGCCCATGGTGTATGCCCTGTCACTGGCGTCAAGAACGATTAAGCAGCAGCAAC
The DNA here is from genome assembly GCA_022453515.1 of Astrocystis sublimbata. Taxonomy (NCBI): domain Eukaryota; kingdom Fungi; phylum Ascomycota; class Sordariomycetes; order Xylariales; family Xylariaceae; genus Astrocystis; species Astrocystis sublimbata. The sequence goes on along the minus strand of JAJNNY010000010.1, from coordinate 171,096 downwards.
TACTACGAAATGTTGTATAGCCTGTAAATATCATCGCGACCAGGGGCTTGCTAGCATTTGTTGGCTCTAGGGGTTCTGTATTGTTATTAGGTAGTCGGTCTTGGTTTTGTGGAAATCCCATAGACTATGTACACGCAGTGTAGGATAACAGGCGTCGTTAATCATTCTAACCACATACATGCATGCATGCCCTTGAGTCTCTGAAATGAACGCGTGCCTTGGAACAAAAAATATGTGAGCTTAACTTGCTGTCCGAAAAGAGCTGTCGCTCTCAATAATTAGCATCGGAAATTTTACACACAAAGCGATATTGCAAGAGAGGAACTAATGAGGCACACTAAGGCAGCCACAACGGCAATAAACTCAATCAAAACGCCGTAATCGGAAAGTCATGATCCACCTCGATTGAAAAGAGTAGGTAGCTGACTGGTTATGACTGTTTCTGAGGAGGGCTCTATGGCAGTATTCGCATTATACAAAGGTGATAGCGAGCCTGAGAAAATGAATTCGCATTGTCTATCATTCGTGTGTTTTTTCGTGTCTCCGTCTTCACACGATTCCAACGCGATTGTCGAAACCTAGCATAAAAATGGCCGGAATGCAGAACTTGCGAGACCAGCTCTCCTCTGGAGTTTCCTACCCGCCCGTGCCTCCCAACTGGGGTGCCGATTTCACCAAGACCACCCACTTCGATACATACGATTCAATCGATCCCATAAAGCGGTCTAATTGCACTGGTAAGGTGGTGCTAATCACGGGTGGCTACAAGGGGATTGGGCTCGGCATCGCCCTCTCGTATGCCAAGGCGGGCGCGTCTCACATCGCCGTCACCTCGCGGTCGGAGATCGCGAGCTCTATCACTGAAGAGATAAAGAAGGCCGCCGTAGACGCCGGCCGCGATGTCGTGCCGCAAGTTCTTGCTCTTGTCATGGAAGTCACAGATAGCGCGAGCGTGAAGCAGGCAGCGGCGGATGTCGAGACGCAATTCGGTCGCCTCGACGTCCTGATCTGCAATGCTGGGTTCCTGGCGCACTACGACAAGATCCTCGATAGCGACGAGGACGAGTGGTGGAGGAGCTTCGACGTCAATCTCCGAGGGGGGTATCTACTCGCCAAGGCTTTTATCCCCCTGATGGCGAAAGGGGGGGATAAGACGATTGTGACGATTTCCTCCACCGGCGCCCTGCATTTCCACACAGGAGGCAGTAGTTACCAGATCAGCAAATTCGCGTTGCTTAGGCTTATGGAGTTCATCATGGCTGAACATGTCGACCAGGTTCGTTTGCTTGCACCTTCCCATCCCATCAACGTGATCGTTTGGGGTCAAGGCTATATCCTCCTAATAAATGTTACGTAGGGGTTTCTCGTTTATTCAGTGCATCCAGGCGGGTAAGTGGCTGAGGATATTGCGAGAGATACTGCTGGCCAGGTCAAGCTTTCGTATGTACGCATAGCTGACTTCCTCGTGTCTAGCGTACCGACAGACCTGTCCAGTAGGCTACCTCAAGAGACAAAGCGTAAGACCCGACCCCTAACGTCACGAACTTATGCACCCCCATGCTGACAAAATGCTGTGACTGAAGCCTGGCTCAAGTGTACTCCGGCTTTGGGCGGAGATACTATCGCCTTCCTTACGAGTGAACGGCAAGAATGGTTGGCCGGTAGATACCTGACTGTTATGTGGGACATGGATGAGTTCTTTGCAAAAAAGCAGGATATAATTGATCGCGATCTCCTCAAGATGAGGATGAATTTCTGATTACGCATATATCAGGGTAACACAACCTAGAGTTGCCTCGCGATGTTGCCTGGTAGATTTGTACTGTTTCGACAACCTAAATTTGGGTGAATTGCGAGTTAAGTCTCTCGAATCTTTAGAATGTGTTGGAAATTCGAATAGATCAGATAATATAATAATACCGCACGACGTCAAATGTTGGCGCTTGTTCGATTTGATGGGAGCAAAGTTATTATCGTGGTAAGTATTGCCTTGTGGCCGATTTTGATTCAGAAAGTAGATATTGGTAGTATGTAATTCTTTGAGTAGGTCCAGAAGCACATGACGCCAATACATGATGACAGCGACTCCTTAGCAAAGTCCCATATACTAAGTTTTAAGGATTTGACAAATATCGAAATGTGCGCCGACGGGAGAGACCTAGAGTGGGAAAAGATATATATAACAAATCCAAATAGAGTCCATAAGGATAGAATCTGTGTAGGAAGGCAAGTGATTATCGTGTTGGTAAGAAATGCTTCGAATCGTCTTCCTGTTGTGCAAATGATTGCGGAAAGGCAGCGATGCCGGCGATAATACCCGCAGCAAGGAACAGAATGGATATTATAGACCAAATGACACCCCAGCACTGCGATGAACCGCCGTAGCGCTTTGCAAAAACACTCGCATCGGAGCTGTTGACTTTGCGTAGAATCAAATCATCACACTAATACCAGTTAGTTGCCGAACAGGGACAGACATGGTTGGTTGGGGAATGTGCGTACAATATCCCAGACGCTATAAAGCGAACTCATCACGCCGATGAATAGAACGACAAATCGCAGGCCTTCGGCATGGACGATGAACCAGCTGGCAATAAGGAGTCCGACAGCAAGAAGAATAGTAACAATGGTCAGCCAGTCCTTCTTCCCCCACCATAGCGTGAGTAGAAAGCACACGCCGAGGACAATGCTGACAATCTTGCTTGCTACGATGTTAAAGCCAGTAAAGATGAGAATAGCGCCGATGAGCGATGATCCAAGATAACCAGCTGGCAAAGTGATGGCGCTCTTGCCGCCGACCATATGAGTGACACCGCCTTCGTGGGGATCTAACGAGATAGATTTGACTCGACCACCAGTCAGAATGGCGGCAAAAGCATGGCCGAATTCGTGGAAGGCTATAACAAGCATCTGCTAGAATATTAGAGATGTCACCCCAATTCGCTCATATGTATGCAGTCCGTGTATTGAAAAATCCGAAAAGGAAGGACGACGAACCTTGAAGGGCCACAAGGACCATCTCACGTAAGGGAGATTCCATAGTATGGCGATGACAACGACATAGGCAGCTATGATGCCGAGGGTCACTTTTTGTGAGTCGCTGGTGACAGAAAGATCGCGGCGTGACACCACATCGCGAGCAACAAGCCTGGTAGCCTCAGCGCCGACAACTACAGCGGCAGCTTTGGCGCTCCGGACCACGAGCTTGGTAAAGTGGGTTTCAGGAACGGGTGCCATGAGGTTCTACTCGGAGTTCTAGAGATTTCAAAGCTGATTATACGGGGCTAATAAGAAATTCAAGCGATAATTACAAGCGAAGATAAAAATGAACTATATCAATCAGTGCGTGATAGTTCTACTTGGTGATGAGCGAATGACATTCCGCTCCTCCAGCCTTTCCCCCCATGACATTCTTCCTCTAACCGCCTGTTTATGGTTCCTACGGCACAGGGGCTGGGGGCGGCAGCTGAGGACGTGGTAAGCAGACGCGAGTGGAAAAGGTGACGTGGACACGCCATCTATGCCGCGTTTCCGTTTATGCTTCCCCTTGGCTGCTCATTGCCAGTTTTTTCAGGCTTCGAAACCTTAGCGTAGGCCAGTCAGAGATGGAGACCGCCACGGTTGTTCTAGGCACACCACCGGCACTGGCGAGACTGGCACAGGCTGTGTTGATCCTTCTGATGTTCGTCGGAGATCAACATCGCATCGCGTGGCATGCGTCACTAGCTGGATACGGTACTTGGCAGCCCTCTGGGATGGGGAAGTTAACACGAGCGCTATGGATAGTGTGGCTATAAACGCATTCCGCCGTGTCAGATCGCTGAACTTGCTTTTGAGGAATGTTGTCTTGGTAACATGGGGAACATGTTACGGAGACAATCAAGTCGATACCGGAACACAGGTATCTAACAGTACTGCAGCATGCACATACCATTGTATAGGAGCGACAATTAAGAGGAAAGCTGGACTGGATTGGGTAAGAGTCGTTAACTGCCCAGGATGCAGAGGACGGAGTGTCTAACCAGCCATGCTCGCCATGGTGGAATTGCTAAGATCATGGCTTGGTTCATAGCTTCAAAATGTTGTTCTGGTTCGCTGCCACCAAAGGTTCACATGACTCTCAGGATAGATCATGGCGTCAATAGATGGAATCGAGTGAACCTACCTCGCCTAGGTACCGAAGATCTTAGTCTAGCAATTAATTTGGGGTACAGTTTCAGATAGTCTGCAGCCCGCAAGAAACCCACGGGGTTTCCAGCCATTTAATGAAGTCGCCCAAATACTTTGAGCCGATAACACGATAGCTGCTACCACCCGTGACACCGGATTGAGTTGAAGAACCACCATTACACACCATGGCATACATTCTCGTCAGGAAACTATTGGATCACGGTGCCTATGTTAATTCGCTGGTTCTTAGCAGGAATTCAAGCCCATGACACACACAACCCACCTGTACCTAACGAGATAATCAGTACCCAGCCACGGGCCAGCATACCTAACCATGTAGGTATTAAACCCCAGTCTGAGGGGACATTCAGGTATCGCATCTTCAGCAATGGGAACGAGGCTCCCGTCAAAGCCTGAAAGCTTCGTTTCTCGGTCATGTTCAATCCCACAAGAATACATTAGGTACTAGGTAGTCTTAATATTGGACTCCCGGTGACTAATCGTCTAAATGCATTTGTTTGGCGTCGTATGTGTGCCAGTTAACAGGCAACTTAGGTAATATACCTAGCCTTCGGTACCTGAGTACCCAACCCTTGCACCACTGCATCGTGGTGTTGAATTTCGTTAGCGGGTAAGAGTGGACCTGGCTGGAAGACAATAGGTATCTTGGGTAAGTACCTACGTGACTTTAGGTAGGTACCTTTTTAGGCCTGCAGGCGCAGGCGTGGTGCCTCAGACACTCCCGTCAGGTCTCTCTTGCCCCCAGCCACCGCCCGGATACATACATCTTGTCTCACAGAATGATACCTGAGGTTGCCTTAGCTACTGCCGTGATAGATCGCATTTTGCATCATCACATCACCTTGTAGCACACCCAAACTCACACCCAGCCATTAGCCATCAACATTGATCCGCCGACTGGATCACCAAGTGCCACCTGTCCGAGACAACAGGCACACAGGGTTCACAGCCTCCTATGGAGATCTCACCCTGACGTCAAACAAACGACCCACCCCTCATCGCAATCGACGCGACACGAACCCCATAGAGTTCGCTCAGGTTCCGAGATCAACCCTTCGAACGCCAGCCCATGCCGCCCACAGTGTCCGATTAACACGAAACCAGCAACCACAGCACCTTCAACGTACTGTGATATCGCGTCCCCGTCGGCCTTGTCGTCGGCCGCGATGACCCCCGAGCTCTCGGCATGGCGTCGTCGTCGTCCTCAGTAGCTGCTTCGACAGTGACCCGGCCGCGACTAGCCATCGCCCTCTCCTCCGCCATCGCCGCACTTTCCCTGGGCTATTACTACTATCATCATCACTACTTGGATGGCCTTCCCGATTCTGACGCGCCCGCTTCCGCTTCCGGCTCTGCCACTGCTTCTCGTCTACACCGGCGTAATGCCGTGCGACGCTCGCGCCGCGATCAGCGACGCGACGACTCATCCGGCGACGAGTCCCATGGCGACGACCACGGCGACGTGACCGCTTTCGAGCCCCAGAACGACGCCGGCCCCGTAAATCTCCTCGACGACGATCAACCTGGTGACTGGTACAACGACCCCTCCAACGCCCGCAGCAATCGCACGGGCGAGAACATAGTGACCCTGCTGTTCAGGGTCTCCGAAGACAACGCGCGGCGCAACGCCTACGTCCATCGCGGATGCTTGTGCAATGGCTGCGGCATGCTGCCCATCCGCGGTATTCGCTATCGTTGCGCCAACTGCCCCGACTTCGACCTCTGCGAGATGTGCGAGTCTCAGGGCTCCCACAATAAAGCCCACGTCTTCTACAAGGTCAAGGTTCCCGTGCCCTCCTCTGCCGCCAGGCATGTCCAACCTCCGTGGTACCCCGGAGACCCCTCCAACGTCTCCCAGGCCCTGCCGAGACATCTGCTTGCCAAGTGGTCGCACGAGACCGGCTTCGAGCGCGTTGAGCTCGATGCTCTCTGGGAGCAGTGGACCTTCATGGCCAACACCGAGTGGAGGGAGGACCCCAACGAGCTCTACCTCGCCATGGACCGGAAGACCTTCGAGCGCTGTCTTGTCCCGTCCGCTGGCTACCGTCACCCCGCACCCAACCTCATCCACGATCGCATGTTCGCATTCTACGACACCAACCGTGACGATCTCATAGGCTTTGAGGAATATCTGCACGGTGTCTCGTACAAGAGACGGAAAGACAAGCTGAGGCGGACCTTCGAAGGCTACGACGTGGACGACGATGGCTATGTGAACCGCCGCGACTTTCTGCGCATGTTCCGCGCCTATTACGTCTCCTACAAGCAGATGCACCGCGATACTGTGGAGGGCTTGGATGACTATATGATGACCAACGTCGAGGCACAGCAACTTGTCAACAGCAGACAGCCCATCAGTAGTTTCTTCGGCAGGGACCAGAGAATCCCCGATGCCGAGGGCGGCCGGCTCATGGAGGGCAAAGTCTTTCGCTCTGGCGGCGAGATTGACGTTATGGACGGCAGAGGCGCAGTGAGCGAAGATAGACCCGACGTGTCCAACCGGGAAGATATTCTTCGAGACCTGTTCACTCGAAACAGCAACCAGAGTCTGTTCACCGAGTCCTTTGGCTCCTCGTCCCGCAGGCCTCATTCCCCTTCTCGGGACACTCAGTACTGGTCAGGTATTCTGAACCCACCTCGTAGTACCGTCGACCTGGCTGCCTTACTCTCTGGTGATCACGCTCAGCTTGATGATCTCCTCGATTCGATCCGTCATCAAAGAGTTGTCCTGGCCGATGATGACGAGGAGACGAGCTCTTCAGATGAAGAATACCAAAGTAGTCCGGATGATCGGATGGACGACGAGGGAGAAATGAGCCATCGCTCGACCGATGAGATGGCGGCTGCTGCTCCATCTCCGGGGCCACAAGATGCTCGTGATTTCATCAACTCACTTCCAAACGAGATACAACTACAGCCCGAACGCGACATGTTCGTCAACCCGCAGCAGCTAAATTTCGACAAGCGGAAGCGAGTCCTTGCACGAAAGCAGCTCTATGATCGATGGAAGCGACGTCAGTTCTACTTGGATGAAGAAGAGGGTGGTATGCCCCCCCAAGGATGGCGTGAGGAGCAAGACATCCTTGCCAACGTGAACGGCGCCGTGGACTCCCCAAAGCCGGCCCCGCCTCTTTTGTCTCCCAGGTCGCGATCGTCATCAAAAGTACGTTTTGCGGAGGACACTGACGATATTGAAACAAGGTCAAACCATTCTACCTCTTCGCGTAGTGTGCCAGAGCGTTGGGGTGGCATGGACATCCCAGACGCCGAGCGAGATGCCGGAAAAGAAATACTATATCAAATCTCCCAACAGGCCTTTAATGAATTGTTGGATGCGCTATTCAAGAAGAAGGAAGACCTCGCAGTACTTGCGGCTGAGACCAAAGAGCAGCGGGAAAAACACCGCCATCTTCTAGATGAATTCGATCTAGCGGATGAGGATGAGGAGTCTACGAAGAGAACACCAGACCCACAAGTGTCCCAACCGTCACCCGCTAGAGTACCAATCCAGCAACAGAGTCTCGACGAGCTTCTTGATAAAAGTGGTTACACGGTAACGAGCCCGGAAGCTGTCAACGAAGGCCGCCCGCACGAGAACTCAGACACTCAATGTGAGAACCCCGACCAAGGTCCACACGATGCTCAAATCACAAACAATGTAAGAGCAACGTCTCAGCCTGCTGGAAACTTTGCTTCAAACGGATCCTCTGTCCGCGACCCTACAATGCCACAATTCATGCCTAATAGCGCACCAAAGGAGTATCATCACAGCTCTACACAGACGCTGGACAAGGAAGAGTCGGGTCAGAGTTCTTCATCAACAAACGGGAAAGCAAACGCACCCACACCCGGGCACAAAACGGCATCATTTCAAGAGCCACCACAAGTGCCTGAAGTAGACGCGCCAACTGAGATACCACGGTCGACATTAGAACTGTGGAAAGCACTCGACCTGGCTGAACAAGAAGCAGGGCAGCGAGGTGGATGGGGCCGCCTTAGCTATCTAGAATTTGAGGAAATCTACAGAGAACACGAGTTTCAAGACGGTTCGAAGAACCGTTTAGCTTACTTGGGTAGTTGGATTGACTTCTGCATTCCCTCGTAGGGCGACATACTATGTACAAGAACAAATGTAATCTACTATGGCTGTGGCGAGCATTCGAAATAAACCTAAGCATATTCTAGCGGAGCGGTAACATTTTCAAACTTAACATGCAGAAACTTAATCGTGTCGAGTCTGTATGCGTACTTAGGTAGACAACTCGTCGCTAGCCCATGAACGATGAGGAGACTCTTATCTTAAGCATCTTCCGCAATCTAAACAGTATCTCTTGGTGTACGATTAAAGGGTTATGCCCCGGAGAGATCTATGTACGTATTAGTGGCAAAACTGGTGAGCGGGTAGATAATCCGAAGAATGTAGCCGTTATGGAGTACAGGCTCGCAGGACAAGGATGTCTAGACGTAATTGCGCAGGAAAGGTGTATGGTGTGATGGAGCAAGCACCAGTAGTCTGGCGCCCCCGCACTGCGCTGTTACGTGTAAACGAAGTTCGCATCGAGGTCAATGCCGATTAGGTATCACATGTACGTGATCTCAATATTCATAAGCAACGAGGGTCTTATAATGCCGCTCCGCTTACAAATACCAGATAGGTCAGTTGTATATAGGACCAACTTTACTCCAGCTTCAATTGTAAATCGAGTGTTTATCGACTACCTGTATCGATTAATTAGATATCTGGCAAAAAAGTGACGAGGAATCACACAATGAAAGAAGCCGTTGTTAGTAAAGGTATACTCAAACTCTCATACTCTCACACTCTTAGATTTATGTATGAAAGCTTTCATATTTGTAAATATGTTTTCAGGACATGTTACCAGCAGTAGATCACGAAACACATTGCTAATAATATCTCAGGGCCGAAGGTCGAGATTATCGACTCGCCCATTCCCAAGCCTGAAGCAGACCAACTAATCACCAAAGTCGTGGTGAGCGGATCCAATCCCAAAGACTGGAAGCTTCCACTCTGGATGGGCGCCACGCGAAATGAGGGCGACGATATTGCGGGCATCGGTGCGTCATGGCCACTCTCTCTTCCCAATCATTCCTGCCTACACGCCTACCTGTCTACATCCAACGCATGATGATTCACCAGATGCCTAGGACAGGAGATTGTCCGAATATCCACATGGCTGCACATGAACAATAGTCGATGGCTAATAGACAGTTGAAATGCAGTCCACGAAGTCGGAGAGAATGTCTGGGAATTCAAGCCCGGTGACCGCGTAGCTGCCTTCCACGAGATGATGTCGCCCGGAGGCTCATACGCTGAGTACGCCGTGGCGTGGCAGCACACGACCTTCCACATCCCGAAGAAGACTACGTTCGAAGGTAAGCAAGCACAAGAACAGAAACTTCTTGTACTATACCCATATACCTACCTCCCCAGATTTGCAGTGCGAGTAAAAGAAGAAGTTAGCTGGATTCACATAAATCCAACAGGGTAAACCTGACACCAACTAACCAAACCACCCTTTTCCCCACAGAGGCCGCCGCCATCCCCCTAGCAGCCATGACCGCCGCCCTCGGGCTGTACCAGCGTCTCCGGCTCCCGCAGCCCTGGGCCCCCGCGACCTCGCCAACCCCGCTCGTAATCTACGGCGCCGCCTCCGCCGTAGGCGCCTACGCAGTCCAGCTCGCGGTGAAGAGCAAGATCCACCCCCTGATCTGCGTAGCCGGGGCCTCGGCAGCGCACGTCGAAAGCCTGATCGACCGCAGCCAGGGCGATGTCATCGTCGACTACCGCACGGGCGACGACGCGGTCGTGTCCGCGCTCCAGAAAGCCGTAGCCGCTAGCGGCAAACCGCTACTCCACGCCTTCGACGCCGTCTCCGAGAAGGGCAGCTTCCAGAACCTGGCCCAGGTGCTGGCTTCCGAAGGTGGCGCGAAGCTGACGCTGGTGCTGCCCGGCAATGATTACTCGGGCCTGCCGCCGTCGATCGAATGGTCGACGACGAATGTCGGCGCCGTGCACAAGGATGACAAGGACTTCGGGTATGTTTACTTCAGGTACTTAGCGAGGGGTTTGCAGGAGGGCTGGTTCAAGCCGCAGCCGCAGGTGGTTGTGCCGGGTGGCCTGGGCGGGATACAGACGGCGTTGGAGGATCTGAGGGATGGGAAGGCGAATGCGGTCAAGTACGTGTTTAGGATAGCGGAGACGGAAGGGGTTGAGTGACTTGTCCCGAGAAGGGGCAAGTTGTAAAGCAACCACACCTAGCCAAGTTGAGGCGCTTGTGTAATACACTACCTAGGTATGCTTAATGAGACTACTTATAACAATGGAATGAACCAGAGCCTTGCAAGATGATTTCTGCATTGTATTTCATGTTGCAGAGGAGGCAAGGGCTGTGCGTGCCATAACATCTTAAGGGATTATAGGGACAAGCAGGTAGCAGGTGGGTTGCTAGCACGATATGTGGCTATCTTGGAGTTATCACAGCTTCAAATCATACAAATTAAAATTCTAAATGCTATGTAAAAAGGGCTCTCGAGTGGTATCTCAAAAGTCGAGTGCGAGCTCGCTCCCTAAACTAGCAATACCGTACATGCTATGCTGTTCGTATGTGAAGAAATATTGAATATACATTTTGCCAACACACAATTAAAACAGGAATGGGTGCATCAAATGGCACAAACGTAAAGTATGGCTGACACCGTCCATCATGCCTTGGTGGCGGATGTTCTTTTTGTGATTCGAAGCCAGAAGTCACTCACCGACCAAAATATAGCGCTCCAGGTCCTCATTGGTGTTTGTGAATTGATAAGAGTGAAGTCGTACCGTCGCAATAGCTCGATGAAGATCTTGTTCAGCTCCATCATGGCAATAGGCTTGCCCAGACAAGAATACTTGCCGAAGCCGAAGTTGAGGTCCGCAACCATGTTCATCTTCTTGAGCTGGTCTGCATCGGCCTCAAGCCATCGCTCGGGTCGAAATAAGTCGGCATCGGGGCCCCATATGTCCTCGCGGCGCATAAGACCGAAAAAGTTCATGCCAATCTGTGTTCCTTCGGGCACGTGAAATCCATTGATGACATCGCCGCCCTTAGGAACCTGCTTACTTCCTAGTCCGAGAACGGGAGGGTAGCAGCGGAGACCTTCTTTAATCACGGCCTGCAGGTAGGGCATAGTCTTCGCTTCAGGCTCGGTGACCGGACTACTGAGCTTACCTGCGGAGATGGCGCTATCGATTTCCCCTCGCAAGGTCGTGTAAGCCGAGATATTAGTGACAAGGCAAAGCAGGGTCATGCAGATTGCTGTGGTTGTCGAAACAGTGCCCGCGATGCTAGGATGAATACGGGTTTAGCTCCAGAGGTCAAAATGTTGAGACTGGGTCACTGGAATATAGTTACTTACATCTGAACAAACACTTGCTGCGTCAATTCGCTGCGTGTCATACCGCTGTTTATGAACGCCTGCATCATGTCGTGCTGCGGTTTCGCGTCGTACGCCAGTCGTTTGTCAACAACTGAGTTGACCAGCCTGCCAATTTCAATTAGCTTTCAGGACCCTGGGACAAATGTGCCATTTATCTTACCCCATTAAACGGCCGAACCCGACCTTATCCCCTTCCTTAGGTAGCAACATAGTGAACGGCCATTTGTAGAGCATTTGAGCCAGCCCCGGCAATGTTGACATGAGAGTCACCAAGGGCATTGATTCTTCATTGATCTGGTTGTATTGGTATAAATCCTTGTCTTGACTGAGGTAGCCAAAAGCCCCACCGAACGAGATATCACCTATCACATCCAACGTGAAGAATGACACCTTTTCGAAAAACTGCACAGGGCGGTAGTTTGTAGCATCAGACAGATATTTGGCATCGATCAAAGCAGTCAGTGCTAGGATCTGGCGGTCTATGCCTGCGCCAAACCCGAAGCCTTCATTTTCCTTGCCACCATACTTGGTAGTTGTAAACCCGAGGTTAGTTGCGGTTTTCTCATAGTCTTTTATACAAAAATGGGAATCAACAACTTACGGCAGGTCCCATCTTGGCTCTTAAAGCCTTATGCGCTTTATTGTCACGGAGGGATACAATGTTATCCTCGCCGGGCGTGAGACGGCCCGAGCCGTAAAAGAGACCCTTGGTGTAAGGCGAGCGAGCGGCAGACATCATTCGCAGCACATCGGGATCTGTCGAGAGAAGCTCGTTCGGGCCGATGCGAGCAAGCGGGCCTATCAACATGTTAGATTTCCCACTTTCACAATGAAGGACCGGGAAGCCAAAAACGTACCGTACTTCTCAGCTACATGGCGTAGGTGGTGATGATAGGTCCCAGTAAGCGATTTTCTTGTCAGCCAAAGCGCCGATAGAGCGGCCAGAGGCGGCCCCGGGATATGTCGCAGGCGTTGCCATGACCTGAGACCATGGACGACGGCTGCAACCAGACACAGACTGACACTGTACAAAAGCAGTGTCACGGAAGCCCCCATGCTGCCGTACAGTACTTTTGTGGACAGGTAAATATTTTATGGGTGGCTTGCTGGTGGCTTGGCGTTGACCTATCACATTCGCGGTGCGTGTACGATTCCGGAACAGCCAAATAGAAGGGCACTTGGTGGATGTGGTGTCCCGCACACTCGTACAAATGAGCGACCCGACAGAATGGTAACAGCTAAGGATGTGGGCAAATAGTTGAGTACTAATATACTCTGATGCCTCCTAGCAGCCAACGATTAGCTATCCAAATAAGGAGGCTCTTTTGGTGGAAGATATAGTGAATGCTATAGTGAATGCCGAGGTCCGTGAATCCTGTGAATAATCAGCGCTCAGAGCGGACGGACAAGGCCGAGTCTCTCTCGTCCATCACTTCGGCCGAATCGTGGGCTGCTTCACACGAGACGGGGTATGTCAAAACCTTTGGCAAAGAAGAGAATCCGCGGCCACGTTCAGCACACGGTTGTTAATGCTTAGGACGATGGATGGTCGGACGAATGTGTTCGTATCTGTAGTTAATCCGGATCCTTGAGCACTTTTGCCTTAGTATACTATACTACCTCCTCGCCTACGAACCTTTGGGATGTGGATGGGCGTCTTGGCGTCTGGCACTGGCTTGCATAGCTCCATTCGCTAGAGTGCCTACTCCAAGCGGAGGGCGGTGAGCATCCGTTATATAACTGCAGAGAAGCGAAGGGATTAGAAAGACGTCCGTCGGTCGAGGGACGGGCGTATCGTTTATCTCCCTTAAACATCTGATTTGGTTGTTACTATTTCGAAGTCTCTTTGTCGTCCCCAAAGCTCTTTATGAAGCTCTGTTCCGAGGGAAATGAACGAGCAACAGAATAGATTTCGGCGGAGACGGTGGACGCTAAGACCCCGCACTAATGGAGATGGCTCGAGGCCTGGCGAGCCTGGACCTGAATCTGGTTGTCATCCGCTAATGGATATGTTTGTGTGCTGGCAAGAAAAGAAGCTATTTTGCGGCAGCTCAGCTGATGAAATGGCGAATCGGAGGCGAATCGAGAGGGGCCCGGCGGCTCAGGCGGCCATGCCGCTCCATGCCACTCGACGCCACGTCTGCAACATAAACGACATCGATGGCGAGCACCTGAGGGCGCAGTCCGAAACATACATGTATGTGCCGACATGCGTGCGACATGATGTAGGTATTTGGGTAGTTGGGTAGTATCAGCATGTTTGCTGTCGACCTCGGGAGTCTGCCAGCCTGCATACCAGCTACATGTAAGTCAGGTACGAGAGACAATTTCCTCGAGCTACCCCTTGCGGTACGGGTACTACCTACAGTACAGCCATGGATACAAGCACAAGGTATGGTAAACTATGTGCATTCCAGTCCTTGGATAGGTGGCTTATTGACAAGAGGTGCTGCATATCTTGTAGATAGATATAAAGATAACATCACAAGATTTGTATTTGTATCTACGGTTGTGACTAGGTAGGTATCTTTTTATATGAAATAGATGTTAAATGTAGGAAACTTGTCTATCAGTCATTGTTCGACTCCAACTTTGAGGTTGGCACTGTATGTAGCAGACAAGCTGCAACCTGTAAGTCGTGCCAAGGAAAGGAACCGATCTACATCTACCTTCCACCCTTCAAGGTTACACAAGAGGGTACCGGTCCGGGACGACCCCTCAGCTCTGCCCGCAGGTACCTCGAGGGGCAGGTTAGGTAACCTTGGATGCTGGATTCCGCTCCGTACCTACCTGAAAAAGAAACGGGAAAATGTAACAAATAGAGCATCGCGACTACAGAATAATCGTGTACCACCTCTCACAAGAGCTTGCACCTGGCCAGGTGGTGGGCAACGCAACCTTAGGTACACAGCCGGTAGGCCACTGAGGTGATACCTGCATCTACATGTGCATTGTATGTTGCGACACTGCTCCTGTCCGTCCCAAACGGGCAGCCTGCCACAGCCTACCCACCCCATTCATCATTCATCATTAATTAATGCCCATGGGGTTTGGAGTTGCGCAAGCCTTTGGGGGTGCACAGCATCACATTGACTGAGACATGCGCCTTGCCCGGCAGGCGACACACCCGATGTACAATTCCTTTGTCTGATATATAGAGAGACACCCCTCTTATTTTTTGGACTTCAACCTCCACCGACGCCAAACGCCCGAGTACCCATCCCGCATTCGCTCCGACTGCACCCACCTCGGGACATATATCACTACGCCCGCTACCCGACTTGTCGTGCGAGGCGCGGCGCGGCCACTGATCAGCCATCGTGCGGTTCCGACGCTGCCGGTGAGCACGCATCACCCCCAAACGCTTTCTGCGCAAGGGATGCTGACGTGCCCAGCAGACATGGACATCAACGACCTGGTCACGCACCGCAAGGCGGACGGCAGTTCTCCCGTCGATCCTCATCTTGACCAGGACGAGTACGATGCGCTCATCGAAGCCGGCGGCACCGACGAGGAGGGCGAATTCACCCCGAGCGATTATGACGATGAGTCCATGGCCGATTCCACTTCCAGCGTCAGCTCCAACATCTATCAGCACAATTACCAGAATGGAAGACGTTACCACAAATTCAGGTAACACTCACTGCCATACCACAAGACACAGATCCGACATGTCGCCTCCAACCACTTCTACCATGGGCGTGGGACTGATATGGACGATGCTAGACACGGTCGCTATCCCATTCCCAACGACGAGCACGAGCAGAACAGAGAGGACATGCTGCACGCCATGATGCTCGAGGCAACCGATGGACGGAGATTCTTCGCGCCTATCCCGCATCATCCCACCAAGATCCTCGATCTCGGCACCGGCACCGGGATATGGGCTATTGAGATGGCTGACATGTTCCCGTCAGCTGAGGTTCTTGGTGTAGGTACGTTAGTCACTTGGGCAGACGTCCTCCGTGTATTACACAGCACGTTGCTGATATACCATGTTAGATCTGAGCCCCATACAACCGCCCTGTAAGTACCTAATCCCAGGAGCCAATTGCTCCCAACTCGGAAACAAAAGCAAGGCAAATTTCAACATGCAGGCTGTCGCACCTTTTAGCGGCGCAATGCATCCATTGGAAACGAGCTAACAGGTCTCTGGCGATTCAGGGATACCTTCCAATTGCAAGTTTATCATAGACGATGTGAGCAAAGTAGCCGCCCGCTTGCTATCGCACGGAGTTCCCGGGCAATTGCGTAAAATTGTACTGGCGCTGATCGTGGATTGCAGGTCGAAGACACCTGGGAGAATGGCCGGGACTGGGACTTCGTGCATTTGCGGAATATGATTCCCATCCTAAGGTATTGCACCCGAGGCTCAGATGTGGATGCCCAAGGGCTCGAATGCTAACCAGAATCTCTTCTGCAGAGACCCAGTCCAACTCCTGAAAAACGCTTATGAGTAAATACCATCCTTGCCCTCGAGAGCTGTCAATGATTACTGACTTTAGACGTCCTGCCAGAAATATGAAGCCGGTACGCATATTCACGTCTCATCCTTCTTGGATTGGCACTGAACTTTCCACCGCCGCATTGGCACATACCTACTCGCAAAATCGCTTAGAAAAGCCTCACGCTTGTCAAACAACTTCCTCTAATACCCCGTTTCATACAGGGCGCGTGGGTAGAACTTCAGGATGTCGATGGCAACGTCCATTGCGATGACGGTACTATGCCACCAGATTGGCCAGTTCTCGTCTTCACCAACCTTATGGTGGAAGCTTTTGGCAAGCTGGGTACAAAATCGCATGCGGCTGCATTCGGTGCGCAGTACTTGGCCGAAAGCGGATTCGTAAATATACAGCACCACGCTGTCAAACTTCCTTATGGTACATGGCCTAGAGATAAGTATGTGATGTGCGGTTGTTGTTTCATGTGCCGATGAAGATTCACCCTTGCCAATGGCCTCGATCTAACCACACTTGGGTTGTTCTTCTCATGCGCGGAAGCTGATGGAATGAATATAGGACGATGAGGCTCATAGGACTGTACTACCGAACAGCCGCAGAACAATTTTTCCCAGCTAGTCAGTATATTCCTCTCGCCCGAACGTCTGCGCCTCGGGAACATGAAACCATTCGCCAGCCTTCGCTGACAACAGTGACGCAGTGGGCAATATACAGTTACCACTGCTGGGATATCAGCCCGATGAGATTGAGGGCTTCTTCGCGCTATGCCGCGAAGCAATGAGAGACCCGAATGTTCATGCCTAGTAAGTCATTCAGCCGTTTTCTTGTTTTCTCTTTGTTGGCAAAACAACTGTCGCTGTTCAAGAGTCCTTATATGAGGCGCATACTGATCAAGCTTTACCCCAGCGGAGTGATGCATTTCTGGTCTGGTCAAAAGCCCCTGAACGCTTCGTAATGAGTGGGCACGCTTCGCATTTGACGAGAAGGCATCAAGGCGCATAAATCTGCCATTCTGCATCTCTGCACCTGCAGGCTGCGAGTAATGAGCAGGTGCGCTGGCACCCTTGGGAATGACGGCGGCTACAGGGCTGTATACGGTAATTCAACAATGCCAACCGTCGTGCTCCACCGCGGCAAAACTTGCTAGCCATCGCGGTTTTGCGTCGAATCATTTTGCGCGAAACAGTCCCGAATAGGAAAGCCTAGGCCGGCTTGAAACGATGACGACCTGGTTGGTGATCCATAGGGTCAAAGGTATGGGCAGATTACATCGTATGTTGTAAAGTCAACACTGTGGTGAAACAGGTAGCGAGTTTCTGGGTTGGACAGGGGGGCTCAGAACAGGCATAGCGCTTCTAAGCGATGCCCTGGACGTCCCCACAATCCAGGCACAGGCGCCTACAGCACCTGCAGAACACGACCAGAACACTGGCGCGCCCTGAACACAGAGAACCATTACCGCGTGGCGCTGCTGGCGTTGAAGATCGCGAGTTAATCATGAGGATCTCTTGGATCATGTCGAACATCAAATTCCTATTTGTTGGTCAGAGCTCCTGCAACTTGCTTGTCTTGTTCATCGCAAATCGCTGTTAACCCAGCATCCATCATAGACCAATACTGCGGTATACTATAATAGACATTCACCACTTATGAAGTAGCGAGATTACAAAATAGAGTGTCGCATTTCTGCTCAGGCCCAGCTGGAACCGCCGACTCAAGGCGCCTCGAGATTCAGTTCGATTGCTCCAAAATCCCAGGAGCATCATCGGGTTTGCAGTGTTTTGCGTCGGCTAAGCCGCTTAGATGACATCGTCTCACCATGCCAACAGAAACTCGAGAGACGTTCAGCCCTATAATTGCCTAGCCTAACCCTCGCCTTCACTTGCTCTGGCGCAGCTCTTGGTGTCCTGCATTCTCTCATCAATGAAACAAAAGGGGTGGATGCCAACTATCTTTACCCACCCGCTCTCTTGGCTTGATTCACAATTCCCTGGTTTCCAACCCACCAGGTCGAAACGAACCAATTGTGATGTCGCCCAAGGTCCGCAACTTACTCCGTGTTCACTTTATACCTAGCAGACGCCCAGCAGCTCTAATGAACATGACAGCCAGGCCCTGGTCAAGCCCTGGCTGCCACCATCTGCCGTGAGGCTTGGGCACGGGTACGGTGAACACAGCGCTGACATTTTCCGTCCAATCGTGACCATAACCGAGATAAGTGCTCCTAGTACCATATCTTTACCGACGAATACAGGGTAGTGGGACGAAAGGAGAGTTGTCTGTTAGACTTCGCAGAACCCACCGCCATGACACGAAGTTCGTTAGAGAGGCTCTCATGCGGATCCAGCAAACATCCCTTCCCTGTGTCGACTACAGTTGCCATAATATAGACTGTAAACATGCGGCCCCACAAGCGCCATATAGACAGACTGATGCTCGATCGCGGTGATATAAGACATGTGCATCGCACGACACATCCTTACCTTTAGAGTCTATTCGTTTCCAGCGTCTTACATTCTTTGTACACTTCAACGCCCGTTACACTTTTCTGTTGATCCTGGGGATCTGTTGCCTATTCCATTCGTGTCAGTTCGTTAGCCCTTGCCTTTGCAAATATCACTTTTTATTCATCTAGCCTGGTGCTATATAATCAACAGACAAAATGTACACCAAGTCGATCCTCTCCTTTGCCGCCCTGTTGGCTGTGGCCCAGGCTCACGGCGTCATTGAGGACGCCCAGGGCACCAACGGCTCTCCTTCCAGTGTTGGATTCAAGGGTAAGAGGAAAATGTTTTTTCAGTATTGAAGTCCGGCAGTACAAGTGCTAAATAATTCTTGCAGTCAACGACGACCTGCCCAGAAACTGCACTTCCATCAGCCCGTGCCAACAGGACACCACCATCATCCGTGATGCTGAGATCGCCGCCGGCACCGTCGGTGTGTGTGGCCGCAACGAGATCGATGGTATCATCGACGTCAGCGAGAACCAGGAGGAGGCCCTGAACAACAACGCCGTTACACAGGTAACGAAGGGTTCCACCGTGGCTGTGACAATCCGTAAGTATAACTACGCCGAAAACAATCAAGACATGATGGACTTCAGACTAACAAGTAGCAGACCAGGTCAACGCTGACGGTGCTGGCCCTTACTTCTGCGATGTCATCGCTTCGGGCGAGAACGGAGATGTCACATTTCCCAACGTCGAGGTATCCAACAACGTACCTGGTGCCAACGGTCTCAGCCAGAACAAGGAGGAGGCCTTCACCATCAATGTTAAGATGCCCGATAACCTCCAGTGCAGTGGCTGTAAGTCCTTTTCGCCCCCCAACGCTTTATGGGACCATGTTTCTGACTGATTGATTTTAGCTTCTGCTGGTAACGTCTGCACGGTTCGTTGCCGCAACAACGCCCTAGCCGGTCCCTTCGGTGGCTGCTTCTCTGTTCAGCAGACCGACGGAGGTAACAACAACAACAATAACGGAAACAACAACAACGGTGGTTTCAACAACGGAAACAACGGTAACAATGGAAACAACGGTGGCTTCAACAACGGTAACAATGGCAACAACAACAACGGTGGCAACAACGGCGGCAACGGTGGCTTCCGCAACGGAGGTGGCTTCGGCGGTGGCTTCGGCAACAACTTCGGCGGTTTCGGCCGTAACAACAAGCGCTCCACCGAGTTCACTGCTTAAGCGTCTCACTATGACGTTTAGCTATCCCACAGGCGCCGGGGTTTTTGCATTGTTGGAGTTGATTAAGTTGTCATGAGAGCGCCTTGTTTTCAAAACCGATAGAATCTAGTTCTTGTAGCTAAGCATATTTTTTGTCACCAAACCCTTTTTTTAGAGCGACACGAATGGATAGAGCAATCAACCAGATTAAGTAGGCAAAATTGTCGTGCGATGTTTTGTCCGTGTCTCTCTGTGTGTGTGTGCTTGCGCGACGTTGATTCCGTACGCATGATTGCTTTTTCTTTGTCATTTGTCACGAGAAGTGCAATATGATTGATTCATGATGTGATGTGAATTTGATTGATATGGATATGCTTTTTGGGGTATTCCTTAATATCAGACGCCTAACTAATGCTGTAAGTGGTTAGCCATGCGATGCGCGCATAAGCCACCTGTATAATACGAATCGCGGACAGCCTCCCTTTTCCTTTCAAAATTGGACACTAATTATCCTGTCCGCGTGTCTCAAAATCTCCATCGCTATCCTCCCTTGATATATCTAGCTAGCAAGTGTCCTTGTTCCTAGAATCAACGAACCCATAGCCTAAAGAATTCTACGCCAACTCCATGTGGTGATATTCTTTTATGACGATGAAGAAGTCGGTATCCATTCGATCATAGAAGGAGAAGCCAGTGTTGTTGATTCGGATCACAATGGCGGCCAAGTTGGGAAAGTAAGGTAGTCCGTATTCGGGAACTCAGGGGTCATGGAGCAGTCGTCCATGAAGGAGCTGTGGTAGTTGATGGCATGCCGCGCGAGTGGCCGCTTGGGGTGCGGGCAACCGGACATCGACAAATTTTGTTGCCATTACTCGGCAGTCTGGCAAGCAATAGTTGATTCTAGGATCTTCTCGAAATTCATGATGTTGCCAATCTGGCTCAGCTGCGTTGCGTGTTCAGAGGGTGCTATGTGAATCCAGGATTTCTTCTCCGGCTTGCCCGCGTCAGCATCGTCCCGCAGCCACGATGTAGAAACGGCCCATTCCCCCTTCCCAGGCAGAGAATCTGTATCCGTGGGCCGTGACTGTGAAAACGACATGGTGATGTTGCAGGGATCCAAAGGAAACTCGTCGATATCTATATTCAGATGGAAGAGCTCTTTGTGGGTGACGAACTCCATGAGCCGTGATATCGACTGCTCGCCAGACTTTTGCGCCTCGACACTCGGGTCGATGACGCAGTTGCCCAATACCAGGGCTAAGAGATCAGGCTCGTCAGAACTCTGGAGGAGTGCGTAGTGCTGATCACGGCCGTTCGTGTGTGAGGCGGTGGCGAGGAGTGTCTCGGTCCAGATACCTGAGAAAGCCGTTTCGATCATGCTATGGCCCTCGTTGAGGTTCACCAACCATATCTTGGTGTTTGGCTCCATGGTGATGACGTCGATGGCAGACTATGATAGTTGCTGCTGGTGAAGATGGTAACGGTCACGCGAGAGATAAAGTGATGAAGAGAGCGAATGCGATTGAGCTGGGACAAGACCAGATGAGAAGGGGGAGGAAGACACATCGAGAAGATATACATGCACGCTCACTCACCGGTATCCTCATCTTGTGTAATATGTGAATTACAGTACCTTGCTAAGACGACTAGCCGTGGACGTGAATGGACGGCTCAACTTGTGTCTGTTTCTCCAATACGGGGTGGGCTGCTCCTGCGTCACTAGTTCCACGGCGCTGGATTCCTGCCTACGATCGCTTCTCGGCCGCGCTAGAGAGCGTAGTGTGAGCGACGTGTGTACATGGCGCGGCTCGGATGAGAATCTAGATTTGCCCGGTTGGCAAATGACGAGCAGGAGGGCACATCCAGCTCGGCTTGGTTGGCCGATGGTCCAGCAAAACAGTAACGCGTTCGCGAATCGCTCGCTAATAGCTTCCGGTCCGACCAAGCCTTGTCTCTGGTGCCTGGATGAGGTTGGCCGTATTGGACGCTCTATCACGCCGCGAGTCTTAGTGAAGTATCACACAGCAATCTGACTATTGACATTGGTAAACTAGAGGAAGCTTTGGGCCGCCCCGTCCTGGGCCTACTATATTTAGGTAGTGTGTAACAAAAGAGGTATTGGTCTATTGAGGTGGTCTTGTAAGTACATAATATGTAGATTACGTAGAGACTGTGGACATGGAATTTGCCGCAGGAAGGCCTCATCAGGTATCGAGGGGTTTCTGGACGGACCTTTTACACAACAAACACATCGTGACACGGCACATATCCCTCACGTATGTATGCATGCGCTTGACGGATGATGTCCATAGAGATCCAAAACTAACGACTTCCAGCCCGCAATTGGCAGAAGGAGGGTCGTCCCTGAGCCTCTTTGGGCAGGTATCTCAGCTTCGGTATACCATTCCGGCCGATGTCTTAGCCGTGGAGGACTAGGCCTACTTCAGCTCCAAGTGCAGGCTCGACGCCAACCTCCATCCCCACCACAGCATCGCACTAAGACTCAAGAGATTGAGATGGATGCTCATAGCGTGGTTGCGCGAGAACGACCGGTGTAGACGCTGCATCTCGGCACTGGGCTCGCTGGGGGTCGAGGGGGTCGAGGGGGTCTCGGTGGCGCTGTCGTTCTTGTCCGCCGCCACGACGGGCCTTTTCCGCCCATCTCGCGTCTCTGTCCCAACCAAGACGATCAGATCAGCACTAGTGCCACCCCATATGTCACCCGCAATTTGCTAGTGATGCAAGAAACTTCGGGTGCATCGTGATTGGGCTGGGATGTACTGTGCATGCATACCTTGGTGAATCCTCTCTATCATGATCTGCCTCGTCCGTGGCCCGTACACCAGCAGATTCAACGCCGCCGTGGCGCCGGCGACGGCGAATGGGATCCAGGCAGCTTTGTTGGCGATCAGCGTGAACGGACCGTGGGGTGGGATCGTGAGTGCGGTCAGCAGTATCAGTATGGACTGGCCCTGGAAGTAAACAGGGAATAGGCGCTTCTGGAGAGTGGTGAAGGCACTCCGCGGCAGGCTGACATAGCAAATTTTGGTCACAACGAAGGTCTGGTAGAGTGACGTGCCCAACAACGTTGAGAAGGACAGGAGATGAAGAGGTGCGAGGAGACTACGGGGGTCCATCGTGGAGGGAGCGGCAACGGTTGCAACTATGGCTTGAGCTGACGATGATGGCGTTGGTATGTACATTCGAACTGATTGAGTTATCTGGCTGTTTGAGATTCAGTTGGCCTGCTCTCTCCTCTATCAGGCAAATAGTGTTCTGTTCCCCCATTATATATCATGCAAAGAATCCTAGCATGGCCGGACATTGCCGGAGTTTGAGACGGGGCTCGCGACGGTCTTTTGAGGCACATCTTAGAAAGCTCCGAGGCCCTTCGGAGACAGCAATCAATCACTGGCTAGCTTGAACTGAAAGGAGAGATGTATGGCGAGCCGAGCCAACAACCTGCCCTCTCTTTTCCCCTGATTATCTCATACCTAACCACCGCCCTAACTGATCTCAATCAAAAGGGACGGTAACTATTGTTGCGAGTGATGATTAAGGTTGGCTTCCACGATCAAAGTTCGCAGGACTAGCTGTTTGGTTGAGGGAACGCCGCAGACAACCCAAGCAACTAAATGCTATTTTTGGAGCAGTAATTAATTAGATACCTCCCCCAATGCCATCCATGCCTGCTCAGATCCCAGCCGTCATTATGTAATCGGTCGCTTACCCAGCGGGCCAGGCAACCGCAATTACTTACATGGATCTCGCAGCTGGGTTTCAAGAGTCCCCTATTACCTTCGATTCAAACGATGCTGATTGGTGAAGCTTGGTAAATACGTCACTGCTTGAATGTCCAACGCCAAGACGTGCCGTGCCGTACCTTGCATCAATACCTCCCTCACAGGCGAGACAGGCTCACATACAGCTCTCGAGCCGCTAGACTCACCGTAATTGACAGCCACTGCAATTCAACCAATTCAACCCAAGAAATTATTCAACAACATGTCAGTGGCTGAATCTTTTGATATGATGTATGGATCATACTACGAATGATACTAGATAACACTGACAGGCTTGCACAGGACGACCGCGGCCACTTATCCCACTGCAGCTGAGGTCGCAAAGACCGACGCATATCCAGGAGTGACATGGAGACTCGAACCGCACAGCGAAGGGGAAACACCCGTGGCGGCTGGGAGAGGCGGCCCCTTTAAAATCCATTGGGAAGTACACGGCGATGGCCCTGTGAAGCTCATCGTAAGTGCTGCTACCTACCTACTGAGAGCTCGACCATTGGTACACCGTGGCTGATAATATATCAATCTGCTAGTTCGTCAACGGCCTGGGAGTCGTCAAGGCATCATGGCAACGGCAAACTATGCATTTTGGACATGTGCACGGCGACAAATACTCGGTGCTTATCCTCGATAACAGAGGAATGGGCCGCTCTGAAAGGCCGTTTATGCGGTACAGCACTTCGAGCATGGCTGCCGATGTCATCGAAATCCTAGATCACTTGTCCTGGACCGATGAGCGCCAGCTGCACATATGTGGCATTAGCAGTAAGACTCCGCCTAGAGTCCAAAAAAACCATGAGGTCTTTGTAGAAAATGCTAATCGAGATGAAAACCTGTAGTGGGAGGCAGTGAGTGATGTCTAGGCTCATTGTCGTTCCCTTCGACTGGCCTTGAAAAGTTCCAACAAACCCATTGTCAGGGGCTCGTAATTGCTAACACCAGATGCTTCCAAAGTGATCGCACAGGAACTCGCATGTGTGGCACCGCATCGCATCGCCAGTCTGAACCTCATCTGCACCGCCGCCGCCATAGAGAACACGGCGAGTTTCTCGGAGAATCTGATAAACCGGGCTACCATGCTCCTTCCCAAGAGGTCAGTCAATCCGACATTATCTACTATGCCGCCCCTTGACTTTTCAAAAGATGCAAAGGCTAGAAGCTCCAACTGACCTTTAACTTCCCACTCCAGCCTAGATCGCACCATCGCCTACACAGCCGCCAACGTGTTCCCGCCAGACTGGCTCTCGTCCCCAGATGACGCCGAGGTCCCGACCCCCTCGACGCCCCGCTGCGCGCCGCCCGCCAACGGCTGGCCGTACCAGACCTTCAGCAGCAACTACGCGCGGTTCGCGGCGCAGGAGGTCGCCAAGAACGTCGACAAGGTCGGATTCACGCGGCAAGGGTTCCTGCTGCAGATCATCGCTGCGGGCTGGCACCACAAGTCGGAGGCACAGCTGCGGGAGATGGCGGACAAGGTCGGGCGCGAGAGGATCCTCATCATCCACGGGACGGTAGACAAGGTCATATCATGCCCGCACGGGAGGAAGTTGATCGAGTATATCCAGCCCGGGAAGAGTTTCATCGTAGATGGCATGGGGCGTAAGTTTGGACTCATTTGCTCCCCTTTTCTTCCTCTCCTGGGCGTCTGCCGTTGAGGTTTATTTCCCGACTTGTCTAATTTCCTCTCTTTTAATTCTCCTCGAAACATTAACCTGTGACCCGGTACGTGTGGCCGATTGCTAACATCAAATCACAATAGATGCGCCTATTGTGGAAAGAACTCAGTGGTTTAACGAGTTGATCAGTGGGATGTGTACTACAGGTGAGAAGTTCAGCGGGCGATAAACGAGAGAAGACAATTTAAAGCTATGATCTTCTATCTCAGCCATCAGAAATGGGGCCCTAGTCAATTGAAACAATAAATCACCGAATTTTTAAGGCAACGCATGCTCTACACTTTCGTGAGCGATAACGCCTCAAGCGCCAAGTGGTATCTACAGTTGCAACTTCTCGCCCCAATACATTGCAATACCCGTGACATGAATCTGGACCGAATACTGGCGACCTCTCTTCTCAACTCGCCATCATTATTACACCTCGACCGCCAGATCGCCTATTCCGATGGCCTCTGGCTTACACCTGCCACGAATCTCTGATACTGCTCATCCTCGTGCACAATCTTCGCCAAGGCCGGTTTCGCTGACGGTGGCTTGGAGGACGATGGTCGGCTGTCCCATAGTGGACCTGCCAACTGCGTCGGATGCGAGGTTTCAGAGAGTTTAGGTGTACTGGGACGCTCCTCTGACGGTTCGTCCCGATCTGCCCTCGGAAGACGCATGGCGAGCAAGACATACTCAGCTCGTGTCATGGTTTCCATGACATCATCCATGTACCGTTGTACCTCGGCTTCAGGTGCTACCACTCGAGCGAGGTTCTCCAGGACTTTAGGATTTTGCGAATGCAGTCGAAGCGTGACGGGCTGGTAGTAGTCCATGGTCCGATCACCCCCATACTCCAATTTGCTTCCCCTTCGGACAATCAGAAAAGATGCAACGACCTCTGTACCGTCACCAGAATACTCTAAGATACTGAATTTAGGGAACATGTATCGGTCCCCTGTACCACCAGCAAACTCGAGGACAACAGCTACAATGTCATGTTTGGCGGAATGCGGCGGGCCCTTGGACCGAAGAGCTTGTTGCGAAGATGGCATACTCTGCGATACTGCCGATGCAGGGGCAGGGGCAGGGGGCTTTTTCGAGTCGTCCTCCGCCTTGGTCGGTCCAGGTGGGTTCTGAGCCGCGGGATTTGGATTGGACGTGGCATCCGGTTGCTGAACTTTCGCCTCTTCCTTAACCAGAGTATTCATCTTTTCTAGGATGTGCTTCAGATCCGGTACATCCGTAAACTTGGTCTTTCCTTCCGCCACGCGCCGAACCAAGGCCTTGGTGTCCTGCTTATCTAACGATTCTTTGACCAAAAGTATAACCAGAGGGTCGGTACCAGGCGGCGACCGGAGATCATAGGATCGCTGATTTGGGTTCGACGACAGGATTATTTCCAGGATAGTCTTGACGTTATCAGCAAAGTACTTGATACTCTTGTTGCCCACCATGATTTGGTCCGCGGTTGGACCTAGTCCCTTCTTCTTGTAATCGAGAGTGATCTGATCTATAATTTTCTGAAAATGTGCAAGTTCGTGTGGTTCAGCCGCACCGACTGCAACTCGCTTCATGAGATCTCGTAGGTGAGGATCCTCGGATGCCCTCTCAGCCAACGTCACAATGATCGGATCCGCTGCGGGCGCGCCATTCGATGCGGGTTTTGGTGAGGCGGGTGTGACCGCCTTCGGAGGAGGATCAGCAACGGCAGTTCCAGGAATCGATGCTGTAGCTGGCGCGTGTAGTGGATGAGTGGGAGGGGCGTGAGGTTGAGAAAGGGTTGGTTGCGACGGCCGAGGCTGCTCCGGTGTGGACATTGGCGCTTGCGCAGACTGGGGCGCTGCGAGGACAGATTTGATATCTCGTCCAGGGGCAGCAGACACGTCCGATCCAGCTGCTTGCTCAGGCTGTCGCCCTTCTCGCGGTTGAGAGACGGGCAGAGACAATGTGTGGGAGGGCCGCGCTGGGGGCTTCTCGTCCGCTTTCGCATGCACGGGAGTCGATGTGGCTGTGGCTGTGGGCGTCGTCGTAGTTTTCGGCGGCGGCATGGTGCCATTCGAGGGACCGTACTGTATGATGGGTCGAAAGGTCGGAGCAGGCGGGGGTGCAGGCTTCGGGTCCTTCACAGCGTACATCGTGGCTTCGAGCATATGGGGCTCGACAATAATGGTGACCTGGCCGATCTTGCTCATGGTGTCCTTAGCCGGATTGTTGGCGTCTTCTTTCACAACACCTTTTCGCTTGGACGGCTTCGTCCAGTATTTCTCGAACACACCGTCGTGGACCCATTTCTGGCGTGACTTGGAGAGGGACTCGGCCATGACACCGCTGGATGGAGGTCGATTAGCTTGAGCAGACAGGCAGCGGGTGGGTAGCTGTGTGTTACCTCTCTTGGACAGACTGGTAGTCTTTGATGGGCAGGTCGTCCGGCTGCGGCTTCTCGACGGTCGGTAGTGCATGACCCGGCTGAAGAGACTTGGGCAGGGCAGCAAAGGCAGCTGAAGCAGAGAGCGACGGCGGCTGTTCTTGGGCAGAGGCATCGGCAGGCTGTGGCGAGGTCTCGGTGGGCGAGGGCGTAGAGGCCGTCGCAATGTCAGGCGTCATGGAACTCCGCTTCTTGGAGACATGCTCACCGCGGGCGGCGGCCCTCGCAGGCAGCTTCCGTTTCCGCTCCATGGCTGTGTAAGCTGCCGGCCGGTTAAGACATATGAGGCAGGCCTCTGGCGATGGCTTCTGGCGATGGAGGGGAGAATGACAATCAGGACGAGATGGGCGAGACGGAGGTTATGGATGGCGGACCATGCAAGCTCCAGACACGAGCTCACTCAAGGGCTGCGCAGATACAAGGAATGATAGCTTCCACCCGTCCTTAGCTTGTGCTTGTGCTTGTGGATAATGTGAGCCAGAGAGAAAGAAGGTGGGAAGAATGGCGACTACATTGGGTTGGAAGACCAAGTGAACGTGAACGGGCTTGAATAAAAAAAGTATGGAGAAGGTAGCTTGCTGCTTCACAGGCGAGAGGGCCGATCTGTACTTAGGTATGTGTAGTTTCTCACCCGGTTCGCACAGATTTCTGCTCACTGCTCAGTTCGCGTAGCTTTGCCAATCACTTTGCGTAGCTTGATGATTCACAAGCATCTGGGGTTGGACGCCAACAAAGTTGGACAATAGTAGGTCAGACAGATGCAGATATGTTGGGAGGCCGGAGAACCTGACTGACAGGGAAAGGCGCGGGCGCTGGCGTGGGCGCGGGCAGCCAAGCCGGCCGGATGCCCGTACAGTACCTCTGCAGAAAAAGGTATGCGCTAGCGAGCTCTAGGTACCTAAATACCTCCATGGCTGCTGAGGATGCACCCCTTTGTTAGGTACTAGATGCATACAAGGGATCCCGCAGTGGGGATATGATTTTATCGGATTACGCTACTTACGCCATGCCTAGTAGGGGGGTAGGATCTAACAGGATGGGCGCCTCATTCCCGTCTCTTTCAAGCTTGGTTGCTGAACACTTGCAGTTCCTGTTGCATCACATGTTAATAATGTTCCGTATTATCAGAATTTGGGGTCACTATTAGGTGTTGTTACATCTTATTCCATTTCTGTCCTATGAGCTGAGATAGACTATCACCTATGATTCATGTGAACTTTGTTATTGGCTCTGCGAGACTGCATTATAAGTCCTAACCGGTGTCTCTGAGAGCCTTGACACTTTCTCTACCAACTATCTCCTATGGCTCCCCGTCCTGGTCAATGGGCCATTCCCGTGGGCATCAGCTTAGGTGTTCCCCTTGGTCTCTACGTCACCTTCCTCCTTCTTAGTAGCTTCTCATTCTTCCAAAAGCAGCAAGGTTCCCGCTTCTCCTGAAACTCAAAAAGGGTTGTATGAACCACAGCTTACAAAATGCCAGCTTTTTCTACGCTCACCGGTTGAATACTCTATTCTGGCACGATCTCGACAAGCCGGAATATTGGGGGTTTGCAAGTACGTCAATGATCGATTTCCGAATATGGCCACTTTAGCTAACCCTCCTGATCCAGAGAACCAGGTCACGCCCTTCACGCTGACATCCGGCGAAGAGTCCCTCTACGCATGGCATGTTCTTCCTCTGAGGTCATTTCTGGGACATGAGGACAGGCTCCAAAGCGGACCTGGTGGGCATTGCAGTGACATAACGACAGCTGAATCCTTCAAGATACTGAAAGAGGATGCAGAAGCCCAACTCGTAATTTCCTGTAAGCCCATACCGTCGTCCCCGTACCTGACCTTAGATTCATGTGTCATCTGAGACTCGGGCTCATTAGATTTATACTAGTTCATGGAGTAAGTAAACTGCGATGCAGGGCTCGCATACCTTGCCAACTATGACTAACTACGAATGTAGAACGCGGGTCATATTGCCCAAGGGTTGAGGACCGAGCACTTCCATACGCTGACCGATACTTCGACTATCCACATCCTCAGCCTCGATTATAGAGGCTATGGGAAATCAACCGTATGCCTCCCTCCCTAAAATGGGGAAAAGCAATGCCCTTTGAAATCTCTACGTGCTCGGAGAATTAGCTTACACATGTACCAACAGGGCTCACCATCTGAGCTCGGGCTGATACAGGATGGTGTTGCCATGGTGGACTGGGCGATCAATGCGGCCGGCGTGTCACCAGATCGTATCGTTATATTGGGCCAGAGCTTAGGGACCGCTGTAACGGCGGGCGTCGTCGAAGACTTTGCCGCGAGAGGGGTCGAATTCGCCGGCGTCATCTTGATCGCAGGGTTCTCGAACGTACCTACTCTTCTCAGCAGCTATAAGGGTGCCGGCTTCATCCCAGTCCTGTCTCCCCTTCGACCCTTTCCACCGTTGCTGCGCTTCTTTCAGGGCTTCATTGTGGACAAATGGCAGTCTGCCAGTCGACTTGCCGAAATAGTTCGGTTGACCCGGACACGGTTGCGCCTTACTCTGATTCATGCCAAAGACGATTTAGAAATTCCGTGTCATGAAAGTGACGCCCGTAAGTGGCTTTTGGACCTGGCTACGTTTGCTTTACACATTCATCCAGTTTCACGGCTGACTCGGGGTAATGCAGTATTCAAATTTGCTGCCAACGCAACAGTCGACCAAGGTTGGGACGACGATGAAGCCTTTCTGTCTTGGAAAAAGCAGAGAACCACTCATTATAAGGACGAGAGTTTTGTTTCCATCGTCACGGCCGAGCCCAATATCGTGATTCGGCAAGAACTAGTGCCACGCGGAGGTATGCAGAATTGCTCACACCCATTAACGCGCTCGAGGGACACTGGCTAACTTAGAACGCACGTGTAGGGCACAATGGCATCATGTTGTCTGCCGCCGTCCCCCTTGCCGTTATGAGAGCATTTGCCGATAAACCAAAGGTGCTGATACCTGTTGAACAGTAACCCATTTTGAGCTTTGCGTGTTTATAGAAACTGTTGTGCATCGAACAGGAAACTAGAGACATCCGTGACGGTAGCTGCAGGCTTCAGTTGGGGTGAGGTGGGATGCTAACATCCGTGTTGTATTGTTATAGTTTAACTTGTATATATGGTACATAGGTACGTCCTGATATATCTGTTGAGAGAGTTGGAGGCTTCGTTCGTGACTTATCGACCAGGAACATAGATGCCGTCCCACCTCTCAGCTTCGCCCTACTTGGGTAATTAAGTAAGTACCAGGCATCAGGTAGGGTAGATATCGGCATGTATAAGCTATGGTGTTTGAAATAGGTTCTATATAATCAAGTTATAAATGGGTGTGTACAATGTTATACGGAGGCTTGTTTTATCTCAAAGGGCACATTTAGTTAATCTTCGCACTACGGGCCTGACACCCTGGGGGGGCCGCCTGGTTGTATGGTTGATCTTTGTCCCACCGCACCGATGTCGTACAGTACAGCTTTCAATCCGTCCCGACTCCCAGCACCGTCCCCTGGAAGGTACTGTGAGCACAGCTAGCCAATACCCATACCCCACTAAGGCCAAGCTGGGTACCCAACAAAGTGCTTCTCAAGCCCCGCGATCTTCTGGCCAAAACACCACCTATTGAAGGAAATATATGTAGACACCAGATCAGCTTCCATATCTCGAAAGCACCTACCGGACCAATTCTCATTATCGCGCCAAGTGTACTGGTAGCACGATCATCGGCGCGTGTAGATCAGGTCGATCGCCTCCGAGCCAAACCCTTGTGACTTTCGCCCGCTTTCGTACTTAGATATAGACCGACACCATGGCGGAGGAATCCAAACCGTCGAACCGTAAGGGTAAAGAGAAGGAGAAGGCAGCCAAGAAGATTCACAAGGCCCTCGAAGGTCTCCCCGACGAGCACATCTCGCAGCTTCTCGATCTCAACCCCGCGCTGGCCACCGAGCTGGCCAATGATGACAATCCCGATGCCGCCACCGAAGCCCTCCGCCGCCTCAACTTGCAGGACATCATGACTGGCTTAGCTGCTAGTGGCAAGAACATCAAAGATATGGGCGCCTACAAGTTCTGGTCTACCCAGCCAGTTCCCAAGTTCGATGAAGAGTCATCCTCCAAAGAGCCTTTCAAGGAGGGACCATTCAAGGTCCAGACCGTGGACGAAATACCCAAAGAGCCAGCGCCCATGCTCCCTGGCTTCGAGTGGGTTACGCTTGACCTGCTCGACGATGCCCAGCTCAAGGAGGTTTGGGAGTTGTTGAACGGTCATTACGTCGAGGATGACGAAGCCATGTTTCGCTTCAACTACTCTGCCAGTATATTGAAATGGTAAGTCCGTGCCCTGAGGTGCCGAGCCGACACGCCCACGAGCTGACATGTCCTCGCTGCTAGGGCCATGATGCCACCAGGCTGGAAGAAAGAATGGCATAGGGGTG
Source organism: Astrocystis sublimbata (assembly GCA_022453515.1). Classification (NCBI taxonomy): domain Eukaryota; kingdom Fungi; phylum Ascomycota; class Sordariomycetes; order Xylariales; family Xylariaceae; genus Astrocystis; species Astrocystis sublimbata. The sequence goes on along the minus strand of JAJNNY010000010.1, from coordinate 139,002 downwards.
TCCGAGCCTCAGCGTCCAAGAAACTTGTCGCCTTTATCGCCGCTATCCCCGTCGAACTACGCATCCGAGACAACATCCTTCACGCTTCAGAGGTCAATTTCCTATGTGTACACAAGAAGCTGCGCTCCAAACGCCTCGCGCCCGTGCTCATCAAGGAAATAACCCGTCTATGTAACCTCGAGGGGGTGTTCCAGGCTATCTACACCGGCGGTATTGTCCTGCCCAAACCTGTCAGCACCTGCCGATACTACCACCGTGCCATCAACTGGCAGAAGCTGTACGATGTGGGTTTTAGCCCCTTGCCGCCCAACAGCAAGCCCCAATTCCAGATCAGAAAGTATGCCGTACCCGAGCGGACCTCGATAAAAGGCCTGAGGGAGATGCAAAAGAAGGATGTCGCAGCTGTGCAGGACCTTCTGACACGGTACCTTGCGAAATACGACATGGCTGCCACGTTCGACAAGCATGAGGTTGAGCACTGGCTGCTGCACAACAAGAAAGACGCGCTTGAGGAACAGGTTGTCTGGTCGTATGTGGTTGAGGTAAGCTTGTTTGTTTGTGCGGGCTGATTTCACTTGTTAATTCGCGCTCTAGGATGACCACAAGAAGATAACCGACTTCGTGTCGTTCTACTGCCTCGAGTCATCGGTCATAAACCACCCAAAACACTCCAACATCAGAGCCGCCTACCTGTTTTACTACGCCACAGAGGTTGGCCTCACCAAAACCGTGGACAAAGACGCACTCAAATCTAGACTGAATGCGCTGGTATCGGACTCTCTAGTTTACTGCAAGCAATACAAATTCGACGTATACAACGCGCTGTCGCTAATGGACAACGGCCTGTTCCTCGAAGACCAGAAGTTTGGCCCTGGCGACGGCCAGCTGCATTACTATTTGTTCAACTACAAGGCCAATCCTATAGCTGGCGGTGTAGACAAGCGGAACAGGTTAGACATTGAGAACCTGAGTGGTATTGGGTATGTAATCTACGCTCCAAAGTCGACTTGGTCCACGCAATTACTGACCTGGATAGGAAAACACAAATCTGATGCTACCCATCATCGAACATTCAACACCTCAAATCCGCATACCCAGTCTTGTGATTAGATCACGTCCTTTGCAATATTATACTTACAGGTGGGCAGCATTCAGAGCATATCTCAACATAGACTAGGGGCGGGAACATGCCCCCTTAGTAGGATATAGTAGATCGCAGTGGGCGAACGTCATTAGCGGTGCTCGTACCGGCTTTCTCCGATCAGCAGTTTTCGGCCAAGTGGGAAAACTGTATAGTAGTCGGTGGTGAGCATCCGAAGCGCTTCTTGCGTCTGAAAAAGCCAAGAGACTCGAAGTGAAAGAGAGTGTTACCCGGCGGTTGATATCCTACCCACTTCTGTGCCTCTAAACGAGCGTAACTGTTCGGGGGGATGGGGGATGAATGGGATGGGATGGGTTCCAATGCAGCCGAAGTGTCACCGTTACTATACAGCCAATCAATAAATCCTGTTTTCCATTACCTCAATGTTTTGGGCGTCAGATGCGTAGTCTTAGGTAACATGTTCCATCATTTGCCAGGTGTATGCTCAGTGTAATGTGTGTAATGTGTGCCTCGCCTACCTCGCCTCAGCATGGCGGTGACGGAGTTTTGCAGTACAGCACAGCAATCATGCCAGAATGGTGCAATGAATCAATTACCTAATCTGATGGGCGATGCGATGCGATGCGCGTGCATTGCGCAACGTTATACAAGACGGTTGATCCCGGGAGGGTCTGAGCGATACATCTGTGCTTGCAGAAAGCTGGATTGTGATCAGTCAGTCATTCGGTCAGTCAGTTCAGTCACTTAGTCGGCCAGGTCCAGCCAAGTCAAGGCACTTACTTCACTTCACTTCAGTCTTTGCGTAAGCAGGCAACGGCAGAGATGCAAACCTCGTGCACAGATTCGCAACTGAGGCTCTAGTAAGTACCGAGGCAATGATGGCTTCGTCTAGCTATCAACCTTCCACCATTTCGTCATAGGTGTTTAGAGAGGCGAAGTGGGAAGATATACGTGTGTGCGTGCGTTTTGTGTGGCTAATTAACCGTTTTTACCGTAGACTTTACCTACCTACCTCCCTATATGTGCCTACCCAGCCGCACGGCCAGCAACCCAGCAGTTTTGAAGGTGCCACGAAGCCGGCAGGCAGGCAGGCAGGCAGGCACGAGAGAAGGGAAGAAATAGAAGCGACATTTGAAGTGAACCGAGCTGCAGATGTGCACGTACATGTTGCTGAAGTGGTACTGCGACGACTGCGGTGCCTGGTACACGAGTGACGAAATCAAGACGGACGATTGCAATGATTTTCTGGAGAACGGCGACTGCGACGAAAGGGAGCTCACGACCGAGGGATCGGACGCTGGCGGTTTGTGCGATGAGTGCACGCAGGCTCGGGAGGGTTAGGTGAGAGGGAACGTCTGAGTATCGACGATATGTCCCCTTTGACTAAACTAAACCATGGCTTCTGGAGCGTTGACGTTGGAGTTGAAAAATCGGGTGCTGGTGGGCTAGGAGGGAAAATTGGAAGGAAGTTGTGACGACATTCTCCGGAACCTTTTCAGCGGTTATGATTTATGATCTTATTTTACGATCGTGGGGAAAAGTGGCGTGGATCCGATTGGTGATCTATGCGACGGTGTTCGGAATGGGTTCTTGGAATAGTAGGTTAAAGACAAAAGATGCTATGGGGGGCAGAGTGACAGATGAACAAGGCTCTATATCTCAGCACTTTCTTGCACATTATCACCAATGGAGGATCAAGATTTTCAAGTTTTAAACCTCAAGCTCATGATTCGTTTCTTGATTATACGTCATCTCTCCATTTCCGTACGAACATGGGGGTAAATGTGAGAGCAACCATGTACGGCACTGGTACAGTTACAGTGAAAGCTAGCTGTAGCCGTTGGCCGACCTCAGTTGACTTATCTTCGACCGTGACATGAGCTTTAGATCACTTACAATTGCCCTTAATCGTGTTGCAGGGGAATAAAAAGGAACACAGGTAAAGGCTTATTTATAGTCGACAAAATTATAACGCCCATACTATTGCTACAAGGATGGACAGCAGCGCATATTCGTCCCGAGTGGATTTAGCACAAGTATCGATATCTCAAGGGTAAGGTTGCTTCCAGGTTGTGTCTAGGTACAAAATCATTTCAGATTGGGTTTCCAGGCCTCTTGTATTTTCGATGTTAAAGGTGCTATATGCGCTGCTCAACCTTGACTTCCATTACCTACACTAGCGAGACTAGGTACCTACCTAGATGCTCACCACGCGGTGGATTATTCAGAGATCAACTCAAAGATGCATAGACCACATTCCACATACCAAGTACCCTGGCCAGTGCTGTGATGATTGAGCTGGAGGCTGAGCAAATCCCCGATAGCCGCGGGCCCGGCTACGTTCTGGCATGCCGCAGGTTGCCGGGCAGTCGAAGTGATGGCATTATAGCGGCTAGGAATGACAATAGGCGGGGCTCGCCGTGGCGTGACACCAATCAATGGCCAAGCGCATCACGCAATTCGATAGTATTTGTCTGAAAGCAGCCTAGTGCGGGGTCGGAGGGGTTGGAGGGGCTGGCGGGGGGTCGCCGAGCAGCTGAGACGGCCTCGAGATTGTTCTTGCTCATCGAGCCATCACAGCACCAAGACGCCGAAACGCAGGGGTTTCCGAATGTCGGACACCTCTCATCCATACGATACCGGCAACTTCGGCTGCAGATATACGGACGGCCTGGTACCCTAGGTACCTGATCTAGGTCTGTACATTGACGTTAGCTTCCCTGCATAGGTTATGTATGCGTGTCTATATCAAATGGCACCGGAGCCGCATAGATGGCGATGATGTTTTGTTAGGGGGGCATTGGCAGTGTAATGAAGGGAAAGTCAATGACTAAATAGTACGGTCAGTGGAACGCCTGTAGTACCGTAGATAGTCAAAAGATACCTACGCGGGCAGAGAACAGAAATAGAATGGATGATCACCAGGGTCCCAACAGATAGGTATTCATAATCTGACATGAGGATCGCGCCATCGCGCCATCGCGGACTCAGCTAATAACGGGGATAGATATCTTCTGGATCTACCCCTCCTTTCTGGCCTTAGTGTATGTAGCTAAGCTCCTGATTTTCGTATTTAGACCGTTGTCTGTGATACCCATATTAGTGTTATTCTTTTGCTGCTCGATATATGTCCCTAACCTCCCTCGCCTGCGCATCATCAAGTATCCCTCTACTAGCATACCAAACAAGACTTACAACTCTACGACACATCTATCCGCAATGTCTGAAACTCGCCCCCAGCCGTAAGTGCCTCCTGGGTCCGTTGATTGTGCATCAAGCCAGAGGTTACAGCTCATCTCCGTGCTCATCGCTACACCCGCTGAGCCACCCGCGACGCAACTTACTGACGCAATGTGCCATGCTTCGTAGTCTCCGCCTCGGCACTGTCGCCCCCAACTTCCAGGCAGACACCACCAACGGCCCCATCGATTTCCACGACTTTGTTGGTGACAAATGGGTTGTCTTCTTCTCCCACCCGGAAGACTACACCCCGGTCTGCACCACCGAGCTCGGTGCTTTCGCCAAGCTCGAGCCTGAGTTCACCAAGCGCGGCGTCAAGCTGATCGGTCTGTCCGCCAACACCCTCGGCAGCCATGAGGGTTGGATCAAGGACATCGACGAGGTCACCGGTGGCAAGGTTTCTTTCCCCATCATTGCCGACAAGGAGCGCAAGGTTGCTTACCTGTACGACATGTGAGTAAACACCACTCTTTGATCAAGAAACTACTGGGGCTCTGATGCTGACAGGTCCCTTCAGGATCGACTACCAAGACACCACCAACGTTGACGAGAAGGGCATTGCCTTCACCATCCGCTCCGTCTTCATCGTCGACCCTAGTAAGAAGATCCGCACGATCCTGTCCTACCCAGCCTCCACTGGTCGTAACTCGGCCGAGGTCCTGCGCATCGTCGACTCGCTGCAGACTGGTGACAAGCACAAGATCACCACCCCCATCAACTGGGTTCCCGGTGATGACGTTATTGTTGCCCCCAGCGTCAAGAATGAGCAGGCCCACGAGCTGTTCCCCGGCTTCCGCACCGTCAAGCCCTACTTGCGATTCACTAGCCTACCCTCTCAGTAGAGTATAATAAGTGTGCCGACGCTGATCTAGTCTGCTAAATCGCTCGGAACGCTGGCTTTTTGATACCCGCAGGGATTGGATTGCAATGATGTAACATAGCCGATATTTGACCACGAATCGTAGCAGGCAGGAACAGTCATCGGCCGAGGTCCGAATATGATATATGTGAGACTGAGACAGGGTAATCTACATCTACAACAATAATGAAAAAAAAAAAAAACTGTCAAAATGAGCTGCGCCGGATGACTTGCTGCCACGTAAAAGTACCCACGCATCGTCCCAACTAAGCCTCGTGATTTGGAGGTAGTCGCGCGATTGTTCTGTCCCGGCTTTTCACTGGCGTTGGTTGCCCCAAAGATCATCGTAGTACGGCTCGAACCACTTAAGCGACGCAATGAAATCATTGATCGCTTGTTCATCATCCCTTGGGTCGGGTCCAACGGTTTGATCAACAAGTCCCCTGCATCAGAAGTTTTTGTGTTGCATACTTACTATGTAGGTACCTACCATAGGAACAATTTGCAGTCGAACGATGCCATACTCGTACATTCCCAAAGACCTAGCATCCTGGGGGCCTCTCCGGAAGATGGCCTGGATGGCGAGACATACAGTAAGAATAATCCTGTAGCCATGTGAGGAAGGATTCTCGGATTGGACCCCCCCTGCACCTGCCCTGCAGTGCACGTGGCTCTCTAGGCTCTGTCGACTTGAAACAAGTTTTGGTACGCTAATGTTCGTCTGAAGTCATATGCCCGTTTCAATCACAGTACATGCACGCTTTCTTATCAACTTGGCAAGCAAGGTACTTTTACGGGTGATCGTGGCGATGGACGAGATGGGCTCGATGGGCACGTCCGTCAAGGGACGATTCTGAGGTCACGACCTGGTTGACGGATACTACTGTACCTACCTAGATTGATTTTGGGTTTATTACAGTTTGAACGGCCATAATTGCTCAGATGAACAGCTGAACTATGCGAAACGTACCCACATTGCCCATCGTAGCATGTGCTAGGTTAAGTACTCGTACTTGTACGCTCTCGATTTCAAATTTGGGGTTTGCAATTTGGGGCGGAAAGAGTTTCAAGCATCGCATTACTCACAAGTCGTAGTCGTATTGCGTCCTTGTGACGTGCGTGACGAAAAGGATAATCCTTACAGTGACCCATCCGGTGATTGCGCTGAATGTACACCTATGCCGTAAGATCCAAATGGGTAAAGAAACCCGAGCATTGGTAATATTGTTGTACCAATGCCTGCTCTGTTCTGTTTGATTTCCTTGGTGGAACATATGTCGTAGTCAGGCAGACTTGGCAGGTCTGTCATTTAACTAGGTAACCTTTCGAAAAAGCCCGAGGTCACATCGTTTCCAACTCTATAATAGCAAAAAGGAAAAGAACAAGAAATCCTTCACTGGGCCCAAGATGCCAAGGTTGCTTTTCACTGGCAATAGATCGACGCCCTCTTTGGGTTGGCACTTGAGATGGACAACTTTTACATAAAACGACAAGCAGGGAGCTATGTGACCGGAGCTGTTTATGCTCGCAACTAGAGCGCTTTGTGTTAGAGATTACCTGCGATGTGTCCGAGCTATGTTTTGCAAGTCAATTATTCCAAAACTACTAGGTAATGATAATAGCTCATGAATACTGCGGAGGTGCGGTTAGATTCGCGGGTTACAGATAACATCCCCGCGTTGATGCTACTGTAGTTGCAAGGCACTTCGTTGCTGTCACACCTATATTTCATCACATAATTCGAGGTTGTGTCTCGCCTTTCCCGACAACAGGGCTGGTACCTACCTAGCAGTAAGCCTACTCGGCATACGTAACCTTGGCACGCTTGGGTAATAATGTTGTGAACCATCTGCGGAGACTTGCAGTGAGGTACCTACCTACATAGTAGATTGGATTATCGCGAAAAAGAATTCCAGGGTGCACAGGTGGCTGACAAACAGACACAATGGGCAACACACTTACAGCCCCCATCCATTCTGAGCACGTCTCGTCTACCTCACAGTGCCGACAGACAATAATAGCAGCAAAACGCGGAGCAACGCACCCAGCAGCTGCACTGTGCGGACCGGCCCCTGACAGATGCAGTTGACTGCTGTAGGTGCCTAGCCTAGGCCGCCAGAGAGCGGCCTGTCCCTGGAGCTAGTCTGTTTAGGGAAAGCGTCAGTGTCAGATTCGGGTCCATGCTCAAAGCGTCGACCCACAGTCAGGAAGCACAGTCGAGGCGCACAGTCAGAGAGAGTCAGGCCTGCGACCAGACCATCGTCCATTCATCGACGCATCCACCCATCCATCAGCTGCACAGCACAGCACAGCAGCAAGCAACAGCAGCAGCAGCGGCGGCGTCCGAACTCCTGTCAACGTCGGCAGCCTGCCCAGAGCCTGCCCATCCGGCACATCTGTCACCGCGAAGTCCCCAATCGTTCGGTCCCCAAACTCTGCCGCCCCCTTCGTGCCACTGTCACCATCCCTACGCACATCCCCATCCCTCGCCGCCACCTTCTCCAGCACTCGACGACTACGTCAAGTCGGCACGCCCTCGTGTGGTTGTGAAACGGGGCCCCCGAGCAACGACCCGAGCAGGACCCGACAACGCAGGCGAAAGAAGCCTTCCTCGCCCAGGGCCGCCCAGCACTCGTCCTCACCGGCCGACACGATAGGGAAGGCAGAGATATTCCCCTGGCGCTGGCACCCACCCAATTTAACATTCCCTGTTTCCATTTCCCCCTTCTCCCTTGCTGCTTTCTAACTGCTTTGGGGGATCGCGTCGACCTCCTCGCCTTGCTCCCGCATACGCGCGGAGTGCTAGGCTGCTGCTGTACCGCACCGTACGCCAGAACAGAGGTACGTGCGCCCATTCACTCCGTCATCGTGGTCACGTCGCGCTTGGTACGGGTCCTGCTACGGTACGCTGCCTCGTGCTGCTATCGGTGTGAGAGCCGCTCACCTACCATGCCGCCCATCCTCCTCTATTCGTGGACCATACCAACCTACACCACAAGGCTCGGAAGTCCTCGCCGTCGGGTCCAGCTAGGTCAAGGGGCCATGACAGTGTAGAACGATTCGCGGATCTGACCAAACGACCCACATGCTCATCATTTCTATTCCACCCATGCTGTACACCAGATCCGTTGCCACTGCGTCGTCTTCGACATCGGAGGACCTATAGTCTCCTACTCCCTTTCCAGTCTTCGAACATGAATGATGACAGTGCTCCACGACCGTCCAGAGAGATGGAGAGTGGCAACATCAACGACAGCATGTTGGGCTCAGAGCTAACATCGGGCGAGACAGGACGTCGAGGGAGCTGGCAAGCCATCGATAATTTCCAGGTCAACCGACTACGAGACCAAGACCCCATCTCCAGGTCATCGTCGACACCGGCAGTGTCCAGATCACCCGCCGACTTGTTCTCAGACGCCTATCGCGGGATCAAGAAGGCTATACCTGCCCGCGAAGATTCGTTTAGATCGAGAATTGCCGCCAGAACATTCGGTACTAAAGCTCCGTCACAGCTTGCGATCACAGCTACGAGACCCCCCGATTCGAGTTCACCGCCTCGGCACAAGCATGCTCGGAACTTGAGTCTGCAAGATAGTCTAGAAAAGCCGCTACCTGCGCCACCACCGCCGTCTAAGTCCCCGTTGGGCGCTCTCACGTCACCCGCTTCCGCGACAGCTCCGCTCGCCAGTATCGGCACATTTTTCAATAGTGATACCGAACCATCAAACATGGAGAGTAGGTCGAACACGATGGACTCTAGCAGTTCGCAAGCCCCAGGCCAGATGTACAGTGGAAGTTTTGATGCCACCAGCAGTCAGGCTGGTTTCGGGGGCATCGCGGAAGGCCAGAGCGAAACCATAACCCCTCGGAGCATGGGACCTCACTCGGCTCATGCTTCGCCACAAGTTGGCTCCTCCGTCCGAACACCGGCCCTTGGCCCTGCCGTTGGGACGTCAACCTCCGGTTCTTCAGCTCATTTGTCAGGCCTAATGTGCAATGTTCACCGGACCACCGGCCGTGAGCCTCACCCGCTAGTTGGCGCCACGACAACAATACTCGGAGACAAGCTCTACGTCTTTGGCGGCCGCATTTTATCACGGAGTCGGCCTGCGCCATTGACTGCCGATCTCTACGAGTTGGATATGATCCGGAGGCATTGGACCAAGCTCGACACCACTGGCGATATCCCGCCCCCTCGATACTTTCATTCCATGTGTGCTCTTGGAGACACGAAAATGGTGTGCTATGGAGGTATGTCTCCGACAGCCAATAATCAGCCAGTCTCCGCCTCTCAGGACCAGCAGCCTGAGGTCACCGTCATGTCCGACATTTACATATACGATGTTCCCACGAAAAAGTGGACACATGTGCTATGTCAGGAATCCCCACAAGGCCGCTATGCGCACTGTGCCTGCATAATGCCTTCTTCGGCTACGTTCGTTTCCCACAAGGCTCCTTTATCTGCCCTCCAGCACAACCCATCATCTGGGAATCCAAATGAGGGTCGCATTGGAGTCAACATCGACGGTGCCGGAGGTGCGGAAATGATTATTGTGGGTGGCCAAGATGGGGCAAACCACTATATTGAACAGATCAGTGTGTTCAATTTGCGTAGCTTGAAATGGACATCGACCCAGTCACTTGGAAAGTCATGCGGTGCGTACCGCAGTGTTGTCGCGCCTCTATCTCCAACCGTGAATTCTAGGATTGGCAAATCAAATACGGCAACATCACGTTACGACGCAGGAATGGGCCAAGAGTCTAAGGAGGCCGGCTCATCTATGCTGATATACTCCAACTACAACTTTCTAGATGTCAAACTTGAGCTCCAGGTCAGGGGGTCGGACGGCTCTCTGGTAGAGAAGCCCATGTCAGGCTCGTACTCACCACCAGGCTTGCGCTTCCCAAACGGAGGCATCACAGACACACATTTCGTAGTCAGCGGCACATATCTGACTAGCTCGAAACAAGAATATGCCTTGTGGGCGTTAGATTTGAGAACATTAACATGGTCTCGAATTGATGCAGGGGCTAGTGTTTTCAGCCAAGGTAGCTGGAATCGAGGTGTTCTGTGGAACAGAAGAAACACGTTTGTCATTCTGGGCAACCGTAAGCGGAGCTTAGTCGACGACTACAACCACCGCCGCATCAACTTTTCCAACGTGTGTATGGTTGAGCTAGAAGCGTTCGGCTTCTACGATAACCCTCGCAAAGTTTCACCTATATCAGGATTCGTGTCTGCCAGCAGCCCATATATGACTCCTGGCCTGAGTGTAGCGAGGAAAGCCGGTTGGACGGCAGGTGGAAGATTCCTTTCACGCGCGGCCGAAGACCTGGGAGAGAAAGCTCTGGCGTTGAAGGAGCTAGCAGATATGGAGATACTATGTCTCAGTGGAGAGAGAATCCCCATCAACTCAAGGATCGTTGGCAGAAGATGGGGGCCATATTTCGTGCAATTGCTTCGCGAGGGGGCTGCTACGCAAGACGGCAGTGATGCCATAACACTAAGGACGGGGATGTCGAGTCAGGCCGGTGCTCGCATGTCCACGATGACTATTACACAGACGAATCGCAACACGGGCGATAGCAGTATATCACTTGCAACAACACTGGGCAACTCATCGTCAGCGGGCTCGATGAAGCCGCCCAGCACCGCGGGCACTTCAATTTCGAGTAACGGTGGCCCTATAGACCCCCACGCCATTAACGCAACGCCCACGCCGGCGTCTTTACCTCCCAATTCCCGGCCCCGGTGTCTTTACCTTCCACACATGTACCTCACAGTACAGGCACTCTTGCACTTCCTCTACACATCATCCTTACCCCCTCCATCGTCGTCATTGTGCACGCCACAGATTCTTTGTTCACTACTACAAATTGCTCGACCCTATAAAATCGACGGTCTGCTTGAAGCCGTAGTCGAACACCTTCATGCACTTCTTGATTCACGAAATGCCGCGGCCGTGTTCAATGCTACCGCTATGGCGGCAGGCGGAGGCCGAGGCATCGATGGCAGCATGAACCCCAACTTTTTCGTTTCGATGGACTCACCAGTGTCACCATTCGGAGGTAGCGTGGCCAACTCCTTCAGTAGCCGGTCTCAGTCGATATCACAAGCCAGCGGGGAAGAGCCGCCACGGGGCATGGACGGTCTCCGAATCAACACGAGTGTTCCTATCCACCGACCCGGAAGTGCTGAACTTAGCGCGACAACGAGTGTCTCGGGAAGTGAATGGGGCAGTGAAGTCGAAGATAGCGAGCGAGGACAGGCCAAGGAGGTCTGGACTGGGGAATTGAGCAGTGTCATCGGCCTTCAGAAGCGTGGTCTACGCGGCTTGATGGAGGGAAGACGGATGCGGACCACGGTCGATCGCGAACGCGACGGTGGTGGACGAATAGAGAGAATAGGATCTCGCGTCGGCCTTGGAATTGCTGGCTCTTAGGAGGAGATCCAATTTTGGGCTTGGCTTTGGGCTGCGGATCACCGAGTATTCGATTCGTCTGTTGGTACATTGCTTTTCCTTGCGGGAAGCTGCCCGGCTGCTAGTGTAGGCTGGGACGACCACCAGAAATCACGATCGAAAATATTAGACTTTGATAAGGGATTGGGCACGAAAATGGATCTGGATCTGGGACGTTAGGAGAAATGGGACTTTGTTAGGGTTGTTTTGGAGTCGAGGTTGATTTTATTCACAATGCCACGATAACAATGGTCGCATAGAGGCGTTCTTGAAATGGCAACTATTTGTATGATTGCATTCCCAATAAGTGGAAGCACAGCGACTGCGAAGATCTGGAGTAGGTGGCGAGGGCTGCCAGAGTTTCATGTATCCAGCTCATATCAAACCCTCAATACACTGTCACTACAGTAATAATAATGGTTACCGGTATGAATCATGAGAAGAGCGAAATCAAATTACAGCAGGGTCTGAGATAGCATGGAAGGCGGAAACGGCCTGGTTTCAAGAGTCATCGAGAGATCCATATGCTCACAATGATTTGTGATGCTATCCTAGGCGGAGCAGTTGAACTTGGCACACTTCCTCCTGAATTGCACGTAATAATTACATAAAGATTGCGGGCTTACATTGTAGTACCGAGAAGAATGAACGATTTGCTTCGCATCCCATAAATGTTTAATTTTCGAGGCTAAGTATTTTCCAACTTTGCGTGACTGCGAGCTTGTACAGCCCACCACCGCCATCTTCCCACCAGCGTTGTAGGTCGGCGAGAGAAAGCGTGGATACAACAACATTGCATCATTCAAAGTTTGGCGGCTAGGGGGATTTTCTACTTAGCAAGTTGGCCTTTGGCAGTTCTCCAGTGAGGGACATGCGGCAGGTAATTCTTGGTACGCCAACAGGCTTGTGGGCGAGACTTGTACCAAAAACACTAACCTAGCCAGCTCCTGGCAGCTCCTGGCAAAGTCGTAGGAATAAAGGCACAACCAGGTAGGAGGGTTTCTAGATGAAAGCTCATGTTTGGACTATGAACTGGCCCCTTAGGGGGTTTAAGAGTGTGTGCTTCGAACACGGTACACTAGGAGGTAGTAGGTAGGTATTTGGTCACCCCGGGGGACTCCACAACACCGCCTAAAAGATTGCAGGGCAATACCATTAATTCATCGAAGTCGGGCACGGTCTTGCCCGACTTTTGCGATCATAGAGCGGGCAACTGCTCCTATCTCGGCATACCTACTACAACCATCGGGTTCTCGTGAACGCATATCTCGAATGGTGCGTGTGTGGTGAACAACCTTTTTTAACAAAATACTATTCGTAACATCTTGCTACATCATGCCCAGTCCACTCAGACATGCTTCCGCGACCTTGCTTGAGTATCACGCTCCCGAGCGTTCACGACAGCACCCAGTTGGATTGTCGTATCTACCACCCATCATATCTGCGTGATCCCTCACGTACTGATGTGCAATGGCTGGGGCATGCGGCTGTCGTCGCCCATCCTTACGCGCCAATGGGCGGGTGCTTCGATGACCCCATAGTTGATGTCGCTGCCGGCACGCTATTGCAGCTTGGTTTTCTCGTTGTCACATTTAACTTTAGGTCCGTATGGCGGGCTCGTCTCACAGCACCCAGACCTTCATGAACTTTTGCTCACTTCAACCAAATAGAGGCGCGGGAAAAACTGGTCGCACGTCCTGGACCTCGAGGCCTGAGCAGGCCGACTACGTCTCCGTCGTAGGGTTTCTGGCCTGCTATGTTCACCACCTCAGCAAAGACCCTTTACTCTCCCGCCACCTGCAAGGGGAGGTGCCGGGGGCCATGCTTCTGGCGGGCTATTCCTACGGAGCCATGATTGCGACCCGGCTTCCGCCGCTGGACACGATGTTATCTTACTTCGCGACGCCAGCGTTGCATACAGCCGAAGCGGACATCCGACTCCGTGCACAACATCTCGCTGAGGCGCATATGCATGAGTTTGCTAGCCCTGATTCTTCGCATACATGTCAGGGCGCAGGTGTTGGAGGAGAGGAAGTATTTTCGCGTGTGAGCCGTGACGAGCAACTGATACCAGACAGTCACCGTGAAGAGTGTATCAAAGATGGCGTGAAAAGGCTCCTCTCGTGTGCGCCGTTGGTGAACAGAAAACCATCTAGCTGGAGTTCTAACGGAAGCGGATGCGACGATAAAGCACGAGATTGCCTACAACCAGTCCAGGGTGATATCTCATTTCGGAGCGCCTACCTGGCTATTTCGCCACCTGTTGGCCTTGTGACGAGATTGGTTACTATGTCCTTCTCACCCGGGGGGTCGATTTCTCTGGACGGGGCGATGTTCACATCGAATCCGACGCTGGTTGTCTATGGCGATCAGGACAGTTTCATCAACCACAAGAAGATGCGCGAGTGGACGCGGCAGCTCAGTGGAGCCGGTGCGTCGCAGTTCCGCTGTGTTGCAGTATCTGGCGCAGGACACTTTTGGGTAGAAGAGGGTGTATATTATAAACGTGAGTCTTCGAGAGATCCTCCCCTCTCAATGTTACCCTTCTTAATAAAAATGCTCTAATATGTAGTTGGGGCAGTGAGAGACACTATAAGCACATTCACCTCCGAACTCATTCAAAATGATATGGGCATGCAAAAACAACAAGTCCCTAACACCGTCGCTAGAGGTGTCGATTGCTGCAACAACAAAACGACCTCGGATGGTTAGATGTGTGCACGTGCGCGAGTGTCAGCGTACGAAAGGCATCGAAGGAGGGCACTCGCCAAGTTGGATGTTCTACGAAGCCCGGATATGTTCGTAATATCTTGATCATGTACGGTAGATCTCGTCACATAAGATCCGGAGCAACCCGACAGGCCTTGGTAGATCTCAATGACATAAGCATAACGCCCACTTGTCTCGGTTTCACCAAAAGGGAATGCTGGTTAGAAGTTCAAGGATGCATGGCCCGTCGGTAGCCACGACACCCAAGACATGAATCTGAAACTCGGGGCTAGGTGGGCGTGGATGGCCTCGAATAGGCATCTCGCAGCATCCAGCGTGGCTTTATCGGTCGCGTGGAAAGACAAATTAGCGTGGGTGGCTTACAGCTTTTGTCGGCGCGACTGAATCGTATTCGTCATGATCGCATTCCTGGTCGCATGACCTGGCATTACCCAACAGCGGATGCCAGCGGATGCCACGCTGCACGTACCCTACACCTACACCTACACCCTTTACATGAGGTCATGATCCGGAACCCGCAGAGCCAGCAGCCGGAGATGCGTCACATTATCCAGATCGAGTATCTGCACACCGTCTTCTTATCTGAAATTACGTTGGTATCTGCTGGCAGAGTTGGAGCACACGCTATTATTCTCGGGTTGCTGTGCACTGCGCCTCTTGTCGCCTAGGCATGCTAGATTAGCCAAGATGGCATGATGGGTGCCCATGGTGTGTGGAAAGAAAAAAGTCTACTGCATGGACTAGTTACCTAGATCGCGACCAGCCGCGCTACGCAGATGTTCTAAGGTATTGGATTCTTCTTCGTGTGCACATGTCATGTGTCATGGCAAGGACCCCCCCATGCCCCCCCCCCCCCTCGTCCCCCATTCTCCCGCACTCCCCCATACCCTTCCCCCGCCCCCGCTCTGCATGTACTGCAACCCCCCCTGCCACTACTGCCCCTTTTGGCATTGCTGCGCTCTCGCCCCAGCTGAAAATGTCTCTAGCCTCTTCGCAGGCTCCGCGTGTTTCTGGGAGAATCCCGGGCTCCATCCGCCCCCTCCATCCCCCCCCTCCCCTGCACACTGCACCACACACTGCACTGCACCGGCATGCATCTTGGTACCAGCTGACGACCCGATAGGCTCCCACCGCCATTTCGTCTGGGGCGCGCGTGGGCACATGTACAGCGCCGGCTTTGCGCCGGCCTTTTGTTGCCCATAAAGTGAAGATCACGCCTGCGACATCGCCTGCGCCGTTTGAACAATGCAGGTGGCTCGGGTGGTACGCAAGTCGCACCTTGCTCTTCTTCGTCCTTCTCCTCGCTCTTGTCTCGTCTCTGCCTTCAGCACCTGGGTGACGTTCCTTGACCGCCTTCTCTTGGGACGATATGTACCTGTGCCTGTGCCTGTGCCTGTAGTCAGTCAGCATCATCTTTCTTACATCACTCATTAGCTGCACTTCTCGGGCCTTGCTTGTTCCATCCACCATCACGGGCGACGTTTGAGAAGTAATATCACGAGTACACGAATACACGAATACCTATATCACTGTTCGAACCTGCATTTCTAGCTCATCGTTGCACGGCGCGGCATCATTGTCACTTGCGCCTCTTCAACTGCATGGCACTGTCTGCCACGTAAAGTTGCTGTGCACCAGTTTCTACGGCTCACGACAAAAGGGGGGGAGGGCACTACCATCTCCTGACCTCTCTTGCAGCAACGAAACGCCATGACTTTCTTGCTGAGTTTCCTTCCGTCTTTGCCTCCGATCCGCGCCGCTCCACCCGAACCGAAAGGCCGCAGACACCACAAGAAGCCATCCGTTGACGTCGCGTATTCGCGATCCCAACCATCGGTTGCCTCGTCTGTATCGAGGGCCGTCGACAGCCTCTTGTACCTGAAGGATGGCCTGACCCACTGCGAACGCGAGGAGAGGAGGTACCGCGATGAGCGCCGCCACGTTCTCCTCGCCCGCATGCACAGTGCCGAGTCCAGAAACCAGTGGGATGCTGCGGCTGAAGAGCTTGACATTCTCGAGGGCAACGAAGAGTGGAAGGTTGACGCGTCAGTTGGGGACTACAATCCGGAAATCCTCGAAGCGCGCCTGAGAGACCTCGACGAGGCCCGGAGAGCCGGCGATACCCGCGCCATGATGCACCTCGTCAGAACCGCCCTGTCGCGTGATCTAGGTGGCATGGGCAATATCGACCTCTACCGTCACACGTACCGTGGCACCAAGAAACTGATCGAGCGGTACGTCGATTCCGCCATCGAGACCATCAATACCCTTGTCGAGCGCAGGACGCCCTACTTGCACGGCCACGACGATGACCATTTCGGGCCTCGCGATCTTTTGGACGCCATGTTGTATGCTCGTCAGAGCTTCGGTCGGAGTGCCCTTCTGTTAAGCGGCGGTGGTACCTTCGGCATGACACACATTGGCGTTCTCAAAGCCTTGTTTGAGGCCAAATTACTCCCACGTATTATCTCGGGCGCATCGGCCGGCTCCATCGTGTGCGCCGTATTTTGCGCCAAGACGGACGACGAGATGCCCGAGGTTATCGAGCAATTTCCTCATGGTGATCTGGCCGTCTTCGAGGAAAAGGGTAACGAGGATGGTATTCTCGATCACCTTCGTAGATTGCTAACCGAGGGAAATTGGTCCGACATCAAACACCTGACCCGCGTCATGCGCGAACTGCTCGGTGATATCACCTTCCAGGAGGCATACAATCGCACCAGGCGGATATGCAACATATGCGTCTCTACCGCATCCATATATGAGCTACCCCGGCTACTCAATTATGTCACGGCGCCGAACGTCATGATTTGGTCTGCTGTTGCCGCCTCTTGCTCGGTCCCGATCGTGTTCAGCGCCGGCGCACTGCTCGTAAAGAACCCAATAACCGGGGAGCACAGCCCTTGGAATCCAACACCACAGGTGTGGATTGATGGCTCCGTGGACAACGATCTTCCCATGACCAGGCTTTCTGAGATGTTCAACGTCAATCATTTCATCGTGTCCCAGGTGAACCCTCATGTCGTCCCTTTTCTGGTGAAGGATGATACGCCGTGCCCCGCCGACAGCCACCACTCCATCATTTACAAGGAGGAGTCTGATTGGCTGCGTACTATAACCTCACTTGCTAAGGCCGAAGCATTACACAGGATGCAAGTCATGGCCGAAATTGGAGTATTCCCCAACCTGGTCACCAAGCTTCGGTCAATCCTGAGTCAAAGGTACTCGGGTGACATCAACATCTTACCGGCCATTGGTGTTTATGATCTTCCAATGGTTTTGAAAAACCCAACAGTCGAGTTCATGACGCGCTCATGTCTGTTAGGGGAGCGCGCCACTTGGCCCAAGCTGTCTCGGGTATGGGACCGATGCGCGATCGAGCTTGCCTTGGATCGTGCCGTTCATGCACTGCGTGCACGTGTTGTTTTTAGTAAAAGCCAGGTAAACCTGCGAAGGATGGCGACATGTCCACGATCAGATAGAAACCAAGGCAACAACGGATCATTCCTTGCATTGCCTACGCACGAAGAAGCGCTGCTCAAGAAAATGTCGAAAAATCGTCATCGAAGGTCAAGCGGCAGCAACCTCCTGTTCCCCCAGCTGCAAGGGCCTGCCTATGGATCGCCGTATAGCGCCATGGAAGGCGACTCGGATGATGACGAACGGCTCGAAATCACAATGCGCCATCCTCGGAGGAAACCTGGCTTGAGGCTGAAGAAGCTTCCGAAGCACCATGGACTCATCAGCAGCCCATTAACAGGTCCTGCGTCAGCTTTTAATTTCGAAAATGAATCATTTGATTTCTCGCGGCCGGTGACGCAATTTGCAACCAATGATCTGGGGATTCTCCCGCCTAAGAGAAGCAGCATACCCGCGCACCTGCCCGCATTCGCCAAGGCCGCAGAAAAGGGCACCGCACACGCTTTCGAAACCGCATCGCTGACCTCGCCCCCATCAAACCTCGAGAAAGACGAACATTTCGGGACGAGCGCTTCGGATGCTGATATCGAAAGTCATTCAGGCGATGTTTCGGACTCGCTGTATCGGTTGTCGGATCCTTGTGATGGCGACGTATCACCCTCTGAGGACCGGACCTCGGAAACATGATCATTGCCGACATTCGAGGGCTTCTCGTTCATTAGAGGGTCTCTTTCTCCAACCAAAAGACCTAGATGGTCTCATCCACAGCATGTCATTGAAGAAAGCATCACAGGGTAAACGAGTGGCATTTTCCTATGTCAAGCGCTTTTTTGTTCACCTCCAATGGGAGTCGGTTTATCACTTCCCACATAGGTTATACCCATAGCATTGGTCAGGTAGTTTTAGGAGGCATTGGTTACTATCTAGAATTTATGACAATCATGCATGTTACATTCAAAACATGTTGCGGGGATATGAAAAGAATTTCATAAGTGATCATGTTATTGATAATTGTTTAGTTTTTACCCAGCGCTCGAGTGCTTAATCTGCGTGCCCGTTTTGTACTCAGTATTCTTCGCTCAGACCCTCGACCCCCAGTAGCCCGTAGAGATCCTCCGTCCCGCTAAAGCCCATCCATGGGTTGAATATGAGTCCCGCGTCCTCTCGAAGCGCATCGATCGGCGCGTCTGTGCCCATGCCCATGCCCATGCCCATGCTCATGTTCAGGGCCTTGGGCGCATATGTAACCGGTGGAATGTTGATGGTTTGTTGGGTAGATGGGTACGTCGTCTGCTGCGACTGCTGCTGGTGATACGAAGAGGGCCCCGCGATCTCGGCGCTGTCGTCTGCAAAATCGGATTGCAGGAGCAAACTCTGCACGGATAGTCGCTGGCGCGAGTTGGCGTACTGCGAGATTTTGGTAGAGGACGACGGGGCTATTAGGTCGGGCACCGCGAGAGGTTCTCGCGACATTGGTGTTGCTGCTGTTGGTATGGGTGTGTCTGGTGTATGCGCTGCCGTGTGAGAGGAGATAGAGACGGAGACGAGCTGCTGCGCTATGCGCTGTGTGTAGCTTGCTGTGAGCTTCTCGAGGGCTGTTTTCTGGGGTGGGTTGGTGGATTAGCTTAGTCGTGCATTTTGTTTTGATAAAATTGACTGACAATGGCTTGCGTCGATGCCGAGTGCGGGAAGAAGTCGGATATCAAGCGAAGAGAAACCGCATGTACTTTGTGGATCGCCGCTTCAAACGTCGAGGTGGCGCAGGGAAGACGCGCGCCGAACATCAGGAGTCGGGCGGCTTCGAATCCGCAGACAGCGACGTCGCGTTCAAGGAGGAGCCGATAACTGCGGCCTCGGCCGAGGCGGGTGTGGTGTGTGAGGAAGTCATCTAGGACTTGGATTATGCTCTCGGCATTCTCTAGGCATCTGGCTTGCACTTGGTGTCGTATTGTAAGTAGCTGATATTTTCGGGTGGCGGCATATCTGGGGCGCAAGAACAGGAGATCTCCATGAGGAGTCAAGCTTTCAGATTCATGTTGCTTTCAACGTACTGGGAAAGCGATCCTCGCTGCGGATGCTTGCGAGAAGCACAGATGGGGCGGCCTCGCTATAGCCGTTGAGGAACATACGATACAAGTCGCAATGGCACTGGTAGTACGATACTGTTGGGTTGGGGTTGGTTCAGTATCGGTATTTCATTTGGATGGGGTATATGCTCTCCTGAGAGGGTACTGCGAATGACTTACCATGCAGCATCACAAATTGAGCAGGCCAGTCGCAAGAAAGGAGATTCGACACCGAATATTGATTTTCTGGGGCGAGAGCAGTTCGCAAACTGACCAGTTCCTGCTCAAGCTGTCGAATGCGACCTCCGATAGTCCAAGGAGCCTCTTCGCCCAGACCAACGCGTCGGTGGAGTCTATGTGATTCCTTTAATAAGATATGGCCTCCTCGCGGCTCAGGGGCGATTGGGAAACAAGACACACACACACCTCATGATCGCCCGTCTTGTCGCCGTGACGCGTATAAAAGCGCCACGCAACCCCATTGCAACAACATCATCGGAAGCGCTTGCCCTCAAGAGCCCAGTCTGGCAATGCTGCCCGGTTTCGAAGATCTCTTCTCGACAAGGCAGTTGAAGATGGATAATTTCTTCTGGGCAGAGCTCGAATTCGCGAAGGCCGACGCAGAAGTTGTCGTCGAGGAGGTAGAGCGCCCAGAAAAGCCGACGCCGCGCCTCTTGGGCCACAAAGGCGAGCTCGGAGCGCTCGTAGTTGAGCCGTAGTGCGACGGCCATCCGTGCCGCCAGACCAGCGAGCATCTACGGCATGCTGTTTAGCCAGTGTTGGTTTGAGATTCCACAGTATCATTGTACTTATGGGGGAAAAAAAAAGCTAGATTCGACACTTGCAGCGTACAATAATTGCTCAAAACCTCACTGCATATATCTACTTACGAAAGCATTAGGAAACTCGCCACTTTCGATGCGATATCGAATTACCAAAAGAAGTGCTTGCAGATGGAATATGGACGGACGGTTAATCTTCTGTAGGATCCGCTTCTCGGCGTCCTGCGCCCTGCGCACATCAAAACATGTCAGTCGAGATTTCCAACCTCGATATGGTAGAAAGTGCTATATCAAGCGACACAATGGGACCAAAGTATCTGGCACCGCAGGCTTTGATACATACCATGTCGCATGGTCGAGCGAGGCATGTTGAAGGTGCAGTGACGTGACGGCACAGATGGCAAGCCCCAGCGACTCGTTCAGAGCACCGTCTTGGCATCGTCGAATGACAGTCGCCTTATGGAGGAAAGCAAACGAAGGCAGAGGATACAAGTAGTCGAAGTAGCCGTCTAT
Organism: Astrocystis sublimbata; assembly: GCA_022453515.1. NCBI lineage: Eukaryota > Fungi > Ascomycota > Sordariomycetes > Xylariales > Xylariaceae > Astrocystis > Astrocystis sublimbata. The sequence continues at coordinate 117,829 of JAJNNY010000010.1, read as the reverse complement.
AAGCTCCAAGGCGGTAGTAATGCCGGGCAATGAAGTTCCGGCGACCTTTTCTGCCGCTCTCACACCTCCATCAGGCGGTGGTAATTGGGATCTGGGCGCAAGAATGGGTTTCTGCTGTGCTGGCGCCTCCCGGCTGGGGGTACCTGACGCTGACGATCGGTCACTATTCGCAACCGCACCGGCGAGTTCAGGGGCGACTGCGGCGTCTGGTAGGCCGCCTGGATACGTGCACTCCCTCGACCTGCGCACGCAATTTGAACAGGCGGGCAGCTCCCCTTGGCAGCGCGTCTTCCGCAGATGGCAGGGGATGCAGGCCCGCAAGCGCCTTCGGCGCTCGGGGGCTTTGAGGCCATATCGCGCCGGGGATCTGCTCGGCGATTGCTGAAATGAACATTCGAAGCCCAGGCGGTCGCAGTTCTGGCAGAAACCGTCGCGTCCATCACAGCGGACCTTCCGTACTCTGCACTGAGAGCATGTGGCGCGTTTCGTCCCGGGTATAGCTGTTGATATACCGGTAGTGAGCGGCCCTGGTCTTTCCGTTCCAGGCCCCTTTGCAGCTTGCTGTGCTTCGTGATCGTCGCCGTCGTACGTATAGCGAGCAGTTTGCGAGGGTCGTAGGGGTCGCATCACCGGATAAATCCATCCACGGTTCACCGTTGAGTTCAATAAGTGCCACTGAGATGTAGGAGAAGAGGAGGGCGGTGGATTATGTGTCTGTCGCTGCCAGTTTCAATGGCCTCCCGCGTTTTCTGTCCGCGTTTCTTTTTCCGATTCGCGTCCTGCGTCCTGTGACCATCAATTAGGGCTACATTCTTAGCAATCTCCCTGTATTGAAAGTCAAGAACGCCCTTGAGCAGACTTGAGACCATCTCGATGCTCACCCCTGTCTTGTCTTAATTACTTAAGTATTTCATGGGGTTTCAGCTACCCCACGGCTGTTGTCTTCTCTCCGCAGTACCTATGCGGGGAAAGGATCAGGTAGTTAGTTACCTTCACCGACAATGGGCTCCAGTATCTATTAAAAAGTTTCCATCATGTAGAATAATACCGTATTAGACACGACCAAGACTTTGAATCCAGCGCAAATCATCACAGCGCTAACCTGGCCAACAAGGCTTAGCGTCGATGACGCAACAGCAGCATCAGATTCGTCATCTAACTAGGTAGATGAGTACTTCGTTCAGTCTTATTATGTTGATAGTTATCCGACTCGAGATGAGGTTCAATAAAAGCGGTGTCTTTAGATGTCGGCTCTCGGCTGAAGGCCATTGTTTAATTGATTCACAAGGCACAGGGACGGGTGAACATGTCGATTTCATTGATACAGGGGCTGATATTCATTACCAACAGGTTTTTACGGCTTATAGTTAAAATCGCTGGTTTCAATTGAGTTGCCATGGAATTTCATTCGTGATGGAAAGTGCTCAGCCAGTTAGTCTAATACTACCAGCTCCTCAGTTCTTATTTTTGTAAAACTTCTGAGGTCTTATGACCAAGGAGCAGAGCAAGGGGCGACGGTAGTCAATAGAGACAGACTATGGCTCGGACATTCTCCTTGTTTGGCAACAAACACTTCCACTCATCGTTCTCCTTCACCCTTGAATGCCGCGAGACGATCCAATTATTCTCAACATGGGCCTGACACTAGTAGTAGTACCAGAGCGCAGACTCTTCATCTTCATGAGTCTTGGGGTAGCCGTGGTATCCTACCCGAGACGTCTTGCCCTCCTCATCATCGGTTTTCCATCCATCTTTCCACAGTCGAAAGCCGATGTGCTTTCCTTTTTCCTATGTATCGTATTGAAGTTAATACTTGCCTTTACCGTAATGAAGTTGCGCAGGAAACGGGGTTTCGCAGGTGTCTCGGGAGCATCGATACTGTTAGGGTGATCGATGCCTCCGAGCCTTGCCAGAAGGGGAGATAAAAGACTTCAGTGAACTGACCTCGTCCTCGTCGAGCCCAACTACCCAGACGGGTCTGAAACGTCCCTCTCGAGTTTTGATGGTCTTCCCCTCATCGAAATGGGCAACGGGGGTAGGTGCACTGCTGACAATACCAGCGAGGGCAATGAGAATGGACAGATAGGTCTGAGGCTGCATCTTGCAAATGTTGGTTTGAGAGTCTGGGGCGAATATGGACATTAGCGACAAGTCATGTATTTACACTGATTGGGAAATACTGACCTGCTTTCTCAGGGTTTCCGGTCGGTATAATCAGGATCTTTCGCCGAACTTTGGGGATTGAGGCACTGTTGATGATTGTGATGTCCAAGAAAGCAATGAATATTCTGCTGGAGTGAGCAGCCTATATTTATATTCATATTCTCTCCCTCGTCGACCAACCGTACCACGCTCTTGAATCATGTTTTACTACATACAAAGACAAGGGATTGTTCTTGTTGCGATTCTCGCCATCCTCACTCAACACGCTCAAGTCTGTTGCCACTATGACGATACACAATGCGGGCTCACAGACTTGGTGAATTTGAGCATACTGTCTGCGTCTGTGGCTTGGTGTTGTAAAGTCTCAGATCTACATAATATTGGTGTTTACTCTACGTTTCTCCAAGCAGACGGGGACGGCAACTTCCGGAAGCACTGCCCCTTCAACCCGAACCGTGGCATAGAAGCTTTCGCCAGTGTAAGACATTCCCGGCTCCCAACCTCGTTTCATCATGTTCTATTCAAATGGAGCATGATGCCAGTTTCCGCGGAGCTTGAGAGTCAGTTTATCAAACGTGTTTTATAATGTCTTGTACCTGCTACGATGCGTATTTCACATGCTTGCCTATATTCAAATCATGTATGCGAACACAATGGCTGACTGATTCAGTCCTCTACGGATTGACTCGCATAATCTGCAGTCTAATTGACAAGATATTTACTTTTTATAGAAGGGATAGAGGGGTGGGAAGCCTAGCATGTGATGATCATCGTAGACTCATTGGTGTTTGCGAAAGACAATGAAAATCTTGACTCAGCCGATCTCGGTGATGTGGTAAGTCAGTCCCCGACACTACTTACCTACCTAGGTAGTCTTGCGAATGCATTTGGTATTCAAAATCGAGTATGCCGAACTTCCAATGCCTCCTCTCAAACCATGAGCTTACAAAAAGGTCATATTGTAGCTTGTCATCGACTTCACCCTTATTTACCATTGTCAACTCAATTTCAACTACTATTTGGGGTTTTCATAGCCCTTGAATAATAAGCTGCAAAATGCCTCTAGTTAGCTGGGGGAAAGGAGGCAAGGATAAAGCTCCGGCAGTAGTAAGTTTCTTTCTTCTGCGTCTTTCGACGAACTTGCTCAGCTGATCTTTATCCGTCTAGGCATTTGGTCAGCGGCCTGTATATGAGAAACTGCCTCAAGGAGAGGCTACTTTAAGTCAAGACAGCGCAACCATGGCAATCCATCGTGAGTAATTTATTGTGAAGTCGTTTTATGAGAAAACACCCTTTGACAAAAAAAAATGTTATGTTATCTTAGCACGATCGATGTCGGTGCAACTTCTCGTGCTAGTGGTTATGCTGCAATTGGCATTGGCTATCAGCCTGTTGTCTACGGGCTTTTATGTTGGTGTTAAGCACTCTCAATGCAACCAGGACATAGAGATATCACGACAAACGGCTTTCTTCTGTTAGTAATGCTCCTATGTTGACATGCTTGCCATGACTAACAAACTGTCGGGAATCCCAAGCCCCTGCCCTCCAAGACTTGACGCCACATTGGAGTCCGCGGCTCACGACCCAGCATCTTCTTCTATCCAACGAATCCATCTGGCGACAACCGCCCAGTGATGTTGTTGACCTTGAGTGGGAGCGTGTCACCGACGTCGCTATACTCGAGATCACACGAAGGCAGCTTTTGAAACTCGGAAAAGACCCGGCTTCTGCCGTGCGTACGCCTCCAGAGTGGGTTGGCAGTGGCGAAAACCGCGAAGGTGACGATGAGCGTTACTTAGCTATCATTGATGGGATGCACCTGCTGCATTGCTTCAACTCGATGCGCAAGAGCCTCTACCACAACTATCACTTCTACTTCCCTAATGGCCACCCGCCTTCATACGGCGCGCATCTGTCACACTGTCAAGGAATGCTGGCGCATTGGCTCATGTGTCAGCCTAGTATGGAATTCGTCACCTTTGGTTGGTATGAGAGGCGTGATCCCCCCTTTCCCGATTTCGATATTACACACAAATGTGTCGATTTTGAGCAAATCCTTGACTGGCAGAACAAGCAACGGATTCAGGACCTGACGAAGCCTATGTTTGATGCGTATCGTGCCAAGAATGGTACTCAGCGGAAACCGTCGCCAGTGATGAACGATGAGATATTGGATCATACATGGGATTCGGTTCTTGACATGGCAGAGCAACGCATGCATTCAGCCCGTATACATTGAATACCAATAGGGTACTAATGGTCTTTTCAAACACGTCATGATATTTGCACCATTGCCGTAAACTGTCAAAGTCAACAGTATAACCAAACGCAAGTTCGGCGCGATCTTCAAAGTGAAATTCAAAGTGAAGTTGCATATGTGTACATTTATTCATCCAATGATGTTGTATAATCTACAGCATATCAGCCAAGTAATGTCGTTAGAAAAACCTGTTCACTGTCTCATGATAGGACAGACACAATGTGTATAGAGTGCACCGTAGAGAAACATGAGGTACGCATACAAAAAGCAATATAATATCGGTATCCGTTTCATTGAAAGCGACTCGTAAACTGAAACCAAGCGGGAACCTGTTTCAAAACCCCGCAGCCCAGCCAGTCGAAGACATCCTAGCGAGAGCATTCTCTGCTCTCACCGACTAAACTATTCAGACGCCTCTTACATCTACATCGGCGACTGTCTCGGTTATACTGCCGAATAGACATCAACATCCAAGTGTTCCCCCCTAAGACCTCACCTATTGATAATGCCAGATAAAAACCGACCAAGGACTCCGCCGTTTCTTAACTGACTCAATTGATCTCATTCCATCATAATTGAAGAGCTCTCCGAAGGTCAGAACACGATCAATTAACCATCACTATTTCACAGTCTCCGGAAATGCCTTCAAACCATTTGTTAGAGGAAAGCGAAGAGAAGCAGGGCCTTCTGAGCAACTCAGTCACCGGCTCTGAACATGCAGATGGGTATTATAAAAAGTGTTCCTATCTCGCGTGCATCGTCGCAACATTTCTAACGATACTTGTCGCTTTACTTGTGTGGATATTGGCAACGATGTTGGCAAATATATTATTGCGATCTGAATGTCCGGAGCGGCAGTTCCCACCATGGCTACCGCCGCAACGAACGATCAGCAAAGTCTTTGAACGAGAGGACGTGTTCGGGCGTGATCCAAGCATGGAGACTAAAGAGGCATGGGATGGACTCTTTCCAGGTAGAGATGTCAACCTGCTTGCTCACCATTTCAAGTGCGCTAATCCGATGAAAGAGGGACGAGGTTTCGTGGAGTTCAACGACACCATAGCTTCAGATCCACCGGCTCCCGGACGCCTTGCCGCAATATCCGTATTCCATCAACTCCACTGTCTGGTAAGGCTCCCAGTAATGGCCCACGACCGTCCAGCAATTAGAGGATTGCAGGCCACTCACACTCTAGCATAGGAGATGATTCGGATTGGTTACTTCGCAACCGTTGCCGGAGACCCTGACGCTGTTGACCAAGGCCCGCGCCATCTATCGCACTGCTGGGATTTTCTGCGCCAGTCCATCATGTGTCATGGTGACACGACGCTGGAATGGGTGCATGGAGACAACCCTGGGAGCAGTGGCTGGGGTTATGAGCACCAGTGCAATGACTTTGAGGCATTATTTTCATGGGCCGAGGAGCATAGGTTCAATGGGGGTTTGACACCCTCAACACCCTCGACACCCTCGACACCGATGCTGGCCTAGGCAGGCTCGGGCAGGCCCCTTGAGAGGTGGGACAGGTGTCATTGCAGTGCAGTGCGCTGGAGGCACAGCTGTGCGCAATGTCATGGTTGCATGTAAATCAGAGCTATATCATTCGAGGCGTGGGAAGGCCCTTGTTGGGCAAGGGGGGAGAAATGGGGAATTATAGCCAGACTCGCCAGACAATGGGGAAATTGCAAACTGGATAAGCCAAAAACGTGTTTTGTTAGTGGGGCCCGACGTCATAGGGTAACATCGCGAGAAACCGTCAACATTAATTACTGCGCCAGCTGTTGAGCTTTACTTATCCTGGATAGGACCCTTCGTTATCGCGTTGGAAGCCGTATCTGAATGGTTAGCCATGGCTGGTCTATGAAAGATGGAAGGTCAATGTATGCAGATCCCCCGCAGGGCGACTTGGCAGACATATCTAACGGTGCATCTCCAACACGTCGGTTTTCGAAACATCCAATGCAACAAACCTTGAAACCTATTCCTACTGCATCAAGCATCGATTTCAGTAATCTGGCGTGTCGTGACTCTCCCTCTCTGATTGTACTTGTACTGTACTACATCGCACACCGAGCTTTAAGGGAACCTGGTCGCCGCGAGGCCAATAAACTTCGTCACGATGGTTGGCCATGTGTGAGTAACTTACAACGACCATCACATGATGACAGCAGCATGCAGGAGCCGTCCAATTAATCAATCTCGCCAGGAATATGATGGACGATGTCCTCATCGCCAACTGCAAGTCCCATCGCGAAATGACTGCTGAACGGGCTCTAATTGCAGTATCTAGTGCCCCCCGAACACCTTCGGTCGGCGTTGCGAGTTCTTATCGCAGAGGGCTCGAGCACACAGAAGCCGTTCGTTGAGCACATTCGCCAGAAACTTCTGAACCCAGAACCGGAGCTAGTCCCAGCTGAAGTGTTGTTTCCTCGAATCGACGTGCTGACCCCGGACTGTACAAAGTATCAGGCTCTTATCAGGTGTATTTTCTCGAGCAAGATGGCACAACAGTCGCTACCTCAGTATGTAAATGTGTGCGGTATCGAGTTTCAAAAACCTTCATGATTGACGCGAGGCGCTTGGACAGTCTAACTCATCTCGTAAATTCCTTGAGCGTTGCTCGGGCGGGTTGGATGATCGGCTCTGAGCTGCACCAAACTCTGGGAGACTTTGCAGGGGACATAGTGCAGGCAATCCAAGCCCTGAAGGAGTCGAACCCATCGAAAACCGAAGAACTCGAGTCTCAACTCGCAAATCTCCATGCGGCCCTACAGCAATGTCGCGACTACTGCGAGGCTTATGCTCCCCAATCGCTTGAATACCCGTTTCAACGATCGGAGAGACAAGTTGCCGATGCGCTCCACCTATTCTATCCCGACCGCGAGACCGGTCCCAAAGTTGACGAACAGGAAAAGGTCACTGTCGCTGATCTGGATCTACCTGATGAACAAGCTGTAGAGACCTTTCAACTGGGCTCTTTCCAAGTTCCGCGGCTCTTTAACGGTTTCTGGCAGCTGTCGTCCCCCGCGTGGGGTGCAGCGTCTGCCGATTCCCAGGAAACCGCTCTTGTGGACCTGGTTCGCGCAGGTTTCACAGCAGCAGACATGGCAGATCACTACGTAAGACCATACCATCCTAGATGTCATTGATGTGGTGGCATGAATGCTCAGACTGATGGTACAGGGAGACGCCGAGCTCGTGTACGGGCATTTCCGAGACAAGCTCCCTCCGCAAATCAAAGAGAAGATGTTTGCCGCAACGAAATGGTGTGTATTCGGATCAGTTGGCCAGGACATCACGGAAGAATGGGTCCTCGGCGCTGTGAAGGAGAGATGTAGGCGGATCGGCGGCAGAGTTGAATTACTTCAGTTTCATTGGCATGACGTGAGTGGCAACCTCTCTTCTTTGCTTTGTCACATCAACTGAAACCACCCTTGATATCACTTTAGTACAAGGCAAAAGAGTATCTCGGCATCCTGGAAAAACTGGTCGCCATCACGAAAGCCCACCCCGAGCTCGTCGGTGCTATCGGCTTGTGCAACTTTGACTCGGCCCATGTCACAGAAGCTTGTGAATATCTCATTTCAAGGACGGGCGAAGTTGGGCTTGTGTCGAACCAAATTCAGGTAAGGAGTGCAACGGCAGAACAAGAAACCTTACTGACACTTGACCCGTAGTTCTCTGTCGTGGATTCTCGGCCCCTCCAGGAGATGTGTGAAGTGTCAGCAAAATACGGCCTGCAACTTCTCACATACGGTTCTTTCGTAAGTTCATGTGCGTTGCTCAAGTCGCAGTGTGTTAATTTTGTACGCAGTGCGGCGGATTCCTTTCGAACCGCTGGCTCGGGAAGCCTATGCCGGAAATGTACTCCTCAAATAATCACTTGACACCATCGCAACGCAAGGTAAATGACAGATAACCGCACTCCATGCAAACCAGAAAAGGACAACATTAACCTCATAGCGTAGTACCTGGAAGTGATCCTGGGCTGGGGAAGCTGGAAAGAGTTCCAAGACTTGATCTTCACAATGTCTGCTCTTGCAGACAAACATCACGTATCGCTGGCCAACGTTGCTGCGCGATGGGTTCTTCAAAAACCTCAGGTTGGTGCAGGTGAGTGTCATTGTCCATCGGCCCTTTGAGAGCTAGAGTATTGCTCGTTGCCTACTCCGCCTAGCCAAGCCTTGTACTGGTGACTTGCTAACCATAGCAAATTAAATCCAGTTATCGTAGGAACGAGACTCGGTGTGGAAACACACGACCAAGACAACTTGAACACTTTCACTTTCAAACTGGATGATGAGGATATGAAGGTCAGTCTTGCTCTTGTACTGTATTTTTCTTGTTAATGCACTGGCGTTGCTTCGAGTCCTTCTATCGACTCCTGTCTATTCTACTCTGTCAAACCTGAGACTGTCATTGGGCGAAACTAACGAGTTTGAAATATAAGGCCATCGATGAGGCTGCATTAGGCGAAAAGAATGAGCGATCCATCGCAGTTTTCAAGAATTTGGGGGATTGTGGTAATGAATATCGACGGTGTATTGAGTCAGACAGCTAGAACATGATGCGCACTCTGTCATCGAATAAGATTGGGATATAGAAAGCGAGACATTTGTAGGCTAGAAAGCCCAAACACAGCGCAGGACGGCATGTCGAGTCTTCACAGAGCCACACAATTGATTTCATATCATGTTGTTTCATATCATGTCATGCTGCCCTTTACAATTTTGGCGTTTAACTCATTGTTGTACAAGAAACAAGGCGCAATTGCCTTTTTCATGGGAACAAACAATTGCTATATGATGCAGTCGGCTTGTGTTCCCATCTGTGACTATCTATCGGCTAGCCCCCACCTTGTTCGATTCCCGATGCAGTTGAGAGGAGTCGCAAAATGAAGTAGTGCCAAAGGATCAGTAGGCTGTCACAACCTTGTCCGCCACCACAATTCTTGTCCTCGGCGACGCTTTAATCAACCTGTTCACTCGAACTATAAAATATTTCCCCGATACCATTGGAAGTCTCGATAAACTCAATATGTCTTCTCAAGATGAGTTCGAACTATATGACCTCCGAGTTGAGGTAATTTGCCCACCTGGCGAACGAATCCTCTGCGGGGCGCGTGCGGGGGATTACTTTACCTTGGAAGGCGAAATGATGCATCTTCCGCCCGGACAGGGCATTAGCATATATAGTCTTGGTACACATCAACATTTCCATGTCCTTTTCTCTTGCTTTTTTTAAACTTGTTTACAAAAGAGTATCATGGTTTCTAACACCTTATCTCTAGCATCTGTGCTGCCGCTCCTCGCTGCGAAGCAACGGATGACGCACACAAATGACTGGATGACAACGGACGCTGTAATCGCCTGCCCGGATCCCCATTGCAAATCGCAATTGAAGATTATCCGCACTGGCAAGCGAAAATTCAATCACTCTGAGGTGACTGCAGTTCAACTGAATAAGGACGGATAGCGACTGTATGATAATGGATAACATTGCTATACTCGTTCTATCATTGGTACCACTACGAACAGCAGAGGGATATTCTAGCTTCAGTGCCTCCAAATTTTCTGTTGCATTATATTTTTTGGCTATCGGCCCGTTCATCTTGCCATACGCGATTGTCGCAATCGCTTTTCCATAGTGACCCGATCGCAAATAGGAAGGTGGGTGGCATAGTAGTTCGATATTTTGGGACAAAGTAATTGACACGGTGTTGTCTCAGGTCCTATAGTTATAAGATCTCGTGATTTCTCTAAGGATATCAGAGTTCCCACTCCCGACTCTCAGTCGCTATGCTCACGTGCAGTCAGCTCAATGTCGGTGCTGGGCCAGAAATGGCTCAGGTCACCGACTGGGAAGTTAAATCGAATTCGCATCTCTCCAGCCATGATGACGAAGCACATATACCAACCCAACAAGGCCACGAAGAATATGATTGCACCGCCAGCCTTTTTGCGATTAGTAATGAGTTCGACGCCCCTTGTTATCTGTGAAGACACATACCTTTTGAAGTTTGCCAGCAACCTCATAATCGCCCCAGGACACCTTCAGATAAGAGCCAGCTAGGAGCCACGTCGCCGTTGCCGTAAGACTGAAAATGGTCGCCAAAACCGCATTGATCCTGGTCGTAAAGAGGAAGAACGAGAAGAATGCGAAACCCCATACTATAAGGTAGAGGCCTATAGCAGCGTTGTACTCTCTCGATGCCATGCCTGTCGGGTCATCTGGCGTGGCGAAGGGAACACCGAGACCGAGGGTCGGGAGCTGGAGGAGCCCAAACGATAGCCAAAATACAGAAAACAGCCCCATTACCATCATAGAGAAGAAGTTTCCCAAGATCCACTCGAAAATCAGAGCAAGGATCATCGTGACCGGCCCTACGAAGAAAAATATTCCCCTTTTCTGCCATTAGCTTACGTCAAGTATTTCGATAGGGGCGAATAGGTCACACATACGCCACAGGGGAAAGACCTGAGGTTCCTCCCCATCCCATTACGATCATTGCAAAGGTAGATGCCGATATGACGAAACTGGTGACAGTGAGCATCCATGCATCCTGAAAGGCCTCGGCGATGACTTACCCGATGAAGCCAAGTGCCGTTGGGTTAGCAAAGCGTTTGTTGTAATCACCGCTGCGGGGGACCTTGGGCGTCATGTAAAGCTAGGTAGAATATCGTTCAGCATTGAAGCCAAGACTTGGCCACACACAAAGTCCGTACCTTCTCGAACAGCTCAGGAGACATCGTCACCCCAGTGGGTGTTCGGTGCAAACCTTTCTCTTCGTCATGATTCGCGGTTGCGTAGGGTACGTGCTGATTAGCCATCTTGGGAGAGTTGCCCCTGGTCTTGGTGTTGTTACAAAGAACGTATTCAGCAGCGACTGCACGGAGTGACAAGACTAGTGAAACCGCATAAGGTCACGTCTTCGAGGGGCGTTTTTCCATCCCATCGTGTTTCTTTTGTACGAAGCGAGCTGAAGGTACCTGAGGTCAGAGGGCCCTGAATAGGGCGAAATGATAATGGAGGCCCAGGCCCGCTTCTGAATAGTATTGAAATAACCATTTCTTCCAGACCTGTAGAATTAATGGAGATACTTAAACCAGCCTCCGTACCGCCGAGAAAGTAAATCGGTGAGCACTATATGAGCGTCTAGTAGCCGCGTTGTTGCGACTCTATGTTATGATACGCAAGAGGACAGGGCAATTTTGGCGCGGCACTTGACTATAAGGGGATGAGCTCCTATCATAGTCCCAGATTATGTGAGTGTCTGGGTCATCGTTCATTGTCTCAATAAGGAATATTTAGTAGTACGTAGAGGGCCCAAGGGCCCATGATGTTGACATCGGTTGTCATTGGAAGCGGTTGATTTACCAATTAATCCCCCGCTTAAAAGACTCGGTAATGCATGTGAGCTTGTCACCTGCATCTCGGCAGTAGTCCCGAAGGGAATCCTTGCTTGATGCCAAGTCAGATCCCTCAATGGAACTCACATAGTTTTCACAAGTGGTGATTAGAGACCTCGGCTCTGTATTCACTCACAAACGTGCATGCCTAGAGGTAGCAGCGGCTTCTTTAGATGTTTCTCGCTCCAAGGTACACGTCAATGCTTGTATCTTGTGAGCCGTATCGGACTGCATGATGGACGGCACGACACATGGTATGAATGAAACCCTTTTTCTCACCGACCACATTTTAGGAAATGACATCACATAATGCAAACCTTATATATCCCTTCACTGTGGAAGCCTGCTTCTACTAGGTACATAGGTAGTATACATTTTTTTCAAACGAGGCGCTGACCTGTTTTGATCGTTCGATCACCTTTAACCTCTATCAGCCTATTGGTTACTCGCTTCTTGGCGCCTACTTACGACGCTGACTACGGAGTGACAGATGAGCTAGCTGTCCTATTTGACACGCGATATGCAGTTGGTTATGATTGTGCTTTTCTAATATATTCGTTGTTGCTCAGTGATTGCAGTGCTGTCCTTTGTCTGGAAATTTCCCTTTGATCATCATACCGAAGAACTTTCTGGAGCAAGTTTAATTATATTGGGGCTCCGGTGATTGCTCAGCGAGAAAGGTGCGCTACAACATTTTGGTGATGCGCCTGTAATCTCAACTGCAAGTGGTTGTGTGTGATTATAGTCTATACATAATGATAAGGATAGACGTGCCATTCACTGAACATGAAACCACACCAGATGATTATAAGATGTCTTCCAAGGTGTGATTCAAGGGCTCCGCAATGAGTCGGTCGACTGCTTGTAGGCGAATAGAACTTGACTCAACAAAGACTCGAGACACGCAAGACAAGGGACAGATAGAGAAATCAAGTCTAAGCAACAAAATATATAGATATCTCTTGAGTGGTATATTATATTAAAATTATATTGCACGCTGATAGTAAATATTTAACACAAGATGCAGTTCGCCTTGACTCCCATGATGCAAGTAATATTCCCATCAGTTTCATCAGTCATTAACTCACAACGACCGCACCAAAGACGCCGTTCTGTATCGGAGCACCAACGCTACCCTTCAAATAGCAAGCACCTCCAGCCAAGGCAACGGACATGCACCCCTCGCGCTTCGCACATGTTTCGAGGCACGATGTGAAGTCCGAGACGTAAGCCGGATTGGGAGAGGGCATGTCCCCGCCTGCGTGATCGGTACCACACTGCACGTTGAAGCGCGTTCCCGTAGACGCAGTGTACGTCTTGCCGTCATCAGCAGGGCAGGTCACCGCCACCGAGGTTGATGTGGGACGCGGTGTTGTTGAGGTGGCAAATGTTGAGGCAGGGTTGGTAGCGACCCGAGTTGTTGTCGTGGTGCTGGGTGACCCAGGGGTTGCAAGGCGCGCACCCCAGACTCCATTTAGCACAGGTGCATTCAGTTTAGATTTGAGGTAGCACGCGTTACCCACATAAGCCAAAGCAACGCATCCATCAGTGTTGGAGCAAGCGTCTAGACAACCTGCAAATGTGCTCGCTGATAAGCCCTTCAGATCACCACCGGCGAAGTCTTTTCCGCACTCGACGACAAAATCATCACCGCCGGCTGATGTATAGGTGGTCTGGTTCGAAGCAGGGCAGGAGATGGAAGTGACAACCGGAGCAGGGGAAGCAGTTGCGGTTGCAGTAGTGGTAGTGGTGGTGGTTGTTGTCGCCGCGGACTTCAGAATGGCCCCGGAAACCCCATTCTTTACCTCTGCTCCGATCGAGCCTTTGAGGTAGCAGGCGCCGCCGATATGTGCCAATGCGACGCAGCCATCCCGTCTTGCGCATGCTTCGAGACACTCCTGGTACGAGCCGAGTCCCAGAGCTCCAATATCCCCTCCTGCGTGGTCGGTTCCACATTGTAAGAGGAACTCTTCACCGCTGGAAGCCGTGTAAGTCTTGCCATCTGAGCCAGGGCAGGTTACTGGTGAGGATGAAGCCGTGGAAGCAGATGTTGTTGAGGGCGTGGTGGGGGAAGTGGATGTGCTAGAGGAGGTAGTTGTTGAAGCGACGATTTTAGCACCCCAAACACCTCCATTACGATTAGGCGCTCCGACAGACCCCTTCAAGTAGCACGACTGTCCGAGGTAAGCTACCGCACTGCAGCCGCCCGTTGTGCTGCATTTGTCCATACATTTGGCGAAGGTGGCAACCCCATCGTACGCCGCAATATCGTTACCCGAATAGTCAATACCACAGTGGACTTCGAATGAGTTATCTGCTCCAGATTGATAGATCGCTCCATCGGAAGCTGGGCAAACTGGGTTTCCTGGAGGAAGTGAAGTTGGTGTGTTAGTAACTTGTGTGGTTGTGGTTGTGGTTGTGGTTGTGGATGCAGATGTCGTGGATGTTGTCGAGGAAGTCAGCGAGGAGGCAGCAACTCTGGCACCCCAGACAGCTCCGTTCGGGTTTGGAGCACCGATACTTCCTTTAAGATAGCATGAGGCGCCAACGTACGCTACCGCCTTGCAGCCGGCGGTTGAGGCACACGCATCGATGCATCCTCCGAAGGTGTTGGCATTGAGCGCACCAATATCACCACCCGCGTAGTCAATACCGCAATGGACCTCAAAAGAGGCATCCGCAGATTGGTAGAGAGAGTTGTCGCTGGCAGGGCAAGCTGGACCTTTGTCAGGGGTCGTAGTAGGGCCAGTCTTGCTCGTGGTAGTTGTAGTTGTAGTTGTCTGCCCAAATTCAACTGCAGTCCCGTTGATGGCATAGAGAGTAAGTCGATTGCCAGCACCGCAGAGCTGAGAGTCGTCCCCGGCGCAGACCATGGAACAATCTGCACTAGCAGCCTTCGTGTTGCCTGGCGCGACGATGTCACCACAGTAGCACTCTGAAGAATATTCGGTAGCAAAGTATTTGTATCCCGAGCAGAAAGTCGCGCAAGCACCGTTGGTCATATCAGATGAGGCAGTTTGCTTGGATGCCAAGGCACGGGACGGGTTTGAGTCCAGGTAGCAACCTGCGTACTGATAGTCGCCAACCGTCGGCGGTGCCCTGGCTGGAATCACCTGGACTGGAGCTGAGGTTCCCCATATAGAGACACGATGGTTTGTACCACATCTCTGAGTGCTGTTGCCAGGACAAGTGGTAGAGCAGCCACGGTCTCCGACTCGCTGCGTGCCTGCGGCCACCTTGTTTCCGCAGTAACATTCTGATCCATATTCCATTCCAGCCAACTTATAGCCCTTTTGAGCACATGTGGAAGTACACAAGTCAACGGTGTTCCCGTCATCATTGTATAAGAAAGACCCGAGAGTTCGGGTGGTTCCTTCGTCCGAGAAGCAGCCCTGGTAGGTCATGCCGTTGTATGCGCCAGTGGGCGTATCTGAGGCAATTGTTTTGCAGGTTGCATCAGGGAAAGGGCTGTCGCCTTGGGCCTGGCGGGGGCAGTAGAAATCCTTAGCTCTGTTCAAACTTCCATCGAAGTTGTCATTAAACAGCCGAGCCCGGCCAGATGAGGAAGCAAAGGCGGCGCCGGCATCGTGGCCAGCTTCGATGTAATCTATCGTGTCGCAAGCAGCATCGGATGCTCCGCGACAGGTAGGCGGGAAGCTTGCGATGAAATTGAAAAAGCGTTCATCTCTGTTGCCGCCTTGGGTAAAGGGTGCGCAGTCACTCGAATCATCTCCAAAGTCTTGGAGTGAGCGTAGATAAGCAATCGACTTGGATTGGTAGTTTGCCCGCACAGCATCACCGCCTCGCGCAACTAGATCTGTGTTATATGACGGACTGTAATTGGAAAGACCATTGCGCCAGTCATCATAGACTGAGCATGTCGATGGATCCAGGGGACGCGATGTATTGAACCAAAGCCAGCTGTTCGGATTGCCGATCCAATAAGTGAGTCGCGTTTTGCCCAAGGAACTGCTCATGTCTTTGCTAACAGATGCGTAGCGCTGCACTGTCTGCGCCCCAGCCGAGTGGCCAGCAACGACAATCTGGTTGAGGTTGGGGTACAGGGTCTTATTGCCGAAATATTGGATTATCTGGTCAAGGCAGTCATATGAGGACGTGGCGATTTGCAGTCGAGGATACTGGTTGTTGTCCCCAGACATCCACCCAGAACCTTTCCACACCAACGCATTTGATGTCGATCCGTAACCGCCAGCCGGAGCCGTATAATCCCAAGGATAGCCTCTAACCTTGTCGTCCCCAGTCGGAAACATAGGGGCTGCTCTGCGTTAGCAAGACTGACCCCGGCGAGATTTGGAGAGCATTCACGAACCTATGATCTGGGTGTTTGCAAAGTTGGCGGGTCCATCGCTGTTCTGTGACAAAGCAGATAGAGCATTTGACATGTATGTGTCCGGGTCTCTGTTCAATCCGTGTACGATGAGAACCACTCTTTTCACATCAGGCGTTTTGAGTTTTTGGCCATTCCCATTCTGAGAGAAGTAGTTCAACTGTGAAAATGTTCGACCTTTCTTGTCTGGTGCTGGAATATTAGATAGGTCGCTTTTGAAAACGATCGAGAAGGGCTCTTGTTTCACGCTTACCGGTTATCTTCCAGAACACCTTCTCAGAGCCAGGCACATTGGACATCTGGTTGTCATAAGGTGTGCCTTGGTACTGTTGGGCCGCAGCTGTTCCCAGAAGGGTCAGCGACAGTAGGGATGGGAACCACATGTCGAATAGTCGGCCGGCCTCACAGCCTATCCACGAATCTTAGAAATCGACCAGATTGTGACTTGAGAGCGTCCCATCCCCATGGGTCTTGATAGCCGGCACCACGAAAGATATATGACCCGGCCAACGACAGTGCCCAAGCCTCGCTGCTCCATGGTCGCACGAAGATGAATAAATCTGCAGGCCTAGACCCCAAGATCTGGATGCGATCGTGAATCTAGATACCATCTTGGGAGGATCAACCATGCAGCCGGTAGCCACTCGCCCAGATTGGGTCGAGTGACCGCCAGAAATGGTCTTTTGTGAGAGAGCAGCTCCATCTGTTTCCCGTCGTGGCCCGTCGTGGCCCGTCATAAGCGTGTGCTAGAGCTTGTTGGCGCTGATCTGGGCAAATCCATGAACAGATAGTCGAGTCTAGCGCAGTTCGGGCTTGACACCAGTCGTCAGCCTCGACTTAGCGGACACGCTATTCCTATATTCTAGATCAATCGGGACGAATTGGCGAGCGCTGTGCCGGGCGTGCCAGCTTGCCATACCGTAGTTGAGCGGCAGGCCCCGTTCCCGACGTGCCTATGCCTGTCTCGCCTGTTGTCTGGCGTGCCTGGCATCCTGGGTCGCAAAGCTCTCGACTATTCTTGCTCTCATCGCCACGATGAACACAACATCCCTCGAGCAGGAAGCAATTCGCAGACCCTGATGCGCTAGCAGGAACTACTGTCTTGGCATCACTCGGGGAAGATTGGCGCAAATCAGCTCTCCGTCTCTCATCATCTTTCGTTGCTTGTGCGACCTGCTGCCGAACTTATGCGTAAATCACACACAATTCAGCAGATCTGGGCAGCTTGGCCGACCTCCTCGGACTGGGCTGTAGAATCTGTCACGTCCGAAAGGACCCCCTCCCGTTTCTGCTTATACCCTCAACAGTTGTCGTTTACTTATGACAGTTTCATCAGTGATAAACCGATCTCGGCATCTCGGTACCGGAGCATGTGTAAGTGTCGGCTAATGGAGCTCGTCCCAGAGCTTTTGACGGCACCTTTGCATCATGGAGTCCTTTTGCTGACGGTATCATCGATTTCCCCGACGACCAGACAGCCATGATGATGGACTTGATGTCCTATTCTCTATTTGCTCTCAACATTTGCTATTCCCTACGATCTGTCATCTGAATCTCGGATCCCAGGTCCCGTGGAATGTCAAAACCTGAATGATTAGGGCTGCGGTGAACTGTACCCCGGTCAGACAAGCGGCATTCATAATTTGGCCCAGTGACAACCTTGAAGAAGCCTTGTATTGTGATAAATAATATGGGCCACAAGCAGATAACAATGCAGGAACCCGAGGTCCACGTATCACATTATATCCTCGCATCCATTGCTCTACATATTAGAATATACCAAGTTATCCCCGTCCGATTGGCTCTTGCGTGATTTCCACAGCCATCGACTTCGGGGCTTCCGCATCTTTAACTGGCTAGGCTCAACCTGCCGCAGCTGAAGAGATTCGCGTGACACCCGCACAGTGATATTGTTCGCAAACTCCTGCATTCCGCGATCGGTCGTGAGGTCAGCCACTCTGTCTGGCTTCACATTGGCAGCTACAAGGTTGGAATCAACCCAGGTCATGCCTCCGGGTCCATGGAATAGAAATGTAAGAGGCGATCCTTTCCATATAGGCAGCCTTTGACGATAGGTCGAGATAACGGTCAACAAGAAGAAGAGCAGTGTCAGACCAGTCAATACGGCTGGTAAGGCAACCCAGTCCCAGTTGACCTTCACACAGATTGAGTTGTGGTATTCTTGGCCGACGGCACGTTTGCTATGGGAGGCGTGCCCATGCGTACGGATCCACAAGGTCATCGCATCGGCAAGCCTACCGAGAGCATTGTTGATGTTTTCCTCATCAACATGTGACGAGTCAAATAGGGAGAGAAGCTGCGTTGGGCCAGAATAGCTGGGCTGGTGTGCCCCGTTCGGGTACTCACGCTCAACAACTCCCGAGATGAACTGACTGAGAATGTACGTCCAGATGTCATCGACAAAAGACGCATCCATAATGTACAGACACTCGTGGGCCAGTAGCGACTGTGGAAATGCAGCGTCGGCTGGCGTGCCAACGCGAGGGTCGAATGTCACGTTGTATGGGAGCCAACGAGTATTGGTGTCTACTGCGTAGCCTGCTCCCAGGAGCTCCTTTCTCTCAGCGTCGTTGATGCACTTGGTGTCCACGACGGCGAGATAGTTTTGCAGGACAATGATCCCTTCAGACGAAGGTGATTCGCCGTATCCCCAGGTCGAATTCGCTTTGGATTGGTCGACCAGTTTTTCCCTTAATCGACCACTTTCCACATCAGCGGTATAGCTGCGAACGCAAGGCTGGAGTGAACAAGTAGCGGCGCCCCATTGCCGGCACCACCAGGTATTGTTGGACGCTGCATCAGCGCAGCCCGTCCTGTTGCCGTCGCCATTTGGATCATACGGGGTAAATGAATAGTCCGTTTTCGGAAGTATCAAAGCTAAATCGTTGCCTAAACTGATGGCGTTGATAGTGTTATTAGGGCTGGTCGTATCCAGACGGCGAGGTACTCGACCGACCCCGAAAACATTTTCTTTTGGCGTGGCTACCCTTCCACTTTGAAAATCGAACTCCCAGTGATAATTCAGCGACACAGGTGTATTAGCCGCTGTCACCGTGGTGGTCAGATTATACTCGGATATGCTTGCACCCTTGGGAAGTTCTGATTCATAACAGCTTCCAAGTTTTAATTTTCCATCTTGATATACCGTGCAGCGCTCGTCAATTTTGGTACTGGCTGACACATCCTCACAAACACTGCAGTAGGCCAGGCTACTGTATTCCGCGTCAAATGTACAATTACCTGTGCCGCAGGTAAAGTCTGAGAGATTCTGGGGTGTGTAAAAGCCCGACGCAAGGGAGCCCAATAGATCCGACGGGAAAGAGTTGGTGTCGTAGCTCAAATAATTCGTACGGGGTATGGATGCTGGTAAATCATCGTTCTCGAATCGCTTGCAGTCGACAGGCTTCGTCAATTGCTGAATGAACGGATCAACTGCGACGGCTGCAATGATGATCAAGGCTGCTAACGCGGTCAAAGGCTGACGGACATGGTATTTACAGAGCCACGAAAGCGATCCTATGGGACCTGACGCAGCGTCGCGATACCGAGCCACATCTTTCAGCGGCCGAGAGTGGAGGAACCAGCTCCACTGAAGCTGCCCGATTCCAGACGTCAGAATCAGTAGCATGCTCGCTTTCATGACAACGGCATATATAGAGAGCAGAGCGTTGATGGTTATCGAAAACGGCCATTGAGGCAGTGGCTGTCCATCGTGAGGGTAGAGCGTCGCCAAGATAGCGAATAGGGAAACCAAAAGGAGGAAACAGTTGGCTATCTCCCATGTCCAGGGGTTCCAATGACTTGATTTCCTTTCCGGCGGCGTCTGAGAAGCTTGGACAGGCTGGTAGGTAGAACTTGCACTCTTCAGGTACGCAGTGTTCGGAACTTGGTCGTGCGCGTAAGACACGCCAGGCTGAGTGTAGTATTCGGCGCCCCCATAATACGTATTGGAAACTGGTTGAAAAGCGTACTGTTCGTACTGTCCATGCTCAGAGAGCGGTGACGGGGTCCATTGTCGCACATCTCCCTGTGGATAGAGTCCATCTGGTATATTTGATCCCATTTGAAAATTGGCTCAGGAACACCAAGTTGCCAGACTTGGGCCCAAGAGATGGGACTTAGCTCTGTTTATCTGTACTGACCCAAGCTTACGGTAGGTAGGCTGACGAGTGGAGAGTTGCTAGGGTCCCTAGCAAGCCTTATGAAATCTCGATCACCATGGATCGCTTAACAAAACAAGGATAAGTATACAATCGTCACAATCGACGACACAGACGGTATTGTAATACAATAACATCAGCGATGTTTCCGGAGTACAAGACGTATATAGTTATCTTACCAGTTCACCAGGCGCCATTCAGATGGCTCGGGACGTTTTCCATATAGTGCTCGAGTGGCAACCAAGTCAGCATCCTTAGGCCGATCTGGTTAACGTCTCGCTATTACCTCCTCGCCGTGTTATACTAATGTTAGCCAATCATAGTTGGTCTTGTCATGCATCTGCGACGCTCTAAAGCTCAGCTAGCACCACAAATATCATGATAATCTATAAATAGACTTTTTAATTCTCGTCATAGGCCGCTCCCGCGCTCTTGTCACTCTCCGCAGCATTGGGCAGCATGATTGAGAAGCATGCATGGCGAGACGCAAATTTCCAATCACGCAATATAATTCTATCAAAGTTGTTTAGCTCAGCAATTCTTCGGTCGCCGTGATATCAATGGGATTACGTCAAACTCACTACCTGCATTGACTTGAATAGTCCCCTATGGTGACTGTCACGTATAACATACAACCTGGCAGTAATCTGCCCATGTTCTCACATCTTACCTAGGAACCGTGAATTTCTGGCAGTTTGAGCTTTCGGGCAAGATGCAGTCTATACATCTGTTCTCAATGAGACTATTGGCTGAGATGTCCCCTATCACCGGCTAAATATGGCAGTAGGATAGGAAATATAGCTTCAAGTGCACCCTATTAACTGGAGCAAGTTATTTCCTGCTGGAATCGAGCATCCAGTGATTTGGACGTCATATAGTTATCTAGTTTCGAGGTCTTCTACATGCAACGAAAAGTTGCGTTGTATCTGAACACAATGCTTAGCTCGCTGCTACTCAACTTCGTCCTCGCCATTAGCTTGCACGATGAGGTTGTCGCTGCAACTAAATGCACACTTCCAGCGACTCTCGATGCCCGGGGAAATGTCTGGAGAGAGCGGGCGCTTCATCCAACCTCACCATACCGGCTTCGAGTCGAGCAAGCCGTGGAAGCCATCGATGATGAAGAGCTGAGGCGACGAGCATCTCAAGTCTCTGATTTCGGCACGTTCATGTGGATGTCAGTAGCTCACGCAACCACCTCGGCAAGCCAGTCTAACAACAATAAAGAACATCGCCACAAGACATCCGGGCAATACCCGTTGTTGCGGACGAAGTACCCTGTGACGAAATTCTAGGGCTGGTCCTTGACAACCTCCCATATAAGGGTGTGCAACCAAACAGCCCCTCGCACGACTACGATCCAAAGACGGCAGACGACTACTCGTCTCTTTTCATCGAACGTGAGTCTGCGTCTGGATTGACCCTTGCGGCTTAAGAAATATGACCAACCATTTTGTGCATTTCGCAGCACTTGCGACATTGATCAGAGCTCATCCAACCGTCGCATTCGCGGTTATTATCGAGCCAGACGCATTCCCGCAATACTTCAACGCCACAACCTCATCAGAACCAACGCAGAGAGACATGAATCTCATACGCAGTTATAGCATCAACATCCCCGTCGCTCTAAACAGGCTCAATCTCCCAAATGTGATTATGTACTTTGACGTCGGCCACAGCAACTCCCTAGATTGGGCCCGACATCGCAATGAAACGGCAGATGCTATTATAGATGCCTATAATACTGCGCAAAAGCCAGCGCAGTTGCGGGGTTTCGCGACAAATGTGGCGAACTGGAATTCATGGTAAGTGAATCACTCGTAAAATTGACGTATATAGAGGCATCACAACTATGTTATAAGAAGCGTGGTGACTGATACAGAAAATAGGGACTTGAACCCCGGCGAATTCGCCCGCTCAGACGACTCGCGCGACATCCGGCCCAAGAATGAGCGAGATTTCCAGCATATTCTGTCTTCGGCTTTGAAAGAACGTGGATTACCAGACTCCGCGACCCATGCCATCGTCGACACGAGCCGTAATGGCGTGATAGGGCTGCGCTGGTCATGGGATGAGTGGTGCAACGTCGCTGGTGCAGGCTTGGGCGCCAGGCCAAGCGCGGACATGGGTGGCGATGTGCTCGATGCGTTCGTATGGGCGAAAGCACCGGGTGAGTCAGATGGAGCAAGCACTGAGCGAGGTGGAGATGATATAGGATGTCGTGCGAAGACAGCAGTCAAGCCATCCCCAGAGAGGGGTGAGTGGTTCCAGAAATTCTTCGAGGTGTTGGTTCGGAATGCGCGGCCGGAGATGTAAACCAGTCTCTTCCTTGAGCAAGTAAAAGCAAGAAATATGTATGAATGGATTTCAAGCAAGTAAATACCTCGGAGATACTGCACGTAGGTAGATAGAGCAAAGACGACCTGATGATCCGTGAAGGATCAAGGCTCCGGGTCAATATGTATTATATCTCTAATGACTGCCTCTGTCGTTTATCGTCTATCATCTATCGTCTCTCGTCTATTTTGTGTTCCCTAGATCTATGCCGTTCTATAGTGCTTGCGCAGTTCTCTAGGGTCAAGCCGAATGCCATCTCCTAATGTATGGCCCAAACCACTAACCATGCGCTCTCACGCGGCCGAAACCCAGCCGATTCTGAATAATCGGTATTCGCTTTCGTCCCCACGACCGATGCCCTTCGGCCGGGGAAAGACCTCCTCATCGAGAATCGCAAGCACACGGCCCTGGGAATTCCGACGACCATCGCATCCGTTGAACGACGCGCGCACGGTCCCGCTGATACCCTCGAATTTGCCCGTCGTCCGAACAGTCAACATCAGCCAGAAGACGCCATCAGGCTTTAACATGAGTGCCGCACAATCACGCAACCATACAGCATGTTCCAGGCTGTAGATCACATCAGTTGCCACTAGGACATCTGCTTGCTTTTCTAGTGGCGCAGAGAGATCCGGCAACTCCCAGTCGAGTGGTGCGGCCTGGATTGATGGCAAAGGCCCTTGCTTAGAGAGTGGGAAGTTCTTGGTGATATTGGCCTCGAGGTTCGCGAGAACATTTGGGTGGAAATCTGTGGCGATGATAGTTGGAACCGAGATATCCAGGCGTGGCAGAATCTTGGCTAGCGCAATTCCTACAAGGCCCGTACCAGCACCTAGTTCGACGATGCGTGGCGCAGAACCCAGAGATGTTCTTGTAAAATCGAGGCGGGCTGGGTTTGCACACATCAACTCGGTCAATACGAAAGCAGCGCCCCAGCTCTGTAAGCCAACATCGGTGTGGTCGGTAGCGTCTCTACCTGCTAGGCCATCGGTGAGCTGCACAGTGATGGTTTTGGTGTCTCCGTGTTTCGCAGCGTCACAGGTGTCTAGATTCAGCGTGAAGCGATAGTCTCTGGTGATATCGGCGTCCTCGACCTCTTCCTCTTCTCGACCGATGAGTGCAGCCAAGACACATGCAGCCTTGTCGATAGCGCGATGTCGCGAGTCATCGCTCTCGAAGCATGTGAGCTCTTCCGCGCGACCCAGGAACCCCGTTAGCCAACGCTCTGCGAAGGCGCGTTCGTAAGGGTCATCGCGAAGTTCGAAGACCTCCCCATCGTTGTCATTGTCGCCATCTATATCTGATGCATAGCCGGAATCTGCTGCTGCAAGGGGATCCTTATGCCCTGAGCTTGCCTGGAAAGACAGTGAGGTTGGCAACGGGCAATAAATGGCGCTCAGCCCCCCTAATGCATCAAAGATGCGGGACTCGCTCTGGTTGTCGAGTGAGCGGATGGCGGGCAGGCTGCTCGATGGAGGCAGCGGACGCCTCGCCTGGCTCATTTGAAGCAGACTGCCCTTCTCGTGAATGTCGGATGCGCTTGTTAATGAATGACTGAGGAGAAAGAGACACCAGAAGGTCTAAAAATTAAAACAGTTGTCATCTTTAAAAGAGTCGTGAGTGTGGGGCTTATCTTGAATCTGGACCAGTCGAAATGAAGCTATCGTGAACGTGGCCCGTGTGCACTAAAGAAACTAACTAGGCCCCGGATCACCAATTGTGGATTGGCCAATATTGCGACCCCGGACTGACTCATCCCATCAACTATGCATTTTCTGAGAGTATTCTGGTTGCAGGAAGATTATCACACGAAAATCTTGCGCTCACTCTGGAACAATGGGAGATGCGTGAAGAAAAGTTTCGTGGCAAATTGCATATAGGTAGGTATAGGTATCATCAGCTTCGCGATGCTCTCGATGAGCGGTGCGTATGTCAAGCTTTACACAAGCTTCGTCTCACCCGGACACAGGATGGCAAAAACTTGAGTTTTTTTCAAAATGTCGCTCAAACATAAGATCCAGTCTCACGGTGAACTTTTCGCCATGCTTCACTTCCTGCCCAGAGTGCCATAACATGCGCTGCTGAAAGACTAAAGCTCTGCCTACCTTGGGCTTGACATCCAGGAATGACGCCTCCTCCTTCTCTGCTGCTTTGACTTCTGTTTCGAAATCCTTCTGCCGCTTGCCAACTTGGCTCGTCCAGAACCGTGTCTCGCCGCCGCCGCCGCTTGTTTCGCCGTCAACACCATTCGGTGCATCATTCAGGTATATTTGACAAGTCAAGAAGCTCTTCTCGTCCCTCCCCGGGCGTGCGTAGAGGGCATCACAGTGCGGCTTGAAGTGATGGCCTGGCTGATAGCGCAAGAAACTCAGACGTTCATTAGCTTCTTTGATGCGCCAAACCGTCTTCCTGGCACCCATACTCGCTTTTAGATGCGAGGGGCCCGCGACGGTCTCAGCTAGCTTGTCGCCCTTCCGAAGAGCTTTCACCTCTTCTGGGAGCTGGGCAACAATTCGGGTATAGAGTGCCGAAGCCCATTCGGGGGAGAAGACGAGGATGTTCTGGCATTCGCGAAAGGAGTTGCCTTTGCTCAGGGTTTGCCAGTCATGCCCGGCAGCGCTCCGAAGCTGTGCACATTCGGCGGGGGTGAGCAAGTTGTCGATGGTCAATGCGAAGAATGAGCTGTAGTCTTCTGCCAGGGGGCTTTCGGCAAAGTTAATGGGCGTCACCACGACAGAGGATTTGTCAGGCCCAGACGGGGCGCTCAAGGGCCCATGGCCCTGCGATGATGGTTGACACATGGTGGTGGAGTGGACTGGTTGCCGGTCGGGATATCAACGTATCAAGTTGGAAACTCTCGCACTCTCGAGACTCTCAAGGTCTGCAACAACACGTGAGGAGATGGGATGTAGAACCAGTGTTTCATCCATACTGGTCAGATAAAGCTGCACTTCAGTACTTAACCAGCTCGGTAGCTCGGTAGGTAGAGCATAATGTGGAGGGCAACGGCAACGGCAACGTGTGACTCAAAGCACCTGGTGGGCATTGATTACTCACGCAACACAGCCTCGTTCTCAGCTATGCATCGCTGGCTGGCGCTGGAGCCTGAAGAGCCATTGGCATGACATCAATTGTGTGGATGCGTAATGGGTCGCGACAGATGTAGCTTTGTGGTGGTAGTGTGCGTGACGTACTTGAAACAGAGTTCGTCCGATTTAATTGATGAATTGCGTGGTTGCTGGTTTGAAGGCTGGGGGGCTGGGGGGCTCTGGACTGGGAGGGAGCTCACTGGGTCACTTCCAAGGTTCCAACAGGTATCGGTAAATACAGTGCGTTTTCGAGAGCTCATGGGCACGACGTACAGTGACTGGGGCATATACACTGTCCCCGTACCGCATGTCGAGCGAGGCGGGCCCTAGACGCAGCACCTGATGCCGTGCTGGACCTGCCCAGGCCAGGCGGTGGTATAGTAGGTAGGTACTTAGGTACCCTAGCGCCCCACAACAGAACCTATCCCGTCCATTTCTCACTTCTCATTTCGAAAAAAAGCCAACGAGTTTGAAACTCTCCGTCAGTAGAACGAACCTGGGTCCTGCACTCGACTTGGCTTGCGACAATCCGCAAAACGACATTGACGATCGACAATCCGCACCCTTTCCCCGACGAACAACTAGACTTTGCCTGGAGCAAGTCAGCATCTCATTCAAACTTCGATTTCCGGCGGTCCGACCTATTACAAAGACCCGATTGATCCCTCTTTGCGACCAGCACTCCGTGACGACCGCCACCTCGCGACATCTCACGTACTGGGCAACCGCAAACCGAGACCACCGACACGACTACTACCTATTGCACACACGTGCTGCTGCTCTTGCCATCCTCGGGCGACACACTGCACCTTCACCGTTGCAGCAACATCCTACATCTACATCCTCTGCCTGCCAACTCAGGCACAGCACTGTTTCCTCCTGTTCGAGCTCTGCCTGCCCCTCCCCCTCACTCCCACCCACCCTCCACTTTCTCGCCTCGAGGCCATCTCCAACCTCGACTTCGGACAACACCCTCTTTTTCGCCAACCATCACCTCGCCATCGCACTCCACACGCACACACACACACCCCGATAATCAACCCTCGCATAATCCTTCAACATGTCTGTCCAGGTTGATCTCACGACCATCCCCATCTCGCCAAATGGCGACAAAACCGACTCCCCCTCGGTCGACAACGACAAGCTTGTCACCGTGTTCCACGACAAAGACAACTTCAATGTCAAGCATCCTCTACAAAACAAGTGGACACTTTGGTTCACCAAGCCATCGAGCGGCAAGGTGAGTCTGTCTTGACTATTCCTGCTGTTCTCCGAACTTTGTTTAGCCCGCCGAGCCTCATCCAATGCCCGCGAGCTTAGTGCCATTGACTAACCTTTATTTTCTCTACGACAGGGCGACAACTGGAACGACCTTCTGAAGGAAGTCATCACCTTCGACTCAGTAGAGGAATTCTGGGGAATCTATGTGAGAAACTATTGACTTGTCCTGCACAACCAAAGACAACGTAGCCGTTACGTGGGAGTCAAATTGGCTGACATCTGACTTCTTACCCAATAGAACAACATTGCCCCTGTTTCCGACCTGGCCATGAAGAGCGACTACCATCTCTTCAAAGAGGGCGTACGGCCCGAGTGGGAAGATGTCCAGAACAAGCACGGCGGCAAATGGTCCTACTCGTTCAAGGACAAGCGAGGGGTTGATATCAACGCCATGTGGCTACAGACCATGATGGCTGCTATTGGCGAGACCCTAGAGGATGAGGATGATGGTGAGGTCATGGGCGTTGTTGTCAACGTCCGAAAGGCTTTCTTCCGTATCGGCGTCTGGACCCGTACCATTGGCAAGAGCATTCCCGGCCGTGGTGATGGCGATGTCGCCGGTGGCAAGGGCCGAGCTCCCGAAAAGGGCCAGAAGGTTCTCCAGGCCATTGGCAAACGCTTCAAGGAGACCCTTGCCCTGCCTGCTAACGAGCTCGTCGAGTTCTCCGGTCACACCGATTCTGCCCATTCCGGTAGCAGTCGTGCCCGCGCCAAATTCACCGTTTGAGTCTAGCCCAAAGATCGGAGGTGAGAGTCTTCCACTAAGGCGGCGAAGTATGTTACATGTCATAGTATCTCTCTAGCGGAGAGGTCTACAGTGGCAATGCATCATCAGAAGTGCGGGATACATACATACTATGTGCTATGTCGGTTGAGCAAAAGAACAGACATATATGGAAACGGAGATCGGCGACTGATACCTACGCTGCCTCCCTACAATATCGGCCTCTGCGGGATTGGAGTGGATGATACGGATATTGTATTTCCTATCTACCTAGGTAGGCAGACGATCGATGCGTCTGGCGTGGGTGGATTCGGCAGGAGATTGCTCACTTTTGTTTTTTTGAGACAGTAAGGAATAAAAAAAACCTGGAACAATCACATAATTTCTCAACGTGCCTCCCGAGTCTAATTCTGACATAGATATATGAAATTGTAGGGAGGGGCAACTTGGAAGTGACTGTGGGCATCGAAAGACCTTCAATATGCAATCCATCACGTAGTATCCGAATAGCTCGATCATGTGTACGTGTAGCTGATGTCTGTAAGCATTTAGGTAGTGATTGAAGCTGCAAATACCTGGAACCATGTGACGCTACCTAAGTAGTGTGATGTCAATGTCGGTGTACCGTTTTGCATATTACCTGTGATTAGACACCAACATATGCAATTTTTGTCTATCTGAGGCCAAAGCAGATGCTAGATAGCGATACAACAATTTTGGGGAGTGAGTTGGTATATTGAGAGGGTCGGTAGGTGGATAAGAAGGTAGGTGAGTAGGTAGGTATGTAATTCAGTAGGTATGTACAAGTCGCCGACTCGCACCTCGACCACCCGAGCATGGGAATCAAGTGCGCGACTGTCTAGGTGTAAATATACATGTGTTCCGGTTCACTTCCCCCCTCCCAACTCCGTATGCAAGTAGACGGATGCCATGACTCCCCCATCCAAGTTCTCCGGTCCGCGATTCTCAACCATCTAGCCTTCTTCCTGTAGTTTCAAGTTCACATCTCGTCGCCACTAAAGTCGTCTAGGAATACCTGGCGCAACAGGTTCTTCTTGTTTATCTTGCCCATGGCGTTGCGGGGGATGTGCTCGACGACCCTCAGCACCTGGGGGATCTTGTAGTTCGCTAGACGGCCTTTGAGGGCACGTCGCATGTCCATCGGCTTCCAGTCCTGCGGGCAGATGGTGCGGTCCTGGATGACGACGGCGCCGACCTTCTGGCCCCACTTCCCCGATGGCACGGCCAGGACGGCGCACTCGAGGACCTCCGGCAGCGATAGGAGCTCCCGCTCGACTTCGAGCGCCGACACCTTCTCGCCGCCTGACTTGATGATGTCGGCGCTCTGCCGGCCCAGGATGAAGTACATGGGCCCCTGGGCCCAGTCGCCGCTTGTGCCGCTGCCGGCAGGCGCGGGCACGTTTCGGCGCACTGCGACGTCGCCCGTCTTGAACCACGGGCCCTTGCCGTCGTCGCCGGCGACGAACTCCTTAGCGGTCGCGGTGGGGTTGGCCCAGTATTCGCGGAACACGTTCGCGCCGCGCAGCTGGATTTCGCCCGATCGCTCAATCACATCGGAAGGAATGAGCTCGTTGGTGTCGGTGTCCCAGAGGCGCGCTTCGACGCCGGGCAGTGGCCAGCCCACGCTCCCGTCCACACGATCGTCGTACTCCAGGCCGCAGGAGAGCGCCATGCCGACCTCGGTCATGCCATAGCGCTCCAGGAGAACATTACCTCGGCTAAGGTCCTTCCAGGCCCGCTTCACTGGGGTCGGGAGTGCGGCAGAGCCCGAAATGGCAACGCGCATGTGCTCGGGGCTGGTAGCGATGCGTCCGGCTTCTGCGAGCTCCGGAGACAACGACTTATGTGTGGAGAGTAGTCGTGTGTAGACGGTCGGTACCACTGTGAAAAAAGTGATTTTGTCTTTGCACATATGGGCAAATTTGTCCTCTGCAGCAGCGTCGTTGGCCTTGCCGTTTGCGTGCGCTGCTCCATTTGAAAATGGGGTTGAGGTGCCGCCTTGGGGCCGGACCACATCGTTTAGATCAGCAGCTAGCTGGCTGATTCTGGCAGTCTCTTGTGATGATAGGGTCGCTTCGGTCGAGCCATTTGACCCGGTCGCCAATTGAACGATTCCATATAACTCGGCGGCTATTTGGCTAATTCTTCTCGTATCTGAGGGCGATAGACTTGTGTCTACGCTTACGGGGGTCGTAGCGCCCGTGCTGCATGCTTCCGAGACTGTGCGGCTCAGAGCACTCGGCAGAGACAGGTAGGAAAGTGCCTTTGTAGCAGAACTTGTGGTGCCATTAGAAACGTTCCCAGCCTTGACGGACTCGAGGAACGGGTTTGCAAACCGCCGCCAGACAGTATCCGCATTGAACGGGAATAGAAACTCTATTGTACTTCCCGCAAGCAGAGGGGTGATGATGCCGTTGACTGTACCATGAATATGGTGGAGAGGAAGAATATGAAGCAGCCTGTCTTGCGGGGTGTATTTCCACGTCTGGATCAAGGCGACTGCCTGAGCCGTCAGAGCAGTTTCCGGGATCAGGACGCCCTTCGGTCGCGCTGTCGTTCCAGAGGTATATAACATCATGCCAGCTCCTTCGGTATCGGTGTCTTCGGTGAGCGTAACCGTCTCGAAGACGGTGTTGTCCTGGCCGAGCCCCAAGCGCTTCGGCACCTCGATCGACCTGAGGGTGGGCTTGAGCTCGGGCTCCGCATTGGGCGAAGTCTCAGGCCATGGCGTCTTGAGGACTTCAGCCGCTTTCGAGGCGAACTTGGCCGAATGAAGCAGCAGCGAGGCCTGGGATTGCGTGAGGATGTACTGCAGCTCGGGGGCAGGGAACGGAGGCGAGAGAGGGAGCGCGATTGCACGCGCGGCGATGACGGCAAGGAACGTCACTATTTTGCATAAGTAAACGAATGCACTGTCTCGTTGGCGGAACTGCGTAATTTGCATTGGATATAGCCCGTACCGACATAATCATAACTATTCTCTACGAGGAAAGCAACGCGCTCCCCGCGGATGTCCGTCTTGCCCGCGGCTTGGTATATGTGGTCGCGTGCGCGGCAGACGTCCTCGAGCAGCTCGCCATACTTGAAGGACCGGCCGGAGAGACAATGGGCAACAGCAGTGGTGTTGGGATCATGCCGCGATATGGCCTCGAAGAGAGGGAACTTGGGCAAGGTGAGGGTCGACGCCATTCTTCTGGTCGCAGGGTGAATCGCACTAAAGGAGCGTCGAAAACATGAAGAGACACTTGGCCGAAGTCTGGCTGTATAAGTAGCGGATGCACGGCCGGCGACGAAGCTGGTATTACTATGACAGGGACAACGGGAACGCGAGGCAATTGGGGCAGCGGTCAACGGGTGGAGCAGCGAGGGTTGGGAATGGAACCGGCAGATCGTCGAGGTCGAGGAAGCAGTCAGCAACGAAAAGTTCGAGGTACAGACGGTCAGACGCAGCACTCCCCCACTAAACAACCACATTCCGGGCTCGGGTGGGCAGAAGGTGGGCTGCGCGCACGCACGCGGATCGGTGTCAGGTTCAGGGGGACGGACAGCTAGGTATGCAGTCGACCCAGTTTGCAGTTTGCCAGTGCTGCTGCTATCAGGCTGCTGTGAGCAGGCTGTATGTAGGCAGTCCCGTCGTTGTCGAACTTGTCGAGCCTGTACCTGGTCCTGATATGGCACGGCGTGTGCGAGGTGGTGAGGTACCGGTACCTGCGTAATATGATAACAATTAATAGTATATGACGGCGGCTTTGGCGACGACCGAGGCGGGCGATGGTCCAAGAAACTAGGATGCTGCACAAGGCCCTTTCATGCTGCCAAGAGTGTTTAGCCTGCGCAGGAATGGAAAATAGTTAAAGGGCCGACGAATAGGAGCGGATCCGCGTCCAAGAAGCAGATAGTGACATAGTATTAACCCGTCGAATCCATCCGTGTAAGCCGTGACTTCATCTGCGACGCCTGTGCCAGTCGATCCCAAGACAGGGTACGGATGGGACATTGCACAATATACCTTAGGTACCTGCCCAGGATCCAGTCGTGCCTCGTACAGTAGGTGCCTGTTACCCTGTCACGCCTGTATGGGCAAGCAAGACGGACTTACTTTCGAGGTCAGTGTTGTGTTGTGTTGTGTTGTGTTGTGTGTTGAGACTGACTCGACGCTTGGCGGGGTTACTGGCATGTGGGAAATTGTGGACATGTTCATTCGACTGGCAGCTTCGAGCAAGCCTGGAGCTTCGGCCTTAGAAAATGTCCCTAGGGCCTACTAAGCCGATTTCCGGGGATGGTCCGGGTCTCTTAGGGATGTCAATAGTCATAACTACAAGGGGTTAGGTTAGGTAGAGTCGGCTAACGTTTTTGCTATTGATGTGCTTAGTCATCGCCCAACCAACCGCCAAGAGACCGCGCGCGCCAACCCTTTCGGGGTGCCGACCCAACCATCCGGTACCTACTTACTCGTATTGGAGGGTCGGAATCCGTCCAGATACCTATCTTGAGCCTCACTTGTATATTCGATACCCTGACATCAGATCGGATCCACGAGCCACGCGTTGCATTAATGTTGCGCAGAACTGCGGTCACAGCTCGAGCCCCGGCTGTGCCGATCGGAAGAACTCTGCCCACTCTGCTATTCCCGCGACGTCTGCTGGCCACTGCGACAATGGCCTCTGATACCCCAATGGAAGATGCCATTCGGGCCAAGGTGGGACCCCTTTTTTTGTCTGTCTCGATCTCATACATGCTACCTACCTAGGTAGTCTACATGCCATACCATACCACTGTAGCATTGAACAAAACTGCACCCACGGGTCTTTCCTTGAAATACACTACCAACGACCCGATGCGCTGGGTTAGGCAATAAGCTGCAGAACACGGGAGAATCTCAATGTCTCTGAAAACAGACAACGCTGACACTCGTGACGTTGCATAGGTCACCGAGGCTTTCAGCCCGTCACGCCTAGAGATCTTCAACGACTCACATAAGCGTAAGTCACACCACCTATTTTAATGCTGCACGCCTCGACTTCGTTCCTTCTCATTTTGTTTGGGAAAGCCTCTCCCCCAGCCTGCCCTTTTCAGTTTCATGCCTGCCTGGCCCCTGACACCATGCTCATAGACGCCCACCACAAACCCATGCAAGGTAGCACTTCAAGAGAGACACACTTCCGCGTCGTCATCACGTCCGAGTCTTTCCGGTCAACGATGCAGCCCGCTCGCCACCGGCTTGTGTACGGCCTCTTGCGCGATGAGATGGCAGCTGAAGGCGGCATCCACGCACTACAGCTGCGGACTTTGACGCCGGAAGAGGAGGAGCGACAGAAGGCCAAGGAAAACTCTTAGATCCAGGGATACTTAATACCAACTCTGTTTTTCATGAAGACACTGGAAGTGCTGGAATGACCGAGGGCTCGCTACCTACATCTGCCGCACTCATGGTCTTCCTATTTGTACCCCCTGGCTGGCTCCCTGGTGTGAACTTTCCACACTATATGAGCTCAATTTTGAGCTATGTGCATTTTTGTTAAGATTGGGGTCGTGTATCACGGCATAATTGGGATACAGATGTGGGATATTGCCTTGCAGATACCGTGACTTAGATAAATCGGGTTGGACATAAATGAGATGGCAGACAAGGGAGATGACACATCAGAAAAACACGCAAGTTTAGTCTCATGTAAGCACATTGCCTGATTGAAGAGGTGTGGCGCAATTCTCTTATCCTTGAGATGGCAAGCAAAAATAGAGTAAATCTGTCTCGCTATGAAATTCTCGCAAAGGTCGAAAGCACTTTTGAGGGAAACCTTGCTCCACGATTAACGTCCAAAGTAGTCAATAGCTAACCATACTGCAGATTCGGAGCTCGGCGTCCGTTTCCGCATGTTAGTGCCGCTTTGGCTGAGTAAAAAATGGGTATCAAATTCCTGACCGAAACCCCATGATGATGATGCCGATCAACTCCAGCATATATACCTATGCATCCATCTTCATAACCTCGTGGCCGTCTTTGTAGAGGGCACTATTTCTTTGGCCGTTGAACACTGTCGGCTACCGGAGCCGAACTCGCTATACTGTCTCTTTCTGCCATTCGCTGTTTGAAGTGTTTCGCCAGCTTGCGCCTGCGCCTCTCCTCCGGGTCTTCGGTCGCCTTCGCACTCCTCTTTGCTGTCGCGTGTCCTGGAGCAACCGAGCTTCGGGAAGAATTATTAGCCCGTGCCGATAAGTTGCTCGTTGTGCTACCCGAGTCGGACAAGGTTCTATTGCCACGACCAGGCGCAACCGAAGCAACCCGTTTCGTTCCCTCGGAACGGAGATCGGTAGCGGCGACCCTCTTGAAATGCGTCGATTCCGAGATGGATCGCGTCAGCGAATCTCGCTGTTTCGGTCGGCCCTCCAATGCATTGGATGATCTGTGGTCTGATATCCGTCGGCTGCTGGAAAAAGCAGACATTCGTGGTTTCGGAACTGGCGGCAGCGTAGGGTTCTCGACTTCGTCATCGACTATTTCAACTACGTTTCGCATAGGCTCTTTACCTTTCGATGGTGCATGCATTTGGTGATGTGACGAAATGCGGGTAGATGGGTCATTCAGGCTACTAGACGCCAGGTTGTCGTTCGACCCTTGACTGGACGTGATACCTAGAGCAAGCCGTGCTCTATTTAACTCTTTGGGATAAAAATTGAGGATTCCCTGTAAGTTGTCACGGGTGACAACCCGTTTTGTGAAGATGGGGTCATCGTCAATGTCATTGTACCATTCAATCGCCCTCAGAGCCTTTTGAGGAGGCTGCGCCTCATCGCACTCTCTGACGTAAGGCAGGTATCCCTCAAACCAAGCTCGAATGAAGTCGTCATATAGTGACGTTCGTATTCTACGAACCTGCAGCTGGATATAGATGCATGCTGTAATGAAGTCCTGTATGCCCCCGTCGTACCTTGGATACTTGGTTGTGTAAAAGACGAAAGGCGACATCCAGGTTTCCGGCGCTGCGGCGGGAGGAGCCATAGGGCGATTGAGAGGTGCGGGTAGCTTGGGGGGGTGGACCTTCCGTGACGGAGTAACCGCTACTTGTACGGACGAAAGCTGGGGCGGCGCCGAAGGGCTGTGCTGGTCTGTGAAGCCAATATTGGCGGTAGGGACTGGTATTTGGCCTGGTCTGATATCCTGGATTGCTGTCTGTTTTTCACTGTCTATGTTCCGAAGTCGATCGTCGGCTGTAGATGGTACTATTGACGAGGATGTGTTGTGTGTAGACAAGGAGCTCTCTGCGCCTGCATCCGTGCCTCCACCAACAGCAGTCACGGCGACGTCTTTCGCAGGCTCTGTATTGGTATGCAGGTGTGATGACGAGGCCGTTGGCTTAGGACCTTGGTATAGATTACCCACACGCTTGTAGGCGGCGGGCTTCCGGGATTGAGGCTTCGGTTGCGAATCCATTCTCGCCGATTCACTTGTGGAGCCACTCTGCAGTGACAGGTCGAGTGTGGAGGGCACAACTTGCGCCGAGGGAGGTGTTGCTAGCATTGGCTGGGCAGATTTGTTGATGGGTTTAAGATCGTAGGCAAGAGCGACTGGTACTTCAACCTCAAGCTCATCTTCGAGGCCGTGGCTCTCCTGCGACAAGGAAGGGAGACTGGTCTGCGCTGCTGGTGAAGTGGGGAGGGTTGGCTTTAGAGGCGATTTCTTGGGGAGCTGTGTGTCAAATGGCTGGCTTCGTTCCTCACCTGGCTCCTCGCTCGGTTCCCGGGGCTTCGCATCCCGTGGAAACCGATGGGAGTCAGGGCTTTGTGACCATGGTATATGCTCACTGCGAGCTTCCTCCTCGTCGTCATCACCAGCTTCATCGTCCCCTTCGCCCCTGCCATCGTCGTGGATAGGTGCCGAGAACGTCTTTCCTGATGGCCCGGGAATTACACGGTCGACTTCTGCACCATCTGCTGCTACATGTGCTTGAACACCAGCTTTGTCTGATTCGAGTGATGGACCCCGCCGGCTATATGAGTCTTTCAATTGCTCCAAGACCTCAGGCGGCACATTGATAAAACCATTGGTCCGCTGGCTTAGTTTGCTCGCCCACGAGTATCCATCCAACAGTTTCTTTTGGGCGCTGGGAATCTTGACAAGTACACGTCGGATTTTGTCATCGTCCAATGCGCCGGACGGAGATGAGCCCGGGCCAGATGAGGGAGCGTCGGGGGCGGCGACGCCCGGCCCAACGTTACGTGCCATGTTTCGCGCCTGGCAGGAATGCTGATAGATACCACGCGGGTAATCAGCACTCGATTTGTGAGATACTGCTTGTCGGACATGACAAAAGGTGCATCGCCTTAGAGCCAATAATTGTTTTTGGTCGCGACTGCATCGGGGATTTTACATATTACGACCGGGATCGGATTGCTGATGGTAAAGCAAAGCATCAAGCACTGATGACTGATTGATAACTGTGGGATGCCTGCCCAGGGGGCCAGAGCTTTTGGTGTTCTCAGGCAGGCCCCAGGCACCCAGGACGCGGGCTGCGAAAGACGCGAAAAGCTCAATTGCGGGGACTCCGGGATGGATGCGAAATCACGTGTTTCACCAGTCCCGGCAGTTGGAGTCCTACGCACCTGCCTCGATCCACCAAAATGTAGGGCGGCTGCCTAGTTGCGCATAGCTGACGCTCTACCTACCCTCGCTACCCACTAGTTGCCAATAGCATGGCCCACCCTCTTTAGGTGCTCGAGACCTCAAGTAAGTCTCGCCCAGAGATGGGGACTTGGGGAGGCGTGGGGAAAGCACAACTGAATAAAGTGGTCCTGCCTCCCACCTGCGTCACCAAACCACGCCCACGTACATACGGCCAGACAGGAGGAGCTGGAAGCCTCTTCTCGTTGCATGTACCTACCTCGTCTTACCTAAGGTACTCGGGTACCTGAGCGCAGGTAAGCAAAGGCTTGCTCTCTTTCTCCACGTCTTGTCCCTCCCCCCCTCCTCGCCTCCCACTCTCTCCCTCCTTCGCCTTCGGCAGTCCAACCTACAACCTACGGATCGAGAGATGGGCGTTCTGGGCAACTCTCGCGTCTATGCTCTGCTCATGCTTTGTACCTGACCATCGCCACGCCTTAGCACACTCTTTCCTCACGATTTTACTCGGTCTACAGCGCGTTTTCACTTGCATAAATGCAAGTGGTCGGAACAGCTCGCCTGCCCAGCTATCCGCTCGCTCGCACGGCAAATAGTCATACCCCTAAGCATCCGTGACGCTGCAGGGAGAGAGGCAGGCTCACAGAATATAATATCGCAAATACACCCCTTGACAATGACGTAACATTGGGCGTCGAGCACCGGAACATCGAACATGATCGCAAAGTGGTCAATGAACCAACTCCAGTCGAGCCTCGCGTTCGAGTTCTTCTCGCAACCTTCGTGCAGCCTTCGATTTCCGTGGGTGGGTTTGGATTTAGGTCCCGTGTGTACCAGTGGCCAGTTCCACGCCGGTAGCCATGTCCGGGAAGAAGCCGCTGCCTTCGCCAATGTCACCGCCGAGCGTCAAGTCCCACAGTGAGAGATCGCGCCGTCCGTCCACATCCTCTTCCGTCGCTGCGGCTGTTCTCCAGGTCGACAAAGAACATCTCGCCCAAGCCCTTGACAAGATCCACACCTCGTCCAAGGAGGAAGGCGTGCTGACCACCTTTAACGACCTGGCCCCGCCACCCGAATCCGTTACCGCGACCGAGAGCAAGGGCTTCAGTGGTGATTCAGTTCAGCATGGCTTCAGCGGGCTATACTCTCGATTCAAGGAGGCTGTAGGTGTCAGTGGAAACGACAGGGACAAGCCTGCGAATGGTGCTAGTGGGAAAGACAGAGACAAACCTCCGACGGCCAAGGTACCAGAAAACCTAGACCTCCCTCTCGCAGATCCTGCTTCTGCTTCCCGGAGGAGCCAAAGCACAGCCCCGGACAAGTCGAGAAACAGTGTAACTTCTCTGCCGAGGGTGGATACAACCATTTCTGATTTGGCCAACAAGTCGTCTGTTGCGGAGCCTACGGAGCCCAGCGTCGCCATCCTGTCAGGAGTTTCAGCGAGCGAGAATCAGGCACAGCAATACCTGACTGCAAAGGCACCCTCTACCGGCAACGTGGCAAGCGTGCCATCCTCGAAATCGGCCTCGTCGAGTCGTCAGAGTATCCCTCATCTAATTAAACCAGCTTCGAGTATAGCGACTGCAAATGTTAGCAACGTTAGCGTCTTTCGAGATGCATCACGACCAGGATCTTCTCGAACTGAGGAAGGATCCAGTCGAAGCAGCCGCAGGATTAGCATTCCCAAGGGGGATGACGGCCCAGCAGTCAAGTCACCGGTCCATGGTAAGCCCATGGGTCCGTCTGAGCTAGAAAAGTCGTCAGCTTCTGGTCGCTCACGCCGTGACGATGCGTACAGTGCAGATGGTAGCACTGATTCAACAGTCAGCCCCGCCAAAAGTCCCCTTATAGCCATTCCGGGGACAACCTTTCCGCACGCTGCAGTATCCAACTCGAGTTTGCTCAACGTAGAGACGAGACCGACCGCGCGGTCCACCTCCCGACGACCAGCAGTAATCGATCGCATTGACCGATCCAGGGTATCGGAAAGCAATTCGAGATCTTCATCGATATCGCGTGGAACGGCAGAACCGAGCCCAGTCAACACTTCTGCTCACAACAGCGTCTATCATGCATCTTTCAGTCACGCAAATAAACACGAACGAATGAAATCGGGAGACTATAGGATACCGGGCACCACAGTGGACGAGGGCGCACCAACCGAAGTTGTCAGTGCGAAGCTTGAGTCAATGCGCAAGCAGGTGTTGAGTAAACAATTTTGGATGGCTGACGAGACCTGTAAAGAATGCTTTTTGTGTGGCAATCTGTTCTCGGCTTTTCGCCGCAAGCATCACTGCAGGACTTGCGGCTGTATTTTTGACAGTGGATGCACGTCCCTCATATCTGGCGAACCGTTCGGTGTCCAAGGGACCTTGCGCGTTTGCAAGACTTGCTTGGGTATCATTTCTCAGAGGCAAGATGGAAATCTTTCAGACGAATCGGCCGACGACACATATCTACCAGCGATCTTTCGGCCCAATCAGCCAAAGATTGTTCTCCCTTCGCCGTTGATGAGACATGGTCGCGATGATTTGGGCTCGGAGCGAGCAGACGACAATAATGCTGACAGCAGATCAATGACCACGCCTATGATGGCTATTCCTGCAACGAGACGGATAGGAGAGTCGTCCAATCGAAACTCTGCTGTCCTGGAGATTGACAGTCCACAACTAAGTCGGCCAAGCTCCTCAAGATCCCTGCGATCAATAAACGCACAACGGCCACAATCTTCTGGCCATAGACGGCAGCTTTCAAAGCACAACATTTGGAATCGCCTGAAACCTCTCCCCAGTGAAAGGGTTCCTTTTCGAACATCAGCCAGCGAAGAGGCAGCAAAAAGGCCCGGTCTTCCGGCCTTCCACGATGACAATGTTATTGACCCTGATCTAGCTCAATACATGTCCGATGAATCCAGCGATGACGAAGAGATGAGTATTATGGGGACGATTACAGGCAATGATCAGCATTCTATCTCTGGCGAGCACGAACGGTCTAACTTTGGCCCATACTTGGGAGCTGGGCGAAGGATTCGCACCAGAACACAGGCAGAGAAAAGCATTAGCGGCTTCAGTTACACGAGCCGTGGTATGGATGAATATTATCCTCGGTCCACAAGACGGCGGAATATGAGCACTACAAGCGGGCATCAATTGCATATCATGCGCTCGCCAAGACCAAAGACGGCTACTATCAAAGGCCCATCTAACTCGACGGAAACCCTTCCCTATTTTGAATCTGGCACTAGTTCAGCTCGTCTGACCCGAAGCTCGTCTATGAAAGGTGAAAAAGAACCTCGTCTAGAACTCAACCCTGCTAGCATGATGCACGTTCGCAAGCTCCTGCGCCAACTCTTGATGGATGCTGATATTCACAATGTCGCTGCTTGGGAGAAGGCCCTGATTCCAATTCTACTGAAGTGTACCTCTTCTGTAGATCCTGACATAGATGGCGGAGACGACATAGATATTCGGCATTACGTCAAACTAAAAAAAATTCCAGGCGGCAGACCCAGCGATACCACGTATGTTCCCGGCGTTATATTTACGAAGAAATTGGCTCTAAAGACTATGCGACGCCGGATGTCCAGCCCACGAGTTGTAATCGTCTCGTTTCCGATCGAGTATCAGCGCCACCAACATCACTTCATGAGCTTGCAACCAGTCATCGAACAAGAACGGGAGTTTTTGAAGCAACTAGTAAACAGAATTGTTGCCCTTCGGCCACAGTTGCTTCTTACGGAGAAGAGCGTATCAGGGCTTGCACTGCAATATCTTTCCGAAGCAAGAATAGCAGTCGCGTATAACGTGAAACAATCAGTCCTCTCTGCTGTCTCCAGATGTCTAGAAACCGAAGTCATCTCATCGGTCGACATGCTTGCGCTTCCTCCAAATCAGTTCCAAACAGGCAAAAGTACAGGCTTCGAGGTCAAGACCTTTGTTAACGACGAAATTCCTGGTGGTAAAAAGACATACATATTTCTGTCTAGCAATCAAGAGGAACTAGGCTGCACGATCGCCCTTCGAGGCGCACCAACATCAACACTCGCCAAGCTGAAGCATATTACTGAGTTCATGGTATATGTCGTCTATAACCTCAAGTTAGAATCGTCCCTTATGCGTGACTCTCTCATTCAACTCCCCACCACGGAAGATATGAGTAGCAACCCTACCCAACAATCTCAATCCTCGGACGAAAACGCTCCATCGATTGGAGCAACTGACACTGAGGGATCAAAGCACCACCAAACAACAGCCTCTGTCATGGCGACTGAGGATCTCATTGCAAGCCAGGCTAGCGACATGTCCGCATATAGTACCACCGAGTCACAAAATGAGGCTGCAACCGAGGAGTCTTCCTCCCAAGCCGACGACTCCACGCGCAAGCTGATATCCCTTCACGAAACGCATGCTCAGTCTTCACATGATAGTGTTGTTCCCGAAGACGTGCCTATGCCTACCTTTTACAGTGATATGGTTGCGAAATACGAGACCAAGGTTCTCTCTGCTTCGCCATTTGTGAAATTCGCTCAGCCCTATCTTCTGATGAACGCAAGAGCCCAGGAGCGGAGACTGGTGCATCTCAAACGGCTTCGAGATCAAGACATCATTGAAGAGCGGGGTGATGAAGAGAAACCTAAACCTCGCAAATTCCAGCTTATCAAGCCCGAAATGGTGCATCAGATCGGCCAAAAGGCTCCTCGTCACATCATGGAAGTATTACATGCTGTGCACGATGCGGAGTATGACAAGGCTCTTTATAACTACAAGACGCAGACCAGGTCTTGGGAGAACTACATTCAAGGCAATCTTGACCTGTTTGATCCTTACGCGCATCAAAACATCGTGGTGCTGCATTCCGTTATCTGCACTGAAACTAAAATTCCTTGCGTGGAGCCGCAACTCATTGCGCTTGGATTTTATGATGAACACTCGGACCGCAATGCCAGCATGGATCCTGATTGCACATTGGGGCAGTATCTTGAAGATGTGTGTTACGGTGCAGAATCGACATGCACGGCAAATGGATGTGATCGCAAGATGTGCGAGCACCATAGGACCTATGTCCACGGTGAAGCACGTATTACCGTCTTCATTGAATCCGGGACAAGTGACAAGTCTCGAGAGGAGGGCATCACGATGTGGAGCTATTGCAAAATCTGCAAACGGGAGACGCGCGAGATGGAGATGTCCAGATTCACCTGGAAATACTCGTTCGGCAAGTATCTCGAACTATCATTTTGGAGCCGCGGTACTCACCTGGTCAGAGATGAGAGCTTGGGAGGCTGGAATTGTCCCCATGATCATCATAGAGACCACATACGTTACTTTGGTCTGGATGACAAGATCGTCCGAGTGCACTATGACCCAATTGATCCACTCGAGATTATTGTGCCTCGTGCCAGGATCACATGGAAAGTCGAACACGATCTGAATATGAAGAACAGTATCCTGGCCCACTGTCAAGATAGATGGACGCGGTTCACTGCCTCTGTCAAAGCTAGGCTTAAGGCTATAAAATTGGACAAGATCGTCCCAGAAAAGGCCGAATCTTGCAAAGCCGAGATAGAGAGATTGACTAAGAAAATTCAGGACGAACATACGTCTCTCATCCGCAAGCTACAGGACAAATACATCAACTCGAGGTATTACGAGGTCATTCCCTTCAACATAGTACTCCGCGAAATGCTAGTCATGGTTGGGGATTGGGACGCCGCTTTTTCCCAGTTTGAAGCGGACTTCCTTCCCTCTGATAAGGATATTAGAAGGCTTACTATGAACCAACTGCGTAAGATGTTTACAGATGATCTCAAGGAATCTCTGGCCAGCACTGAGGCTTCTGCCGAGGGAATAGAACTCTCTGAAAAAACCAGCCAGCAAGCTATTGCAGAAGTTGATTCGAGAGAGGGAACACAATCTACGAATACGAGCTCTGAGAACTCTCAATCCGAAGCCCTCCAACCCGAAGGCGTTGATGCCCGCGTCGTCACATCTCAAGAAGCCACCCTCATATCTGCACCTGATACAATACTTGAGCGAATTGAGCCGTTGGACCTAGCCACCTCTAAGTCCTCTAACCAAAACATTCTATCCCTCGATCAGGCTCGGGAATCTATACCAGCTACCCCAGCACCGAACACAAGCAGCGCTGTGGCACCGGGTGATACACCAGATACACCTTTCACTTCGTTGCCAACCCCTACTAGCCCAACGACCAAGACTCCCCCCGTGTCGGTAGCAGAGCAAGTCGAACGATTACGCCGCAAGCAACACGCTGTGCAGATTGAGAACGCCAATCGTGCGCTCACTAAGGATGGGACGCAATCAGGTACCTCTACGACGCCAGCTAAGGCCAACATAGACCACGGCTCTTCCCGTAGAATGGGTTTGAACGTGTCACCACCTATGATCCGTGCCATCTCGCAACCTGCAACCACGTTGCCGACACTACCTCGAGTTGGTTCTGCTGTTGGTAAGAAGACATTTAGCATTGCTAAAGATAAGGAAAGAGTCACTCCAATGGATGCTCCAGCCGGGCACGAGCTCCGCAAACCATCGACCAATGAGTCAATCAAAAGCGACAAAAAATTATTTGGGGGCCTCAAGCAGCATCGTAAGGGTAACCAATCCAATATCCCTCGCTTTGTAGGAAAAAGGGACTCTCGAGTTTCAACGATTCGCAAACATTTCGAACAACTTAGCCGCGAATTCGAAAAGGAGCGCGAAAAGGACAGAAAGAAGCGAGCGGCCAATGTCACTCACTCCCGACCGTTCCTCCAACATTCAAGGACCAGAGCGACTGTTGAAGTCTATCAAGATGTTGCCGATGCAGTAAAGGAGCCTGTTCCGGTGGAAGATGATAAGAGTACCAAAGGCCCTGCTGAGTCAAAAGCACCCGAAACAGTAGCGCCAGACTCGCTTTCACCGGATAATGCTCAACAGCCACAGCAGTCCGATGCGACGGCTGCACCGTCAACAGAAGCCCCCCAGGAAGAGGGCATTGAGGCTGAAAAGGATGAATCGGTCCCTAATAACAGCCTCGTTACGACTGATGACGAACGCGATAGTGACACCGAGAATTCCATTATTGATGGCAGTACTCTCGAAGAGATTGCCGACTCTCTCGATTCGAACACTGAAATTCCACTTGAGCTTCCCAAACATGACAGGACAAACTTCATGAAAGCACTCTCAAATTTCTGGAATGAACAGTCGGCAAGTCAGTGGCCTCCGCTGGACTACCCGCTCAATGCTTCCGATCATATCTTCATAGACTCTGACATTATTGTCCGCGAATATGAGCCAAGTTCTGTCATAGCTTTTGCTCTTAGCTCTGAGGACTACAAAAACAAGCTCCGTCGATTTCATCGTCGAAAAGCTAGCCAGCCGAATAAATCTACAGTAGATATAGAAGAACTTGGCGACAAAGACCTAGGTGTCGACGATTATGTGTCAAACGAACGACTAGAAACCAGCCTGGTTCACAACTCCAGCAGTCATTATAAGTATCAGTTCGCTGAAGGGTCAGCCAAGATGTTAGTCAAGATCTTTTATGCCGAGCAATTCGATGCGCTGCGTCGCAAATGCGGTGTGGCAGATCGAATAATCGAATGTCTTTCTCGGTGTGTCCCATGGGACTCGAAGGGCGGCAAAACCAAATCCGTGTTTCTCAAAACGCAGGATGATCGTCTAGTTATGAAGGTGTGTTCACTGTGTGTATTACCTCAATTCATGGCAAGCTAACTAACCATCGTGTAGTCATTGTCGCAGATCGAAACTCAAGCGTTTCTGAAGTTCGCTCCGGCATATTTCAAACTCATGGCAGAAGCATTATTCCACGAACTTCCCTCGGTCATCGCCAAGATGCTTGGATTCTTCCAGGTGGTCATCAAGAATCCCGTAACGAACACTGACATCAAACTTGATTTGCTGTTGATGGAAAATTTGTTTTACGATCGGGAAGCAACACGTATCTTCGATTTGAAGGGATCCATGAGGAATAGAAAGATACAGTCAACAGGAGAACAGAATGAGGTTCTCCTGGACGAGAACATGGTTGAGTACATTTACGAATCTCCTCTCTTCGCACGAGAACACTCAAAAAGGCTACTTTCAGCGTCCGTCTTCAACGATACGTTGTTCCTTGCTCGGCAAGACGTGATGGACTATTCCTTGATGATCGCAGTTGATGAAAAGAGAAAGGAGCTTGTCGTTGGCATTATTGACTGCATTCGCACCTATACATGGGATAAGAAGCTGGAGAGTTGGATCAAAGATCGCGGGTTTGCTGGTGGAGGTCGAAATCGACCA
Source organism: Astrocystis sublimbata (assembly GCA_022453515.1). Lineage (NCBI taxonomy): Eukaryota > Fungi > Ascomycota > Sordariomycetes > Xylariales > Xylariaceae > Astrocystis > Astrocystis sublimbata. Next base: position 73,093 of record JAJNNY010000010.1, on the reverse strand, counting down.
ACTGTAACGAGCCCTAAAGAGTACAAGTCGCGTTTTCGGGAGGCCATGGCGAGGTGAGTAATGAACGTTTGTCCTATCCCGAGACTGTTTGCTGATAATTGGTAGATATATCCTTCAGGCACCAAATTGCTGGCATCAATTCAACCCCTCGGCCGGATTGGGTAGACAACGGGTTGATGCTGTTGAAGATGCCCTGAATGACCGAGACTAAACACCAGCAGGTTCAGGAGTTACGTCAAAGAATGATCAGTTGTCAAAGCAGGATCTAACGGTGACAATGCTCGACGCCAATAGATGGGGATGGAGGATTACCTAGAGATAAGCGCCTCTGTTTTAGCATGCGCACGATGACATGTGAACCACGACTGTATGCCTTACATACTACATAGCAGATGATACCCGTTTGGCATAAGCCGATTCTACTTTTATACCTTTTATCTCGCTATTACGATTGCATGTGTTCTGGGTGTTGTTATTACCTAGGTTCAAGCTTGAATAGAATTGAGACTGATCGCATCAAGCTAAAGTTAGTGGGTATGAGGCGCTCAAAGCTAGAAGCTCGAAGCTCGAAGCTGTGATGCTCGTCTCCACTTTAATTAAATGCCCATTCCTGAGGTGCCTGCACTAATTCACACCTGGAAATCTTCAAGGGTCACTGCCCAAACGAATTTCGACGTCCATCCACCAAGTTTAAGGTTTAAGCTGAAATAAATTGTGATAAAAGCGAGGGACACTCGATCAAACTCCCCTAACAGAACAATTCACCCAGCAAATGGTCACATCGCGAAATGTGCACAATATGTCGATAGATCTGAACTGGGACACGCTGACAAGTGGCCCTGACGGCGCCGCCTTGGCAGAGAGCATTCGTGACTTCATCCACGTCAAGTTTCAAGCAGTGCCGCTGCCACGCTTCATCAAATCAGTCACGGTTCACGAATTCGATTTTGGCAAGATACCACCTAGCATCGTCCTCAAGGATATATGCGATCCCTTGCCAGATTTCTACGAAGGGGACTACGATTCTGACGAATCTGACGATGCCGAGGGCAGCGAGGAGGACGACGAGGTTGTGCCAGACACGATACGGGTCTCAGATCGGAGACGGAGGGCTGAGCAGCGGGAAAGAAGCGAGGTCCATGGCGGTGATATCGTCGACAGAGCTACGTGGAACCCCAACGGGACCGCCACGCCCTTCGGCGAGGGTTTCTTCCCGCCGCACGTCCACAGTGCCGGCTTGAGGAATGCACCAGGGACACCCGACATAGCCACCCCGTTCCTCGGCTTGGGGATGTCAGCCCACGGAATGCCCGGCTCGGCTTCGAAAATGAACTATTTCCAGTCCAAACTCGGTCCCGGGTGGTCAGGGACCCAAACACCGGGGGCGCAACATCTGAACGGCTGGCTTGACGCGACCGCACAGTCGCAAGCACAAGCAAGCCACATCCGCCGCGCGCCCTCAAGCTCGGGTCACAGCAGGCATCTATCTCAGGGTTCTATCTCGGTGGAGAACTTTCCAACGAATACATCGAATACCCTATCGGCCCCTCCTCCCCACCCGTTGCGCGAGAAACACAGTGTGTCGACACTGGCGCCGACATCGTCAGCCGGAGCCTCGCGCCCGCCAACGCGCGAAAGGCCAGGGGTGAGTCCGCTGACCGGGTCAACGGCCGACAAGGACCACGGCACCGAGAAATCACAGGCGTATCGCAAGTCCCAGGCTTCAGTTGCGGTAGAGGACAGTGACGACGAGGACTATGCGGCGCAGAAGTTCCGCCAGCTGCCCAGCCCGGACGATCTGCAGACCGTGTTCCGCATCCGTTACGCGGGGGATGTGCGCCTCGAGCTGACGGCCATGATCCTCCTCGACTACCCGATGCCGAGCTTTGTCGGGATTCCACTCAAGCTCAACATTACGGGGCTTACGTTTGACGGCGTGGGCGTCGTCGCGTATATCAGGAAGCGCGTCCATTTCTGCTTCCTGAGCCCCGACGATGCGCTCGCGGCCGTGGGCGAGGACGACGCTGACAATGACGAGGAGCCTGGTGCACGGCCTGCGCATCATCGTGGCGAGGGCACCAGTGAGGGTGAGGGCGGGAGGGAGCGGGCTAATAGTTCACGAAGCAAGGGGCGGATGGGCGGGTTGCTGCAGGAGATTAGGGTCGAGAGCGAGATTGGGCAGCGCGAGGGCAGCAAGCAGAGCTTGAAGAATGTAGGCAAGGTGGAGAAGTTCGTGCTTGAGCAGGTCCGGCGGATCTTCGAGGAAGAGTTCGTGTATCCCAGCTTCTGGACGTTCTTGGTGTAAGAGGTGCCAACAGAAGTCGGAAGTGCCTGTCAAGCTGATCATAGTGTTACCTGCTGCGTAGCGGGTATCTCGATGTTGGCCTGCCCTTCTCAGGCCCGCCCGATTGAAAGACGAGAACAGCGGCCTAATATCAAGCTATACAATGTGGCTTGCTGACGCGCCGACACAACGCTTTTTCGATTGTACTTTCTACCGACATGATGATCATCAACGCAATTAATGGCGAAACAAGTCCTAGCCATGCACCTTACCTTGTTCGCAATCACAACGAACTTTCAAAATGTGTCACAGGCGTGCATTCGCAAGTAATATCGCCATTGGTGTCGACGCCAATTACGGGGTTGTTACATAAGCCGTCGAGATCTGAAACTTGTAGCCAATTCCCAACCATGGCCGACCATTATCATTATCCCCTCGAGCCCCTGTACCGTTCACCGCTATTGACCACCCTGCGTGTTATCACCGCCAAATGCATCAGTTGAGATACGGGATCACTATGCTTCTTCAGGACTCGCTTTCAGTCCAATTCTGTTACATAGTGTTGGAGAATTGGCAAATTCCAGTCAGCCAGCCTCATGTATCAGCGTCCCAACGTCCAACGGGTGCGGTTACATGGAGGTCTCTCGCGTATCGAATCCTCTACAATCTGATTGGTGCAATTTCAGGGGAACAGTAATCGTGCCTCCCAAGACATGTCCGACTAGGTCAATTACAAACGCTCACAGTCCGGGATTCATTGGTAGACTATGTGCTTTATCGCCTCATTCTTGTCGGCGGACCCAGTCGCAACACGAGATGATCTGCACCAGTATGCCGGAGAAATCGCCCAAACGGGCCAAACACAATCACGGCAGCTGGGCACTGCTATGCCGTAGAGGGCGAGGATGGATCGGTAAAGACACCAAGATTTGATATAAAGCAACGGAAAACGACATCTTCACATGCTCAATTGGCAATTGTACACCAATCCTACTCATATACCTTTTCTCCCTACCTCTCATCATGCAAATCAACGCCATCGTCAGCGCTCTATTCGCAGTCGCGGCCTCGGGCGCGGCTGTGAAGTCTCGGGCCGTCACCTATGAGATTTCCGGCTTTTCGGCCGACTGTGCCGCTCACAGCACACAATGCGGGTGAGCAGGCACCATCTCGGGCCCGCGACGATCTGGGCTCTTAGCCAGTACATGCCCACTAACCGTCCTTGCACAGATACGGCTTCCGCTTAGTTCCCTCGACAGATGCGCCCGACAGCACCGGGTTGATCTGTGGCAACTTGGTCACTGGTCCCGACAGCCTGCCGCCCCTTCCCACAACAGGATGCTTCGAGAACATGGACTACGCCTACTCCATTGCCATCGCCGACGGCGGTCTCACTCTGACCGTCACCTCGGCGCTTGATGCGAGCACTAACATCACCGGTTCGCGTAAGTTCTGTTCAATTCAAGTCACTACCTGTTTCCCCATACCGCTCACCTTCTAACCCCTGCCTCCAGACACTGCTGCGGCAGACCAGTTCACCTACGAGAACTACGGTATTGCGACGAGGCAGATATATGTCGGCCCTAAGAACTTTACTATCGAGGCTAAGGAGGTTGCGATCTGAGCGCGCGCGAAAGATTGGAATACCATCCTAACATGTCCCGTCTGTCAGATCAAAATCAACAGAATTTAATCATCTCGCTATCCTCAGCGACGAAAATAGATAGACTGTACAGAATGATAATGCAAGCGAATTGACCCATCTTGATCTTGATTGCGGGGGGATCCCTGGACTGCCCAATATCCCTCATACTTAATTATGTCCACACATGACAACGTTCCTCCAGTGCCTTCATTCAACTTTGCTGCTGGCTTGCTTCTCTTCATCGGTCGCGGCGGGCATCTCGTGGATGGCGGCAGGCAACTCTTGAGGTAGAGCTGTTGATCCGTGAAGCTCATGGGACATCCCTTCCCTTTTCTCGGGCAACTCTTGAGCCTCTTGTCCGCTGTCCATCTCATTCACGATGACAGAAGACCCGCATGATAGCTCTGCCTTTCCAAGCGATCCGTTCTCGGTTTTTGGAGGCTCCGTAGGTTGTTTCCTCATAGCGTTGTGTTTCTCAAACCGCCACGCTCGAAACATCAGATAAAATAACGGAATGAAAACGGAAGCGAATATGGCTCCTATTATTATCGGCAGTATAGTCGCTGCATATCGCTCGTTATCAGCGTCCGCGGCTGTTGCTCTCGCCCGCGGAGGGTGCTTCGATAAATTTGTACGTAAGCCGTGGAGTTCAGTATACATCGTGAGGTGATGAATTGATTGGCACCTGTTAGATATGCATTAGAATGAGTGAGATGTAGTATTCAAGCAGGTGTTTCAGTTCGTACAACAGTATAATCTTGTCTTCCTTCTCTTTCAGGTTCAGGGGGTCGACTGGGAGCAGCCGTCAGTAGCGCCGAGGGTATTAAATCGACAGGAATATGTAGTCGCAAATTGGCCAGCTGATACACTACAGAGACTGACAACCCATTATATTACGAACTTCCAAGATACATTTTCACGGCCCCCACTTGGGTTTAGGACCTCCTGTTCAGCCTCATCCTCGTTGATTCGAAGCCTGCTCAATCGTGCATTTACCCCCCTTCCCACCACATATTGCTACCATCTATTGCTATAATTAGGACCATGGAGATCCGTTGTCTTCTCGTAGATCTCCAATAGCATATCAGTTCATGCTGCAGTCATTTGAGATGCGCTTGATAGCCTGCTACGAATGTACCGTTGTAGCATCAACAGCTATCACACCATGACTGCGCCTACCTGTCACAGCATACAATGCAGATCTTGGAAGGAGGTAGCACACGCAACTGTAATATGCAGTCACTCCAGGGATAATTGCCGGTGATCATGGCAAGTCCTTTGATATATGACATATGCAATGACGTCTTGTGGTTGACCGGTATTGTTGAAACATTGTTGCGATAACCTCGACTTCAATTACAATAACTGATAGATTTCTGTACATTACCATCTTTGTTGTCAACACGATTTTGCACGGCTTTGCGACAATTCTCATTTATGTGACAACAACTTCTCATTCATCCTGTTCCAATAAGATTTTGCCTTGCAACCACTCAACGAGTTGTATAAGTGGCTTTTAGGACGAAGGTAGGTCAAGAGCTAGGTGGATAATGCAGGGAAAGTTACAAGACCTAGGTACCTAGGTCAATGATAGCGTGTTCATTGGGTACTAATTGGAGATGGGTACCTCGGCGCGCCTCTAAGGCTACAACAATATGCTCAAGGTGCTCACCAATCAGTGTTCATCGCCAGTGCGTCTTCACGTGCATTTATTCGAGCTTTGTGTTTCGAGGTGATTGATAGCGGACGACTCCTTTACACGACTTACCGAAGCCTCCGCTGCTAGCCAGAAGATGTATTTGTATTCATGGAGCAAGCTCTGCCTTGGGCTGACCCGGTGTGGCTATGGTCTTTGTGTCACTCGACTGCAACGAGTCGAACCGTTACGTCCACAACATGAACTAGTCCCATTGATGATAAGCAGTACAATCGCTAAATTACCATCGTTGTGTACATTGTTCCTAGCCAGCCTGGTTTCGCTCGAGAAGCGTGGTCAGTCGACTGGGATGTAAGCCCTAGAGTTACAGCTGCATTTCAGTGAGCTGATGCGATGTACACTCATTCATCATCTACACGTCATAAGTGATTGGATATAAGCAAATATGAATAATGTATTGGTTTTATGTAACAATGCCTCCTTGCTATTTTCGTCCTTGATTCCATTAACAGCCCAATATATCAAAATCAGCCGTGTGTCTCTATAGTGTATGCTTGGTTGTTATAGTTCTTAGTAGTGAGAGATTCGATACAGTTGAAGTCGCTATTAATGTGTTATTGAAAAATGGACTTGGGACTATTCTAGGTCTAGGTATTCGCTTGCGCGTCGCTTATTCGCAGTTGATGCGTAGCACTATGTCTCGCGGTATATCTCACGACTCTTGGCCGCTCTTATTGCAAGCTCAGCCTCAAGTCCCTCTTTCCATTCCAGTAACTCACGCGTTGAAGCACCTGCAAGATAATCGTCGGTCAACTCGGGCATCACAGGTCGAGCTTCATCACTTTCGGCCTCTCGCTGCTTTTCTAGGTCTATACAAATAATGTTAGCGTCCAAACAAGGTTGGTTGAGTTCATCAGTCACATACTTCTACGAATAGAGCATTTTTTGGACAATCCAGAGTAGGAGCAGTTGAAGCATGCGCCTTTCGCGATCGTCGGGCCATCCGCTACACAGCATTCGAATGGTCCCTTGCTAATCCGCTTTGTACATTGAACGCACGGCTCCTTGTTGGTGCCTTTTGTAAACAAGTACAAAGCTGTAGCACGTTCACGCTCAGCACGTTGAAGATTAAATACTGTCTGTACTTTATTTTCCCCCTCCTGAATCATCTTCAGTTTCAATGGGCGAATCAGGTCCTACATCACTTCTATATTAGTATCAGTAAATTCAATATGTGGGTAATAGGCATACCCGATTCTCTTGAAGCACAGACCGAGTAGTGTGGACCGTAGATTGTCGAAGCACATTCATGACCCAAGCAGTTTGTTCGTGGTAATCTTTACACTCGCTGAAGCTAGCGGGTAAAGACTTCTCTTCTACCAATGCTTTGTTCTCTAATTGAAAGTCACTAAGCTCAAGTGGCGCCATTTTGACTTAGTAGATAGAAATAGCACAGAAACAGTGTTGTTTGTCGCGAATAACTAAGCGAAAGGTCTAAATCAAGAGATATGTTAGCTGAACGAAGGGCTACCGGATAACATGATCGTATCGCAGAGGGTTGGGGTCCGGTATTGGCATTGGCCACAGAGGGGAAACGATAGCAGCGCGACAACTGTCGTTAGTCGAGGCACGCTAAACGAGGCGAATGGTTCTAGGGGCGGACGCGTGACAATCCAATGATTTTTTGGGCTAGAAATTGGCAAGGGGCCGGGGAAGGATATGCTGCCCAGGCTCACTCAGTAGGCTGGGCTGGCTCAAGGTTAGCACAATTCGACATACCTTTTTGTGGATGTTGAACCATCGCGGTAACATCTAGTATGGTGGCCATTGCTCAATGCTTTCGTTGTGCCATATGCTCTATAGATTTAATTTTCCCACCCCACGGGTTTCAACAACCTATATATAATTATACCCGCGCCTACGCTTTTAAAAAAAAACTTCAACCTATATATACAATATATAGACTTTTCTATTATAATCTAGCTTACTCATCTATCATTTATACGGTTGTTTACGCCGGCGCGGGTGTATACGCGTAAAGGTGCCCGCATAGGTACTTACCTACCCCACGTATAGTAACACCTATTAGGTATTTTCCCACGTGTAGATAGTAGACCCTTCGAGGCGTATATATACTTATTTATCTAGGCATAAAGTAGATAGAAGGCCGGGCGCATGCGAAATAGTAGGCGCGTAAATGCACGAAATACAAGATTAGTATACGCCGGTGTGTGCGAATCAAGAATTCAAAGTTTACGGCCATATGGCACGAACAAAAACATTGAGCCATGGGCCACTGTAGACATCGTCAATCTTTCCTGTAGGCACTACGACTGCGCCCACGGCATTGTCGGATTGCATTAGCCTTGCTTGCTCTTGCCTGCAGGACCTGACGCTTTTTCGCCATGAAACTAAATCTCGCGATAGTAGCATACCATTCGTCCATTTACAAGATGATCCTTGCGGTCGACCACTGGAACAAAGGTAGGTAGGGATGAAAACAACGGGCCAATGACAATTTGTCTTGGGTCTTTAACAGCGATGCCTCGGCCCCCAATACTACCTCCTTTAAATACCTTACAACAACCTTGGAACCATCTGCTCACCAATGAATGATCAGTGTTCCACTACCCACCTCACTGCTCTGCAGCATCTTCACGATTAGTTGAACCCGTTGTTTGGGTCTACTTTACCGCGTCCCATTTCTGTACACCATTTACTCACGAGCGACCGGTGCTTACTAGAACATTCAATGGAGCAGGCGCTGCCTTGGGCTGAGCCGGCATGGCTATGGTCCTTGGTATCGCCGTACTACAACGACTCGCACCGGAAGCTGCAAGCTTACGCAAGACTGTACTTCGACCAGAATATCATACCCCACATGCTAGAATGGGAAGAAAGGGGCGACTGCCCAGATGCAGTGAAGCTTTCGTACCTGAAATCCGGTCTGGGTTTGATTGACATCCCAAAGGAATACAGACCAGTAGGGTTCGACACAATAGCTGGAATACCGCTCGACGAGCTGGACATCTTCCACCGCATGATCCTTTCGGATGAGGCCTCGCGGGTGGAGGGTGGTGTCACAATTGCGCTCTCCCGCGGCGCCAACTTAATTGGCCTCCCGCCTATTGTGAACTACGGTACAGAGGCCCAGAAGAAGCGCTGGATCCCCGGGCTATTTACGGGTGAGACGAACTTCTGTCTTGGCATAACGGAGCCAAGCGGAGGTAGCGATGTTGGCAATTTGAAAACAACAGCGAGGAAGACCCCAGATGGCGCGCACTATGTCGTGAACGGCACCAAGAAGTGGATTACCGGGAGTCTCTGGGCCTCCCACATGACGACCGCCGTCCGGACTGGCGGTCCTGGATTCGGCGGCATCTCGCTGCTCGTGATCCCCCTCTCACTACCGGGCGTCTCGGTGCAGAAGATCTCGAACAGCGGGCAGAACGCGGGCGGCGCGAGCTGGGTGCGCCTAGACAATGTCAAGGTTCCCGCCGACCACTTGATCGGCAACGAGAACGCAGGTTTCATGTACGTCATGAAGAACTTCAACAGCGAGCGCTTCATCATGTCCGTCGGGTGCAATCGCAAGGCACGCACGTGTCTATCTGCCGCGCTGGCGTACGCGCATGAGCGCGAGACATTCGGGGTCCCGCTCATCAACCACCAAGTCATTCGGCACAAGATCGTGAACCTGGCGCGTGAAGTGGAAGCTCATTGGGCTCGTCTTGAGCAGATCGCCTACCATATCAAGACGTGCGGGTGGCAAAGCAAGGACATTGCTGGTCCGATTGCCATGGCCAAGATCTCGGGCGGTCGCATTCTCGAGCTCGCAGCGCGAGAGGCGCAGCAAGTTATGGGCGGAGTTGCCTACCAACGAGGAGGGCCCGGTGGTGGTGGGCGCGTTGAACAAATCAATCGTGACCTCAGGATGATGGTTGTCGGTGGTGGCTCTGAGGAGATCCTGGGAGATTTGGCGTTCAAGGAGGAGACCAAGACGGCAATAGCAAAGGTGAAGGCGAACGCTAAATTATAAGCTACCTGGTAGACATGACAAGAGCACATCATAGAGCATGTGTGTATCTAATCGCTTTGGATGTAGGTGGATGTAGGCAAGTTTAGCCCTGATATACCTAGTAGCGAATCCATTTGCCCGAGCTACATCTTGGACTGCCTTCTATTCAACGAAATATCAGCTGACCTGGTTTGCGACGCAAGGAGCTCTGATACTCTATGTGCAACACCCCAACTTAGCTCGTATCCTCGTCCTCCCAGACCATACGCGTGAATGATGCATTTATTGCCCTGCGCAATCTCCGTCTCGAGTCGCATGCCACCTCTACGAGTTGGCCGTCTGCCAACAATGTCTCTGATGACAGTGTATTTGCCATCAGGGCCCAGTATGTCAGGGCAGGTAGCGGCGAATCTGGTCAGCAGCTGTCCCCTAACCTCAAGGGAAGGGTTCGGGTTCCAATAGTTCGGTATCTTTGTTCCCCCCACGATGGTCCCACCTTCGAAGCCACGCGGGATGTTAAACGTGAATTTGCCCTCAGCATCTATCCTCGAGATTGAGATGGGGCAATGGTTGGCGACGAGGCATGTTTGTCCTATTTCGCCTGTGAGCCTAGCTAGGTACGTTTGTTGTTGCATTGGGAAGGCTACTGACCTGTAGTAATAAAGACATCGTTGTCCCCGAAGCCGATACCTGAAGCATTGATAAGCACGTCACAAGGGCCTAGATCTCTCATCTCGAAGACCTCCTGGGGGTCTCTGATCTCTTTCCTGACTAACGATTCTGTTAGCGATGGGGCCGTCTTGTGTCTTCTCTCGATATTGTCTTGCACATAGACGCTGTTCGTAGCGAACCAAGCAACCTTGAATGAACTCACCAATCTTGCCACCTCGATAAGCAAACCTCCGAAGTAAGAAGGCGCAGTACACCATAGGATTGATGCACCAAGTCTGATACTCGTATCCTACTTTTACACCTTCCGGGAGTTCCTCTTTTGTATGAAACCTAAACTCTTTCATGCCAAGCTCATTTCTCGCTCTCTCCTCTGTAAGCGTATTTTCGATTGGCCCAGGCGCGTCGAAGTAATCGTAGGCCTTCAGAAACGTGATGCCAGCCTCTGGATGACGATCATGCAGCGAGCGCATCGCTTCCCACGTCAACAAAGCCATCTCATGCTCACGAGCTTCTTGGCTGTCGGGGGCCGCACCTGGTTTGGGTAAAATAAACCGGTTGTGGGCGCCACCCCACGGCGATGTGAAATTGATCTGCGTTGCGCTGTCAATGATCTCGAAGCCGCTGGGCAAGTCTTTGGCCACAATCGTCACGCTGTGGCCGGCCTCCTGGATTCTCAAGGCGCAGCTTAGACCAGTGACACCGGCTCTACACTGAAGTGTTAATAGTCACGACATGACGATCCAAGTCACGAACGGGGAAGGCTGATGACTGGGTTGAAGTACCCGATAACAACAATGGTCGACATCTTTGACCCCGCCCTATGCTCCGGAAATGTCGATGATAATGATGCTGAGGTAAGAATGGAGTATGTGACGCATATTCGTGCTTCAATTACTTCACGTCATTTGAGTTACTATGTATGTAGGTAGCATGCGAAAGGCGGTTCGGTTACTGGGGTAATGCGCCTGCCTGTATCGTTCTATTGATTTCTTTGACACCGATCTATCTGGTGCTCAGTGCTCGATGCTCGATGCTCGATGCTGGAGCAAGAGATGCGATTGACAGTAGGACGGTGGCACGTGTGAGATGTACTATTTCGGGACCTCCCTATCTCCCCGGCATCCCGGTTCTTTCCCGGATGCAGGAGGGGTCATCGGCATATGTCGGTAGGGCGATCAAATTGCCGAATGCATTGGTTAGGTAGATACCTACCTAATCATCATCGAAGGCCTGCAGGACCTAGCTCACTAGACTTATTTGTTACCTGACCAGAGCTTGAGGATCCACATTGAAATCGCCAATTTGTTCGCGAGCTCCAACTCACCAATCGCATTAATTGACAGCTGCATTGGCTTATCAATTCGGTGCATTTGGCAAATTTGCGCTATATGTAACCCTGCAGCAAGAAATTAATCCATATCAAGGTTTCCTAGTGTAATGGTCATCACATCGGATTCTGATTCCGGTAATCTGGGTTCGATTCCCAGGGAGACCTATTTTGTTGACTTTATGCTCTTTGGCTCCAACAATTACTTAAGTCGTATATGTTCAAGTAAATAGACAAATGTTGTTTTGGTCATGTCTACTACATTGCTGCGACCACTGGTATGCATTCATTAGTGCCTATTTCCCAGGTATTGTTGATTTACCCTTCTCCCCAAGCACAATGATAAGAAGAGCTGTCTACAACTTTTTGTAAACACAAATTTGGTCCTTCCCTTCAAACCAATTGCTGTTATCAGCTACCTGCATACACTTGGTTGGATCTTTGTTTAATCCCAAATTCCACTTCTGGTTGGCTGCTGCGTGAACTGCCTGCCTATCATGTATTGTTAGCTGCCTAATACTGTTGAACAGTCAGTCCACAATGGCTGCATCCATGTCAATTTGACTGGCTATACATCCGTTCTTTAACCATGCCGGTTGTGTTAAATTGTCCAGTACGCAAGATTATTGTCATTCTCACACATGCCATGCTGGTTGTAATAAGGATGCAACAGGAACTGCGGTGGTAGGTTCTCTCCCCATGCACATTCATCAAATACAATCCCAGGAAAAGCCATTGCAATATCGAATCAACAAACTCAAATGTGCATTACTGCGGTACGCAAAATAACATTCCCTATGTGTTCATTGTTAAGCTAGACTTATCAAGGGCACGTTCTTACTGAGAGCTCTGTTACGGGTAGATCCTAGGCATCTCGATGTGTATCGAGGTAGCTAATGTCCCGGGTAGGACTGCTCCGCCCTATTCTCAACATTTCCTCAAAGATTCGCGTCCACAATGTCTCAAAAATACACAACCCTTGTGCAATATCTATAACCCAATCATCAATCCAAGTGATTGGCTTGCACTGCAAGACTGAGCAACAAACAGCCTTTCTTATGTCCTCAGGTGTCCGTGTTACATTCTTCTCCAATCCTTGATGAGTAACAATGCTGTATTGTGCTGTGCTTAATTATTGTTCACGTTAAATAAACACTGTTCATACCAACACTGGGGCTCGAGATAAAGGCAGTTACATCCCATATAGCAAGTCCAGGTTTGAGCCGCTCTATGTCAATGCGTTCGTCTTACAGAATGAGACCTCACTTCATGGCTGTCATGTTGCAATTCTTGGGACATGTTTGCAAGTTTGTTTGCAAGCTAGAGGCAAGTATGAGGTACACTGATCCTTGTAGATAGTCGCACCTTCCCTACATCGTGAGGCTTGTCGTCGTCCTGGTGAGACATGCGGGTACCCAACAGGTGCGCAGCATGCTATTGGCCGCAGCTACACCAAAGATTGGCATTCAAATTTTCACGATGCCTATCGTGGGCACTGTATTGTTTGCAAGTCCCTTCTGCATTCATTAGGAGGGTGCTCCTTCCCACAGCCCTGTTTTCTTGTTCCCTGTATCATCTCTCATAATATGCTACTGGGTTTGCCGATTTCCCTCCCAACAGTCTACCCTCTGCTTGCAGAATTACAGGCAGAGTATCAAACTCTTTCTCGGTCTGCTGACCTGTCATTCTGAGAAGCTACATCACTTGTTATTCCAACTACCTTTGTCTCCATTTGGATTCTCTGTGGTCTTGAACTACCACCTGGGAGTCGAACAAACTGAGAGATTGTTGGGCACACCAGAACAAGTAGTACCTGATTCACCTCGCACACACCACAATATTGCATACAGTTCGAGGTTCTCAGCAGTGTGTCGTAATCACCTGATTCCTCTAAATCGTTGAAGTCAGGCAGCATGCCGAAAGCCAAGGGTGGCAAGAAGGGCAAGGGGACTGGCGGAGTCAAGCGAAACCAAGGTAAGTTACATTTCTTCCTCAACACTTGCTTGCTCATATGGTTTTCTAATTCAAGTCACCCTCAGCTCCCAAGTCCAGCTCCCTTGATTCTGACTCGTCGGGCTCCTCAGTTGAGCAAGGGCAATCAAGTACTCGTTCTCTTCGTCCTCTTCCCAAGCCTGCAAATCCTCCAAGTAAGTAACGTCTCGACTCGTCACCTCCTCCAAAGTCTTCACGAACACATGTTGCAAGAGTTGAAAATCCATTTCACCGCTATTAACCACTTCAACCTTAGAGCAAGAAGCTCCGAAGGGAACTACTCAGCACGGTATATACTCTGCAGACAACACATCTGGGCATCGATATGTTGGGCAATCTCCCTACAGCTCACAATCTTTCGGCCCGGCGTCCGCCCCATTGGCATCATACCAAGAATTACCACAGGGTACAGGATTTGGATGTGAGTCCTCTATGTGGTCGGATTGAACAACACGCCGTGCTTGACCCTCTCGGTGTTTTGAAATATGATAATGGTCATAATGGTGGCTAATAGGATAGCAGTCGCTCCGGCAACTAAACAGTCACCCAGCACCTACACTATGTCCTCAAGCAACTGGTCTGCACCCGCCAGCGGGGTCCCGGACGGGCAATTCAGTGGTTATCAGATCAACTCAGCGAACAATCACACCGGGCAACCTCACGCGATTTTAAGCTCTTCTGGATCGCGTTCCAGTCGTAAAGCCAACCTTACCCCGTCAATTGTCAACTTAGAATCCATCCTTAACGACGTTCCACACACGCCAACACCGAAGGGACGAGCTCAATACGTCAAGACCGAGACAACGACATCCTCTACGCGTAACGGGGCTCGCAATCTCGACAACGGCGATCCGAGTTCGCCGTTGGACACCAAGAAGCGTTATAAGCGCAGTAAGAGATCCAGCGGTACCGGTATCCAAAACGAAGGAGGCAGTATTGCTTACCCACAAGTGCAAGGCGTCTCCAGCGAAAGTGTCACTGGGTTTATCAATGCGCAATTCTCCGTGCCTGGTTTTGCCAACATAGAGACCCCGAACTTAACCATGCCCAGCATGACAAGTGCGCCCACCGAAAGCTCTGCATCGTCACTACTTGATCACAACATGGCTTCTGCTGGGAACAACAAGAGCAACAACAGCGTGGCTTCTGCCATGGCAGAGCCACCCATGTCTTTCACACTGAGCGATGGGTACGATGTCTTGAATCCTGCGCTCTTGGCGCATGTGAATGAGCAATGCGCAAAGAGCGCTCTATTTAACACGCCACAAGCCATCGTAACGTGGCACCAGCTGGGAATGGCCGACGATCTTTTCTATGGCGGCATCCATCGAGGACGGTTCATAGTCAACAACCACTATGTCATCGAATACCACAATCCCTCTCGAGAGAAGCCTGTCGGAGTTCCCGACCATGCGCGTCAAGATCGGCGCCCAATCATGGTGTGGGTGGAACGCAACGGGCGACCAGAGTGTTACGCCGTCATGCAGGGCAACGTCTTGCTTCCGGCGTCCGATCGGATGGCGAAGACCCCAGCTGACCTCGAGAATGCATTGAATCTCTTGGACTATTTCAACCATCGCGTGCTCACTCTGAATGTGGATGAGTATGCCAAAGCCGTGGCGCCGAAGTGGATCGATCGGACACCTGAAGCCCAGAACCAGAACAAGCTTCTTGTCGGCATGACGCCGGGATCTGACAATGCCGTTTGGCGCACTGCAACAGCGGCTGAAGAGGCTTCCGTCGAGGCACAATGGGCGAATCGCTACATTCCCGCAGCCCCTGTCGGCGGCCCCCTCTTTGGAGCTCTTGCAAACCCGTCGAATGCTTTCGGTAGTAACATGGACTTGAGCCAGATGGCAGGTAACCCGTTTGCTTTCGGACCACGTCTGGGCCTGCCCCCAGTCTTGCCCACGCCAGCTTCGGCCGGCACGACGTTGAACCCACTAGATTCTTATTTCTCAGGTTCATCAGGTGCGTTCCACACGTCTAGTGGAAACCCTACTCCCCAGGCTGGGCTTGCTTTCTTTGACGGCACTCATGATGATCCAAACATGCGTGCGCCTTCAACTTCAGCTCCGTTGGCCCCGACTCTGACTGCGACATACTGGGATTCCGCGTTCATGGGCGCGCCTATGCACTCGGATGAAGCTATGAAAAGTCCAACCCAAGCTAGTTCGCCAATGAACAGCGGCATAGTTGCACCAATCAAAGTTGAACATAGCGACGATCTCAATATGGAAGACTACATGGATATGTATGACAGTGACTCCTCTGACGACTCGATGAAGGAAAGTCAAGACGACGAGCACCACGCTGGTCATTCTGGCCCCGTCAACCCCGGCATTCAAACGACACAAGCCCTAAGTGCTTCGGCTGTGGCTGTGGCTGATGACAACCCTTTCCATCCTGATGGCCTCTTTGGTATCGCCGACCACCCATTCTTATACGACTTCGGAGATCGAGTCGACCCAATGGAAAGTAGCGCGCTTAATGGCGCGGGGCAGGCCAATGGCAACGATGAGCCGGTCCACGATGACGCTTGGCCGAGCTTCAATGTTCGAGATGAAGCGTGGTAGCCATTTCGCAACCACAGTCCCTCCGACGCTTAGTCGAGCTCGTCTCTTCCCTATATACGGTCACCATGTCACACAGAAGCCTTTTGGACGGTTTCGATACCACGCAAGGCCCACAAGGCGGTCCAAATTGGCTCTTCAAGACAATGATAGTCGTTTCCGAGTTTGATTGCTTCCTGATACCCTTTTCCTATTTGTACTCGCTCTATTAAGAGCAGATTCCCCACGTCCCTTGACGAACCTCCCACGGTCACAGGTGTTTGGGGTTCATGATCTCGTTTGCGTTTCTACACGGCTAGCTTTCCGCCAGTTGTTGACCCATTTCTTTGTTTCTTTACTGCTCTACACTGCAACATACAGACAGTGTATCGCGGTCCTCGTACGCGATCGTTCGGGCAAGAATCGCTTGGAATGATGGGTCGAGAAGAAACTCCCCGAAAAGGATGTTTACACCAGAAGAAGAAAGCAGATGCAATGCACACATCGCATTTCGTCGCGTTTGGTTTGTGGGTGTTGCGCCCACCTTGGTCGTCCTCTTGAGTGGCCGACAAGGCGATGGCTCACATGACAGGAACACAGATTCCAATCAGTGAGCGTATTCATTTTCGCTGTTGCAAGCTTTCAGCTTCTTTGCGTCAACCTTGCCACATTCCACAGCCACGAAAGCTCACCGGTTTCGTCTGGGGGGTCCGGTTGGACTCGATCATTTTCCAGGACGTTGAATGACTCTCTTGGGTCTTGTCCACGGGACATGGCGCACACAATGCAAAGGGATGGCTCGCCGATGAATGGCCGAAAGAAATTTGCGATTGGTTTTCTCCGTATCAAACGGGTCAAGCTTGGTATGGTAATGATAATGATGGTGACGCGAATGATGACCGTGGATGAATTTGGCACTTTCCATAGCTACTTCAACAGTGAACAGAGCCTTCAATAGAAAACTTCAAGTAAAACAACCGACCGATTTGCTCATTTCGCGTGCCTTTGCTTTTTAAAATGTATGTCAGAGAAATGCGTGACTGCCAAGGGTCCGGCCAACAGGCCGAATCTGCAGCTATCCGCAGTTCAACAAGATCCAGCTAGCCCAGCATTCAGGGAGTTTGGCCAATCAAAGTACTGCCCATCCAACGCATCTCTTAACTGCATTATCGAGATAGCAATCTGGTCGTCCTATCAGGCGACTATCCCATTCCCTCGGGAATGTGACACTGGTGCAGCTAGGGAGCAAGGGTGGTGGTACAGCATCGCGAAATAAGGACACAAAGTACGTCAGCTTGGCCCACATAGGCAAACATAGAAACAACTTTACTCGCGTTCTACGGTGTCGAGGTCCTTTTCGCAAAAGCTCGGGCTTCATTGGATGGGGTTGCGTCGACCCGACTGCGCGTGGAGGACTGGCTATGAAAAGAGACGCGATGCTTCATTCACCACCATGATGAACAAGGAAAACGCTATGCTCCGCCGTACAGTGTTGAGGACTATAATTGTTAATACAGGTACTGTGAGTGTAAGCCATGGTCACTTCTTGGCATCAAGCGGCCTGCAACGGTGCTCAACAAGAGTCAAGGGCGGCGAGAAGGGCTCCCTCGGCCGTAAGAACGCAGGCGCTGCATGTCAGCCACAACCATGACCTGTTATCTAGCATGTCACTGTCTATTCCCAGTCCATTCACTGCGAGACAAAAGCGCGGATTCGGTGGGCAGGCTGTTTCGATGTGGCTCCCTCGTCCCTATCTATCACCGACAAGATGGCGCTGTGCAAGTGACAAAGGACGGAAACAGGGCGGTGATGCTTTCTGATTCCTTCAACCCACTTTCACCTCAAGAGCTCTACTTTTCCTCACTTTTCTCTCTCTGCAACCCAACACATTTCCCTGCTTGCTCTTGATCCCAAGCCGCCCAGTAGGCTAGCGAAGAGAGAGAGAGAGACAAGATCCCGACCAACTGCAATCAATCCCCGACACCGACCGCACCGTTGCGATGGTTTTCAAGCTGACAATCGTAAGTCGTAGCAGCAACTTTGTACCCCCCCCCCCCCCCCCCCCCCCCACATCCTGGCGAGCAAATCTTCCTTCTGCGTTGTTCAAGATGCAAAACAGGTCCAAATGCTGATGCGAGGTGACGTACCGTACATAGGGCATCGTCGCCTTGGCGTTGTTGGTGCCATTTCTCTATGAGCGCGGCCAGGTACTTTCGACGTTGTTCTGGCAGAATGCGCCCGCCAGGCTGGTCAGGATCAACACCTTCGCATCGCACGAGGTCAAGTTCGCCGATCGCATCCGCAGCTGCGAGGATGCGCTGCTCGTCGAATCCGAGGGTCTCGCCATCCTTGCGTGTGACCCTGGTCGCGAGAGGTGGAATACCGTCATGGTAAGCATCCCCGGTCCTCTTCAGCTTGCACAAGCCGTCGGTCGTGTCTCGGCTGCACGCATGTCTGGCGCACCATGTGATTGATTGTCTTGTACTCGCTAACCGATTATCAATCTGCCTCAGGGCATCTTCCACCCCGGGCCCGTAGAAAGCGGCAAGCTGTACGTCTTCGACTATGCCGACACCAGCGCATCCGAGGACCAAGCGCTCAAGCAGCTCGAGTTTGTAGATTTCGAGTTCCATCATGACTTCCACACTCTGGGCATGGCCTTCAACGAGTCGACGTCAACCCTGTTTGTCGCCAGCCACCGCCACGACCAACCCGCCGTGGAGGTGTTCAAGCTGGACCTGGAGGCGTACACGGCCACCCATCTGCGATCTATCCAGCACCCCCTCATCAAGGGGCCGAACGCCATCGCGCTGATCAACGACCACGAGTTCTACGTGACCAACAGCAACTACTTTCTGATTCGAGACCACCCCGCACTGAACAAGTTGGAGCTTCATCTTGGTTTGCCGGGCGGCACGGTTGTGCACGTTGACTTTTCGCCCATGCTTGCGGGCCCCCAAAAGGCCTCGGTGCAAGCCCATGTCGTGCAGCGTCTTGCCTTCGCGAACGGCATCGAGCTGCTCAATGACACGACCGCTGCCGTCTCATCGACAGGTAAGGCAAAGGTAAACTTTTACTCCATCAGTAGGTCACAGAACGGGACGGGCGTCCCGAACTTTACGTATTTGTCCGAGGTCAAGGTCCCGTTTAGTCCGGACAATCTTTCCATCTCAAAGGACGGCGCACTCATCATCGCGGGCCATCCGCATGTCCCGAGTCTCGGCAAGTTTACTGAGACTCGACATATCTGCAACTCGGCAGTCGAGCTTGCGAAAGCAGATGCGTCCATGCAGGAGACTTGTAAGACCCTCGCAGCACCGTCTTGGGCCGCCAGGTGGACGGAAGAGGGGGGGCTCCAGAATTTGTATGTCGATACAGAATACCCGTCAAGCGCCACCGCTGCACGGGATTCCGAAAGGAAGATTGGCATAATATCAGGCTTGTATGCCAAAGGCGTCCTTGTCTGGAGGGAGTAGTTGTTGCATGTCGCCTGTGTAGGGAGAGGTCAGCACTGTTGCTCGTCTTAGCAGTTCGTCTGACGATGCTCTGGTCCGGCTGTTACACTCCCATGTCCTATAGCCTCAGAGTTTTAGACATAGTAAAGAACATGTGAACAAATCGTGTTGAGGAGTGCTTCCTGTCTTTCACATTGTATCCCAGTGACGACATGTGGAGGTACCAAGATGTATGTGCATGTTGATGGGCATAGCCCTAAAGATACTCAAATATATACAAGAATGAGTAAAAGGTAGATGAAGTGAAGACATTCCCGACCGATAACCAATGCGCCGTGCCAGATCCCCAACCTAGGTAACAATCTTCCCGTATGCGCCTTCCAATGCCCTCCCGTATACGTCCGCGACGCCCGTTTTACGTCGTTGGCGGGTAGGTGAGATATCGTCGAAAATTGATAGCGGACTCGCTCGAAGGTATCGCTCGAAGGTATCGCTCGAAAAACACCGCTCGGAAATGATGGGTTCGCTCGCTAGGCTTACTGGCATGACGACCAGTAGTCGCCGCCCTTGACGCACTTGTAAGGTGCCACGCAAGCCGTAGGCCCGGTGTAACCAATGCCTCCGCATCTGTAGCTGGTCAGCAAAACTATGTTCTGTTTCAAGGTTCTTGATAGCTGGGTCCGACAACTATGTCCCAACCACAACTGCCCCAACGCTTTTGAGTAGGGAAAGGGGGTAGTCGTACTGTCCCCATTGAGCAACTCCCGAAGGAGACCCTGCCGGTGCTGACCCTGTCGTGGTCGGCTGGTGCGTGGAGGTAGGCTGGCGACTGGTTGTGCTGGTGGCCATAGTCGACGACGACGCCTTGGTCGATGTAGGCGTACTTCGTGTGGTGGTCGGAGAAGCGCCGCCGCCGCCGCCGAGCGCGGAGCGGACACCGTCCAGGAAGCCGTTGTTGGCGAACAGCTGGCTCATGTCCCACATCATGATACCACCGAAGCTCGGGTACTTTTCCTTGGTGTCCTGGACGATGCTGCCGAGGGTCTTCGCATCCACGTAGCCGCCGCCGGCACCTGTGTTAGCGGGCACACCGATCAGGACCTTGACGTTGGGGTTCTTGCTCGTCTGCTTCGCCCAGTCGTCCCAGACATTGAAGTTCCACGCGTTGGGGTTGGCGAAGTTGACGACGCCGCAGAAGTTGTTGTAGAACTGGATATTGATCCAGTCGAACGAGACCTTGCCGTTCAGCATGTCGTTCATCGCCGCATCGGGATACACGCACTGGGGCGCCGCCGAGAGGAAGTAATCCTTGCTCGAGTCGCCGTCCATGAGCGAGCGCAGCTTGTTAGCGAAAGGCACAAAGTTCTGCGTGGACGACTCGAAGTCGAAGTCGAAGCCATCGACGACCGCGGACCCGAAGGGTCGGTTCTTAGCGTCGGTGTTGGAACCGAACAGATCCCATACTGCCTGCGCTGACGATTCGGCAGCTGATGAGCCGTCGAAGCCGCCTTCGTAGTATGTCGCACCACCAATCGACAAAAGAATGGACTTGCCCTTGCCCTGGCAATACTTGATGTCCTCCCTACGAGATAGATCGTATTAGCCAAAGCCGGTTATTCGCTTTGAATCTTGCTGTTGGGAAACATACTCGATCTCAGGGCAGCTCAACAGGTCAGTACCGTCAATCTTGTCACATTTGTCACCAGCACTGGCGAAGTTGACACCCAGTTTCTTGATGGATGTCAAGAACGAGACGTTGATGATCTATGTCATTCGGTTAGAGTGCCTAAATTTCCGAAAAAGCAGGAACCGCCTCACGTTGATTCCATTATCTGTTGATCGGGGCATTAGTAACTATTCCTTATTAACGAAGTCTTACGGCAGGCATCATACCGTCGCAGTATTCCTTCAGTCTTCCCTGAGTGTTGGCACCGTTGGCCGAGTTCTGGCCTGTATAGATCGTGTCAGCCGACTTGCGCGGTAGACGGTGTCATGATGATCTGCCGTCCTTACCCCAGTACACGGAGATATTGTCCGTCCCCGAAGCCTTGAATCCGGCGAGAGCGGACGGGGCGAGGGCGAGGATGCTGGCGATCGTCGCCCAACTTGTCCGAGAGGGAGCCATTGCTGATCAAAAAGGAGAGACAAGCTCAAATTGGCCTGAGCTACAAGAATTTAATTAAGCAGAAAGGAATGTGGGAGCTACGAGGGAGCCTGAGCTGATGAATGGAATGTCCGAGTGCGGATGTCGTGAGGAAGTTCGTCTGGATTGTGAGGGCCTCCCTCATTCCTTATATACCACAATTCCTTCATTCTACTTGAAGCAAGGTACTTACTTACCTGGGCACCTCAGGATCAACGTTACTGAATCATCAGGTACGCCTTGTCGACCATGACATGGCGGATCCATCGCCCGCGTGCAACCACTTGAACCTGAATCGGTAGCAAGGCACCACGCTGGTAGCCCCGTCCATGGAGCCAACGACATGGTCTCGACCCAGGATGTGGTTCACCTCTCCAAAAAGCAAGCGATCCGGAATAGTAACATCCAGGATTGGGGCTTGTTGCACGAGCCAGCTCTACCCACGGTGCTGGTCATCCTACCATGAACGGCTTGGTCCAGGTGGGAGTCACGATAGATGGCATGCCAGAGGGCGGCAAGTGGATGATAGGAGCAGGTGATTCGGCACAGACGAATAGCAATCAAGATTAGGTGGTGCCAAATGGGGATGCGATCGTCAGGTACCGCGGTTTGGGTACTACCAGCGTGGCCTGTGGAATCGTTTCCTGTGGCAAGTCACATCGTGCTACCTTAGGTAGGTAGCGAGGGTAGTTCATCCAAGTGGTCGGCGGCCCTCAAGCGAATGCCAGCGAGCTTCCGCATCGGTGCGCGAAGGAATGCTCGCCGCGGAGCCTAACGGCCGGATCGGAAACATAGCTGGCGGGGGCTGTGATGTAGAAATTGGCGAGGAGGGCCCTGAAATGCGAACAACATGTCTAATAATAAGAAGCGGAATATACCAAGACAATCCTTCCCTCTGAGAGAGGGTGAGAGGCCAGAAGAGGCCATGCGCCGCAGCTGGGCACATCTGAGGCACAAAAAGCATGCAACGGCGCCGAAGAGACAATGTATGTCTGTCTCTGTCTCTGTGTCTGTCTCTGGTATCTTGAGACCCGTCGTCGCGTTGTCTTGTTCCTCGGTCCCTCGCCGTGCTGCAAGTGGTTTAGGTACTTAGAGGTAGTTACTGCAATTAGGCGTTTGGAGATGGGCAGTTGAGGTGTCACTGGTAGGCACTTACCTAGGTAGGTAAAAGTGTCATGCTTGTTGCTTGCCCTGGTGCGATTAGCCCCCTGCGTCCCCCAGCTTCCCTTTGTGGAATGGGGGGCAGGATTGGGCGAATGGGAGGATTTCACGGCACATCACTGCGCAAGACCCCTAGCGTACCCTAGCAGGGAATCGTGGGCTCTAGTGCCATGTTTGGTAGTTGGACCAAGCTGCTGCAACCTTGGACGGGTGGACAGTGTCTTTTGCTCGTGCCTGCTGACAGGATTTCAGATAAAGTGGCAGCACCTGTGTTGTCGTCAACTTGTCAAGTGTCTATAAGCCGATGCACGTCAGAGTTGACCCGGTACAGTACCTACAATGTACCTAGGTAGTAGGTATAACAAGAATGGGACTGCCCAGAGACCCTGCTCGCCTGCAAGAGGGATCTAAGCCTTATCCTTGCTTGGTGAACTCAAGTCGGCGTCGATCATAGGAACAGGGAACCTCTAGCCTACTAGGGCGCGTCGTTGTTTCGATGCAGCTATCGTGGAAGTGGGTAGTAGACTATAACCACAACAACTTACCTCCAGGCTAGGTATTGTCAGCCTTGAGCACCCACAATCGTTTTGTGCATTTGCTAATGCCGATATGCACCTTACTATCTGGGTACGCTCGTCCGAGTCGGGCCTCCCGCTAAAATGGCAGAATCTATCCGTCTAATCTCTCCCACAGATTGAAGGGTGGCCAGCCGTAAGACGGATGAAACCCCCAAATGGCATGCCGCTCCAACACGCTGAAGTTCAACTCAATCCATCTCTATCTCTGTGCAACCATATTGTAACACTTACGCGTCTTCCATGTGTGTCGGCGACTGATGTGTACACCAGGCGTGCAACGTTACTGCTGAAGGTATGGCATTCGCTCAGACTCATTCTCACGATGCTATTCGTTGTGTGAGGTGAGATAACAAAAGTAGATGGCTCTCAGGTTGACAAGCCAAGATAGGAGGTGTGGAGTCCGATGCGCTCTCCTCCAGCTTGCTCGTCCTCATTCGTAGGCCCACGATATAACAATCTCATAGTGACATGATATGCAGCAAAGACGAGAACACCAAGATTGTACAAAATCCATATGAACACACTCTGATAGTTCTCGCATACTCTCAAGCTATTGCCGTACCGCCAGCATTGTACAAAAGTGGCACCTGAAAAGAGATCCACGACCGTGTATGCCTCGGCGCTCGGTAAATACGCACAAATTATACCCAGACATCCCAGTATTGTACAAACAGAAATAGAAATCTTCCGGGGTAAGGTAACATAAGACATCCTCGGCCTGGGCCGGGAATCTAATTGATCTGCCTTCCTAGTACAAGGTAGCTCAGGTAGGTGGTATTAATCCAGCAGCGTTCCTCATCCTTGCCCACCACCTTCCTGTTATTACACGATGCTAAATGGCCAACACAGCACAAGATCCATCTTGTAAACATGCCTTCAACCCAATGAATGGATTTCAGTGCCAGTGCTTGCGTTCTGTCAGTACCTGTGTTACAGCCCCATCTACACATGTGGCCTGCCTGCCATGCCCCATCCTCCCGGTTTCACTTATACAACACTGCGCGATTACCTCATTACCACGCCATTGTCATTGCCGCAAGCTGCAACCAGAGAAATAAAGTTGGTGACAAAAGGTTCATGACATGAAAGAATAAATTAATCCAAAAAAATTCGCCTTACTCGAAGCCGGCATTTGGGCTACCAGTCTCATCCACTGGATACCAAATCCTGCACCCTGAACCTCCTTTAATTAAAATGTTTCCGACCCTGTTTTTGAGCCTCATAGCCCCCACAATCTCGCTTGTCCTCGAGAAATGTGCCTTGCCAGGCAGCCAACACAGCCAGCAGCAGCATCAACTTGATCGTCTGGCATCCGATGAACTGAAGTGGGTGAAGGAGATCTAAGAGGACGGGGATAACAGGAACACAAAAACCATGCTGGCAATATCATAGCTTCTTGGAAATCAAAACTTGAACAAGAATGCAACCAAGACTTTTAGGTAAATTGATCTGACAACCTAAAGTCAAGTGTATCTACCATATTACATGCCCCCCTTCCAAAAGGTAGTCGACAAGTAGTGTTCCGTATCGGGTCGTATGTCTAAGATAAACAAACAGAAAAGGGCTCGAAAGCGAGTGAGAAATTCATAAAACTCGGTTCCAAAAAAACTTCAGTCCAGAAATAGATACCCTCTCCCCTCTCCCAAACCTCTCTTCCCTTCTCTTTTTCTTCCCCTCATTCCACAAATACCATCTGCGCCATGATCAGCACTTCCTCAAATATAGCCCGCAGCCATTTCCCTGGAAACAATCCAAGCACGTGTCCGCCATCGGCGCCTCCGCCATCAGCACAGAGGACCTTGCCGTTGCGCCCGGGCACGGGAAGCTTCCGAACGTGTCCTCCAGGCCCGCGTACAGTAGCACGTTTCCCATCGTCTCGATGACTCGCGGCATGGAATTGTACGTCGTGTTCGGGTACCCGAAATCATCAAGCGCCGCAAAGGTGACGATGCCGGTGCCTGTGAGGCTCACGGGCGGGGCGGGAGCTCTCCCGGGGAGTATCCGGAAGAACAACTCGCACGTTCTGTCCAGGTCCGCCTCGTCGAAGCGGAAGTTGAAGATGCTCGACGCGTTGGGGGAGACTTGGATGTGCTCCGGTACGTTGGGCCCGTAGGAGGTGTCTGGGTTGCCGAGATCTGTGAGGATGACGCTGTCCGGGCCGACCTCGACGCAGGTTGATGTGGGAGCTGGTGCGGTGACTGTCGTTGTAGAAGTGCTTGTGATGCTCGTGGTGGTTGTCTGTCCGCCAGTTATGAACGGCGAGGGCGTCACCGGTCCTATGGAGGAGGGCGATGTTGTTGCCGAAGACGTAGATGACGTGCTCAAAGTTGTTGGTGGAGCTCTGGACGAGGAAGGAGAACTTGGGCTTCCAGGGACAGGACCAGCCCCGGCTCCTCTGCTCGGACTCACCCCTCCTCCTGGGCAAGTTGACGGCGCACAGCTATCTGCCTGGATCGTGATCTCGTGACACTGATCGCTGACGGGATGGAGGTAGATGTTGACCTCGTCACCCTCTCCGGTAGCACACTCATAGAAGACGGACTGGCCGCTGAAAGTCAGAGACCCATCACACCCTATTTGAAAACCATGATCTGGTGGCTGATTTCTATCGCACTGGAGGGTGTAAGTGGGTGCTGCCGCACCATTTAGGTCAGCATCGTATCTACAAGTGATTCGGCATTGACTGATTCTCGGAATAGATGATGACATACGAGTCCACCAGCACCCGCTCCCCTGCCCATCCGCAAACGCATCCCCGAACCACGTAAACAAGCTGGGCGAGACATTGCTGGCGGCGCGGGCCTGGCCACTCTGTTTCTCACCGATGGAGCTGTTGTAGCCGCCTGAGCACGATAGATGAAAGCCACAGCCGACGTTGTCACGGGCCACTTGGGCGTCGACGACGTGGGGGGAATGCAGCCATACGACGGACAAGACGGGTATGACTGTGGCTAGGATCATGGCGCAGAGGCACTTGTGGAACTTTCTGCGACCGGAAAAAAGTAAAATGATGAACGATGGTCCCAAGGAGTGTCTTCCAAGAAATGATCAGTCAAAACAAACCAAAAGGTGATCTTGGATATGATTCGAGTCCACGGTGCCCCTTCAAAACCAGAACCAGATGAATGGGGATATCAAAGTGAGATGAACAGGTCACCCGTGAACCAGGCGTCATTACCCACTGCCCGGCCATGGCTTCCGCTAATGATGTGCCTGCTGGCCCAGCCGATTCAAGCCTTCCGTTACTGAGGAGCGAAGGGATAGTTCCTTCCTGCCGCTCGGGAACGAGACGCTGAGATGCTGGCTGTGCAACCTCGAGGGCGTGACTTACGAATATGCTTGCAAGCAGTGAAGGTGGTCGGAAATCGGCAGAGGTTTCCAGCAAGGTTTGTCCTGCGCGACCAAATCACGACGTGAACACAAGGACAATCGAAATATCAGGGTGCAGGTAAATGGGTGTTCATATTGTATTGACCACTGCCCATCACGCACAAAATGGCGTTTTAACCATTTTCTTCGGCGTCACTGGCATCATCATCCGACTCGCTCAACTCGTCTAGGGGTATCATGTCATCATCATCTCCGCTTGCCGCCTTCTTTGCTCCTCGAGGTACGTCATCCGACCCATCATCCTCGCTGAAGCCTTCGAATTCATTATCCTCGCTGTCATCGCCTTCGCTCTCGTCATCATCGATGGCAGGGTTTACCTCTGATGAGACCTTTGAATTAGGCTTTGAGCTCGAGGAAGCACTCTCTTCCGCTTCGTCTCTCTTCCGCTTCTTGGGCATTTCACCAAGACGGCCTTCACGACCCTCAATGACAACGGCCGAGTCCTTGCCCTCGGTCTTCTCGGGCATTGGTGGTGGTGTGAACCAGGGAATTTTTCCTCGCATAAAATCGGTAAGCACCATCTTGGCAACACCGTCCATGTCAACCTCTCCGGCCTTTAACAGACGCCCGCCTTTGCGGCCGAGAAGCTCGAGGAACTCATGTGCATTGTTCCAATTGCTGATCTCATACGTCCGTTCCAAGTGGCGCTTCTTGACCTTTTCCAACATCTGGTCTATATACTGCTCAGGGTTTTCAACCTTTTCAATTCTGACAACTCCACGGAACAATATATCGGCGGGTTTATCGTTTGCATTGGGAGGTACAATGCCAGGGCAACTAATAATATATTAGCAACATGCCACGTTTTCCAGGACCAGGGTTGCGTGGGCTTCAAAAAATGAATCCCCTGTATAACTTAGAAAGGCCGAACGTAGGATACTCACTCCTAATAATATATTAGCAACATTCCATATTTCCCAGGACCATGGTTGCGTGGGCTTCAAAAATGAATCCTCTTTACAACTTAGAAAGGCAGAACGTAGGAACGGAGGATACGCACAATTAAGAACAGTCGCCGCATGAGCGTGATATACTGCCAGACTTTCGTCTCGCCCGGAATTGGGGCAACGGTACAAACCTTCTTGGCTCGCAAGGTATTGATTAAGCTGGACTTTCCGACGTTGGGGTAACCAATCAGACCGACAGATATTTGTTTGCGGTCCTTGTGTAACGACGAGAATTGCCGCAAGAGTGATATGAGCTGACCCTTGCCGAACGAGTTGGTAATCGAGGAGTGGAACGCCAAAGTCGGGACTTCTTTCGAAAGATGACGAACCCAGGCAGCCTAGACGAGTTAGCATAGCTACTCCTGATGTGATGAGACAAAAAGAAAAAAAAATATGAGATGACAAAATGAAATGTGTGGATCGTATCTAAGAAATCTACCACAGGCTACCTCATAAAGTGGTAGGGGTAGACTTCAACTCTTAGTGAAACACGGCGAGACTAATGAGAGGATCCCAAGACGGGATCCTCTCGGCTCTCGAGTCCGAAGACAAGAGAACAGCAAGTTCGATATTTGATTTTCCAATGCTATAACAGACAACTTCCAAGGAAGGGCAATAAAGCAGAAAGTATCCTGACAAAGAGCATTGGGACTGAGATAGGGTGGAAGGGGGCAATGACGGGAGCAGGAGAGCACGTACGGCTACGTTTGTCGGTACCAGGTCGACTTTGTTTAGTATGAAGACAAGGTGTTTATGTTTCGCTTCCGTCGCTAAATATTTTTCGACTGCGCGACACCGGGTCCCTTCGGGATTTCGGGCATCTAATATGTGAAGGACGACATCGGAAGAATCGAGGACTTTGTAAAGCTGCCACCATCGAAGTTAGTTGCCGTGGTCCTAAGTATAGCAACAAATATGCTTGAAGGTTCTGGGGGATTTTGCCTACCTCGTTCCATATCCGCTTGCTCTGTCCCTTGCTGAAGACGGGCTCAACGGCCAAAGACACTGCATCGCCGAGCTCGAGATCATCCGTGTCGCCGGCACCACTCAGAAGCCTAGCCTTCTCCAAACGCTCGTGATATGAGTCCATGCTGGCCTCGGTACCGTCGGCCAAGTCGGTCAGAGAACCCACATCAAGCTTCACTCTTTTCCGCTTCGATTTGGGCCCGAATGTATCGGCAAAGGATGATGTTTCGATTGCCATCTTAGCTTGATGTTGCTTCAGGCCTGGGGTATCGGAGCCGTCTTGAATCAGGGTCATGGGAAGCTTGTTCGACTTCAGAAGAACGGAGTATGGGTCGGAGGCCTTTTCGGCCATGGCTTCACGGAATTGGGTCAGGCTGTCCTGGGAGATGACTCGTGTGTTCTGAAACCAGCGGCGGTTCGGCTCTATCCGAGCAGTGGGCGCGTCTCGCGACTCTGGGGGATGGGTCAGTGGGTTGGTTCATGAGTATGTATAGCGTACACGGCCAAGATGTGGCCGAAAGGGAACGTACGGTATTTGGCAGCCCTAGGAACTGGTCAGCACATGCTGTCGCTCCATAGGATACAAGTCTAAGCGAACTTACTGCACGATCTTTCCGTCGGCGTTCCTCTGAGGACCGTGGTCCTTGCGAATGTTCAAGGCTCGCACGCGCTTCGCATCTCTACGGTGTAACAGTCAGCGCTCTGGACGGTGACAGATGTCGTCTCTTGCTCTGCCTGACCCTGTGCCTACCTTACCTGTAGAAGTTTTCGCCCTTGATCTTGACGTTGTCCATGCTACCCGTCTTCCCCTCGCGGGAGAGACGGTTTCTCTCCTTCTTGGCGGTACCCATGGTTGCGGAGGTGAGGTCGCGTATCGGAGGTAGGTGGTGGTGGTGGGTGGTAAGGTATTGAGAGACGGAGCGTGTACGAAGCTTATATTTTCTGCTGGCGCGGCGCCCCACCTCATCCACCTCGTTTTTTTGCGATTCTGCCCGCCGACCAAATCTTGACCGCCTTTGCCTGTCAACGCCTGTCTCCCCATCCTTGGACCCCACTTTTTTCGACCTGGCAATATTGCCCCACCAATGCCCCCACCTTTTCTTCCCAGGCGAGCCAGACACCGGGGACGTCGAATCTTCAATTCTCTGTCGCCGACAAAAAGTCAGACTCGAGCTCCGTTTCCAATTACCTACCTACCTACCTAACCACTGACGACGGCCATTGCTACCAACTTTTTACACCAACAACAGCGACATCTGCCACCAGACAAATTTAATCACCTCACCGGCTCGATAAGGGGACATTCGACTTTTCATCAATTTTGCAGCCCCTCTCAATCTTCGGCCCCTGCCTCCCGCGGCTTTGCTCCCCGCGGTCCAAAGGCACACATACATCCATCCATCCATACCACACACAACCCACACAGCCGTCACCATGGCCTCGTTGATACCACGAGCGGCTCGCATAGGGAGCACCGCCACACCCTCGCCGAGCACCACAACACCCGCCCTGGCCCGTCTCTTCTCCTCGACGCCGACCGCTCCCGCCCAGCAGCGGATCCCGCCCGAGAGTCCGCTGTTCATCAACGTCCCGAACCCGCCGCAGGACCAGTCGATCGAGGCCAAGCGGGAGCTCAAGCGCGTGCGCGGCTTCGTGCCCGTGCCCCGCCGCGTCTTCGCCCACCGCGACAGCCACGAGAAGCCCACCGAGCAGTGGCTCTCGCGCGCCGCCCCGCTGCCCACCAGCGCCAAGTCGCAGGCCGAGCCCGGCTCCCACATCGAGGCCTGGCGCCGCAAGATGGCCGTCAGCCGCCGCGAGAACATGCGCTCCGGTGTCCAGAATCTGTGGGCCCGCAAGAGGCTCCTCGATTCCAAGCGCCTCGCTGCCCGCACCGCCAAGCTCGCCGCCAACAAGGCCGCCGCCAACGCCCCCGAGCGCGACGACGAGCGCCTCACCCGCGGCTCCATCAACGCCGGCACCCTTCAGACCACCGTCCTGCCCGACCCCGAGCGCTTCACCTCCGCCCTCGCCTCCGCCCAGCGCACCGCCGCGATCATGGCCACCAAGAGCGAGGCCCGCCGCGACGCTATCCAGACCCTGTACATGAACGCCCGCTCCTTCATCGTCAACGAGGCTGAGCTCGAGGCCACCGTGAATCGCGAGTTTGCCGACAACCACTTCGAGTCCAAGGGCAACAGCTCCGCCGGCTACGCAATCCAGAACATCTGGGACCTCGAGGAGGCGCCCATGTCCGTCGAGAACATGATGAAGGAGCTGCAGAACAACCACGACAATCTCATACAGGATATGACCACCGATGCCACGCGAACCACCCGCAGACAAAAGCAGGTCGCTGAGGAGTTGACCGGTGGCAAGATGGACGACATCCGCCAGCAGATGCACGACAACACCACAAGCAAGCAATCAAACCCTGCTATTTAGATCGGCAGCCAACATGTAATGATATATGTACTGCTATGTATATAACGCTTCCTTGATATATATTGTATTCTGAAACAACTGCGAACCAGACCGAGAACCTCCATAACGCCACCCGTGACCGTTCCTATGCATTCGAGCGAGTAAACAAAAGAGATAATCGGATCCTGCTATCTATACTACCTACCTAAGCAATGCGCTCGTATCTGGCAGTCGTGGATACCCAAAGATAATCAATCCATCCACAAGTGGAGCCCTACATCGACCTCTATCTTGCACATGCCACCAAGTCCACCACGCATATCCAAAAAAGAAAAGGAACTTGTCTCTCTACCTTCTCTCTACCAGCAAGAAATGCATCGCCGCGTAAGCCAGAACAACGAAGACTGCGGCGAAGATGCCTAGATTCAAGATGTCCATCCATTTGGCTCCGTTATCGAAACCAAACGAGCTCAGGATCGCAGCGCCCGGCACTGTGATGTCTAGTCCATATTTGTTGTCAATCAGAGTCAGCTTGACCACCTCGTTGACGATGAGCGCTTCAAAGCCGTAGTGGAAGATGGACAGTGACTGCAGCCACATCGCTGCGTCCGGAATCTTGTTGTGGTTCAGCAGCAGTCCGGCGAATAGCAGAGAGAACAGCATGACTAAGCTACCAATCAAGTTGGCAACCCCGCCGTCTTTGCAGACGATGCCGATAAAGAAGCAAATAGACGCGGCTGCGAGGTTGAACAGAACCAATGTCAACATGAAGGTGAAGAAGTGGGGTGCGTCTGGTATCAGGCCTGTCATGGGGTAGATGATGGCACCCATGAGAATCGGAGGGATGATCCTCAGTGGGATGATGTCGAAGAGAAGCTTGGCCGTGAAGTACGTCACGGGGGCATAATACCCGTTGGCTCGCTCGCGAACAAACAGGAGCCGCTCGGAAGCGAACACGTTCAGACTGGTGAGTGTGGAGAAGCCGAAAAGGGCGAGCAGGAAGAAGAACAGGCCCAGTCGGTTCTGGAATCCGGCTATATCATCTGTTAGACCATAGAAGAGGTAGCCCGAAAGGACCGCGAGGACGATGGCGATTGCGTAGTGAGTCAGCATCAACAGCGGGTTCCGATACAGGTTCCTCCAGGTCCGTTGCGACAAGATCACGAACTGTCGGGTGTAGCCGATGCGTGCGTAACCACGCCCAATCGCACTTCCATTTCCATTTCCTACCACGCCACCATTGTGCCCGTTGGCTTCACGTGCGGTAGAAACAGCGTGCTGTATCTCGTCGTGGGTACTTTCGGCGATACTTGATTCGGCAAACGAGTGAACGAGGGCATCGAGACTGGTTCCTACTGCCGGGGGAAGATCGTGGACATCTTCAACAATAATCTGAGGCCGGACAACAACGGCAGGCTGCTTGTGGAGTTTGTATGCCCCAGCCTCCTCTTCCACATCAGACGATGCGGCCGTGTCAGCAGTGCTTTTGCGCCGAGTAAAAAGCTCCCGTTCTTGGCGTGCCCTGACAGAATTCTTGCGTTTGTTCCTGGGCCGACTGGATGATGGCTCAGCGATGGAGCTTTCCTCTGCAGTGCTGTTGCCGGAAATGCTGGCCACCGATTTCACGGCTTGGGTGCTGCTCGGACCAACGCTGCTAGCGGTGTCGTTCAACACGCTGCCGTCGTCAAAGACCCCGGCATTGCTAGCGTGCATCGTCAGGTCGACAAGGTAATCGGCAATATTGAAACCTGGCGGGCACTCATAGCCGACTTCGTCGAAGTATTCTTGGCATCTTGAAAAGGGGCCAGAGTATACAGTCTTGCCTTGAGCCAAGAGGATGAGGCGGTCAAACAAGGCCACGATGTTCGAACGGGGTTGATGGATGGTGAAAATGACAGTCCGCTTATATGTCTTGGCCAAGTTCACTAGACATTCGATGACATTGTAGGCGTTGTAAGAATCCAGACCACTTGTCGGTTCGTCGAGAAAGAGGATGGATGGGCTCGTGACCAGCTCACAAGCGATACCTACCCGACGTTTCTCACCGCCCGAGATACCACGTCCCTTGCCCTCTTCCGAGCCAATCAATGAATCTCGGATATGGTAAATGCCGAGCTGTTTCTCGACTTCAAATGCCCGTTGCTCTTTGGCTGCGCGGCCCATGTGACGAGGAAGACGAAGAAGAGCACTCGTCAATATTGTCTCATGGACCGTGAGAGTTGGCAGCATCGTATCCTCTTGATCAACAAATCCGATGACGCTCTTGAAGTCGGCATCCGTGACCTTCTCGCCGTTGACATAGAAATCCCCAGAAGAGTGGCCCCGCTTGTTCTTGCGCGCGAGGATATCGAGGAAACTCGTCTTTCCCGCACCAGAGGCACCCATAATTGCAGTGATCTCGCCAGGGTGGGCAATTCCGCGAATATCGTTGAGGATCGCTTTCCCGTTCAGGCCGTAACTGACATTTTCGAAATACAGCGAGGCTGGCTTGTGGTTCGCCATGAGCTTCGTGGACTCGTCGTCAGAATCCTCCAGGTAAATCGCACCATGCTTGAACTGGCGGCGTGAAAGATACCATGTTATCAAGATAACAGCGACAACAAACAAGGAGCAGCCCGCGATGACGCCGGCAATAAGAGGAGTGTTGATGGTCTTGACAGGTCGCTGGTATCCTGGCACTTCAGTGAAATGAAGACACTCGCCCGATCGACATTCCAGCTCAATGCTTTCGTCCCCAAAAATGCTGCGGACCATCCAGTCTAGTTGAGGCTCCTTGAACTTGCATTCGTTGACGCCGCCATCCTGGCGAATGCACTCGAACGTGGCCGGACCCTCAACAGACTGCTTCAAAAAGTCCGTCAAATCAATAGAACCTTCGAGGCCGCAAAGGAAACGATCGGTGATACAGCTGCACTTGACATCGGGACACTTGTAGTAGGTGCTGTTCTGGTCAGGTGTGAATGTGGCGCTCGATTCGCAATTCTCCAGATGGCAATAGAAAGATTCGGTTCGATCAACCCAGACTAGGAACAGAAACGTCAGTTCATCTCGGCCGTGCAGCTTGGGATGATAGCATGGGTTGCTCACATTGAAAGTCACAAACACCATCTTCCTTGTCGCAAGTGAATGAAGCCTCGGGGATCTTGCCCTCGAGCATCGAGAGAATCTTCTCGTTGGTGACACCGCACATCTGGTAGTTGTTCTTGACGACTTCTCCGTTCTGGTAGCACACGCCATCCTGGCCAGTCTCCATCAAGGCGTTACAGGCCTTGTTCTCGGTGCAGACGTTGCAGTTGACGCCAGTCCAGCCATCGTCGCAGTCGCAGGTATCACCTTTTCTTATGGGTCGATCCTTGCCTCGCGCCGGCGAGCCGCATGCTAGTCACTTGTCAGTATCAATCCGGCTCAGACAACAGAAGGATGCAGTCGTGGGGGACAGGCGTACTTGGTTGTAAACAGTCGTCGCCTCCAAAGCCGGCAGGGCAGTCGCATTGTCCGTTATACGTGTTGCAATTGGCGTATTGGCCGCATTCGTAGACTGGCAAGAGGCAGTTGAAGCTATCAAGTGACAAAGCACATGTCAGTTCGCCAAGTCCAGGCGCCAAGTCGCAGAGGTGGAGAGGGGGCAAAGCAGTCAGCTTACCATGGGGGACAGTCTCCCGGCCGATCTCCTAGAAGGGCCAGCTGCGCTCGTATCATGTCGGCCTGGGTGTAGTTTGTCTGTGCAGCGACCAGGCTGGACAGAAACGCCGCACCCAAGGCGATGAGCCGAAAGCTCGGCCGAGACATGTTTGGGGATCCTCGCTGGGCTCAGGTTCGGCGACAGAGGTGAATTGATGGTGCGGTTCGATGGATACGGATTGAAGGCTGATGATGTTGGGAAAGGAGCTCTCGACAGCCCAGTCGGGTTTGTCGTTGGGGTTTTATCGCGAGCTTCGGTTGCCAATCATCGGCGATGGGCGGCGGCAGTGGAGCGGCAGGCTACCGCATTGAGATCGTGACGGGCGCGGTAGGCGATGAGCGATAATGGGCAGTCGAGAAGTCGCGTGGCTTTCGTATCGACGAGGTGTGGGAAGAATGCACGGTCGGCTTAGTGCCTGGTTATCAAATGGATAGTCGTACTGGACAGGCGAGATCGTGAAGGCGTGGGAAGATGATGTTGGGAAGATCGTGAATATCCTATGTAGGCGAAATGTCTCCCAACAAGCTTGAGTTCGGGGGGGATTGAACATGTATGTGTATACCTGGGGTGCTAAGGACAGGTAGGTACCATACAGTGTACGTAGACGATGGTGGTTGGTGGTGGTGAAGCTCTGGGGCCTTTAGCTCCTGCTTCCAGGTCTGGTATTGGTCTGGACAGGCTGTTTTGGGACAGGAGGAGTTCGGGAGTCTGACAGGATGCTGGGCAGGATGGGGCACCGAGGCAGCTGGGGAAACGTGCTGCCAATAGGTACCTACCTCGCCTACTGCCTACGTACCTACCTCCATACCTGGCACCTAGATAGGTAGGTATGACGAAAGCCCAATATTGAAATCCAAGGTCCCACACTGCAGCCTGGGGTAGCTAGAAAAGGGCAGCTTAGGTGATGTGCCAAGAAGCTAAGATGCCTAAAGCAGTTAGAGGTCAAGGTAAATACCGCATGAACGTCTTTGTCGCGTACAGTGCCAACAACAACAAGCTCAAGCTCCGCCTACCTCCAAGTCGACTTCTCTCTTAAACAGACTCGAGATAAGT
Organism: Astrocystis sublimbata; assembly: GCA_022453515.1. NCBI lineage: Eukaryota > Fungi > Ascomycota > Sordariomycetes > Xylariales > Xylariaceae > Astrocystis > Astrocystis sublimbata. Next base: position 37,150 of record JAJNNY010000010.1, on the reverse strand, counting down.
CCAGTCAAACACTAATAGGCAGCTCCCGTTTCCTAAACCCTGAACTCTTCTTGATTATCACAAGATACCAGATGGTAGGGCAAAACTATTTTTCGGTTATGCTGCCTATATACACCAGGCGTAGTTCTGCGCACGGTTTCCAATGTACTCCTTATTCATGGACGCGGGGCAAGTAAGCCTGATATCGATAGAGAAAGGCAGGTAATTACTTAGTAACGATGTGTTTAAGTGTGCCCCCAGAGAAACTACTACTGGGGGCAGGGTGGCTGAGATGAAGTGCCTAATCTCAGGAAATGGTTTTGAGCTTTTCTTTGACGTTCATTGCACAGGGTGCTATCATGGATGATCGCAGCCTTTGACATAATTTTTGAGCAATTCCATAACCTACCTAATTGAGATTATATGATTACGTTTTTGGAACGTCATCCGAGGCGGGCACTTCGAAACAATCTCAGTTTCGCTGAACTACCTTCTAAGGGTTTGGTTTTGGTGCTACAGTAAACTAACAGGCGTCGTGATAAAAAAGTCTTTGAGAGTCTATCAATTCTATATACAAGGCTTTCGGTTTCAGTTTCAGCTTCGGCTCCGGTTTCCGAAAACTGCTGTCCAGGAGACGAAATAGCCCATGTGCAGTCAGTCAGTCTGTCTATCTAAACCCGTATTTAATATGCATACATGAACGCCGTCTAATGCGTGTGCAGCTCATGGAAGTATGCCCTGCGTGCGCCCCTTCCCACATGAATCCACCTAGATATTAAGAATAGAGCACTAATCCAAGCTACTACCTAGCAAGGTGTATCATGCGTAAGTTGCCCATCGTGCAATTTCTGCGGCGGCTGTGTATCGTCCCGGTTCCTTTCGGGCCACTTCGCCCACAGACTTGGCCTTGCTCCTCAACTGAAGAGACTCTTCCCGCTCGCCGAGGACCTTGAGAAATCCGTCACGCAGACCCTGCACGGTCCAGCCAGGCGCCGTGGCCCGGGTAGCCCAAACACCGACACCCATGTCTTCGGCCATCTGCGCATAATTGTAGCAGTCCAGCCACATTGGGACAACGACCTGGGGAAGACCAGCACTGCGGAGAGTCAGCGGCGAGCAAAATCGTCTGGGAAAGGGGGTGACCTACGCAATGGCTTCATGGTAGCAGTTCGCGCCGCCATGGTGAACAGAGGCTGTTACGTGGCCCGTATCCATGATGGAGGACGGGCTCACACTAAGCCAATCCACAACCCGGAGCCGCCCCTCATCGATGATGTTTTTCACCGGCAAGGTATAGTTCTTAGAGACAGTCGGGTCCTTGGCCATCTTCCACAAAATCTGTACATTTGTCTCCGCGAGGACCTCTTCTATCGCCAGCGCCATCGTCGTAGCATGGTGCTCGGAGTAGGTGAAGAGGCTCCCGAGGTTCACCAGCACAGTTGGGGCCCTCGATAACCATGACACCAACTCCGGATCTTTATCGACGGCCGGTTCGGCGTCGAAGATGATGGGCCCTGTGCTGGTGACGTTGGGAGGTATGAAATCGAGGGGGTAGCTGGCCCCCGGCACATTCTGCGCAATGAAAGGCCTATCATGGGGCCGTCGATGAACCATCGTGTCGTCTATCCCCCGCGCCAGGATATACTTCTCAGTCTCCGCGAAACCTGGCCTGGTGAGCGCCCCATATATGAAGCGAATGGTCACATAGATGTTCTCGGGTATCTTAGACCACGGCACTGGGAAGGCAAACGGGCTACCAACACGAGAGTATTTCCAGAACATGGCCCCGTTAGGTTGCTCCGCCCAGAACATGTCAGCCAGAACATTAGGCACGATATAAGCCCAGAAGCGATTGCTCTGCCTTGCAGCATCGATCGTTGGCCGCATACCAATATCTAACACCACCAGTGACGGGTCGATGGTCTGAATGAGCTCAGTGGCTTTCTCGAATATCTGTATGTGGTCCGATCCATTCCAGGGCGACAACGCCGGTATCATGGAGCGCACTATCGTGTCAACGCCCTTGGCGCCTGGTGTATGCACGATATGGCTAATCGACTTCCTTCCTATTCCACCCAATCGGTCCGAGAGCGCTGTTGTATATTCTGGCCCCGGAAGCTCATGAAAGTGAATATCCTTGGCGCTCTTGACCTTCTGCCGGGCCAAGGAAGCGACCTTCGCCACTTTGGGGGCCACTCGAGGAAACGACGCAATATGTAGATCAATGTTCGGGTGCCTCTCCAGCAACGCGCTGGCCGTCGCTAGATGTACATTGCTGAGACCATACTCGGCATTGATGAAGAAAAGCACAGTCTCATTCTTGCCTTGGACCGGGGCAACATAGTCCGTGCTCCAGGGTGATTTTACACCTCGAGCCAGGAAGACGGCCACCAGGACGACTGAAGCCGCAACAACGGTAGCCAATTGTCGTAATCTGCCCATTGTGAAGCTCTCACTAGGCAGGCGCGGGGTGGTTCGACAACCTAGAGTTAACAAAACAAAACAAGAAGGTGGAAGGAGACCGAGAAAATAAGACGGCGTCAGCAGAGGATTACCGCCCAAACTGTGGCGTCTGAGGAATTTTCACGGTAGGTACTGTCCACTACTTAAGTACGTACGCATACTATCTTCACAAATTGACATCAGGAAAGTGTACTAGCGTTCTTACTGGCAACTACCCCAGTCACTAAAGATTGTAGTTTCCATAAGGATTCGACTTTGGCCGTGCCAGCCTTCGGTTCATCTCTGTAAGGCTAGGAGGTGGCCAGACGAGGAATAGTACATCATTCGATACAAATGACAAATCCATGATGATGCCAACCGACCGTTGCACAAGAGAGATACTGTACACATATGCCACACCTTGCAATTTTCACATCATCGAAATCAAATCTCTTCATGCAGGGAGCGCCAACAAATGCACCATGGGCACGCATAGTTAAGACCCTTCAAGCCTCCAACACAGTACCTTGTGAGTGGGTGGGTGCTGATATGCTAGCGACCCCCCATGTCGGTATCCCTTCTAATTATAGAATTTGATCACCTCGCTTCATAGACATTATGTAATCTGGGAGACAACCTTGAACATGGCAGAAGATTGGAGTGGTGAATACCCCTGTGCCTCGTCTGTGCCTCGTCTGTGCCTCTCGAGCAGCCTGCCCTGTTTTCTATTTCTGCATGGCCGAGGAAGGACCCCTACGAAGTCGACCCCGTGCACTTTGCTACAAATGCTACGACTACTCGTACTCCGTATACGTACTAATTCAATATTGGGTCACATGGATTGCAACGTAAGCTTTGTCGAGAATACAGGGGTAAGAGGAAAAAACTTATCTGGGTCACTGGCATCCATGCAGGTGCCCAGGATAATAGTGCAAAATTAATCAGATCAAACTCCACTGCAGTTCATATGTAGTACGGATACCTAGCACAGCAACATCATTGGTCTCAACCTCGAACTCAATCCCACTGTTACAAAAGTCTGAAAATAAGGACCTGATGAGACCGCCCTTATCGAGGTGCCTGCCGCAGCGCAACTAGGATCGCCAGCATTGCAGTCGACCTAGCAAGCTTGGCTGACAAATATTGCATGTCGGGCAAGTCGGGGGCAAGTCGGGTTCCTGTCGGGCTCCTGTCGGATGGTATTATCCTTGTCACCGGAACCTCAAGCAGACCCGTAGCCGTGGCAGCAACCGCAGATAGATCTAAACTAGATGGCTAGCTCATTCCTTGGCTTCGAGAAAAACCTGAGATGATCTCATCCGGCTATCTACCCTACTACATACAGAACTACGTAGGCTCAAAGGGGGTAGGCGATCAAGTACTGATTTTCAAGACACAAGTTGACAACTTGATAGCAGACGCATGCTGCAGCTGTAATCTTGGCGGTAATCATGGGCGACTATCGGATACAGGGACAGCCGAGACAGCTGCTATCGAGATAACAGAACATATCTCAGGAAGTACACAGTCGGTAATTTCCCATCTAGGAAACTGGTAATTAGTATAACATGCATGCGAGATAATCGACGGTTAGAACTGCCAGTTCGCAATTCGCATTTGCACCTGGCAATTCGACTATCGAATTAGTGATGGGCAGCATGCCGGCAACGCCACCCCCAGTCTTGTTGTTGTGCTCAGCTATGTACGGCTGCGGCGTATTGATATTATCCGTCCGTATCTGTCAGTCTTCTGGAAAGGACTTTCTCGTCGGTACTTGACCCAAAATTGTTCATGATCTGGCAGTTGCACCGCACCAATGCTAGTTCGTAGCGTAAAATGTGACACTCTATCATAAAAGTGCATAGTAATAAGGCGATCATCTCCGATGTGAGTTGGTAAGGTTCTCGACGGATCAATCCTGCCACGTGCGATGTAAAAAAAGAGACGCTTCATTTAAATCTCCCCAATTGTCGATATTCATCTTAATTTTCAACACATGTCCGTCTCATTGGATTTTGGTGAAAGTGTGAAAGCGCTGCCTAGGGGTTGCTTTTAGGGGCGACGATGACTAACTCCGCTGCAGCAGGTATCTGCCCAGCAAAATGGTACCCAATCGTGGGAAGAGTTGTTGCTTCCGATATGCGGCTTCAGAATTCACGCCCTTCCACTGTGGGTAACATGTCAACACAAACGGAACTTTGAGCTTCTCGGTCGCATAATTGCAGCTATAAAGCTACATACATATCTATCCCTTTAGGTAGGAAGTCTAGTTACTCTACGAAAACAACTGAAGAATTTCCAGACTTCTGTCTACCCACCGTTCAAGTGACAGAACACGCACTATCTACCTAAGTGGTTCGAAGCATTCCCATGACAATAGCAAGCAACAATGGTGAAGATCCCCCCATTCGAGGTTGAGCAATGGATGGACGCGTACGAGAACACACCCGGGGTATTAAACATAGCCGAGACGTGCGCATGCTCCATCTCAGTCTCCCAGCTAGCGACCCTGCACAGCAAAAACCAAGATGGTTCGGCGCCTCCCGTCGTCGATTTCTCGAGACCGATGACCTACGGAGCGATCAGGGGATCAGAGGAGCTACGGCAAAACATTGCGGCCTTGTACACGGAGGAAAGTGGCCAGGGTGACGACGACGGCCCATTAGTACAAGAGGATATCATCGTGACACAGGGTGCCATCAGCGCAAACCACTTGGTGTTCTACAGTCTTGTTGGGCCCGGAGACCACGTAGTCTGTGTGTTCCCGACATACCAGCAACTGTACACTATCCCCGAAACGCTCGGAGCTGAGGTATCGCTATGGGCGTTGAAGGCCGAAAACCAGTATGTCCCAGATGTCTCCAAGCTCGGGAGGCTGATCAAGAAGAATACCAAGGTATGTGTGTCTGGCAGCCACTTTGCGTCAGTACTAAGAAGGCATTAACGTTGGTCTAGATGATCGTGATCAACAACCCCAACAACCCAACGGGTGCCACGACTCCTAGAGAAGTGCTGACAAAGATCATCGAGGTAGCTCAGAAGCACAATATTATCGTCATGTCAGACGAGGTATATAGACCGCTTTTCCACGGGCTTGCTGAACCCGATATTCCGCCGTCGGCGCTCTCGCTGGGGTATGAGAAAGTCGTAGTAACCTCCTCGATGTCAAAAGCCTGGGCGCTGGCCGGCATCCGCATCGGCTGGGTTGCGTCCCGCGACAAGAGCATCATTGAGCAGCTCGCTGTGGCGCGCGACTACACGACGATCAGCGTGTCGCAGCTCGACGACCAGGTCGCGAGGTATGCACTGAGCGCGGACGTGCGACCGGCGCTCCTGGGACGAAACATCGAGCTCGCTCGCACAAATCTAGCGCTACTTGAGAAGTTCGTGCAAGACCGCGCTGACATATGCTCGTGGGTGAAGCCGACGGCCGGGACCACGGCGTTTGTGCGGTTCGCCCACAAGAATGGCGAGCCTGTTGACGACGAGGCTTTCTGCAAGGACGTGCTGGAAAAGAGCAAGGTTATGTTCCTTCCAGGCACGCGTTGTTTCGGGCACAGCGATTTTCGCGGACACGTGCGCATAGGCTTCGTGAACAGCACCGATGTTGTACAGAAAGCTCTGGAGAATTTGCATGGGTATGTAACGAGACACATAGATTGATTAACCCAGACACACCATTTCAACCACAACTCTGTCGTACGTGTGACAAGAAACGTCAGTGTAACCGCTCCCAAACCAGGAGCATAATGTCTAGGTTAGTCTCACATCACTCGACTATAAAGATGTCCGATAGGAGGATATGTTATTTATTTTGTTATATAGGTATTGCTGAAGCATCAACCGCTAAATCACTATGCACTTAGTTGGCAGACCGCAAGGCCCCCCTTCGCTATCCTTCGCCTCTTTGGGTGTAGCCGCCGATTGATTTCCGGTCTGGTTCGACTGTGCCTGCGCTGGCTTCTCTGCACTTGGGCCATGTAGTCAGCCGGTGTACTTGGCAACGGTCTTGTAGAATTCCTCGCCCTGGACCGTGGCGATCTCGAGCTCCTTGGCGCTGGGCTGACGAGAGCCGTCACCGCTGGAGAATGTGCCGGCACCCCAGGGACCACCGCCGTGGACCTCAGATAGGTCGGACATGGTGGCGAAAGCCTTGGCAAAGCCGAAGGGCACGTATATTATGCCGTGGTGGGCGAGAGTCGACATGGCGGCAAGCGCGGTCGACTCCTGGCCACCACCCAGACTGGCGGTAGAGATGAAGAGACCGGCCATCTTGCCGTAGTAGCCGCCCGTGGCCCATTGCTGGCCGGTCTTGTCCCAGAAGGTCTTCCACTGGGCCGGGACTGCAAAGAACAAGTTAGAGTCTGTCGTCTATGGAGAAAGATCGGCTCGTATGTAAGGGGTCTCAGGAGCATGCATAAACATGTGGCATTTGACAACAGAGCCCTTGCCAAATTGACGAACAAAGGACGTAGGTATACTAACAGTTTCCGTATCGTGTCGGGATTCCGAGAAGGAAGGCGTCGTACTGCTGAAGGGTGGCGGGGTCCTCGAGGAGAGGGACGTCGGCGGACTGGCCAGGGGCGTGCATCTTGGTGAGAACCTCGCTGGGGAGTGTCTCGGGGATCTGGTACAGATCGACGGTACCCCCAGCCTTCTCGATACCAGCCTTCTCGGCCTCGGCCAGCTTGGCGATGTGGCCGTACATGGAGTACTAAGAAACGCTGCTGTTAGCCACTGTAAGGCCCAAAGAAAGGCGTATTGCATTGCGCTCGTCTCGGGGTTATTCTCCAAGATTGTTCCCCCCCGAACTCGGGTGTTGGAGAGCATTGAAGATCGTTCGTCCCGGAAAGAATAGGGAGCTAGGTGAACTCACGTAGACGATGGCGATCTTGGGAGCCATTTTGGTAATTGGGAGCGATCTAATGGGCTATGAATTCCAAGAAAATTGTTTACTTTAGAGGTGATGATAGATGATGATCGAAAGATGGCGTTACGTTTCTTTCGAGGGGACGTGGGAGGGGAAGATGGGTCTTATATGTTCCCTCGCAGCTCCCTGCCATCCTGCCTCTAAGATGTAGTAGGTAGGTACTTGTGCCAACGCAAGCCAGAAAGAGGGTCCGTAAAAGCTTTGTCTTAGACGGTTACACGGGGAACTTGAGAAGCTGCTGGACTGAGGGGGAGGGGCATTGACATCTGGTGTACTATGTAATGCTGCAATGCTGCTGCAGTGCCGACCTTGACCTTGCAACGACTTCCATGCAGGTGCGATTCGGTGCCGGAGGTCGGGTACCGGCCTAGTACCTGGATGCCTCAGGTAGGCAGCATGGAACGGCGGAAGCTAATGTATGTGAATGGCTTACTGATTGATTAAGAATTGCATTACAATGGAAGGGCTAGACCCAAGCTGGTCCGAGCTGGTGGAAAAACTCGTCGCATGTTACCACGTCAAGCAGTCTGTCCGGCTAGCCTGCAGAATGGATCTATAGCTGCATCTAACTCGTACGTCTACTTACACGTACGGAGTACCTAACACAGCTCATGTGCTCAATGGGCCCTTCCACTTACAAATAAAAGAATACTCCGAGTTGTATACTACGTAAGCGGTCCTCAAACCCAACAACCTTGGATTTGTTGTTTTCAGACTTTGGAAGTCGGTTGGTAAAATTCGGACATCGTTAGATTGTGCTGGGAATGGATATTCAGCCTCCTGTCTAACATGTGTCTGAATCTGATTACGATAATCTGGAAGAACGTTACAAATCCGATTTACATAGTAGGATCCGGTCCCACTCGTCCTATGGTCCAATGTACTGCTTTGTTACATAGACTCTGGCTGTGATCAGTGATCACGAAGCCTACCTATCTCACTGCAGAGGAACATTGAACTCGGAATTGGACCGATTGGCTGAAGTAACCTTGTATAACCATGTCCTCAGGTCGGGTTTTCCCTCTATCTTATTCTCACCTAAGCCTCAGACCTAGGCAGCCACTCGAGGCCACTACTCTGTAGGTTAGACTATCCCAAGGTTTCCCGCTAAAGAAGCTGGCTAGGGGCACCATAGTTCAGGGGTCTCTCCTTGTAGCGACCAACTATAACTCATGGAGTTACTAGCCCTGACTCGTTTCGAGTATTAGAATGATGAATAATTGCTTATCCAACCTCTGGGGACCGATACCTTTAAACACTGAAACTTATTTTGAGACTCCACCTTTGACAGCTCGACAGGCATACTAGACCCGTCGAGTATTGTAATCAAGCCCTATCTGTGACAAAGCGACGATTGCCCATCATCTCACACGCCCTAGCTCCCTAAGCATACAAAGATTGGCTAAGCCTTCGTCAGCTTTATCAATCGCGTCGCCTCAACAAACAAACAGGTCATTCGAGATTTTGGTAGCGAAGTAGAGCCCCCAAACTCACCGCTCTGATCTCAATCACTTCATCATCTGTTTCACGCAATAGCGGTTCATTGTTGGGTTGCAGTGCATCCACCCAAACCCTGATCAGAACAGGTTGGTCGCCTTATGATCCAGTTCGGAGCATTATCGATCTCGACTTGGCACGACACATTGCCCGGTCAGGGTGGCAATTGGAGAGCCGCAATACTTGGCCTTCGGGATGCCACCCCCAAGGTGATAACCCATTGGACAACTACCGCTATGACAGTCTGTACGAGTAGGTGATGCATGTTCACTTACTTGACTATGGTCTACCGATACGCAACACAAGCAACAACACATCATTATCATCCAGGTCATGCGTTGTATGCAGAATTACCTCGCTGAAGATGACCCCTGAAATTAGGACCCCATATACTGATACTACCCCATATCAGCCCCAAACAAAACTTATCATCTGCCGGTAGAACACAGTAAGTATGAGGTGGGGTTAACTCGAGAGTACTTGCAACGGGGCGCATGAACAACAACAACAACAACAACAACACAATATAAAGTTGATTTTCTCCCTTGCCTGGAATCAGCGTCTGTTGACATCTTATCGAGCATCATTCTGGGTGGCACTGACTAACCGTTGGTCTCGGCAATTGCTTACAAGCCTCCGACCCAACTCCTCTTAGTGGCACTCCGCTTTGCCGAGTGTCACACCGCAACTTTAACTAGGTAGGCTCCTAATTATGGCTTTGGGATGATTCGATGAGATTTGGTCACACAGCAGACCCCCTTCTCACGTGAGCTATCATTGACGGTTACTCGCAGTATCATTGCGGATCGACGTAAAGCCAAGGTTGGAATACGATGTATTGACCGTGCAATACGTTGGGTCAATGGAGGCACCTTTGTGCTCTTCTGGCGCCGTCTACAGTCGTACCAACTGCAATATGCAGTGAGGGCGGGAAAGCCTAGACTGGTTTTGGACGGGTAGGTTATTATTCTGGGATAGCACGGGTATACTCGAGATGAACATGCATTCTAGCAAGAGCTACCACTGACACTAGGAATGTCGATGGGAAAAGCGCACCATAAACCCGACATCAAAAACGTTCTTGACTATAGATCAGCTATGAGCTAAACCTCGGATCTATCCAAGACCTCCCTGAGCTCTGCTAACATCGCAATGGTCCATTCCCACTCGTTGTTCCTACAATACCTATGAGGAAAACCAGGCGGTTCTCTCGCTATCATCCCCCCCCCCCCCGACCAGGTTGTGACCTCAACAGTTATCGTAACATTGCTGGGCTGGAAACTTCCTAGAGACCTAAGCGCACGCACTGTTACTCTTGTGGCATGCGTTTAATTCTTCCAAGTCTGCGCTTGGCTTCTATACTGAAGTAATTGGCTCGCTACCGAAGGCATTACCTATGAGAGTTGCCGCATATCCATAAGATGGCTCGAGGATCTCAATTTCCATCTTGGTTTGAGTTGCTATTGACAGTATACTAGAGTAGGTACCAAGGTGACAGTCACAGTGGTGTGACAACTTTGGTTTGCGGCCCCTTTTATCACGTCTAAATACATTGTTACGCGAATTACGTTTTAAATGATCCTCAAAGGTACCAGATCACCATGTTACTTCGTGGGTTTGTTTGACGAGATAAACCCTTAACGCAACCAAGCAGAGATCAAATGAAACTCCTCAATACCTAGGTACGGTACGCTTGAGCAGCGAGTCAAATGCCAGAGGCTGTGGTTGCCGTGCAATGAGGCATCATATGCAATCTAATGAGCGAATATATCAAACTTCCCGCAAGTGCATGATCGTCTCTCTCGGCCGCCGGTCACATGTGATATGGGCCACTGTCCATAGAGTGACGGCAGTTGTCACGAATAGCAAACTATGAAAGTAATTTCATTGACCCCTTTTTAACCCTAGAACCTTGCCTCTGGACCATAGCTTTCACCTTTTGTTGAAGAAAGCTAGAAAGCTGCTGATGTGGTGTTGGATGACGGACGCCGCACAGAAATGGCCGGGTTCCCAGGAAGTGAATAAAACGGTTTGTTACCCGAATGCTCAAGCGGGGTTTTGTTATCGGATGAGCAAAAACAATTGAGCTGCCTAGGTAAGTAGTTACTGCTTTGCGCCCTGCAACATGGTTGGGCTCTTCCCAACAACACATCCAGCTCCGGATACGACATACTGGCCTCTGACCCGCAAAGCACCACCCGCTTCGCAGACACGATGATGAAAGTCTTTGCCTTCCACCAAGCACGCTCGTTCCCCTTCGTAGTCGACCACTTCATCTGGCAGAGCTTCTGGAGAAGCCGGGTCGTGCACGTCGGAGGGTCGGGAGGGCATGCTGCCATGGCTCTGGCACGCAAATACCCTGAGATGGAAGTGATAGTCCAGAATCCCGGGGTCGTCAGCGATGAGGCGGATGCGAAAGTTCCGAAGGAACTAAACGGCCGAGTCCGCTTCATGTGTCACGACTTGTTCAAGCAGCAGCCCGTCAAGGCCGACGTCTACTTCTTGCGAAGGATCCTGCATAACCACACCGATAAGGCTTGCGTCCGAATCCTCAGGGCGTTGATTCCTGCTTTGCGCCCCGGGTCACGCATACTCGTCAACGAGATTGTCCTGGAGGAAAAGAGTGAGGAGGTTTCCCTCTGGGAGGAGACGGTTCTTCGGTAAGTGTGCCCTAATGGAGTTAATGAGTCTATTCAGAACCCGACTCTCTTTGTCTTGAGTGGAAGACCTTGTTAACTAATCATCGTTCGACGGAGTTCTAGGTCGACGGATCAGTCTACGGGTGCAGTTGCCAACGGCCGAGAGAGATCTATTGATGAATGGTTGGCATTGGTTGCTGAGGCCGACCCGAGGTTTCAATTGCAGAAAATCTTGCAACCAATCGGCTCTGCTCTGGCTTTCGTGATTGTCGACTGGGTTCAGACTGGCCCCTTCGTTGACAAGGAGGCATCCTCGTGAGGTTTAAAATGAGAAAGGGGGGCGCTGCCACATGAATTTCATCCGCCTCAAAATGCATCATGTTGTACTGAAAAACCCGTGAGCTCAATACTTGACTTTTCTTCTGAAAACACCTGTCAGCTTGTGTACAGTTTCAGTCAGACAACATGTCTTAAACCTTCTACTACGGCATGTGCTCAGAGCATGTATTGTGCTAGTAGAAAGTTTAGAACTTGATATATCAGGGCCTCCACGTTATGATCATCTCCGATGTTTCCCATGCATATTGCTGATTGTATCGTATCAGTAAACATGAGTAAAATGTTTTTGCATTTGTAGTGAAAGTAATGAAATAAACTTATGCTTGAGGTATCTGAAATGCAAAGCGCGACTTGACGCCATCATGCAGGCTCATGAAGTTCTGCTATACTGACAACAGAAACGAAACTCAACCTCTCTCAACTCGACCCGTACATCCCAGAATAACGCCGTGTAATGAGTAAACACCCGAAGTCGTTGTGGCCTTCGCGGTTAATATCGATTAATACAATCGGACAGACTCCGCCCGAGAACAGACCATCCCTCGGTACTCCGTACCGCCTTTGAGTGATAGCGTGCCCGACGGCATAGCCTATGTGCCATTTTCACTCCCTTTCCCCATTTCCCTTTGCAACTCCTCGCCAGTTCTCCCGCTTGCCCTACTTATACTGCATGGGTGGTTGACCTTGAGGCGGCGGCGGGCCCCAACCCTGAGGCGGACCGTGGTTCTGCATGGGTATGTTGTTACTGCCGCCGCCCTTCATGTTCATAACGTCGGGTCTGTTCTCGAGCGGTTGGGCGAAGTTGCAGACGTGGCATTGGACATCGTGGTAGCCTTTGAAGGAGAGAGGCAGGACGGGCTGTGCGACGAAGAGGTTGGTTAGCGCTTGTATGATGACTGGCTGGCTGGCCGGCTCGTATTTGCGCGCGTATGGATCGCTTGGTCCGGCGCATGGAGGTCCACGGTAGCGCACCATGATGCATTGGGAGGAGAGGGAGAGAGAGAGAGAGGGTAGTACTAACAACAAAGCAGAAGGTGAACCACGGGTTGCTCTTGATGACGTGGGCAGAGTAGTTGCCGCAGTTGTGACACTGGCAGGTGAGGCCCTCGTAGCCCTCGACTTCCTTGCGGAAGGTGTGCTCGCCGCAGGTGAAGATCAGACACATTTTCTGGCGAGGTGCGGATGAGGCGATTCGGTACTAGGTTTCGGGTGCAGGGTGCGGGCGGGAGCCGATCGGTCGCATGCGCAGGGAGCGCGCGGAGATGGGAGTTCGTGTTCTAGTCGCAGGTTCTCGTGTCGCAGAAAGTGTAGGACGGTAGATTCGGCAGCTGGGAAACGAGCAGTATCCAGGTTCTGGATTCGTAGGCAACGTGGGAGATGGATAATCTTGGGCTATCTAGGAATAAAGGTGGCGTGGCGTGCGTGGTGTGGCCAGGCGAGCAGACTATGTAAGGAGGCGAAGATGGATGCGTTGTCTGCCCGTTGTGTACCTAAGCTGTCAACTGGTGCTTGACAGCGCCAGTCGAGCCAGTCGCTACGCCGCGTCACTAGAGACGCTGGGCGCTGGGCGCTGGGCTGTGAGCCTGTCAATGCCTGCGGGTGTCATGGGATCTCGGATGCGATAGCACTGACAGCCGAGAAAGGCCAAGAAAGAGTAGCCCCAGCTCGCCAGGTGGGAGCACCCCAGATCCAGCTACTACTGTAGGCCGGGGCCGCTACCGGGGTACAGGTACATCTAAGTACCTATGTACCTTACCGCACCTCGCCGCACGCACCTTGCCGTGTCGGCGTGGCCCAAGCATGGCCAGCCCATGGCCAGGCAGCAGCACGCGGTGCTCAAGACCTCAATATGTCACTATTTGTTTGATTATGTAGAATTATGGAAATAAATATGACAAGCGAATATGAGTTTCATGCATACTGAGATGAGGTGCAATTATTGAAAACTAGGTTACGCCTTGGATACATTTAGATTATACCTAATATGGTTGTTGAAACCCGATTCTAAAGAGCAGAGTCAACTGTTCGATTAGGGGGTAGCTTCTAGAAAAGAAAGTTGATTGGACCGCATATATATATACCTACATGAGGCCCCTACAGAAGGGGGTGTCTAACTAGGTAAGTACCTAGACCTGGTCCACTACGCTGAACAGATCAAGCGACAGACATTTAATATATTTCCCCATCTCTTTGGCAATGTGATTTATCGGTATACCATGCTCTGTACCCAACGCCTTGATCCCATCATTATCCGGCAATTGAGGTAATAAGAAAGCAACTCCCGAGTTGGATCAGAAAAAATGGAAACCGGAGAACTTATCGACATTACCTAAGCCGGGTGTTTGCTCGTTTCCCGTCACTTATGTATGTGTTTTTTTACAGCGGCTCCTAGAGTTTCAAGGGAAGATCGGACTGGCAGCGGCATGATCGCATACATATCATCGAGCGACCGTACTTCTGTACGACGGCTGGGAGTGGTAACAACTTCATCCAAGCCATCACGTATAACCCCGGTTTCACGGTGTCCAGGCGGCTGATGAATCGTGGAGAGGTAGGCCCAGTGCAAGATATATATTCGGATTTCAAGTACTACCAGAAATAGTGTGGTCTCGGCCAGCCTCTTTGCTTCATCCAGGTAGTTTTTAAGTTGAAGGGTTGCCAAAATAGCTTCATGCAGTCAGTATTTACTCCTCAGTCATCGCCGTACTAAGAGGTATCGCTGCGCTGTTATGTTGTGTACTCTTTCTCGGTTGGCTTTGTCCTACGTACATGATACATTAGACAAGATAATATATTGGCATTGTTTGTTATACCTGTACTCCAAGCCCCAACATCATTCTCCCTTCCTTTTCCTCGCGCGATCCGCGACACCAATCTGCTGTTTGTTCCATACTTATCAGCATTCAATCCCAAGCCTCTCCCGACATGGCAGACGCATCGCCCCCGCCTTTCGACACATCGCCAGAGGCAAGGGCGACAGTGGGTGCCACTCTTTGGCGCCAGCTTTTCGTTATTCCACCGCGTGTCGAGAATGTCGACCTCACAGGCAAGGCCGCTATCGTGACAGGATCAAATGGAGGGATTGGGCTGGAATGCGCCCGCCAGCTTCTCGACCTCGGTTTGTCGCGGCTCATTCTCGCCGTGCGCAGCGAGGAAAAGGGGGAGCGGGCGAAGACCTCCCTACTTACTAACAGTCAACGCCAAGACATATCCATCGAGGTCTGGAGTCTGGATATGCTGTCGTACGAATCGACTATCGCGTTTGCGGCGCGTGCGCAGACTCTCGGCCGTTTGGACATCGCCGTGTTGAATGTTGGCATTCTCAAGCAGAACTATCAATCGATCAACGCACATTCGCCTTCTAGCGGCGGGGGTCATGAGGAGACCATTCAGGTCAATGTCATCTCGACGATACTACTTTCCGTTCTACTGCTGCCCGTTTTGAGGCCCAAGACTGCGTCGGATGCGGCCCCTGGACGGCTTGTCGTCGTAACATCCGATGTCGCCTCTTTCGCAAAATTCAAGGAACGGGTTAGCCAACCCCTTTTACCCAGCTTCGACGATCCAGATTCCTTTAGCAGTTTTGAGCGATACTGTACCTCAAAGTTGCTGGGGCAGCTCGCCATATCCGAACTGGCAAAACGGGTTAACCCTTCCAAAGTGATCATCACTCCCCAACCCTGGATTGGTGTATGGCACGCGCCTCGGACAACTTCCCGAAACGAACATCGTCGATACGATCGGCAGTTTCCTCAAACGCATATTTGGACGGCACCCATCAGTGGGGACCAGAACCATCATAGCGGCCGCAGTCAAGTTCGGACCTGAGGCCAATGGCCAATATTTCGAGGATGGCAAGCTACAACCGTATGATAGACGTTCTAATGCATGACCAGCACCGCGAATCATGACTGACACATTATCCTTCTAGCCTGGCTCCTTTTGCCTACAAGGCCGAAGGCATACAGGTCGCGCAGTCGTTGTGGAATGAGGTGATGGAGGAACTTTCTTTTTCACAAGTTGGAGAAATATTGGAACAAGAGTCACAGTAGGAAGAGTTGAAGGCTTTTTCGGCCGCGCCAGCCTCTCTACCCTCTTTCTACTCCTATTCTTCAGTATCCGCCAAGCAGCGCGGGCCATGCTCCAACGTATCCAGTCAACACTGGAATACCAAACTGATATCCTTCCTCCTATTAAGCCTGCGCCACCTGCCCTTCGACTCCAATATATGCGCCGCGCAAAGTGACGACGGCACGCTCGCAGGTGAGTGCTTCTACTCCCCAAGACACGCGCTTAGGCATCACCGCGCACCTGCACCCCTCGCTGCGCCCAGTGGTCACCCCTCGTCGTGAACGTAAGATATGGGCCTTCATGCATGGACGAGAAGACGTCGTAGATTTGAAATTCGTGCTGCCTCTCTCGTCCCGGCCCCAGACCTAAGTTTCCCTCCCCAATAGTCCCCTTGACGCCAGCACAGGTTTGGAAATCAAAGTACCATAGGATCTTAGCAACTACTAGTCCTGTCTCGGCGTATGCCATAGTCTTACCTGCGCATCCTCGAGGGCCGGTAGAGAAAGGCATGAAAGCATCTCGCATGGCACGCTTCATATCGGGACTTTGATCGCCGAGCCAACGTTCCGGTCTGTACTCGAACGGCTCGGGAAAGTAGTCTTCGTTATGGTGTAGCGAATATACGTTCACACCAACTATGGTACCTTTTGGTATTACGTGTCCGTCGATGATCAACGGCTGGTCGGAGTCTGACTGTTCCCGCCAGAGTATTCCTGGAGCTGGCGGCGACATGCGTAGTGCTTCGTCGATGCAAGCTCGGAGGTATTTGCATTTCCCCAGTGCCACACTGGTGATCTCCGCTGCGGTCTCGAATGATGTTCGGATTTCGGTCGCGAGCTTCTCGTAGACGGTTCCGTTACGTGCTAGGTAGAAGAATACGGCGCTGATGAGTGTCTTGACCGTATCACCCGCTGGCACATTCCGCAACAGTCAGCACGGGGATCATTTTCTAAATCTCGGTTGGTCACCTAGAGGTTGCACATACCGGCTGTTAGGAACAGATTCGCCTCGGCCCATAGCTCGCTATCGCGAAGCCCGCCGCTATCGCCGTCCGCCTTGAGAACAGGCGCGAGTTTAGAGAACAAGTCGTGCTTTGCATCAGGCTTCTCCGCCATGCGCGATTGGATCATCTTTTGCATGAGTGCGAAGTACGGCTCCCGTAGCTGACGAAAGGTCTTTACAGCAACGAGCCCGAGACGAAATCTCCGAGCGGTACCTGACTGCGTCGCCCGGAGAACGTTGGACACTAGTATGTCGACTTGATGTGTCATGATAGGCTCAAATGTTCGAATCGAAGTATCGGTCAGAATCTGACCAATGAGTTGGCGACGCTGGCGGTGTAGTGAGTTATCCGTCGCCGTGAAGACATTATACGTTGTCAAGCCAGGGCCCAGAGCCATGTAAGCTTTCGGCTTGGTTGTATTGTCTGTTCGATAGATGTCTAGTTGCACCATTAGGCCATCTCAGTCGCTGGCTGGAATGCAATTATCATTGAGTGTGCGTGAGCAACGAGAGACTCACCACGGACTGCTGTGACGGTGCTGAAGACCAGCTTATTCGGACCTTGCCGGACGATGGGGCCTGATAAATAGTGGTATCAGTCCTCTCATGAACACGACCCTCTTCGCAGGCATTCTTAGATTGAGCTTCCCTACCGTATCTTAGATGATTTAGCCATGTGCGGAGATGCAATCGTCTGCGACTTGTGTGAAGTCCATTGTAGGCATCGGTGAACTTGGCCAGCCACGGGCCTGGATACGTGCGCAATGGATGGAGGAGAACTTGATATGTGACAAGGGATGTCACCTTCAGTGATGTTCTCTCTAGTCAGTTCGGAAAAGTCCAAGGGGTGAACATGAGTACTCACAGTTAATAGAAGCGCCACCTGGAGCGCACCGCCATTTTCACGCGTGTAGTCCCAGGAGGTAGCCTTCTGGCTGGTTATTACATTCCCCATGGAGTATGGGCATGAGTCGTCTGTCTGGGCAAGATTACAATTGAGAGGACTGTCTACCTAGGTACCTGATTAAATACGAGGCAGTAAGGGTAATGAGGGAACTTTAGGTATCTACTGTTGGTTATGCAAGAACCTTAACCTCCTAACAACTTACCTACGTACCTAGGTAGTGAGCAATGCATTGCTTATAGCTGTCCTTTGTCATAGGCTTCCTTTATTCTTAGGAAACAAGCGATAGACAGACGGTTCAGTAACACTTCGACTAATCCTCACTGTGGCTCTATCGCGGATATCTCGCCCAGTTAGCAACTGACATTCCATCCACTTTGCCGATTACTTGAACAAGATGCTATCCCATGGTTTGTGAGCACCAACTCCAGAAAATCCGGTCCTTGAGACAGAATAGATGTCCACTATATGATACTGCTTACACAAACCTCTTTGTTAGCTCTCGTACCTTTGTATTCTCATTGCACATGTAAAAGGAGAACGTCTAAGTGGTCCTACTCAATACCGCGACGAAGGACGATGCAAGCACTAGCAATAATAAAGGGCACGGCCATTATACAATTGTAGATGACCTCAATTCGTCAGGCGATCACTTCAAGTTGTCTCGAGGTATGATCAACATTTCAACATAACGAAGCTGTAGAGTGGCACTGAATCCTCAGATACTTAGTGAACTGTTATATCATGGTTGAACCAGTCAGAGCAACGGAAACCGAACGGCAAGCGGTGGGGGTGATTAGGTAAATAACGATGGGGAGAAAAACGAGACTTAGAATTATAATGCTCTGCAACGAGCATAACTTTCCGGAGAGCTACAGAATAAGCAATGATATAGTGCCAGTGATTTGGTATTGCGTCCATCTTGCTTACAACTTGTTCATAGGTACCGTACCTGCCCGATAAACTTGAGCTGATAGAAAAGGTTGTCTCGGTTGTTGGTACTTCACTAACCCCGCTTCCCCACTATAATTCAGCACACATTAAGGCTCCAGTTACCTACCTCCTAAGAGGTACCCCACCTCGCCCACAAGAGCTCTACGATCGGCTTAGATACCCCGATACCCCACCTGCCCGAGAGTGACTGCAGGTCTCAGGAGCTACAGTAGCGAGCTCTAGCTGCGGTCTCTGATAGGAAATTTAACGAAATTTACTGCAACATTACATGCCCGGATCGCTGCAATTGCTGCATCACGACGTCTACTTTCACGACAGTCTTTGAAATTCAACGCCTCAACTCACCACCACGATCCCTCTCCGCCGTCCATGATCCAGACCAAGGCCTGCTGACTTGCCGACTCGACGAACACATCCAATGCGCCCGCGGGCCGCGTGCCCATTGTTCTCATCACCACGAGCACCCTCATCGCTATCTATCTTCACACAATGCTCTACGACCTCAACATCGCGTGGTCACCCAACACGAGCGCCGCCGACCTCGAGCGCACCCTCCGCTTCAGCGCATCGCTGGGCTACGACGTCGTCGCCCTGAACCACACCATCGGCGCCCCCGTGCCGCCAATCGTCACGAATCCGCTCCCCATATATGATCCACCCTCCGCCACCGCCACCGTCATCTCTTCCTCCTCATCAACATCACCCTCCACAGTACAGCCCAAACTCCCCACCATTTTGCGCCGCGCAACCCTCGTCTTGAGCGAATCCGCGCAGAACCATAGACTGCCGCAGCTCGTTTCCGCCTACGACATCCTAGCCGTGCGCCCCGTGACCGACGACAGCTTCCAGTCTGCCTGCTTGAAGCTCGACGAAATATCCATCATATCGCTCGACCTGACCGTGCGTCAGCCCTTCACCTTGCGCCCGAAGCCATGCATGGCCGCCGTGGCGCGTGGAGTCCGCTTCGAGGTGTGTTACTCCCAGGTCCTGCAAGGGCCAGCCCCCGCGCACATCCTGGGGTCTAAGGGTTCCAAGGACGGCGGCGGCGGCGGCGGTAGTGGAGGTCACACTGGAGGCGCGGGGACAATTGTCGACGCGCGCGCTCGCGCTACCTTTATCGGCAACGTATCGTCCTTGATCCGTGCCACTCGCGGCCGCGGCATCATCATAAGCAGCGAGGCGAAGTCGGTGTTGGGCTTGCGTGCGCCCGCCGACGTGCTGAATCTGCTGAACGTGTGGGGCCTGTCGTCAGATCGCGCCACCGAGGGGATCGGTCCTTTACCACGCGGGGTCGTCGTCAACGAGGGGCTGAAGCGCAGCGGTTTCAGGGGCGTCGTGAACATAGTCGGTCATGCAGATCGCGAGAAAGCCGATGTCGAGATGGCCGAGGCGGGCGATGGCAGTGCGCAAGTGGCTTTAGGAAAACCCCAGGACAAGAAGGGCAAGAAGAATAAGAACCAAGACATGAACAACAACGGCGCCAAGAAGAGGAAGACTGGCGACGGGACCAACAATCCGGCTCCTACGCATGTGAACGAAAATACGACACCGGCAGGCGAGGGCGAAGAACCGCCGATGAGAAAGCGTCAGGCAAAGAAGCTGAAGGCCGCTCTGCGTAATAAACAAGCAGATGGCAGTGTGGCAAATGCGTGATCTATCTACCTTCGCACACGTCTTAGTTCTCATCCCATAGAGCACCCATATGCATATATAGACGGACCATGGTAATTGGCGTTTTGGGGCACTTGCCTCGAAGAGAGGAACGCTGCATTTATGATACCCCTAACTAAAAGTTTGGCTACATTCAAGATAGCCCCTCACAACCGTCGATCTTCACAGCCGTCAACTCCATGACTAAGAATCTTAAACAGGTAGTGTTTGATCTTTGGGTGTCACGTTAATCCACCACTCCAAATACCTACCTTGTCGGAACACCAGCCCTTGAACACGACATCTTTAATTGCAACTGCTTTCGTTGGCCAGCAAGCTTCTTCTACCGTAAGAGGTCAATTCACTGATATTTATTGTATTACGTAGCTAACCAAAGAGAAAGAAAAGACATAGGTTCCACCAGGGTGTTTAATTGCGATGCTCATCATCACAGGAATCGACTTTCTAACAACAAACATCTTTGACGTATAGACATACTTAAGACATATAATATATAAACCAAAAAAACACGAGGCTTTCATTTTACACGTTGCGTGCTCATATCCTCTCATCGCCATCCCTCCAAATACCTCTTTCCGCTCTGACTGCCTGCCACCTATCACCAGGTAGATCACGCAATAGGGCCGAGGTCAATGGCCGAGTTCAGGTTGATGCCGTCGAAATCAATCGGCGCGCCCTCGTTGGCGCCCGCAAAGCTCGTCGCTGTCGGCCCCGCGGGCATCGCAGGCGCAAGCTGGACGTCTGGCGCAGCCGTCGCCTGCACGGGCAGCTGTGCGATCGAGGTCTGCGCGGTCGCCGTCGGCAGGTCGTCGAGCGGTAGGGCGATGGACGAAGCACCTGCCCCTGAGTCGGCGGCCGTGGTCGTAGTTGGGTCGTCATTGGGTAGTGCGATGGAAGAAGCTCCAGCATCCGCGTCTGCCGTGGTCGTCGGGTCGTCGTTGGGAAGCGCGATGGAGGATTCGCCGACTGCGGGCTCCTCGGTGGACGTGACTTCGGGCGCTTCGGACGAGGTGGTCTCTACTTCGGCGGCTGAAGTGCTGGTTGCTGGGTCTTCGACGGCTGGCTCGGAACTCGATGTTGAGATGACCTCCTCGGAGGTGCTGGACTCTACGGCGGCCGAGGTCGTTGGCGGCACTGAGACCTCGGGGGTGCTGGTTTCAACGGGAGCGCTGGTCTCGATAGCAGCCGAGGTTGTCGCAGGGACCGAGGCTTCGGAGCTGCTGGTCTCGATAGGGGCCGCGGAGCTCGAGGTGCTGGGCTCTGGTGGTGGTGGCGGCGGCGGTGGCGGCGGCGGCGGTGGCACTGATGAAGTCGATGGTGAAGGCACAGCAATGATCGCTAATTAATTTCATGTTAGTCAATTGCTCCTAACTAACAGCCGAGAGATATATCGTACGTATGGAGCTGGTGCTGCTGATAGCCGGTGTCGAGTCCACGGATGTCATGATCGGCGGCGTGGATGTGATGGCTGCTGCTGAAGAAGAGGACAGTCCTGCGAGACCGGTCGAGACGACCGAGGCGACAGATGAGGCGATGGATGAGGCCTCGGCCTCAGGAATAGGGATGCCGAAAGCCGTACCACATGCGATGAGCTGCATCATCGTTGTGGTGACCGTTACTGGCCTGGTCTGGGTTAGAATTGTGTGTTTACCATATGTCAGGAGACGCGGGCTAGACCTACTCTCCGACTTCAGCAGCGCCCTCAGTAACTGTAACCGTGGCCGTCACGGTGGGCATACTGGTGTTGAAGATATCGCCTAGGCCGCCGCCGCCGACGGTGATGGTGTGTCGAACGGTCTCGGTGATGCCCTCCCCACCACCACCTGCCCCTTCATCACCACCGATGCCATCTTTGATGCCCTTGAGCTTTTCCAACAGGTCCGAGAAGAACGAGCGCTTTTGATTATATATTCTGGATGTGTCGGCCTGCTACCCGTCAAAATTCCAACTCATCGGGGAGGACAACGATAATGATGATACGCACCTGTGCTGGTATAGTACCAAGCGCCAACACGAATAACCCAGAGTATGACGCCTTCATTTTGACCGAGTGTAAGAGCGAGCAGCCCTTAGAAAACTCCTATTAAAACTACGTTCGCGACCCGGCGGGTGCGATATGTTCAATGGCTGGTAATAAACAAGGAAATATAATAAAAAACAGACCAGCCGTTTTCACGAATGGAATGGGCTCAACCCGAGAATGCACAGCAAGAAAGTATGAAAAGAATACAAGAGAGTATTTTCCGAGGATCGACGTCACGGATATGAGAGCGAGAGCATTCCGGAACGTTTCTCTGCAAGAAGAATCGAAGGTTGCCTCGTGCAACTGCCGGGTTCGAGGATGAGTTGAGTGGGTGGTGAGAGATGGAGAGAGGCGTTTGGGGTGACTAAAACGAGCGATAGCACCACCTTCCAAACATCAAACGGCGCGAAGCGACGAGAATAGAAACAGAATCGAGAAGAATGACCGATGCCTCGGAGAAAACATCAGCTCACTGAAGGAGAGGAACACTCGACACGGTGGGTAAGAGAGTAGAAGAAAAGAACGTAAGTGTACCGCAAGTCCGTGGCTGTCCAGGGCTAGGAATAGAGTTGAAACTGCTAGCACGAGGGAGGCATGTCACGAGCAGGGTTCGGTAGGTATGGGTCTGGTAGAGAGAGTCCTGGACAGGACAGAAGCGAGAGAGGCGAGAGAGGGCATACACACACGCAAGACGCGCCTAGTCTAGACGTCGTTTTGGACCGGGGTGTGGTATATTATATATCATGTACGCTTAAGACGATGTATGGACGGGGGTTTGGAGATAAAAGACTAAATGCTCGCAAGAACTGCCGGTGTGTGCGGTTACCGCTGGCACATTGGCATCGACGAACTGAACGCTTGAGCTGGCCGGCCAAATTCGCATAACATTGGTCAATCGTGACAAATGAGGGTCTAGACACGGATGGGTCAGGAAGTAGAGTGTGTGCCGAAAGCGCATGTCAAGTGACTTGAGGCTCATGGCCAGTGTCGCGACAGCTGTCTGTGTAAGAGGGCAGTCTCGGCAGTGAGGATGGAGGCATGGAGGCATGGAGGGTCAAGAGATGGGTTGAGACAGCGCCCAGACAAAGGGGTGTTTCGACCCCTGGTTGTAAAACAGCAGGGCCAGCGCCCGACCTGGCAGGCCTGGGAAATTGTGCAGCATCTGTGCGGAATCGGGTTAAAACCATCTGAACACGTCGGCGCTCGCGGTTTGTTTTCCTCCTGTCAAAATGCGAGCCGGAGGATTATATACATCATCTCGTTTTAAGCGCGAATGTTCATCATCACACTGGGCGAGATGGCCGACTGCCGCCAATTGGAAGTGGGCGTTTCTGTCTTGGATCTTGGCACGATTACCTCATGGTGCAGTAATTACTTCCAAAACAATGATGTGCCAATAACTGAGGCACCAACACTCTGTACAATTACACATTTCGATTGAGTAATAAGCATCATCATCATCATCCCATCCCATCATCGATATCAGTCCAAGCGCCCGGCACGGCGTTTATGCAAGACCAGTATGAAGCTGGCCGAGCTGGCTTCGTGATGGTACACTAGGTATGATGGGCAAGTGCAATTCTGGAACGTTAGATTTTCGTAATGGGACGTTAAACTAGCATGTTTCTAGTAGAATGTGGGCCACACCCCTGTACCACACCCCCATGCTCTACGCTACACTAAATCTGTATGTACTTGTCAGCATACCCTTGTGTTCATGATGAGGCTACAACATTTTTAGAGAGAAATCTTTACAAACACATGTCTACCGCGCTATGTGCCATAAGTGCGCTGTAATTACAGTGGAGTATAGCGCTAAACTGCCCAACTCTAGTGGCTAAAATCACTAAATCCACTGTAATTACAGCGCATATGCGTCGCAATAAATCTACCAACACTTTAACCATCACCACAACACCAGCGCCCATCAAAAATCTACCAAAATACCATCATTTCTAGCCTCACTTTTTCATTCTCTATTAATTGCTCGCTTTTACAGCCAAAAATACCTAGGAACGCATGTCTTGTGGCTATTGCAGTCAAAAACACCAGATCCGACGATTCCTACGTTCTAAAGGAAGGCTACTGACTGTTGGTTTTGGCAGTTCCCGCTAAAGTATGAACCCTGCTCCTTGGCCCATACAAATTTGGTATAGTTTGAAGCAAAAGAGGAATGGCGGCGGGCTAACTGAAAACATGCTAGTTTAACGTCCCATTACGAAAATCTAACGTTCCAGAATTGCACTTGTATGATGGGAGAGATGGAGATGGAGATGGTGATAAGATTAAATAAGAGGGACCGTTGCAGCGTCTTGGCAGGAGTCAAACCCTTGTCTACGATTACATAATTTTCTTGACATCTACTACTACTGTAAGTAGAGCATTGCCAGACTGCCCAGCAAAATCAATCGACGACTTGGCCATGCTCAATTGCCCAAAGACCAAGTGTAGCAAAGGTGATCGCATTCATCCGCATTACTGCGCCTCGGCGCCACCAGAGTCAGCTTTGGTGATATTTTCCTGGAATGCCTGAATCTCCAGCAAGTTCCAGTTCCCTTTGGTAGGGCTGAAACCGGGCCGTTTCGACTCGAAATAACTCGCAAGTCCAGACTTGTCGGCCTGCTCGCCGAGGTGCGTGGCGGACGCCGCTGACAACGTGAGTCTGACTTCGCGAAGGAGCGTCTCTATGCGCTTCCAAAACGCACCATTCGCATCACAGTACCGGCCGTCGTGGTGATGGTGGAACGAAGGGATGTTGGGGTTGGCGCGGAATAACTCGACGAGACGTCTTGGACTCACCGTAAGCGCGTAAGCGGTTGACAGCGGCCAGATCCCTTCAGCCTGAAGCATTCCCTCGAGAGATGCAAATACGTTGCGGCGCCAGCCTGAATCATCTTGGCTGTCCATTCGCCGACACTGGGGCCTGCTGCTCTTGTGTCCTCCGCAAAGATGTCCGTCGAGGGTGTGCCTGACCTCCTTGGTGATGATTTCGAGGACCTCGATACGCGCTTGGGTGACCTCGACTAGATGGTAAATCGGCCATAAGTCAGCATGGCTCAGCGGAGTTCGACGATATTCAACCAAAAAGGACGTACCTAACGCGCATGGTGGCACAGCAACATCACCGACCTCGCTCGTGAAGCAGAGCTTCCCAGCCGGGTCTGTGAGCTTACCCACGGCATCCAGTCCGCTGTGAAAGGCGATCTGTAGCAGCATATAGGTGTACAGAGGCTCGTGTCCAAGCACCCAAAATATCCAGAGAAACGACTCCAGATCCTCTGTTGGTTGCCTGGTGAATCCTCTAACAGCCCAGTAAGGCTCAATCTGCCGGATCCACCGCGCAGGCCATGTAGAGAGTTTGTGCACGAGATCGTACTTGTTGGCAATCATGGTGAGTTGAACGAGTAACTCAAGACGCATGTGCTCGTCTGCTGCTGTGCTGGGGTAATATCCGTAGAGGATGTGAATCATGATGCGCATAGCTTGCGGGCTATCATTCGGAAATTTGACTGTCCAGTTCATGCTATTCTTCACCACTTCTGCACCAGGACTCAAGAGGGCAAGCCCGAAACGTGGCGAGGCGCCTGCTAAGACGGTTGAGTTAACTTGGAAACAGATTGCGCGGTTCTCTTTTGCGTCATTGCAGGATGGATCGGTGCACGCCTCCTTTCCAACGATAAGCATCATGTCGGATTGAGCATCGACTTTTTCCACTGTCGGCGTGACCTTGGCGTGCGAACAGTGGCTACTACTCGATGAGCGGCGACTTGTCAAATTGGACATATTGCTGGCGAAGGCTGACATATTCTCGTCTTTTGCTACGCTGCACGGGCAGTGTTGAGTAGTACAGGCAGGACTCTCAGACTTTGGGAAATCTCATGATCATCCCATTGCAGTGACTTCCTATCAATAGGAGAACTGCTGCTAAAAGCATCACACGAAAGCGGTTTTATAGAGAAAAAGAACGTTGTTGGACATTCAATGTCAGTGTGTGGTATTGCGGCAAATCCAGGTCGAGCAGTGAGCAAGACGTGAGCAAGCTAGGAAGTGTTTTGGGCGGGAAAAATCGCCATAGGTGTTGTTGTTCCTACATTGGGCCAGAAAACGCGCTTGGGGGTTTGCAAACAACGTTGCCAAATATTATAAGCGTTAAGGTGCGTTGCTATCGCTATTGTTATTGCATGTGTTTTACTACGCGAGTAAAGCCACACACCTGGGTCAAGCACAATTAGTTTCTGTGTTACAGTACCATTTTAGCACTTACCAAATAGATACTTTTACTTGTGTGAACAGCATGTCTTCTCGCCATAAAGCAGCAGCTCAGTTTCAAGTCATATCGAAGTCAAGGGTGTTGGACTCAATATGAGGGTATTGATTATCTCGGCCGTATGCCGTTCTCTCTGCGCCAGCCAGCCACTTTGATAGTAAGCTTCTTTTATTACCAAGACCCTTTGAGTGTGCTAGTGTCCAGTCTCAGATCTCAAGGGATGATATTTCCACACTACCCATCGACTCCATATCCGGGGTAGGCGGCGCAAGATTTTCCCGCTTTGTGCAGATCCAACACGAAGCGTACATGTTAACACGGTCGATGCAAGCGCCCCCCTCTCGCGACCCCATACACTTCGTTACAAAGCCAAGCCTCGAAAATTCCTTGAGATACCACGGCTTCAACCCTGCTGAACGTAACATGACTCGTCCACCCATCTTAAGCGCGCGGTTCAACCTTGTGATCTGCGACGCCGCAGCGTCGGACCCTGGATCAAACCAGTCCATGCTATCCATGACAACGGCAACTGTTAAGGTGCCAGGACGCATGCGGGCGAGGACCTCATCGATTTCGTCTGTGTGGATGCGTAGATTATCCAGCGCTTCCGGTCGCGAGAGTCGGGTGTGCGCCTTTAGCGATAGGTAGTCCGGATGGCATTGCCTGGAGAATTTGCCGTCGAGACACACGAGATAGTAGGGGTTATCTGCAGCGATATGTGTCGACTCTACCATGGGGTCAAGAGTATTCACCATGTATTCCCAAATGGCATGTGAGCGCGTGTTCTTGGCCGTTGGGTTTGGGCCGCACACGGCCGGGGAAACTGCGTGGTCCGCCTCGAGAATTGCGAGCTGGTTCTTTGGCACACCCAGTGCAGTCCAGAGGAAGGACTCTTGGCTCACTACAAACCTGGACACAAGACGCGATAGTAGTGCGGGACGCACACGACTGCGCCAGACCTCACGCTGCTCGTTGAGGGTCCTGGCGGCGAGAAGGTCTTTGACGGCTGCCCGGCACCCGAAGACTCGTGTGATCCAACGGAAGATACGAATCCCGTGCTTTGAACCGCCAGTGTCATAGAGACCCCCTTGGGTCTTCGTGAAGATGCGGTGATTACTCAGCCAGTATTGGAATGCTCGGCTAGATAGGTGAGGTGATATCTTCGTGATAAGGAGAGAGCGGAAATTGGGATGTTTGCCTTCTCCAAAGATCTTCCAGAAATCTTCATATTCAAGTGATTGATACGCGGCGACCTTGAGCTCCAGTAGGTGATTCTGAGTAGGATTCAAGTCAACTGCGTGGATTCTAGCAGGACCCTGGAGCGCATATGAAAGAATATTGTCGCCTGCGCTAGTGATAGCAAGAACGACGTCGTCTGGTTTAAGCTTCAAAATGCGTTCATCGACGCGGGTGTCTTCCCAGGTAAACGCGTAGATGTACTCATCGTTGAACTGTGTGTGCTTCTTGAGCTGATCGTCATAGTATATCCGATAATGGTGGTTTTGGTAGAAAAAAGAGGGAAGCGGCAGGTTCGAGCAGAGATTAACGATGGCGGCATCGAAAGCCTTGGAGCGAATCTCTGGGCTAGCCCTGTTTACCGCGAGGGACAGCTGGTTTATGTGATTGGAGGGGCCAAGATAGGGTGACTCGGTAACCAACGCATCAACCTTTTCGACGACCTCATGTGGAAGGGATGAGGAACGCGGCAGCTTTCGTGCGCCTAGCCATATATAGTAGGGGATTGCGCCTAGCACATAGTTGCGTGTGTTGACGTTCAAGACGGTACCGAAGCGGTACTCAAGATAATCACGACGTCCAGGCTCGAGGGCTACCCTGTCAATATCGAACCAGGCACGCCAGAATGTCCTTCCTATGAAGTTAACATGTCGATCAATACTACCTCCAGTGTAGTTCCTGAAGCTGACATCGACTCGAGACTGAACGTAGAAATCCACCACTCCGAGAATGCCGCTTGGCGCTACTAGCGAGTCCAGGGAGTCGACCACAGAGTGGTAGTCAGGCTACAACATAATCAGTACACGTAAAACGGAGGCTTGGTGAGATACTCACAATCATTGACAGACTGTAGGACATTGTAACGAGGTTGGCACCGAGGTGTCTGGCGTTATTCTGAGAGAAATAGCTCCCCTCAGGAGAGCGAGGTCGACCACTGTTGGGAACTGCTTCGTGATCTTCCAGACGAAAAGTCCTGGCATCTTGACAAACAATCTTCACATTCTTCCAGCCCAACCTAGCGAATCGCTTCCGAGCCACGTCACAAAGTGAAGGGGAGAAGTCGACTAGGTATACGCTATCGAAGAAGGTCGGTACGTCGATGAATTGGGCCATGGCTTCAATATTCCAGCCAGTACCACCCCCAATCTATGATCTATGTTAGCGAAATGGCGGCGTATATCCAAAAATGGTCCCGTACATCAACCCATATCTTCTTTTTGTCGTTCGAGTCAGCTAGTTTCGCTTTCAACGAAAGTTGTGCAGCTGCCAACGCGAGCATGTCCTCGCGGCCCCTGAGGAGCCCTTTTCGAGTGGCGCTGTTGTTAGAGAAAAGGTTAGAAAGCTACTACTTTTTACAGGGAGAGGTGGCTCATTCTTGAAATGCCTCGTGAATCTGTATGAGCATGTGGCATTCAAGAGCAGTGCCTCTGACAATTGGGGGGAATGCACATTCCGAACTACTTACTCATATGCGCCGGCCTGCGCCTTATAGAAACTCTCAAGGGCATCCTGCTGATTGCCCTTGGCACTAGCCTCGTGCGGCTTGAGGAAGCAGGAATAGAAAAATAACCACAACGACTGGATGAGGCTGGGGTTTTCATTGTTTTTGGAGGCCTTCGTATAAACAACGGAGAAACAAGCTCCAGCGAGGATGAACAAGCCCGTTCCCAACAGGAATAGCTCGAGCCCCGAACCGAGAGTCAAGATGTTACCACCAAGAGAATCCATGATACTCTCTCATTTCTATCAAATGGGAAAGCAAATTATGAAGGTCGTGTCCACAATGATGGGATGGGCTACTTTGTGAGGACGAGGGTAGCTTCAACGCAGGGGAGGGGAATGCTATAAGATATATCTCACGTGTCAAGGAGCCGGACTATCGCTTTACTCTCGTGGCAGGCTGCACCGAATACACCCGGACCACTTGGTCAATATGTGGACAAATGCCGATGATGGGTCGCCATGCGACCTAGCAGCCGAGTGAAACAGGGCATTGTCTTTGATAAGTCACCTAAAGAGTGCGTCAATCTCTGGTGAACTGACTCGACGAAGTCCTGCCAGCTCGAGACCACGCCATCGACTCTATCGTGGTCAAGGTCAGGACCGGGATTTGGGCCGTTGGTTGTTATACGAGCCAATCATTAGGCCACATGGAGGGCTCCATGTAGAAAGGGTTGGCATGCGTTCAACCGGAAGTGATTGATATCTTCTAATTTGTTACAACAGCTTCACTCTGCTCAGTGTGCAGCTGCGACACAACGCCACTGGTGGCAAGCGCCGTCCGGTAGGCTCGAAGCTAAAATGAGGCTGGAAGCAAGCAATGGTGGGCTTCAGATTTCCTACGAGTACATTGAGACGCATCGAGTGCAGAGCTTACCTAGGTACTAGGTAGTTTGCATGTAGTGCCTGCAGTTGAACGAACCCCTTCACCAGCACACAGACTCGACAGGTGGGAGAAGATGACGTTGCTTTGACTGAACGACTCGTCGATCAGACAGAACCCCATCGATTATTAGGGAGCACGAGGGAGCACACTGTGAACGCGACGGCACTTGACGAGAGCGCTTATCAAATTCATTCGTGTAAATGGAGAGAAGATTCATAGCTCTACTTTCGGTTCAAGATAGCGCGATCGCTATGCATTACAGTGGGCCTAGGATTGGGGCGTCTAAGTCGAGACAAAGCCAGGCAGCCCACGTGCTTGAAATTCGACGCGGGAATGGGGCCTCGCTTTCACACAAGCAGATACCAAGGACAACCCAGGGCTCGCCAGGTCCCACGGGCTCTGCTGATTCGAGAATTACAGTCGCATTCTCGTGTACTAGAAGAATCTATCACTCTGAGTTGATCGGCTCCTTAGACGGCACTATACTATTCGATAACACAAGCACCAGGGGTGTAACCCTTGCACATGTGCATCTGGTTCGGTCTACATATTGTTGCGTTTCATTGGCTGCTTCGCCTCTATATATCGAGAACCAGCCAATACTTCTATCTGTGACCTCGGGCAGATCAGGGCAGCAAGTAGCTCACACGGCTCATTCCTTTTGACCGGCTGATCTTCTTGACGCTGGTTTTACCGCAGTGCTGGGTGCTGTCGACGTGTGTCCCTCCACATGGGTATACTTCAGCCCCAACAATCTTGACGACGCGAAACTTCTCATCATCTGCCATCCCCATTGCCTTTCGATCGGGCATCAGTCTTTCTAGCCCGTTTGCTTTGAAATCGTCTTCGTCCCAGAAATCTATCTCAACTGGCATATCTTTATTGACGTATTCGTCGACACGTGCCTGGATTGCATCTTTCCATTTGCCCTCGATCAGACCTTGAAACTCGCAAGAGGCCGAGTCGGGGAAGTGCGAAGCTTTCAATTCATCAAAATTGGCGACTTCGTTTTCCAACAGATCGCGAACCACCGATCCCAAGACATGTCCTGCGGTATGGTAGCGTGAATAGAGGATACGTTTTTCTGTGTCGATGTTCTGTGTGACAGCTTCGCCTGCGGTAAACTGCGATGTCGCGTCCTTGAACCGACCAAGGTGCAGTACTTCACCATCCGTCGTTGCGTTCATGCGAACCGCCGACACATCAAAACTCGCCCCAGAGGTGGCGCTGATCGTTCCCACGTCTGACGGCTGACCACCGCCTTGAGGATGAAATATTGTTTTCTCTGTGACCACGACATGATCTTCCTCGGTGGCGTTTTTGAAGAGAAGCTTATTCGCATCCTCTAGTGACGCCACTGATCTGACTGCTTGAACGACTGTTTGCAAGCTGTACAGCTTAGCATTGTGTTGAAACGCAAGAAAGGTGCGCTGCATGGTTTTGGTGGGAATATCAGAATGAGGTTCTAGAAATCGATGACCAGTTGAAAGGAAGGATGTGCACGATATTGCTCCGCGGGACTTTCTTGTTGCGAAATATCGTCGGCAATGAAGCGAAGTCGTCAATGGAAGCATGAAGAAAAATGCGCCCTTGGAGTGGGGCCGTGCAAATAAGCTAGCCACTCATGGCTGAGGATGGGAGTACAGGCGTAGATCTTGAACACCGAGAGGTTGACTGGAAGTGAATCCTCAAAGGGCATTTTTGAAGCCAACATAGGCAGAGTTGATATCCAACTCGAGTTCTCGAGCTTGGTGCTCTGATAACTCTTCGGTGGCCTTCATCTGGTTCAAGGTTATCAGCCATTGGATGATCTTGCCCCTATTTTCAAAGTCTTGATCCGTGACTTTGTTGGCACTCTGGATGATATCTGTCAATAAAGGATGCAGCTGATCCTTGGCGAGCAGACCGAGACGAAGCGCGTCCAAAAAGGTAATGAAATCTTCGGTGGCCTTCAGAATGAGTTGTCCCGACTTGTTGTCTGTAGCGACTGCCGGCTGAGGTGCTGCTCCCGTCGACGCTGTAACAGCCGTGGAAGGCATGCCAACTTTGAGGCGTTCTGTTGCTCGAGGCACTTCGAGCTATTTCGCTGTGAGCATACGAGGACACATGACCAGATGGCGATGGTAGCCTACATCCCATTCGGCCTTGAACTCTTCAAGGCCGACAAACGCTTTCGCGACGGTCTCATCGGCCAGGATGGACTTGTACTGTTTTAGCGACCGCTCGCATATTTCGGTATAGTCAGATTCAGGTATCGCATCCTTTAGAAATGCCCTTTCGAGTTCATCTAAAGTGATGATGATGGAGAATATCTCGGCCAGGGAATCCTGCAAATCGCGTTCGGCCCGCGTCTCGGCGAGCTTCACCTCCTGCTAACCCGTTAGTACACAAGGCTTCCAAGAGGCTCTCAGTAATTGCGTGTCAGCCGCACCTCGTCTAGGTTGATTGTCGCAGAAAGAGCCGTGTTCGGAACATAGCTATGAGGTGTTGGTGCATACGCCTGCCTGGACGCCATCTTGAAATGGGAT
This sequence comes from Astrocystis sublimbata, assembly GCA_022453515.1. NCBI lineage: Eukaryota > Fungi > Ascomycota > Sordariomycetes > Xylariales > Xylariaceae > Astrocystis > Astrocystis sublimbata. The sequence goes on along the minus strand of JAJNNY010000010.1, from coordinate 4,282 downwards.
TATCAATATCTCGAGCAAGCACCGGCACTAAGATCAAGAAATAGATCTATAGTGTTGGCCAGGAATGTAGATGAGGATCCAGTCTGTTGTAGTTGTTGCCTTCCAAGGTTGCTAGGAGATGTTGAACCGGAAGCCCCCTATATATAGACAATTTACCCCCCTATACCCTTCAGGGCCCCTAGAAGCCTTACAGGCCTTCAGAGCCCTGTATTCCACGATTTCTAGGGCCGTATTGCGTGCTATTAGCCTACCGTGGTGAAATACGGTGAAATATAGTGTAAAATGATAAAATACAGCGTATTTGCAACCCAACAAACCTTAATTTAGTGTTTCTAGTGGTTTCCATGCCCCCCGTGAACCCTAAAACACCAATATATGTGTCATTAACTCCTTAAATGAGGGGTAAACGGCGTTTTAACTCTAAAAACGCCGTTTTTACGAAGAGAAACCCCTGTAAACCCCTTACTACGGGGGGCTAGCCCCCGTAATCCCTTGCTCCTTGCATAATCAAAGGCGTCATAAGTACCCTAGGGGTCTTTACGGGCCTCGTAGCCCGTAATCCCCTAAAATACAGAAGGCTAACCCCTGTAAATAAGGGGGTTCTACATATTCTAGGACGTCATAACAGCATTTCACTATTTTCAGGGCCCTTCAGGGTCCTTACAGCCCCCGTAGGGTTCTTATAGCAATTATTTAGCTTTTATAAATACATACTGCTTTAATAACTAAATAATATGCTATCATAGGGTTAAATACCCTATAAATACATATTATTTAGTTATTAAAGCAGTATGTATTTATAAAAGCTAAATAATTGCTATAAGAACCCTACGGGGGCTGTAAGGACCCTGAAGGGCCCTGAAAATAGTGAAATGCTGTTATGACGTCCTAGAATATGTAGAACCCCCTTATTTACAGGGGTTAGCCTTCTGTATTTTAGGGGATTACGGGCTACGAGGCCCGTAAAGACCCCTAGGGTACTTATGACGCCTTTGATTATGCAAGGAGCAAGGGATTACGGGGCTAGCCCCCCGTAGTAAGGGGTTTACAGGGGTTTCTCTTCGTAAAAACGGCGTTTTTAGAGTTAAAACGCCGTTTACCCCTCATTTAAGGAGTTAATGACACATATATTGGTGTTTTAGGGTTCACGGGGGGCATGGAAACCACTAGAAACACTAAATTAAGGTTTGTTGGGTTGCAAATACGCTGTATTTTATCATTTTACACTATATTTCACCGTATTTCACCACGGTAGGCTAATAGCACGCAATACGGCCCTAGAAATCGTGGAATACAGGGCTCTGAAGGCCTGTAAGGCTTCTAGGGGCCCTGAAGGGTATAGGGGGGTAAATTGTCTATATATAGGGGGCTTCCGGTTCAACATCTCCTAGCAACCTTGGAAGGCAACAACTACAACAGACTGGATCCTCATCTACATTCCTGGCCAACACTATAGATCTATTTCTTGATCTTAGTGCCGGTGCTTGCTCGAGATATTGATAATCCCATTTCAAGATGGCGTCCAGGCAGGCGTATGCACCAACACCTCATAGCTATGTTCCGAACACGGCTCTTTCTGCGACAATCAACCTAGACGAGGTGCGGCTGACACGCAATTACTGAGAGCCTCTTGGAAGCCTTGTGTACTAACGGGTTAGCAGGAGGTGAAGCTCGCCGAGACGCGGGCCGAACGCGATTTGCAGGATTCCCTGGCCGAGATATTCTCCATCATCATCACTTTAGATGAACTCGAAAGGGCATTTCTAAAGGATGCGATACCTGAATCTGACTATACCGAAATATGCGAGCGGTCGCTAAAACAGTACAAGTCCATCCTGGCCGATGAGACCGTCGCGAAAGCGTTTGTCGGCCTTGAAGAGTTCAAGGCCGAATGGGATGTAGGCTACCATCGCCATCTGGTCATGTGTCCTCGTATGCTCACAGCGAAATAGCTCGAAGTGCCTCGAGCAACAGAACGCCTCAAAGTTGGCATGCCTTCCACGGCTGTTACAGCGTCGACGGGAGCAGCACCTCAGCCGGCAGTCGCTACAGACAACAAGTCGGGACAACTCATTCTGAAGGCCACCGAAGATTTCATTACCTTTTTGGACGCGCTTCGTCTCGGTCTGCTCGCCAAGGATCAGCTGCATCCTTTATTGACAGATATCATCCAGAGTGCCAACAAAGTCACGGATCAAGACTTTGAAAATAGGGGCAAGATCATCCAATGGCTGATAACCTTGAACCAGATGAAGGCCACCGAAGAGTTATCAGAGCACCAAGCTCGAGAACTCGAGTTGGATATCAACTCTGCCTATGTTGGCTTCAAAAATGCCCTTTGAGGATTCACTTCCAGTCAACCTCTCGGTGTTCAAGATCTACGCCTGTACTCCCATCCTCAGCCATGAGTGGCTAGCTTATTTGCACGGCCCCACTCCAAGGGCGCATTTTTCTTCATGCTTCCATTGACGACTTCGCTTCATTGCCGACGATATTTCGCAACAAGAAAGTCCCGCGGAGCAATATCGTGCACATCCTTCCTTTCAACTGGTCATCGATTTCTAGAACCTCATTCTGATATTCCCACCAAAACCATGCAGCGCACCTTTCTTGCGTTTCAACACAATGCTAAGCTGTACAGCTTGCAAACAGTCGTTCAAGCAGTCAGATCAGTGGCGTCACTAGAGGATGCGAATAAGCTTCTCTTCAAAAACGCCACCGAGGAAGATCATGTCGTGGTCACAGAGAAAACAATATTTCATCCTCAAGGCGGTGGTCAGCCGTCAGACGTGGGAACGATCAGCGCCACCTCTGGGGCGAGTTTTGATGTGTCGGCGGTTCGCATGAACGCAACGACGGATGGTGAAGTACTGCACCTTGGTCGGTTCAAGGACGCGACATCGCAGTTTACCGCAGGCGAAGCTGTCACACAGAACATCGACACAGAAAAACGTATCCTCTATTCACGCTACCATACCGCAGGACATGTCTTGGGATCGGTGGTTCGCGATCTGTTGGAAAACGAAGTCGCCAATTTTGATGAATTGAAAGCTTCGCACTTCCCCGACTCGGCCTCTTGCGAGTTTCAAGGTCTGATCGAGGGCAAATGGAAAGATGCAATCCAGGCACGTGTCGACGAATACGTCAATAAAGATATGCCAGTTGAGATAGATTTCTGGGACGAAGACGATTTCAAAGCAAACGGGCTAGAAAGACTGATGCCCGATCGAAAGGCAATGGGGATGGCAGATGATGAGAAGTTTCGCGTCGTCAAGATTGTTGGGGCTGAAGTATACCCATGTGGAGGGACACACGTCGACAGCACCCAGCACTGCGGTAAAACCAGCGTCAAGAAGATCAGCCGGTCAAAAGGAATGAGCCGTGTGAGCTACTTGCTGCCCTGATCTGCCCGAGGTCACAGATAGAAGTATTGGCTGGTTCTCGATATATAGAGGCGAAGCAGCCAATGAAACGCAACAATATGTAGACCGAACCAGATGCACATGTGCAAGGGTTACACCCCTGGTGCTTGTGTTATCGAATAGTATAGTGCCGTCTAAGGAGCCGATCAACTCAGAGTGATAGATTCTTCTAGTACACGAGAATGCGACTGTAATTCTCGAATCAGCAGAGCCCGTGGGACCTGGCGAGCCCTGGGTTGTCCTTGGTATCTGCTTGTGTGAAAGCGAGGCCCCATTCCCGCGTCGAATTTCAAGCACGTGGGCTGCCTGGCTTTGTCTCGACTTAGACGCCCCAATCCTAGGCCCACTGTAATGCATAGCGATCGCGCTATCTTGAACCGAAAGTAGAGCTATGAATCTTCTCTCCATTTACACGAATGAATTTGATAAGCGCTCTCGTCAAGTGCCGTCGCGTTCACAGTGTGCTCCCTCGTGCTCCCTAATAATCGATGGGGTTCTGTCTGATCGACGAGTCGTTCAGTCAAAGCAACGTCATCTTCTCCCACCTGTCGAGTCTGTGTGCTGGTGAAGGGGTTCGTTCAACTGCAGGCACTACATGCAAACTACCTAGTACCTAGGTAAGCTCTGCACTCGATGCGTCTCAATGTACTCGTAGGAAATCTGAAGCCCACCATTGCTTGCTTCCAGCCTCATTTTAGCTTCGAGCCTACCGGACGGCGCTTGCCACCAGTGGCGTTGTGTCGCAGCTGCACACTGAGCAGAGTGAAGCTGTTGTAACAAATTAGAAGATATCAATCACTTCCGGTTGAACGCATGCCAACCCTTTCTACATGGAGCCCTCCATGTGGCCTAATGATTGG